>OZ026842.1:445845-1666920 GCA_964023205.1 Lutraria lutraria
GGGTACGGTACCCCGAAAATGGCCGGTTATCAAGGGACTTTAGCCCTACCCGTAGCCGTGATGACTCTAGCGGCATTATTTTTTAAGCTATATGCCTGCAAATTGTATGTATGGGTAGCTTTGGGCAATGCTAACACGATGGTGTATTTATATTTTACGGGGAACGACCAGCAAAAAAGTAACGGTCGAAAAATGAGGGTACGTTACCCCGAAATTGGCCGTTTATCTAGGGACTTTAGCCCTACCCGTAGCCGTGATGACTCTAGCGGCATTATTTTTTAAGCTATATGCCTGCAAATTGTATGTACGGGTAGCTTTGGGCCATGCTAACACGATGGTGTATTTATATTTTACGGGGAACGACCAGCAAAAAAGTAATAGTCGAAAAATGCGGGGCCGGTACCCGAAAATTGCCTGTTGTGAAGCGGGCTTAGCACTAGCCGGTAGCCGTGATGACTCTAGCGGCATTATTTCGTAAGCTACATGCCTGCAAATTATATGTACGGGTAGCTATTGGCCGTATCAACACGATGGTGTATTTATATTTTAAAGGGGAACGACCAACAAAAAGTAATGGTCGAAAAATGAGGGTACGGTACTCCGAAAATGGCCGGTTATCAAGGGACTTTAGCCCTACCCGTAGCCGTAATGACTCTAGCGGCATTATTTCTTAAGGTATATGCCTGCAAATTGTATGTACGGGTAGCTGAAGGTTAGGGCTACAAATTGATGTTAAATAGTCTACCCCAAGTCTGTTTGGGTACTGTGATCAAGCCGGCGAAATGGCGGAAAATCAACACCGGTGTGAAAAGTCCGCTGGTTTTTTCGGCTTGGAGCCCAAAATATGATAAAGAGCGGACCAAAAATGTTCAATCCTGCTTCTTTATTACCTATTCTAACTGATAGCAAGAAATCAAATGCCTAGAAAAAGTTAAAAATGGAAGGCGCGGCATAGGGCCAACGGCATGCTTGCGGACAGAGCGGGCTAAGTTATTTAATGGGCTCTCGTTAGGGTATTACCCAAGGCAGGCTCATGAAATTTGCACGGTATGTACCTCTTAACAACCTTTATAGGTTTGCAAAGTTTCGTTGATATACCCTTATCAGCGGCGAAGTTATAAGCGAAAATCGGATTTTCGATTTTGCGGGCAATCAACACCGGTGTTGATTTTCAGCGGACTGCGGTCGGATATCTGGGCTTGCCCAACCCCGAAATTCTTTTATGTGGAATCGTTAGGGAAGGTCCCAGGACGTGGGAAAATGCAAAAAAAATTTAAAATAACCCTAACAAATTCTGATACAAGCGATTTGGGCGGCCGCTAGAGCCAACAGCTTGTCACACATCACCGGTGTTGATCCGTTCATCACCGGTGTTGATCCGTTCATCACCGGTGTTGATCAACACCGGTGTTGAGTCCGCCGGCTTGGGTCGAAATGAGAAATCAAAAGTACGGCTTTCACGGCCAAGTACCTTTGCCTTAATGACGGTCGACAACAACGTCGACCTACCCCGATGGCTGGGCGTCGGGTGCCGGCGGGCTCGGACCCGTAGAGCCCAACTTGGATTTTTTTTTTTTTTTTTTTTTTTTAAATATCGGTACCCACAATGAACTTTCGTACTTTAACTTTTTTTTTCGTAACCTTTTCTTCTATCTTTAATCGGACTATCGATACCCACGGTCTACTTTCGTACTTTAACTTTTTTTTCAGGCAGGCTGGCAGGCTCTGGTAAAACTTCTCGCCGGGGCTCGGCCGGATATTCAGTCAAAAACACGTAGCTTCACGGCCGTATACCGACTTTTTTATTACGGGGAGCAAGTAGGCAAACTTGGTATCGTTGGATAGGTCTTGCCGAGAGACTTCGAACGGCACCCGGGAATCCGATCTAGCACTTCCGGTTTGGCTTCTGCGACCAGTTAAAGGTAAAAAATAGCGGAAATAGCGAATTTTAGCCATGTTCTGGAGCTCGTCCTTTGAGTTGCAAATTGTATGTACGGGTAGCTCTTGGCTGTGCTAACACGATGGTGTATTTATATTTTACGGGGAATGACCAGCAAAAAAGTAATGGTCGAATAATGCGGGGCCGGTACCCGAAAATTGCCTGTTGTGAAGCGGGCTTAGCACTAGCACGGAGCCGTGATGACTCTAGCGGCATTATTTTTAAGCTATATGCCTGCAAATTGTATGTACGGGTAGCTCTTTGCCTTGCCAATACGATGGTGTATTTATATTTTACGGGGAACGACCAGCAAAAAAGTAACGTTCGAAAAATGAGGGTACGGTACCCCGAAAATGGCCGGTTATCAAGGGACTTTAGCCCTACCCGTAGCCGTGATTTCTCTAGCGGCATTATTTTTTAAGGTATATGCCTGCAAATGGTATGTACGGGTAGCTTTGGGCCGTGCTAACACGATGGTGTATTTATTTTTTACGGGGAACGACCAGCAAACAAGTAACGGTCGAAAAATGAGGGTACGGTACCCCGAAAATGGCCGGTTATCAAGGGACTTTAGCCCTACCCGTAGCCGTGATGACTCTAGCGGCATTATTTTTTAAGCTATATGCCTGCAAATTGTATGTATGGGTAGCTTTGGGCCGTGCTAACACGATGGTGTATTTATATTTTACGGGGAACGACCAGCAAAAAAGTAATAGTCGAAAAATGCGGGGCCGGTACCCGAAAATTGCCTGTTGTGAAGCGGGCTTAGCACTAGCCGGGAGCCGTGATGACTCTAGCGGCATTATTTCGTAAGCTACACGCCTGCAAATTATATGTACGGGTAGCTATTGGCCGTACCAACACGATGGTGTATTTATATTTTATGGGGAACGACCAACAAAAAGTAATGGTCGAAAAATGAGGGTACGGTACCCCGAAAATGGCCGGTTATCAAGGGACTTTAGCCCTACCCATAGCCGTGATGACTCTAGCGGCATTATTTTTTAAGCTATATGTCTGCAAATTGTATGTATGGGTAGGTTTGGTCCGTGCTAACACGATGGTGTATTTATATTTTACGGGGAACGACCAGCAAAAAAGTAACGGTCGAAAAATGAGGGTACGGTACCCCGAAAATGGCCGGTTATCAAGGGACTTTAGCCCTACCCGTAGCTGTGATGACTCTAGCGGCATTATTTCTTAAGCTATATGCCTGCAAATTGTATGTATGGGTAGCTTTGGGCCTTGCTGACACGATGGTGTATTTATATTTTACGGGGAACGACCAGCGAAAAAGTAACGGTCGAAAAATGAGGGTACGGTACCCCGAAATTGGCCGTTTATCAAGGGACTTTAGCCCTACCCGTAGCCGTGATGACTCTAGCGGCATTATTTTTTAAGCTATATGCCTGCAAATTGTATGTACGGGTAGCTCTTTGCCGTGCCAATACGATGGTGTATTTATATTTTATGGGGAACGACCAACAAAAAGTAATGGTCGAAAAATGAGGGTACGGTACCCCGAAATTGGCCGTTTATCAAGGGACTTTAGCCCTACCCGTAGCCGTGATGACTCTAGCGGCATTATTTTTTAAGCTCTATGCCTGCAAATTGTATGTACGGGTAGCTTTGGGCCGTGCTTACACGATGGTGTATTTATATTTTACGGGGAACGACCAGCAAAAAAGTAATAGTCGAAAAATGCGGGGCCGGTACCCGAAAATTGCCTGTTGTGAAGCGGGCTTAGCACTAGCCGGTAGCCGTGATGACTCTACTGGCATTATTTCTTAAGGTATATGCCTGCAAATGGTATGTACGGGTAGCTGAAGGTTAGGGCTACAAATTTATGTTAAATAGTCTACCCCAAGTCTGTTTGGGTACTGTGATCAAGCCGGCGAAATGGCGGAAAATCAACACCGGTGTGAAATTCCGCTGGTTTTTTCGGCTTGGAGCCCAAAATATGATAAAGAGCGGACCAAAAATGTTCAATCCTGCTTCTTTATAACCTATTCTAACTGATAGCAAGAAATGAACTGCCTAGAAAAAGTTAAAAATGGAAGGCGCGGCATAGGGCCAGTAGCATACTTGCGGACAGAGCGGGCTAAGTTATTTTGCGGGCAATCAACACCGGTGTTGATTTTCAGCGGACTGCGGTCGGATATCTGGGCTTGCCCAACCCCGAAATTTTTTTATGTGGAATCGGTAGGGAAGGTCCCAGGACGTGGGAAAATGCAAAAAAAAAATTAAGATAACCCTAACAAATTCTGATACAAGCGATTTGGGCGGCCGCTAGAGCCAACAGCTTGTCACACATCACCGGTGTTGATCCGTTCATCACCGGTGTTGATCCGTTCATCACCGGTGTTGATCAACACCGGTGTTGAGTCCGCCGGCTTGGGTCGAAATGAGAAATAAAACGTACGGCTTTCACGGCCAAGTACCTTTGCCTTAATGACGGTCGATAACAACGTCGACCTACCCCGATGGCTGGGCGTCGGGTGCCGGCGGGCTCGGACCCGTAGAGCCCAACTTTGATTTTTTTTTTTTTTTTTTTTTTTTTTAAATATCGGTACCCACAATGAACTTTCGTACTTTAACTTTTTTTTTCGTAACTTTTTCTTCTATCTATAATCGGACTATCGGTACCCACGGTCTACTTTCGTACTTTAACTTTTTTTTCAGGCAGGCAGGCAGGCTCTGGTAAAACTTCTCGCCGGGGCTCGGCCGGATATTCAGTCAAAAACACGTAGCTACACGGCCGTATACCGACTTTTTTATTACGGGGAGCAAGTAGGCAAACTTGGTATCGTTGGATAGGTCTTGCCGAGAGACTTCGAACGGCACCCGGGAATCCGATCTAGCACTTCCGGTTTGGCTTCTGCGACCGGTTAAAGGTAAAAAATAGCGAAAATAGCAAATTTTAGCCATGTTCTGGAGCTCGTCCTGAACGGACTTGCAAATTGTATGTACGGGTAGCTCTTGGCTGTGCTAACACGATGGTGTATTTATATTTTACGGGGAATGACCAGCAAAAAATTAATGGTCGAATAATGCGGGGCCGGTACCCGAAAATTGCCTGTTGTGAAGCGGTCTTAGCATTAGCCCGGAGCCGTGATGACTCTAGCGGCATTATTTTTTAAGCTATATGCCTGCAAATTGTATGTACGGGTAGCTCTTTGCCGTGTCAACACGATGGTGCATTTATATTTTACGGGGAACGACCAGCAAAAAAGTAATGGTCGAAAAATGAGGGTACGGTACCCCGAAAATGGCCGGTTATCAAGGGACTTTAGCCCTACCCGTAGCCGTGATGACTCTAGCGGCATTATTTTTTAAGCTATATGCCTGCAAATTGTATGTATGGGTAGCTTTGGGCAATGCTAACACGATGGTGTATTTATATTTTACGGGGAACGACCAGCAAAAAAGTAACGGTCGAAAAATGAGGGTACGTTACCCCGAAATTGGCCGTTTATCTAGGGACTTTAGCCCTACCCGTAGCCGTGATGACTCTAGCGGCATTATTTTTTAAGCTATATGCCTGCAAATTGTATGTACGGGTAGCTTTGGGCCATGCTAACACGATGGTGTATTTATATTTTACGGGGAACGACCAGCAAAAAAGTAATAGTCGAAAAATGCGGGGCCGGTACCCGAAAATTGCCTGTTGTGAAGCGGGCTTAGCACTAGCCGGTAGCCGTGATGACTCTAGCGGCATTATTTCGTAAGCTACATGCCTGCAAATTATATGTACGGGTAGCTATTGGCCGTATCAACACGATGGTGTATTTATATTTTAAAGGGGAACGACCAACAAAAAGTAATGGTCGAAAAATGAGGGTACGGTACTCCGAAAATGGCCGGTTATCAAGGGACTTTAGCCCTACCCGTAGCCGTAATGACTCTAGCGGCATTATTTCTTAAGGTATATGCCTGCAAATTGTATGTACGGGTAGCTGAAGGTTAGGGCTACAAATTGATGTTAAATAGTCTACCCCAAGTCTGTTTGGGTACTGTGATCAAGCCGGCGAAATGGCGGAAAATCAACACCGGTGTGAAAAGTCCGCTGGTTTTTTCGGCTTGGAGCCCAAAATATGATAAAGAGCGGACCAAAAATGTTCAATCCTGCTTCTTTATTACCTATTCTAACTGATAGCAAGAAATCAAATGCCTAGAAAAAGTTAAAAATGGAAGGCGCGGCATAGGGCCAACGGCATGCTTGCGGACAGAGCGGGCTAAGTTATTTAATGGGCTCTCGTTAGGGTATTACCCAAGGCAGGCTCATGAAATTTGCACGGTATGTACCTCTTAACAACCTTTATAGGTTTGCAAAGTTTCGTTGATATACCCTTATCAGCGGCGAAGTTATAAGCGAAAATCGGATTTTCGATTTTGCGGGCAATCAACACCGGTGTTGATTTTCAGCGGACTGCGGTCGGATATCTGGGCTTGCCCAACCCCGAAATTCTTTTATGTGGAATCGTTAGGGAAGGTCCCAGGACGTGGGAAAATGCAAAAAAAAATTTAAAATAACCCTAACAAATTCTGATACAAGCGATTTGGGCGGCCGCTAGAGCCAACAGCTTGTCACACATCACCGGTGTTGATCCGTTCATCACCGGTGTTGATCCGTTCATCACCGGTGTTGATCAACACCGGTGTTGAGTCCGCCGGCTTGGGTCGAAATGAGAAATCAAAAGTACGGCTTTCACGGCCAAGTACCTTTGCCTTAATGACGGTCGACAACAACGTCGACCTACCCCGATGGCTGGGCGTCGGGTGCCGGCGGGCTCGGACCCGTAGAGCCCAACTTTGATTTTTTTTTTTTTTTTTTTTTTTTAAATATCGGTACCCACAATGAACTTTCGTACTTTAACTTTTTTTTTCGTAACCTTTTCTTCTATCTTTAATCGGACTATCGATACCCACGGTCTACTTTCGTACTTTAACTTTTTTTTCAGGCAGGCTGGCAGGCTCTGGTAAAACTTCTCGCCGGGGCTCGGCCGGATATTCAGTCAAAAACACGTAGCTTCACGGCCGTATACCGACTTTTTTATTACGGGGAGCAAGTAGGCAAACTTGGTATCGTTGGATAGGTCTTGCCGAGAGACTTCGAACGGCACCCGGGAATCCGATCTAGCACTTCCGGTTTGGCTTCTGCGACCAGTTAAAGGTAAAAAATAGCGGAAATAGCGAATTTTAGCCATGTTCTGGAGCTCGTCCTTTGAGTTGCAAATTGTATGTACGGGTAGCTCTTGGCTGTGCTAACACGATGGTGTATTTATATTTTACGGGGAATGACCAGCAAAAAAGTAATGGTCGAATAATGCGGGGCCGGTACCCGAAAATTGCCTGTTGTGAAGCGGGCTTAGCACTAGCACGGAGCCGTGATGACTCTAGCGGCATTATTTTTAAGCTATATGCCTGCAAATTGTATGTACGGGTAGCTCTTTGCCTTGCCAATACGATGGTGTATTTATATTTTACGGGGAACGACCAGCAAAAAAGTAACGTTCGAAAAATGAGGGTACGGTACCCCGAAAATGGCCGGTTATCAAGGGACTTTAGCCCTACCCGTAGCCGTGATTTCTCTAGCGGCATTATTTTTTAAGGTATATGCCTGCAAATGGTATGTACGGGTAGCTTTGGGCCGTGCTAACACGATGGTGTATTTATTTTTTACGGGGAACGACCAGCAAACAAGTAACGGTCGAAAAATGAGGGTACGGTACCCCGAAAATGGCCGGTTATCAAGGGACTTTAGCCCTACCCGTAGCCGTGATGACTCTAGCGGCATTATTTTTTAAGCTATATGCCTGCAAATTGTATGTATGGGTAGCTTTGGGCCGTGCTAACACGATGGTGTATTTATATTTTACGGGGAACGACCAGCAAAAAAGTAATAGTCGAAAAATGCGGGGCCGGTACCCGAAAATTGCCTGTTGTGAAGCGGGCTTAGCACTAGCCGGGAGCCGTGATGACTCTAGCGGCATTATTTCGTAAGCTACACGCCTGCAAATTATATGTACGGGTAGCTATTGGCCGTACCAACACGATGGTGTATTTATATTTTATGGGGAACGACCAACAAAAAGTAATGGTCGAAAAATGAGGGTACGGTACCCCGAAAATGGCCGGTTATCAAGGGACTTTAGCCCTACCCATAGCCGTGATGACTCTAGCGGCATTATTTTTTAAGCTATATGTCTGCAAATTGTATGTATGGGTAGGTTTGGTCCGTGCTAACACGATGGTGTATTTATATTTTACGGGGAACGACCAGCAAAAAAGTAACGGTCGAAAAATGAGGGTACGGTACCCCGAAAATGGCCGGTTATCAAGGGACTTTAGCCCTACCCGTAGCTGTGATGACTCTAGCGGCATTATTTCTTAAGCTATATGCCTGCAAATTGTATGTATGGGTAGCTTTGGGCCTTGCTGACACGATGGTGTATTTATATTTTACGGGGAACGACCAGCGAAAAAGTAACGGTCGAAAAATGAGGGTACGGTACCCCGAAATTGGCCGTTTATCAAGGGACTTTAGCCCTACCCGTAGCCGTGATGACTCTAGCGGCATTATTTTTTAAGCTATATGCCTGCAAATTGTATGTACGGGTAGCTCTTTGCCGTGCCAATACGATGGTGTATTTATATTTTATGGGGAACGACCAACAAAAAGTAATGGTCGAAAAATGAGGGTACGGTACCCCGAAATTGGCCGTTTATCAAGGGACTTTAGCCCTACCCGTAGCCGTGATGACTCTAGCGGCATTATTTTTTAAGCTCTATGCCTGCAAATTGTATGTACGGGTAGCTTTGGGCCGTGCTTACACGATGGTGTATTTATATTTTACGGGGAACGACCAGCAAAAAAGTAATAGTCGAAAAATGCGGGGCCGGTACCCGAAAATTGCCTGTTGTGAAGCGGGCTTAGCACTAGCCGGTAGCCGTGATGACTCTACTGGCATTATTTCTTAAGGTATATGCCTGCAAATGGTATGTACGGGTAGCTGAAGGTTAGGGCTACAAATTTATGTTAAATAGTCTACCCCAAGTCTGTTTGGGTACTGTGATCAAGCCGGCGAAATGGCGGAAAATCAACACCGGTGTGAAATTCCGCTGGTTTTTTCGGCTTGGAGCCCAAAATATGATAAAGAGCGGACCAAAAATGTTCAATCCTGCTTCTTTATAACCTATTCTAACTGATAGCAAGAAATGAACTGCCTAGAAAAAGTTAAAAATGGAAGGCGCGGCATAGGGCCAGTAGCATACTTGCGGACAGAGCGGGCTAAGTTATTTTGCGGGCAATCAACACCGGTGTTGATTTTCAGCGGACTGCGGTCGGATATCTGGGCTTGCCCAACCCCGAATTTTTTTTATGTGGAATCGGTAGGGAAGGTCCCAGGACGTGGGAAAATGCAAAAAAAAAATTAAGATAACCCTAACAAATTCTGATACAAGCGATTTGGGCGGCCGCTAGAGCCAACAGCTTGTCACACATCACCGGTGTTGATCCGTTCATCACCGGTGTTGATCCGTTCATCACCGGTGTTGATCAACACCGGTGTTGAGTCCGCCGGCTTGGGTCGAAATGAGAAATAAAACGTACGGCTTTCACGGCCAAGTACCTTTGCCTTAATGACGGTCGATAACAACGTCGACCTACCCCGATGGCTGGGCGTCGGGTGCCGGCGGGCTCGGACCCGTAGAGCCCAACTTTGATTTTTTTTTTTTTTTTTTTTTTTTTTAAATATCGGTACCCACAATGAACTTTCGTACTTTAACTTTTTTTTCAGGCAGGCAGGCAGGCTCTGGTAAAACTTCTCGCCGGGGCTCGGCCGGATATTCAGTCAAAAACACGTAGCTACACGGCCGTATACCGACTTTTTTTATTACGGGGAGCAAGTAGGCAAACTTGGTATCGTTGGATAGGTCTTGCCGAGAGACTTCGAACGGCACCCGGGAATCCGATCTAGCACTTCCGGTTTGGCTTCTGCGACCGGTTAAAGGTAAAAAATAGCGAAAATAGCGAATTTTAGCCATGTTCTGGAGCTCGTCCTGAACGGAGTTGCAAATTGTATGTACGGGCAGCTCTTGGCTGTGCTAACACGATGGTGTATTTATATTTTATGGGGAACGACCAACAAAAAGTAATGGTCGAAAAATGAGGGTACGGTACCCCGAAAATGGCCGGTTATCAAGGGACTTTAGCCCTACCCATAGCCGTGATGACTCTAGCGGCATTATTTTTTAAGCTATATATCTGCAAATTGTATGTATGGGTAGCTTTGGTCCGTGCTAACACGATGGTGTATTTATATTTTACGGGGAACGACCAGCAAAAAAGTAACGGTCGAAAAATGAGGGTACGGTACCCCGAAAATGGCCGGTTATCAAGGGACTTTAGCCCTACCCGTAGCTGTGATGACTCTAGCGGCATTATTTCTTAAGCTATATGCCTGCAAATTGTATGTATGGGTAGCTTTGGGCCTTGCTGACACGATGGTGTATTTATATTTTACGGGGAACGACCAGCAAAAAAGTAACGGTCGAAAAATGAGGGTACGGTATCCCGAAAATGGCCGTTTATCAAGGGACTTTAGCCCTACCCGTAGCCGTGATGACTCTAGCGGCATTATTTTTTAAGCTATATGCCTGCAAATTGTATGTATGGGTAGCTCTTTGCCGTGCCAATACGATGGTGTATTTATATTTTACGGGGAACGACCAGCAAAAAAGTAACGGGCGAAAAATGAGGGTACGGTACCCCGAAAATGGCCGGTTATCAAGGGACTTTAGCCCTACCCGTAGCCGTGATGACTCTAGCGGCATTATTTTTTAAGCTATATGCCTGCAAATTGTATGTATGGGTAGCTTTGGGCCGTGCTAACACGATGGTGTATTTATATTTTACGGGGAACGACCAGCAAAAAAGTAATAGTCGAAAAATGCGGGGCCGGTACCCGAAAATTGCCTGTTGTGAAGCGGGCTTAGCACTTGCCGGTAGCCGTGATGACTCTAGTGGCATTATTTCGTAAGCTACACGCCTGCAAATTATATGTACGGGTAGCTATTGGCCGTACCAACACGATGGTGTATTTATATTTTACGGGGAACGACCAACAAAAAGTAATGGTCGAAAAATGAGGGTACGGTACCCCGAAAATGGCCGGTTATCAAGGGACTTTAGCCCTACCCGTAGCCGTAATGACTCTAGCGGCATTATTTCTTAAGGTATATGCCTGCAAATGGTATGTACGGGTAGCTTTGGGCTGTGCTAACACGACGGTGTATTTATATTTTACGGGGAACGACCAGCAAAAAAGTAACGGTCGAAAAATGAGGGTACGGTACCCCGAAAATGGCCGGTTATCAAGGGACTTTAGCCCTACCCGTAGTCGTGATGACTCTAGCGGCATTATTTTTTAAGCTATATGCCTGCAAATTGTATGTATGGGTAGCTTTGGGCCGTGCTAACACGATGGTGTATTTATATTTTACGGGGAATGACCAGCAAAAAAGTAATGGTCGAATAATGCGGGGCCGGTACCCGAAAATTGCCTGTTGTGAAGCGTGCTTAGCACTAGCCCGGAGCCGTGATGACTCTAGCGGCATTATTTTTTAAGCTATATGCCTGCAAATTGTATGTACGGGTAGCTCTTTGCCATGCCAACACGATGGTGAATTTATATTTTACGGGGAACCAGCAAAAAAGTAATGGTCGAAAAATGAGGGTACGGTACCCCGAAAATGGCCGGTTATCAAGGGACTTTAGCCCTACCCGTAGCAGTAATGACTCTAGCGGCATTATTTCTTAAGGTATATGCCTGCAAATGGTATGTACGGGTAGCTTTGGGCCGTGCTAACACGATGGTGTATTTATATTTTACGGGGAACGACCAGCAAACAAGTAACGGTCGAAAAATGAGGGTACGGTACCCCGAAAATGGCCGGTTATCAAGGGACTTTAGCCCTACCCGTAGCCGTGATGACTCTAGCGGCATTATTTTTTAAGCTATATGCCTGCAAATTGTATGTATGGGTAGCTTTGGGCCGTGCTAACACGATGGTGTATTTATATTTTACGGGGAACGACCAGCAAAAAAGTAATAGTCGAAAAATGCGGGGCCGGTACCCGAAAATTGCCTGTTGTGAAGCGGGCTTAGCACTAGCCGGTAGCCGTGATGACTCTAGCGGCATTATTTCGTAAGCTACACGCCTGCAAATTATATGTACGGGTAGCTATTGGCCGTACCAACACGATGGTGTATCTATATTTTATGGGGAACGAACAACAAAAAGTAATGGTCGAAAAATGAGGGTACGGTACCCCGAAAATGGCCGGTTATCAAGGGACTTTAGCCCTACCCATAGCCGTGATGACTCTAGCGGCATTATATTTTAAGCTCTATGCCTGCAAATTGTATGTACGGGTAGCTTTGGGCCGTGCTAACACGATGGTGTATTTATATTTTACGGGGAACGACCAGCAAAAAAGTAATAGTCGAAAAATGCGGGGCCGGTACCCGAAAATTGCCTGTTGTGAAGCGGGCTTAGCACTAGCCGGTAGCCGTGATGACTCTAGCGGCATTATTTCGTAAGCTACATGCCTGCAAATTATATGTACGGGTAGCTATTGGTCGTGCCAACACGATGGTGTATTTATATTTTACGGGGAACGACCAACAAAAAGTAATGGTCGAAAAATGAGGGTACGTTATCCCGAAAATGGCCGGTTATCAAGGGACTTTAGCCCTACCCGTAGCCGTGATGACTCTAGCGGCATTATTTTTTAAGCTATATGCCTGCAAATTGTATGTACGGGTAGCTTTGGGCCGTGCTAACACGATGGTGTATTTATATTTTACGGGGAACGACCAGCAAAAAAGTAATAGTCGAAAAATGCGGGGCCGGTACCCGAAAATTGCCTGTTGTGATGCGGGCTTAGCACTAGCCGTTAGCCGTGATGACTCTAGCGGCATTATTTCGTAAGCTACATGCCTGCAAATTATATGTACGGGTAGCTATTGGCCGTACCAACACGATGGTGTATTTATATTTTACGGGGAACGACCAACAAAAAGTAATGGTCGAAAAATGAGGGTACGGTACCCCGAAAATGGCCGGTTATCAAGGGACTTTAGCCCTACCCGTAGCCGTAATGACTCTAGCGGCATTATTTCTTAAGGTATATGCCTGCAAATGGTATGTACGGGTAGCTTTGGGCCGTGCTAACACGATGGTGTATTTATATTTTACGGGGAACGACCAGCAAAAAAAGTAACGGTCGAAAAATGAGGGTACGGTACCCCGAAAATGGCCGGTTATCAAGGGACTTTAGCCCTACCCGTAGCCGTGATGACTCTAGCGGCATTATTTTTTAAGCTATATGCCTGCAAATTGTATGTATGGGTAGCTTTGGGCCGTGCTAACACGATGGTGTATTTATATTTTACGGGGAATGACCAGCAAAAAAGTAATGGTCGAATAATGCGGGGCCGGTACCCGAAAATTGCCTGTTGTGAAGCGTGCTTAGCACTAGCCCGGAGCCGTGATGACTCTAGCGGCATTATTTTTTAAGCTATATGCCTGCAAATTGTATGTACGGGTAGCTTTGGGCCGTGCTAACACGATGGTGTATTTATATTTTACGGGGAACGACCAGCAAAAAAGTAATAGTCGAAAAATGCGGGGCCGTTACCCGAAAATTGCCTGTTGTGAAGCGGGCTTAGCACTAGCCGGTAGCCGTGATAACTCTAGCGGCATTATTTCGTAAGCTACACGCCTGCAAATTATATGTACGGGTAGCTATTGGCCGTACCAACACGATGGTGTATTTATATTTTATGGGGAACGACCAGCAAAAACGTAACGGTCGAAAAATGAGGGTACGGTACCCCGAAATTGGCCTTTTATCAAGGGACTTTAGCCCTACCCGCAGCCGTGATGACTCTAGCGGCATTATTTTTTAAGCTATATGCCTGCAAATTGTATGTACGGGTAGCTTTGGGCCGTGCTAACACGATGGTGTATTTATATTTTACGGGGAACGACCAGCAAAAAAGTAATAGTCGAAAAATACGGGGCCGGTACCCGAAAATTGCCTGTTGTGAAGCGGGCTTAGCACTAGCCGGTAGCCGTGATGACTCTAGCGGCATTATTTCGTAAGCTACATGCCTGCAAATTATATGTACGGGTAGCTATTGGCCGTACCAACACGATGGTGTATTTATATTTTATGGGGAACGACCAACAAAAAGTAATGGCCGAAAAATGAGGGTACGGTACCCCGAAATTGGCCGTTTATCAAGGGACTTTAGCCCTACCCGTAGCCGTGATGACTCTAGCGGCATTATTTTTTAAGCTATATGCCTGCAAATTGTATGTACGGGTAGCTCTTTGCCGTGCCAATACGATGGTGTATTTATATTTTACGGGGAACGACCAGCAAAAAAGTAACGGTCGAAAAATGAGGGTACGGTACCCCGAAAATGGCCGGTTATCAAGGGACTTTAGCCCTACCCGTAGCCGTGATTTCTCAAGCGGCATTATTTTTTAAGCTATATGCCTGTAAATTGTATGTACGGGTTGCTTTGGGCCGTGCTAACACGATGGTGTATTTATATTTTACGGGGAATGACCAGCAAAAAAGTAATAGTCGAAAAATGCGTGGCCGGTACCCGAAAATTGCCTGTTGTGAAGCGGGCTTAGCACTAGCCGTTAGCCGTGATGACTCTAGCGGCATTATTTCGTAAGCTACATGCCTGCAAATTATATGTACGGGTAGCTATTGGCCGTACCAACACGATGGTGTATTTATATTTTACGGGGAACGACCAACAAAAAGTAATGGTCGAAAAATGAGGGTACGGTACCCCGAAAAAGGCCGGTTATCAAGGGACTTTAGCCCTACCCGTAGCCGTGATGACTCTAGCGGCATTATTTCTTAAGTTATATGCCTGCAAATGGTATGTACGGGTAGCTTTGGGCCGTGCTAACACGATGGTGTATTTATATTTTACGGGGAACGACCAGCAAAAAAGTAACGGTCGAAAAATGAGGGTACGGTACCCCGAAAATGGCCGGTTATCAAGGGACTTTAGCCCTACCCGTAGCCGTGATGACTCTAGCGGCATTATTTTTTAAGCTATATGCCTGCAAATTGTATGTATGGGTAGCTTTGGGCCGTGCTAACACGATAGTGTATTTATATTTTACGGGGAATGGCCAGCAAAAAAGTAATGGTCGAATAATGCGGGGCCTGTACCCGAAAATTGCCTGTTGTGAAGCGTGCTTAGCACTAGCCCGGAGCCGTGATGACTCTAGCGGCATTATTTTTTAAGCTATATGCCTGCAAATTGTATGTATGGGTAGCTTTGGGCCGTGCTAACACGATGGTGTATTTATATTTTACGGGGAACGACCAACAAAAAGTAATGGTCGAAAAATGAGGGTACGGTACCCCGAAAATGGCCGGTTATCAAGGGACTTTAGCCCTACCCGTAGCCGTAATGACTCTAGCGGCATTATTTCTTAAGGTATATGCCTGCAAATGGTATGTACGGGTAGCTTTGGGCCGTGCTAACACGATGGTGTATTTATATTTTATGGGGAACGACCAACAAAAAGTAATGGTCGAAAAATGAGGGTACGGTACCCCGAAAATGGCCGGTTATCAAGGGACTTTAGCCCTACCCGTAGCCGTAATGACTCTAGCGGCATTATTTCTTAAGGTATATGCCTGCAAATTATATGTACGGGTAGCTCTTTGCCGTGCCAACACGATGGTGAATTTATATTTTACGGGGAACCAGCAAAAAAGTAATGGTCGAAAAATGAGGGTACGGTACCCCGAAAATGGCCGGTTATCAAGGGACTTTAGCCCTACCCGTAGCCGTGATGACTCTAGCGGCATTATTTTTTAAGCTATATGCCTGCAAATTGTATGTACGGGTAGCTCTTTGCCGTGCCAACACGATGGTGAATTTATATTTTACGGGGAACCAGCAAAAAAGTAATGGTCGAAAAATGAGGGTACGGTACCCCGAAAATGGCCGGTTATCAAGGGACTTTAGCCCTACCCGTAGCCGTGATGACTCTAGCGGCATTATTTTTTAAGCTATATGCCTGCAAATTGTATGTATGGGTAGCTTTGGGCCGTGCTAACGCGATGGTGTATTTATATTTCACGGGGAACGACCAGCAAAAAAGTAACGGTCGAAAAATGAGGGTACGGTACCCCGAAATTGGCCGTTTATCAAGGGACTTTAGCCCTACCCGTAGCCGTGATGACTCTAGCGGCATTTTTTAAAGCTATATGCCTGCAAATTGTATGTACGGGTAGCTTTGGGCCGTGCTAACACGATGGTGTATTTATATTTTACGGGGAACGACCAGCAAAAAAGTAATAGTCGAAAAATGCGGGGCCGGTACCCGAAAATTGCCTGTTGTGAAGCGGGCTTAGCACTAGCCGGTAGCCGTGATGACTCTAGCGGCATTATTTCGTAAGCTACATGCCTGCAAATTATATGTACGGGTAGCTATTGGCCGTACCAACACGATGGTGTATTTATATTTTACGGGGAACGACCAACAAAAAGTAATGGTCGAAAAATGAGGGTACGGTACCCCGAAAATGGCCGGTTATCAAGGGACTTTAGCCCTACCCGTAGCCGTAATGACTCTAGCGGCATTATATCTTAAGGTATATGCCTGCAAATGGTATGTACGGGTAGCTGAAGGTTAGGGCTACAAATTGATGTTAAATAGTCTACCCCAAGTCTGTTTGGGTACTGTGATCAAGCCGGCGAAATGGCGGAAAATCAACACCGGTGTTGCAGACTCCGAATGCTAGTGCTGGTTCTAATTAACGGTAATATTCCTTTGATGGCCATAAAATCATGTCAGCCTGTCCGGCGGTTGTTATTTTTACTGAGGTCAGGTACCTGCCAACGCTTTAGGGGCCACAAGAGAAGAGTGTCACCCATATTTAGAAAATGAAAGTTTGAGTTTACATGTTAGATGGCGATTCCTGTATTTTGGTTGGTCAAATATGTCCCTAGATATAATAATTGTATGAAAAATGCGAAATTTGCCGCAATGCCACAGGGCAGTTGATTTCTAGAATTCGTTAAGTAAAGTTCGATTCTTTGTATATTTCATTTCACTACGTTTGGGCACAGATATTATTGTTCAGTAAGTTTACTTTGTTTATTTGCTTTCGTTCGGAGGAATTATTTTTGTTTAAATAATTTTGTTCTGTATTAAGTACATTTTACTGTTAATGTGAATGAATATGTTTTTCAATCAAGTAATTAATTTGTTAACATAACTAGATGCAGGATTCCCACAATTCTTTGTTGTTATTTTCTATTGTTTGTTCATTCTTGTATGTATGACATTGTATATTTGCTGTTTGTATTTTTATGTTTTTGACTGAGAGTAAAAATGTTTAACTTTCAGATAACCGCTACTCTACGCTATTCTACGCTACTCTACGCTATTCTACGCTATTCTACGCTATTCTGTGCTATTCTACGCTATTCTACGTTATGTCACGATAGTGTACGTTAGATCATATGTTATTCTTTGGTTATCGAGAATAAAAGAGATTGAAAATAGCGCGTGTGTTGCAACTATTTCTTGTTGACCCAGACACTTGGTGAAGCTGCCCACTACAGCAGTGCAGTAGTGCCCCTGTTAGTTTACTTTCCGGAGAGTCACCCCCGGAGAGGTCTAAAACGATACCTGTAGGTGCAGGTATTGTGCTACAACCGGTGTGAAAAGTCCGCTGGTTTTTTTCGGCTTGGAGCCCAAAATATGATAAAGAGCGGACCAAAAATGTTCAATCCTGCTTCTTTATAACCTATTCTAACTGATAGCAAGAAATCAAATGCCTAGAAAAAGTTAAAAATGGAAGGCGCGGCATAGGGCCAGCAGCATACTTGCGGACAGAGCGGGCTAAGTTATTTAATGGGCTCTCGTTAGGGTATTACCCAAGGCAGGCTCATGAAATTTGCACGGTATGTACCTCTTAACAACCTTTATATGTGTGCAAAGTTTCGTTGATATACCCATATCAGCGGCGAAGTTATAAAAGAAAATCGGATTTTCGATTTTGCGGGCAATCAACACCGGTGTTGATTTTCAGCGGACTGCGGTCGGATATCTGGGCTTGCCCAACCCCGAAAAATTTTTATGTGGAATCGTTAGGGAAGGTCCCAGGACGTGGGAAAATGCAAAAAAAAATTTAAGATAACCCTAACAAATTCTGATACTTGCGATTTGGGCGGCCGCTAGAGCCAACAGCTTGTCACACATCACCGGTGTTGATCCGTTCATCACCGGTGTTGATCCGTTCATCACCGGTGTTGATCAACACCGGTGTTGAGTCCGCCGGCTTGGGTCGAAATGAGAAATCAAAAGTACGGCTTTCACGGCCAAGTACCTTTGCCTTACTGACGGTCGACAACAACGTCGACCTACCCCGATGGCTGGGCGTCGGGTGCCGGCGGTCTCGGACCCGGAGAGCCCAACTTTGATTTTTTTTTTTTTTTTTTTTTTTTTTTTAAATATCGGTACCCACAATGAACTTTCGTACTTTAACTTTTTTTTTCGTAACTTTTTCTTCTATCTATAATCGGACTATCGGTACCCACGGTCTACTTTCGTACTTCAACTTTTTTTTCAGGCAGGCAGGCAGGCTCTGGTAAAACTTCTCGCCGGGGCTCGGCCGGATATTCAGTCAAAAACACGTAGCTACACGGCCGTATACCGACTTTTTTATTACGGGGAGCAAGTAGGCAAAATTGGTATCGTTGGATAGGTCTTGCCGAGAGACTTCGAACGGCACCCGGGAATCCGATCTAGCACTTCCGGTTTGGCTTCTGCGACCGGTTAAAGGTAAAAAATAGCGAAAATAGCGAATTTTAGCCATGTTCTGGAGCTCGTCCTGAACGGAGTTGCAAATTGTATGTACGGGTAGCTCTTGGCTGTGCTAACACGATGGTGTATTTTTATTTTACGGGGAATGACCAGCAAAAAAGTAATGGTCGAATAATGCGGGGCCGGTACCCGAAAATTGCCTGTTGTGAAGCGGGCTTAGGATTAGCCCGGAGCCGTGATGACTCTAGCGGCATTATTTTTTAAGCTATATGCCTGCAAATTGTATGTAAGGGTAGCTCTTTGCTATGCCAACACGATGGTGAATTTATATTTTACGGGGAACCAGCAAAAAAGTAATGGTCGAAAAATGAGGGTACGGTACCCCGAAAATGGCCGGTTATCAAGGGACTTTAGCCCTACCCGTAGCCGTAATGACTCTAGCGGCATTATTTCTTAAGGTATATGCCTGCAAATGGTATGTACGGGTAGCTTCGGGCCGTGCTAACACGATGGTGTATTTATATTTTACGGGGAACGACCAGCAAACAAGTAACGGTCGAAAAATGAGGGTACGGTACCCCGAAAATGGCCGGTTATCAAGGGACTTTAGCCCTACCCGTAGCCGTGATGACTCTAGCGGCATTATTTTTTAAGCTATATGCCTGCAAATTGTATGTATGGGTAGCTTTGGGCCGT
The DNA here is from genome assembly GCA_964023205.1 of Lutraria lutraria. NCBI lineage: Eukaryota > Metazoa > Mollusca > Bivalvia > Venerida > Mactridae > Lutraria > Lutraria lutraria. The sequence goes on from OZ026842.1 coordinate 465,368, forward strand.
GCTAACACGATGGTGTATTTATATTTTACGGGGAACGACCAGCAAAAAAGTAATAGTCGAAAAATGCGGGGCCGGTACCCGAAAATTGCCTGTTGTGAAGCGGGCTTAGCACTAGCCGGTAGCCGTGATGATTCTAGCGGCATTATTTCGTAAGCTACACGCCTGCAAATTATATGTACGGGTAGCTATTGGCCGTACCAACACGATGGTGTATTTATATTTTATGGGGAACGACCAACAAAAAGTAATGGTCGAAAAATGAGGGTACGGTACCCCGAAAATGGCCGGTTATCAAGGGACTTTAGCCCTACCCGTAGCCGTAATGACTCTAGCGGCATTATTTCTTAAGGTATATGCCTGCAAATGGTATGTACGGGTAGCTTTGGGCCGTGCTAACACGATGGTGTATTTATATTTTACGGGGAACGACCAGCAAACAAGTAACGGTCGAAAAATGAGGGTACGGTACCCCGAAAATGGCCGGTTATCAAGGGACTTTAGCCCTACCCGTAGCCGTGATGACTCTAGCGGCATTATTTTTTAAGCTATATGCCTGCAAATTGTATGTACGGGTAGCTTTGGGCCGTGCTAACACGATGGTGTATTTATATTTTACGGGGAACGACCAGCAAAAAAGTAATAGTCGAAAAATGCGGGCCCGGAACCCGAAAATTGCCTGTTGTGAAGCGGGCTTAGCACTAGCCGTTAGCCGTGATGACTCTAGCGGCATTATTTCGTAAGCTACATGCCTGCAAATTATATGTACGGGTAGCTATTGGCCGTACCAACACGATGGTGTATTTATATTTTACGGGGAACGACCAACAAAAAGTAATGGTCGAAAAATGAGGGTACGGTACCCCGAAAATGGCCGTTTATCAAGGGACTTTAGCCCTACCCGTAGCCGTAATGACTCTAGCGGCATTATTTCTTAAGGTATATGCCTGCAAATGGTATGTACGGGTAGCTTTGGGCCGTGCTAACACGATGGTGTATTTATATTTTACGGGGAATGACCAGCAAAAAAGTAACGGTCGAAAAATGAGGGTACGGTACCCCAAAATTGGCCTTTTATCAAGGGACTTTAGCCCTACCCGTAGCCGTGATGACTCTAGCGGCATTATTTTTAAGCTATATGCCTGCAAATTGTATGTACGGGTAGCTTTGGGCCGTGCTAACACGATGGTGTATTTATATTTTACGGGGAATGGCCAGCAAAAAAGTAATGGTCGAATAATGCGGGGCCGGTACCCGAAAATTGCCTGTTGTGAAGCGTGCTTAGCACTAGCCCGGAGCCGTGATGACTCTAGCGGCATTATTTTTTAAGCTATATGCCTGCAAATTGTATGTACGGGTAGCTTTGGGCCGTGCTAACACGATGGTGTATTTATATTTTACGGGGAACAACCAGCAAAAAAGTAATGGTCGAAAAATGCGGGGCCGGTACCCGAAAATTGCCTGTTGTGAAGCGGGCTTGGCACTAGCCGTTAGCCGTGATGACTCTAGCGGCATTATTTCGTAAGCTATATGCCTGCAAATTATATGTACGGGTAGATATTGGCCGTACCAACACGATGGTGTATTTATATTTTACGGGGAACGACCAACAAAAAGTAATGGTCGAAAAATGAGGGTACGGTACCCCGAAAATGGCCGGTTATCAAGGGACTTTAGCCCTACCCGTAGCCGGAATGACTCTAGCGGCATTATTTCTTAAGGCATATGCCTGCAAATGGTAGGTACGGGTAGCTTTGGGCCGTGCTAACACGATGGTGTATTTATATTTTACGGGGAACGACCAGCAAAAAAGTAATAGTCGAAAAATGCGGGGCCGGTACCCGAAAATTGCCTGTTGTGAAGCGGGCTTAGCACTAGCCGTTAGCCGTGATGACTCTAGCGGCATTATTTCGTAAGCTACATGCCTGCAAATTATATGTAAGGGTTGCTATTGGCCGTACCAACACGATGGTGTATTTATATTTTACGGGGAACGACCAACAAAAAGTAATGGTCGAAAAATGAGGGTACGGTACCCCGAAAATGGCCGGTTATCAAGGGACTTTAGCCCTACCCGTAGCCGTAATGACTCTAGCGGCATTATATCTTAAGGTATATGCCTGCAAATGGTATATACGGGTAGCTGAAGGTTAGGGCTACAAATTGATGTTAAATAGTCTACCCCAAGTCTGTTTGGGTACTGTGATCAAGCCGGCGAAATGGCGGAAAATCAACACCGGTGTTGCAGACTCCGAATGCTAGTGCTGGTTCTAATTAACGGTAATATTCCTTTGATGGCCATAAAATCATGTCAGCCTGTCCGGCGGTTGTTATTTTTACTGAGGTCAGGTACCTGCCAACGCTTTAGGGGCCACAAGAGAAGAGTGTCACCCATATTTAGAAAATGAAAGTTTGAGTTTACATGTTAGATGGCGATTCCTGTATTTTGGTTGGTCAAATCTGTCCCTAGATATAATAATTGTATGAAAAATGCGAAATTTGCCGCAATGCCACAGGGCAGTTGATTTCTAGAATTCGTTAAGTAAAGTTCGATTCTTTGTATATTTCATTTCACTACGTTTGGGCACAGATATTATTGTTCAGTAAGTTTACTTTGTTTATTTGCTTTCGTTCGGAGGAATTATTTTTGTTTAAATAATTTTGTTCTGTATTAAGTACATTTTACTGTTAATGTGAATGAATATGTTTTTCAATCAAGTAATTAATTTGTTAACATAACTAGATGCAGGATTCCCACAATTCTTTGTTGTTATTTTCTATTGTTTGTTCATTCTTGTATGTATGACATTGTATATTTGCTGTTTGTATTTTTATGTTTTTGACTGAGAGTAAAAATGTTTAACTTTCAGATAACCGCTACTCTACGCTATTCTACGCTACTCTACGCTATTCTACGCTATTCTACGCTATTCTGTGCTATTCTACGCTATTTTACGTTATGTCACGATAGTGTACGTTAGATCATATGTTATTCTTTGGTTATCGAGAATAAAAGAGATTGAAAATAGCGCGTGTGTTGCAACTATTTCTTGTTGACCCAGACACTTGGTGAAGCTGCCCACTACAGCAGTGCAGTAGTGCCCCTGTTAGTTTACTTTCCGGAGAGTCACCCCCGGAGAGGTCTAAAACGATACCTGTAGGTGCAGGTATTGTGCTACAACCGGTGTGAAAAGTCCGCTGGTTTTTTCGGCTTGGAGCCCAAAATATGATAAAGAGCGGACCAAAAATGTTCAATCCTGCTTCTTTATAACCTATTCTAACTGATAGCAAGAAATGAACTGCTTAGAAAAAAGTTAAAAATGGAAGGCGCGGCATAGGGCCAGCGGCATGCTTGCGGACAGAGCGGGCTAAGTGATTTAATGGGCTCTCGTTAGGGTATTACCCAAGGCAGGCTCATGAAATTTGCACGGTATGTACCTCTTAACAACCTTTATAGGTGTGCAAAGTTTCGTTGATATACCCTTATCAGCGGCGAAGTTATAAGCGAAAATCGGATTTTCGATTTTGCGGGCAATCAACACCGGTGTTGATTTTCAGCGGACTGCGGTCGGATATCTGGGCTTGCCCAACCCCGAATTTTTTTTATGTGGAATCGTTAGGGAAGGTCCCAGGACGTGGGAAAATGCAAAAAAAAAATTAAAATAACCCTAACAAATTCTGATACAAGCGATTTGGGCGGCCGCTAGAGCCAACAGCTTGTCACACATCACCGGTGTTGATCCGTTCATCACCGGTGTTGATCCGTTCATCACCGGTGTTGATCCGTTCATCACCGGTGTTGAGTCCGCCGGCTTGGGTCGAAATGAGAAATCAAAAGTACGGCTTTCACGGTCAAGTACCTTTGCCTTACTGACGGTCGACAACAACGTCGACCTACCCCGATGGCTGGGCGTCGGGTGCCGGCGGGCTCGGACCCGGAGAGCCCAACTTGGATTTTATTTTTTTTTTTTTTTTAAATATCGGTACCCACAATGAACTTTCGTACTTTTACTTTTTTTTTCGTAACTTTTTCTTCTATCTATAATCGGACTATCGGTACCCACGGTCTACTTTCGTACTTTAACTTTTTTTTCAGGCAGGCAGGCAGGCTCTGGTAAAACTTCTTGCCGGGGCTCGGCCGGATATTCAGTCAAAACACGTAGCTACACGGCCGTATACCGACTTTTTTATTACGGGGAGCAAGTAGGCAAACTTGGTATCGTTGGATAGGTCTTGCCGAGAGACTTCGAACGGCACCCGGGAATCCGATCTAGCACTTCCGGTTTGGCTTCTGCGACCGGTTAAAGGTAAAAAATAGCGAAAATAGCGAATTTTAGCCATGTTCTGGAGCTCGTCCTGAACGGAGTTGCAAATTGTATGTACGGGTAGCTCTTGGCTGTGCTAACACGATGGTGTATTTATATTTTACGGGGAATGACCAGCAAAAAAGTAATGGTCGAATAATGCGGGGCCGGTACCCGAAAATTGCCTGTTGTGAAGCGGGCTTAGCATTAGCCCGGAGCCGTGATGACTCTAGCGGCATTATTTTTTAAGCTATATGCCTGCAAATTGTATGTACGGGTATGTATTTATATTTTACGGGGAACGACCAGCAAAAAAGTAACGGTCGAAAAAATGAGGGTACGGTACCCCGAAAATGGCCGGTTATCAAGGGACTTTAGCCCTACCCGTAGCCGTGATGACTCTAGCGGCATTATTTTTTAAGCTATATGCCTGCAAATTGTATGTATGGGTAGCTTTGGGCCGTGCTAACACGATGCTGTATTTATATTTTACGGGGAACGACCAGCAAAAAAGTAATAGTCGAAAAATGCGGGGCCGGTACCCGAAAATTGCCTGTTGAGAAGCGGGCTTAGCACTAGCCGGTAGCCGTGATGACTCTCGCGGCATTATTTCGTAAAAAAATGAATTTTAACATTTTTCTCGTATTTTTAACATTTTTTCGTATTTTTTAAAATTCTTATGTATATTCAATGGTAAAAACCTATAACTTTCCAGTAAAAATTAGACTTTTAACATTTTTTTGTATTTTTCACATGTTTTTCGTATATTTACCAGTAACAACTAGTCATTTTACAGTAAAATATAGAATTTTTACATTTTTTTCGTATTTTTGACATTTTTTTCGTATTTTGTTACATTCTTATGCATATTCAATGGTAAAAACCTATAACTTTACAGTTAAAAATAGAATTTTAACATTTTTTGTATTTTTCAAATGTTTTTCGTATATTTACCAGTAACAACTAGTCATTTTACAGTAAAATATAGAATTTTTACATTTTTTACGAATTTTTCACATGTGTTTCGTATATTCACCAGTAACAACTAGTCATTTTACAGTAAAATATAGAATTTTTGCATTTTCTACGATTTTTTTACATTCTTATGTATATTCAATGGTAAAAACCTATGACTTCACAGTAAAAACAAGAATTTTTGCATTTTTTTCGTATTTTTAACATTGTTTTTCGTATTTTTTTACATTCTGATGTATATTCAATGGTAAAAACCTATAACATTACAGTAAAAAATTGAATTTTAACATTTTTTTGTATTTTTCACATGTTTTTCGTATATTTACCAGTAACAACTAGTCATTTTACAGTAAAATATAGAATTTTTACATTTTTTCCGTATTTTTAACATTCTTTCGTATTTTTTTACATACTTATATATATTCAATGGTAAAAACCTATAACTTTACAAATAAAAATATAATTTTAACATTTTCTCGTATTTTTAACATTTTTTTCGTATTTTTTTACATTATTATGTATATTCAATGGTAAAAACATATAACTTTCCAGAAAAAATTAGAATTTTACCATTTTTTTGTATTTTTCACAGGTTATTCGTATATTTACCAGTAACAACTAGTCATTTTACAGTAAAATATAGAATTTTTACTTTTTTACGTATTTTTCACATGTGTTTCGTATATTTACCAGTAACAACTAGTCATTTTACAGCAAAATGTAGAATTTTTGCATTTTTTTCATATTTTTAACATTGTTTGCGTATTTTTTTTACATTCTTATTTATATTCAATGGTAAAAACCTATAACTTTACAGTAAAAAATAGAATTTTAAATTTGTTTTCTATTTTTCAGTTGTTTTTCGTATATTTACCAGTAACAACTAGTCATTTTACAGCAAAATGTAGAATTTTTGCATTTTTTTCATATTTTTAACATTGTTTGCGTATTTTTTTTACATTCTTATGTATATTCAATGGTAAAAACCTATAACTTTACAGTTAAAAATAGAATTTTAACATTTTTTTGTATTTTTAACATGTTTTTCGTATATTTACCAGTAACAACTAGTCATTTTACAGTAAAATATAGAATATTTACTTTTTTACGTATTTTTCACATGTTTTTCGTATATTTAGCAGTAACAACTAGTCATTTAACAGTAAAATGTAGAATTTTTACATTTTTTCCGTATTTTTAACATTTTTTTACATTCTTATGTATATTCAATGGTAAAAACCTATAACTTTCCAGTAAAAAATTAGAATTTTACCATTTTTTTGTATTTTTCACAGGTTTTTCGTATATTTACCAGTAACAACTAGTCATTTTACGGTAAAATATAGAATTTTTGCATTTTCTACGTATTTTTTACATTCTTATGTATATTCAATGGTAAAAACCTATAACTTTACAGTTAAAAATAGAATTTTAACATTTTTTTGTATTTTTCACATGTTTTTCGTATATTTAGCAGTAACAACTAGTCATTTAACAGTAAAATATAGAATTTTTACTTTTTTACTTATTTTTCACATGTTTTTCGTATATTTAGCAGTAACAACTAGTCATTTAACAGTAAAATGTAGAATTTTTACATTTTTTCCGTATTTTTAACATTTTTTTTACATTCTTATGTATATTCAATGGTAAAAACCTATAACTTTCCAGTAAAAAATTAGAATTTTACAATTTTTTGGTATTTTTCACAGGTTTTTCGTATATTTACCAATAACAACTAGTCAATTCACAGTAAAATGTAGAATTTTTTCCTATTTTTAACATTTTTTTACATTCTTATGTATATTCAATGGTAAAAACCTATAACTTTACAGTAAAAAATTGAATTTGTGAACATTTTTTTGTATTTTTCACATGTTTTTCGTATATTTACCAGTAACAACTAGTCATTTTACGGTAAAATATAGAATTTTTGCATTTTCTACGTATTTTTTACATTCTTATGTATATTCAATGGTAAAAACCTATGACTTCACAGTAAAATATAGAATTTTAACAATTTCTTCGTATTTTTAACATTTTTTTCGTATTTTGTTACATTCTTATGAATATTCATTGGTAAAAACCTATGACTTCACAGTAAAATATAGAATTTTAACAATTTCTTCGTATTTTTAACATTTTTTTGGTATTTTGTTACATTCTTATGAATATTCATTGGTAAAAACCTATGACTTTGCAGTAAAAAATAGAATTTTAACATTTTTTTCGTATTTTTAACATTTTTTTTGTATTTTTACACATGTTTTTCGTATATTTACCAGTAACAACTAGTCATTTTACAGAAAAATATAGAATTTTTACATTTTTCCCTATTTTTAACATTTTTTTCGTATTTTTTTACATTCTTATGTATATTCAATAGTAAAAACCTATAACTTTCCAGTAAAAATTAGACTTTCAACATTTTTTTGCATTTTTCACATGTTTTTCGTATATTTACCAGTAACAACTAGTCATTTTACAGTAAAATATAGAATTTTTGCATTTTTTTCGTATTTTTGACATTTTTTTCGTATTTTGTTACATTCTTATGTATATTCAATGGTAAAAACCTATAACTTTACAGTAAAAAATTGAATTTTAACATTTTTTTGTATTTTTCACATGTTTTTCGTATATTTACCAGTAACAACTAGTCATTTTACAGTAAAATATAGATTTTTTACATTTTTTACGTATTTTTCACATGTTTTTTGTGAATTTACCATTAAGAACTAGTCATTTTACAGTAAAATATAGAATTTTTGCTTTTTTTTCGTATTTTTAACATTGTTTTCGTATTTTTCACATGTTTTTCATATATTTACCAGTAACAACTAGTCATTTTACAGAAAAATATAGCATTTTTACATTTTTTACGTATTTTTCACATGTTTTTGGTATATTTACCATTAACAACTAGTCATTTTACAGTAAAATATAGAATTTTTGCTTTTTTTTCGTATTTTTAACATTGTTTTCGTATTTTTTTTACATTCTTATGCATATTCAATGGTAAAAACCTATAACTTTACAGTTAAAAATAGAATTTTAACATTTTTTTGTATTTTTCACATGTTTTTCGTATATTTACCAGTAACAACTAGTCATTTTACAGTAAAATATAGAATTTTTACATTTTTTCCGTATTTTTAACATTCTTTCGTATTTTTTTACATACTTATATATATTCAATGGTAAAAACCTATAACTTTACAAAAAAAAATATAATTTTAACATTTTCTCGTATTTTTAACATTTTTTTCGTATTTTTTTACATTATTATGTATATTCAATGGTAAAAACATATAACTTTCCAGAAAAAATTAGAATTTTACCATTTTTTTGTATTTTTCACAGGTTTTTCGTATATTTACCGATAACAACTAGTCAATTTACAGTAAAATATAGAATTTTTACTTTTTTACGTATTTTTCACATGTGTTTCGTATATTTACCAGTAACAACTAGTCATTTTACAGCAAAATGTAGAATTTTTGCATTTTTTTCATATTTTTAACATTGTTTGCGTATTTTTTTTACATTCTTATGTATATTCAATGGTAAAAACCTATAACTTTACAGTAAAAAATTGAATTTTAACATTTTTTTGTATTTTTCACATGTTTTTCGTATATTTACCAGTAACAACTAGTCATTTTACAGTAAAATATAGATTTTTTACATTTTTTACGTATTTTTCACATGTTTTTTGTGAATTTACCATTAAGAACTAGTCATTTTACAGTAAAATATAGAATTTTTGCTTTTTTTTCGTATTTTTAACATTGTTTTCGTATTTTTCACATGTTTTTCATATATTTACCAGTAACAACTAGTCATTTTACAGAAAAATATAGCATTTTTACATTTTTTACGTATTTTTCACATGTTTTTGGTATATTTACCAGTAACAACTAGTCATTTTACAGTAAAATATAGAATTTTTACATTTTTTCCGTATTTTTAACATTCTTTCGTATTTTTTTACATACTTATATATATTCAATGGTAAAAACCTATAACTTTACAAAAAAAAATATAATTTTAACATTTTCTCGTATTTTTAACATTTTTTTCGTATTTTTTTACATTATTATGTATATTCAATGGTAAAAACATATAACTTTCCAGAAAAAATTAGAATTTTACCATTTTTTTGTATTTTTCACAGGTTTTTCGTATATTTACCGATAACAACTAGTCAATTTACAGTAAAATATAGAATTTTTACTTTTTTACGTATTTTTCACATGTTTTTCGTATATTTAGCAGTAACAACTAGTCATTTAACAGTAAAATGTAGAATTTTTACATTTTTTCCGTATTTTTAACATTTGTTTACATTCTTATGTATATTCAATGGTAAAAACCTATAACTTTACAGTAAAAAATTGAATTTTTGAACATTTTTTTGTATTTTTCACATGTTTTTCGTATATTTACCAGTAACAACTAGTCATTTTACGGTAAAATATAGAATTTTTGCATTTTCTACGTATTTTTTACATTCTTATGTATATTCAATGGTAAAAACCTATGACTTCACAGTAAAATATAGAATTTTAACAATTTCTTCGTATTTTTACATTTTTTTCGTATTTTGTTACATTCTTATGAATATTCATTGGTAAAAACCTATGACTTTGCAGTAAAAAATAGAATTTTAACATTTTTTTCGTATTTTTAACATTTTTTTTGTATTTTTACACATGTTTTTCGTATATTTACCAGTAACAACTAGTCATTTTACAGAAAAGTATAGAATTTTTACATTTTTCCCTATTTTTAACATTTTTTTCGTATTTTTTTACATTCTTATATATATTCAATAGTAAAAACCTATAACTTTCCAGTAAAAATTAGACTTTCAACATTTTTTTGCATTTTTCACATGTTTTTCGTATATTTACCAGTAACAACTAGTCATTTTACAGTAAAATATAGAATTTTTACATTTTTTCCGTATTTTTAACATTCTTTCGTATTTTTTTACATACTTATATATATTCAATGGTAAAAACCTATAACTTTACAAAAAAAAATATAATTTTAACATTTTCTCGTATTTTTAACATTTTTTTCGTATTTTTTTACATTATTATGTATATTCAATGGTAAAAACATATAACTTTCCAGAAAAAATTAGAATTTTACCATTTTTTTGTATTTTTCACAGGTTTTTCGTATATTTACCGATAACAACTAGTCAATTTACAGTAAAATATAGAATTTTTACTTTTTTACGTATTTTTCACATGTTTTTCGTATATTTAGCAGTAACAACTAGTCATTTAACAGTAAAATGTAGAATTTTTACATTTTTTCCGTATTTTTAACATTTGTTTACATTCTTATGTATATTCAATGGTAAAAACCTATAACTTTACAGTAAAAAATTGAATTTTTGAACATTTTTTTGTATTTTTCACATGTTTTTCGTATATTTACCAGTAACAACTAGTCATTTTACGGTAAAATATAGAATTTTTGCATTTTCTACGTATTTTTTACATTCTTATGTATATTCAATGGTAAAAACCTATGACTTCACAGTAAAATATAGAATTTTAACAATTTCTTCGTATTTTTAACATTTTTTTCGTATTTTGTTACATTCTTATGAATATTCATTGGTAAAAACCTATGACTTTGCAGTAAAAAATAGAATTTTAACATTTTTTTCGTATTTTTAACATTTTTTTTGTATTTTTACACATGTTTTTCGTATATTTACCAGTAACAACTAGTCATTTTACAGAAAAATATAGAATTTTTACATTTTTCCCTATTTTTAACATTTTTTTCGTATTTTTTTACATTCTTATATATATTCAATAGTAAAAACCTATAACTTTCCAGTAAAAATTAGACTTTCAACATTTTTTTGCATTTTTCACATGTTTTTCGTATATTTACCAGTAACAACTAGTCATTTTACAGTAAAATATAGAATTTTTGCATTTTTTTCGTATTTTTGACATTTTTTTCGTATTTTGTTACATTCTTATGTATATTCAATGGTAAAAACATATAACTTTCCAGAAAAAATTAGAATTTTCCATTTTTTTGTATTTTTCACAGGTTTTTCGTATATTTACCAATAACAACTAGTCAATCTAAGGTAAAATGTAGAATATTTACATTTTTTCCGTATTTTTAATATTTTTTTACATTCTTATGTATATTCAATGGTAAAAACCTATAACTTTCCAGTAAAAATTAGACTTTTAACATTTTTTTCGTATTTTTAACATTTTTTTTGTATTTTTACACATGTTTTTCGTATATTTACCAGTAACAACTAGTCATTTTACAGAAAAATATAGAATTTTTACATTTTTCCCTATTTTTAACATTTTTTTCGTATTTTTTTACATTCTTATGTATATTCAATAGTAAAAACCTATAACTTTCCAGTATTCTAAAATCCAATCATGCATGACAGAGTTATAAGCCGGACACGAACATATACATATATTACTTTAAGTGTCCACTATGACCTTGACTTTTGAGCAAGCGACACATTTTTGCGCATGACACATTGTCTTGTTATGATGAACAATTGTGCCAAATTTTTAAAAAATCCAATCATGCACGACAGAGTTATAAGCCGGACACGAACATATACATATAATACTTTAAGTGTCCACTTTGACCTTGACCTTTGAGCAAGCGACACAGTTTTTGCGCATGACACATCGTCTTGTTATGATGAACATTTGTGCCAAATTAATTCAAAATCCAATTATGCATGACAAAGTTATGAGCCGGACACGAAAATCTGTAACACACACACACACACACATGCACACCAACGGACAGGGTAAACACTATATGCCATCCGCTATTTCATGGCGGGGGCATAAAAAACAAGATCGCGAACCATCAATCTCAGTAATCAGATTATTCGTACTCAATTTTATCTGTAATTACCCGAGAACTGTACTTGGATACTCGCCACAGCCCTAGTTCTAGCCATGTGGTGTCTAACTATATAGAACATAGTGCAAAAATACACAACACGCAGAACAATCTTCGATCAATGTGAATTTTGAAGTAAATGTTGCATTACTTACAAACACATGACTAAAAATGTTTGAAATATGTATAATTTGTTTCTGTCTCAGAATCATACATAATATTTCTTGTTTACCCAGAATTAATGGAATTTCTTGGAAATATAGGAATTTTACTGAATAATGGTAATTTATAGTAATTACTCAATATTATAGAAATATACAGTCCAACCTGTCTTAAGCAGCCAGTCAAGGGAAATGACCAAACTGGCTGCTTAAGGCAGGTGACCACTTAACAGAGGTGTAGAATATCAGTACCATTTTTCACTAATCTTTGTTTTATTAATACAGGTGTAGTGCTATACACTATGATTACCCAGTAAATATAATCAGTACATGTATCAACATTTAGTACAGAAAAATACAAAAGGAATAGAAATTAACAATTTATGTATTACATGTACTATTTATTTTAGTTACCAACCAGTCCAAAAATAAGGCAGACGACAGTATTTTCCCCTACATTTTCCTAAGATACGTATGTCTCCGTACTTTTTAATACCGGACAATCGGACCGTAGAGCGGGCGTTTATTCATTATTATTATAATTAGTTTCATTCGGCAATGTTTTGACTTTATCCTTTAACATAGACAAAGCGAAAGTAGATTTTCGGAAAGTCGTTTGGTCATCTGGTAGATTTAAAACAACTGTGACGTGTATTTGAGTGAAAAAATATTTGTCAATTATTTGTTTCTGAACAACTGCTTTTGAATTAATAAGTGATGAGTATTTGCATGTTGAATTTCCATTTCGGTTCACGATCATCTCAAGTTATAATGTCCCTTAATTCATTGATTACAACAATAGGTGTTATTTTCTTTTGTTGAAGTGCCTTAGATTTAATTGCATTGACGACAAACTTCTCAACACCTCACCTTTTTGATAATTACAGCATAATTTGCACATGTCTAGCATCAAAACACTAACCTTATTAAATAGAACTGTGGTCAACACGTCGTGTGTTGCATAGACGAAACATTGTATCTGATTGGATGCCAATATATGGCAGAGTGTGTCGCTAATCTCCGCTAAATTGTGGGTCAAAGGTTATCTAAATTTAGCGGTTTTTTTGTGACATAATGTGTTTTTCAGCGATGTTTATATTGGAATTTATTGGATTAAATATGGTATTTGGGATGAAATTAACTGGCCGCTGGCCGCGTTTGCCAGGTGACCGTTTAATCCATGGTAAATATAGAATGAATTTTGTGGGGGGAATGAAACTGGCCGCTAAAAGGAGGTGACCGCTGATTCCAGGTGACCGTAAGGACAGGATAGACTGTATAGGAATTTATAGGAAACTTGATGCCCTGGAAATATTTTATCAACAAACATCAGCTGATCACAATAGCTCACTTTGTGCTCTGATGAGCTAACAAAAACAAAACTAAATCCTAGGAATGTCAAGACCTTTGTGATGTTCATGACGTTTGACCTCTCTGACCTTAACCTAGAAGCTATAGACCTCGGTCTTGAGCACTGCACACCTCCTCATGTTGTTTAACAATTACGCAAAGTTATTTCAAATATGTCAATGAATAAGGGAGATACAGCCCTGAAAAGAAAAATCTGGACAGACTAACTAACTAACACACTAACATACAACTGCCATTGTAGCTACAATGTCAAGTTGACCGCAAGCAAGCTAGACAAGTTATTTTCAATGCATAAGGGAGTCAGGACAAGAATAATATGGACAAACTAACTACAGTAAAATTCCGCTATTACGACCACCTTTCATTCTTAAGCAAAGTGGACTTAATAGCGGGGTGGTCTTATTAGTGGAAGATGGTATTCCTTTACCCTTACCACATGTTAACATTATGACAACTATGTCGAGCTGACAAGCGGACTCAACAAAAATTGATCACCAGATGGTCTAAACAAATCATTTGTACTTAAAATAGACATATCACTCATCACTTTATAAAGCAAACACAACAAAGGTGCTGTAAATCTCTACATCATAAGCCAAAATCAACTGTCATTGAAATCCATCACCCCTAACTGAAGTTATCATCCAGAAACCACTTTGGACAGACAGACGGACGGTCGGACAGACAGATGAACATCAACAGACACTATAGTCCCCTCTGATACGGCAGGTGAAAAAGTATTTGAATTAAAATCATTTAAATGTAAATCAATAATTCTTTAATTTGGAAAAGAGAAAAACAATGTAATATATTTCATTAACAAGGAATTCTTTGTCTTCAATCAGCAGTTAGACAGGAACAATGTCATCATTAACATACCTGCTGGAGTACATGTACTATACTCAAAATGACCAGACACCATTTTAAAGTGATATCATTGTATGATTCTGATATTTAAGTAATAATAAGAGATCATTAAAACTTTAAGTGAACACTTACATTGTCTAGAATAAGATCAGGAATATCTGGGACACAATATCTTGGCAACAAGAACTCCCTGTAAGGAATCAAAGGGCTCCATTGTTCTGAGAAGTAATAGAAACTTCCATTATAATAACAATATGAACAATGTATGAATAAATAAATGCAAGTAAGGTCAGACTCAGCCACTGTTGTCTATGTTTTATGAGCAAGCACCAAAATTGTGATTTTTACATTAAATGTTTTGTAAAATCACAGAATAGCATAATTTCATACAACAAATTACAAAAGCCTAAGTTGCACAATCCTTAAATTGATCAGTGAAGTGAAAGTGGATTTTCAGGAAATGCTTTAGGTCAACTGGTGATCCAAAACAACTCACTTTTTCTATTACTGGTCATTTACATGCTAAACTGAACAACAGTACACTACGATGTGTAAAATGACAAATTGATTTAAATAACACAACATAAATCTATATATAGACAACACGTTTAAAGAGCTTAAGATATCCAGGTATTGTTTTTCACACATTGTGTATTGTAGTACATTTATGCTTCAGAGTACATTTATAGATTCAGGCAAGATTTACAGTTGCGTTATCATTAGGCTGTAGGACTGCAACGAATCAATTAAGTTTGAATACATCTGAATGCATGGCATCGGATCGATTATCCGATTTGGAGTCCGTATTATCAGTTCGGTATGTTTTGGCACTGTCATTTAGCGTACGCCGGCAATAATATTATCCAGTAAGCGTGCATCATTTCATTTACTGCGTTGCATGTAAACAACAAGAAACGCAGTTGAGTGCCACGAAATCAGGTTTTCCAAGGCTTTAATACCACAGTACTCTAGAATTCTTTGCTAAGGCTTCATCAGTAGTTCAGTTTCAAGTGCGACTAATACCGGTAAGTTAACATTGACCTTTACCCTACTGGCATAGAATGCAATCCCAAGCTTGGTTTCCACGTAAGGCCCCCAAAAAAATTGTTTGTTTCCGGTTTCATGGTCTGAAAAAATAGGGTAGGTAGGTAGGAATTTTTTTTTTTTTGCAAAATATTTTTATCAGGAAAAAACAATCTACTGCTATATTTATATATGCATGTGTACATTTGACAGGTGACAAGAGTGCAAGGTTAATCCCAAAAGAAACAAGAACTGAAATGTTTGAATTGTCATGTTATTATTTAACATATTGAAACAATAAAGATGATTTTTAATAGTATACTGTTGTTTTTGAGTTCAATGTTATAATCAGATTTAAATCTATGCAATAATGACAAATATTAACCAAATTAAAATGACTGTAGTACTCAATTCACTACCCTATTTAATACAGCAACATCGCCGACTGATAATTCTGGACTTACAGACGTGCGACTTTCCTTTGAACATGCACTTGTGGCCGATCCATAGGCCAAAAATTTAACGCTTTTAACGTTAGTTTCGCATATATGGTTGGCTTGAAACACATCGAGAACTGTTAAGGAATTCCCGTATGACTTTAAAGTGTTGATTTCTAGTTTATAGTGGCGACACGTTTCAATTTTCACGCCTAAAACGGAAGCCATGCTTGACAGATCAGGGTCATGCATATGCTCTATAATCAATTAGGCTGTTTTAAGCGTCTGATCGATACTGGCGCGAAATAAACCCAGTCATGGCGAAAGGATTTTGGACTCAGTAGGACAAATCTAGAGTAAAAAATCTAGTGAAAAAGGGATGGTTTTCAAAACAATATCCTTTAAAGACACTTCATTGCCTTACAGGTGTTACATTCAGGGCTCACACTGACCATGTTTTTTTTAATTTTACATGTGTATAATCATGGTATACACATCATAAATAGATATATTTATAATCTCTTAAAATATATTACTAAAATATTTTTTGTCCATCTGATAATTTGAAAAAAGTTAGCACATTGGAAAGGGTTGAATTTCTTTTATTTCAGCATCAATTTTAAGTGTGTCCAGTTGCCTTCATTGTAATCATTTCTATGTGTTACTATTTTCATATAATTTATTTTAACTGTTCTGATTAATAAATACCATGTATCAATGAACATGATTTTTCTTGCTAAGTCAATACATATGTACCAAGATACACACACACTCTATAAACAAAAGCACAAAAAGTCAATCATCTTCAAGAGTAACATATCTTATGTTATTTCATTCATTAACCAATTCAAAAACTAGACATGCACACAACAGCATGAACTATTTTTGTTTTATTTCTACGTTTTTTCCGTAATAACTAAGATACGTCTCCGAATGACCATCAAATACCGGAATCGGACCGTACAGCGGGCGTTTATTAATTAGTTATATTCGGCAATGTATTGACTTCATCGCTACAAATCGATTAGTAAAATGAAAGTACCAAGATCGAGGGGAAATGTCGATTCTAAACAACAACACGCACGTACACGTTTTCATTTATCCGTCATCAGCGTGTTCATGTTTATATTGACACAGGTATAGTGCGCATAAGATAAAAATACGCGTGATAATCACTTAAAGCACACGAAAATAAACACAATTTTCGGCGATTTCTGCAGAAACGTCGTCGGACTTTTTGGACGCTCGTCGGCCATGTCTGATGGTCTGACGGCTTTCGCCATGACTGTAAACCCAAAGAACGAAAAGACCGCACAAGTAAATACCGGAAAGTGAATGACGGGAAAAAATCGGTACTCGAGTCTAATAAAAAGATTTAGAGTCGGCGCTTATTTTTAGGGTAGGTCGGGAAACCGGAAACAAACAATTTTTTTTTACGCCTAAGCTACCTCCACACAAAATTTCATTGCAATGTCTAAATCACCAGAAACTGATTTTCTATTTTTAGTAACAGTGACTAAGACCAAACTGACCCTAAATACAATTTGAAGCTAAACTTTCATGCAAGGTTGTTAAATACTCAGTTTAGTCAAGATTAGTCATTCCAAACTTAAGTAATTGACGGGAAACTAATTTCTATATTTAGTAACAGTGACCTTGACCCTAATGGCCCTTGATTCAATACAAAAGCATGGACTGGATGTAAGCTACCAAACACACAAAATTTAATCGCAGTATCTCAATCCTTACTTAAGTTATTGACCAGAAACAGATTTTCTATTTTTAGTAACAGTGACCTTGACCTTACTGGACCTATATGCAATTCAAAAGCATGGACTGCATGTAAGCTGCCTACACACAAAATTTCATCGCAATATCTTAATCCTTAGCTTGATTAAGTTCTTCACTGAAAACTAATTTCCTATTTTTAGTATAGTGACCTTGACCCAACTGACCCCCAAATACAATCCCAAACAAAGCTCTCATGCAAGGATTCTAAATACCCAGTTTAGTCAACATTGGTGACTCCAAACTTAAGTCATTGACCAGACACTAATTTTTTATTTTTAGTAACAGTGAACTTGACCTTGACCACACAGACTCCAAAAACACAATCCTAAGCTAGATTTGATTCAAGGATGCTAAATACCAAGTTACGTCAACATTGGTGATTCCAAACTTAAGTTATTGACCGGACACTGATTTTCTATTTTTAGTAACAGTGACCTAGACCCCACAGACCCCAAATACAATCCCAAGCTAGGTTTAGATTCAAGGATGCTAAATACCAAGTTTAATCAACATTGGTCATTCCAAACTTAAGTTAATGACCAAACACTGATTTTCTATTTTTAGTAACAGTGACCTTGACCCTGTCCCCAAAAAACCCAAATACAATCCCAAGCTAGGTTTTGATTCAAGGACGCTAAACACGCAGTTTAATCAACATTGGTCATTCCAAACTTAAGTTATTGACCGGACACTGATTTTCTATTTTAAGTAACAGTGACCTTGACCTTAACCCCATAGACCCCAAATACTATCACAGGCTAGGTTTTGATTCAAGGATGCTAAATACCAAATTTAGTCAACATTGGTCATTCCAAACTTAAGTTATTGACCGGACACTGATTTTCTATTTTATTAACAGTGACCTTGACCCCACAGATCCAAAATACAATACCAGGCCAGGTTTTTATTCAAGGATGCTAAATACCAAGTTTAGTCATCATCTTAAGTTAGGCCATTATAAATTAATTGCTTGATTATCATCCCCGTCCGCCCCTCTTTTTAGTGCCGCCCCGACAAATTTTATTTTGAAAAAAAAATCCAAAAAAAAATCGCGAGGAAAACTTATCCGTCAATGGGTGCCGCATATCAGTAAAATGTGCCTTATAAGTGTATGCTATATATTGTCGCATAGTAAACTTGTCTTGTTCTCCGCGTTGAAGAGTACATCCGTCAAACAGTTGGTTTTTGTGCAGCCGAAATCTTGAAAATAAAAAACATGTTTTTTTCTGATTGTTGCCGTTGATCATGACGGCCTATTAAAGGTGGAAAAAGACTGGTTCGCATGTAACTATAGCGACATATTGTCATTGTTTGACTTGTATTCAAAGGGGATTGTCGCGAAAAAAAAAATTTCCCATGTAACCTATAAATATATACAATATAGAAGGGAAAGATCTTCGACGATTAGAATCTTCCAACGCATATTATAAACTTCCATGTTATTGCAATGCAGTACAAAATATTTCACTCATATATAGTGCAACGTGTGGGCAACTCAACACGCTAACAGAAAATGTATACTTTTACTACCTTTAAAAATATTTTAAACTCGCTATTGAAGATTTTTCACTCGAAAAATGGTCAAATTTTACAAAACGACACACTGTCGTAAAATCGCAGCGTGTGCAAATCTATATTTTTTTGGATTCTTTTTTCGTGACAAACCCCTTTGCTTGTATTACGATTTTGTGACAACCAAACTCGACTCCGGGCTAAAAAACCCATTTATCCCATTTGTGATATGTGTCTAATTGAGAAAAAGCCTCTGGTTCCAAAAAGGGGAAGGTTTTCAAAGACGTAGACATTTTTGTGGTTGTCAGGACTCACTCTGGGTACAGATGGAAAAATCAACAGAATGCATAATATTTCTATCATGTCAGAAATGCTGAATCTCACTTTAAGTAAACGGAAGGACAGTTATGAGTATTTTGTTTTCCCATATATACTCTGGTCACAATAAGGTTTTTGGAAAAATAAAAATTAAAAAATAAATTCTCCCCCCCCCCTTTTTGAGAAAAATTTGGATGATAATCAAGCAATTAATTTATAATGGCCTTATTGACCGAACACTGATTTTCTATTTTTAGTAACAGTGACCTTGACCTTGACCCACAGACCCCATATACAATCCCAGGCTAGGGTTTCATTCAAGGATCCTACTTACCAAGTTTGGTCAAGATTGGTTAATCCGAACTTAATTTATTGACCGGACAACACCTGTTTGACGCCCGCCATCTCGCCTGCCCGCCATTTTTGGCATTCTTTGTGAAAGCCTGGTTAAAAACAAGTATGGCCCAAGAAAAAGAGATTATATCCAAAATCGAACCGAACCATAGGGTACCCGAATTGTTGCAGCCTTATTAGGCTGGTCTCATAAAGAGGTTTTCTCAACTCACGAGATGATTCTCGTATGGTTACGTCAGACAAGGGGGTCGGAGTCCCCGTCGGAGTTAAAATATAGCAAGTAATCAGTTGGAAGGTCTGAACAGCGGTCACAGATGGCAGGTGGTCGCATCAGTAAGGTGGTCAGAAGGGCAGGTTAAACCGTTTATCTTATTTATTTGAGTTATCATAACCAGCATCAACTTACGCTTCAACTGCCAACTTTTCCTCATATGGAGGAAAATAAACATTGTTTCAAAACAATAATGATGTAATATATCAGGATTATATCTACTCTACCTTCTGAGTACTTGTTTCTAAGTTCAGCCATGACATCTCCATCACTGTCATCCTCAACTTCACTTTCCTCTGATGCTTCAGTCACATTCTGTGAACCTTCAATCTTGATTTCAACTTTAGGCACATTGTCATTTGTCAATGTGGCTGACATGGTGTCTGTAGATTCAGCAGTTTTCTCTGCAGGCAGTGATTGTTCAGCAGTTTCTGTGATGGGATCATGTATCTCAGGGGAGCAGCACTATCTTTGTCAGTATCTAACTCTGTGGTGACTTCTGTTACTACCTCAGGCTGAAATTATAAAGAAGCTGTCTGTATAAATATATCATTGTCATTAACGAATTAAATGGTATCATATCATACCAACACATAGCACAATACATTTGAGATGGTTAACACTGAGGTACTAAAGTCCATATAGGGTACAGTGTGTATCACAATAAATTAGTACTTTTGTGCATTCGGTTAGATTTTTTGTTGCTTGTTACAAAAGTACAATATTTAACCTTTGTAAATAACTTAAATGTCATTTTATGTTTACTAAGTGTATAAAGAGCGATTGCTCGTGAGATCGAAAAATTTCATTGTAACAAGGATGTTTCGATTCTTATTTACTTTTGAAGAATAACATGTTGTCATTCAGTTTTAAGTGTGAATAGTATATGTCCATGATTTAACTTTTTCGTAAAATTACTTTGTAGTGATATACCCAAAATCGGTAATTTTCCTAATAATGGTTTTGAAAAAGGGGTGTGGGTAGATAAATAACCAAATATTTTAGTCAATATTAACCAAATCACTTAAAAAAATGTACCGGTTGTATCACAGCCTGAATATAGAAGAAACGTAAAGCATTAAATGCCCACTTTATGCCAATTTCTTGACGTGTGTTCTATTTCAAACACTGTGTTATTTACCAAATTAAGATCTATAAAATGGCTAAAAATAAGGGGTTATGAATAAAGTTTATACTTTTTTAAGTTTTTTTACATATTGAAGGAGTAACAAGGATTTTGAATGACATTGATTATGCTGAAGTAGGTTAAACACCAATTAAAATATGACATGAAAAGTACATGACTGTCCATGTTCATATAAGAAATTTATCATGTGAAATGTTAGGTCTCTTAGCTTTTCTTTTCAGCAAAAACTGGATATTTCTTAGTAAATGACCTCTTTCAAGACAAAACCACTGCATGTTGCTTAAATAAGGCCAAAAAAATTGTGTGTTTAGGGTAACGGTCTGAAAAAAGTTAGGTATGGTAGGCTTGTGTTTGTTTTTTTTTTTGTTTTTTTTGGACAGCAGCGAAACCAGTCACAAGTTTGTGACTTAAGACATAAATTAAAGCTATACAAGTTGACAGCTGCCTCACTTTAATATTTTATATACCAAAGTGTACACAAACACCAGATAATTATTATATTCAATGGCAGAATGAAAAAATTCAAGTAAACAAAATCGCAGTCACTTATAAACGGCTACATCATTGAATTGTGACAGTGACATTATTGATGTTGGGTCGCAGTCACATAACCAGTACATGTACTTGTGGCTTAATCAGTGAAGTGATTGCTTGAGTATATCAAGTCATGCCATATCACATTTTAACCCAGTCGAGCTACCAGCTTAGAAATTCCACTAACCTGAATCTAATTTCACTAGCCCAAACTAAAATGATCTAGGCTGAAAATAAAATTAAGTTTGTTTGGAGTTTAGCACTTGGAAGGTAGGTAGGTAGAGATTTGAAAAAAGAAATTTATTTTATTTGCTAGAATTTCCATGAGTAGGTCGGTGCACTCCAAGCATATTTATTTCTATTCTCAGCCGTATGTCTAGAAGTGTAAAAAAGACAACATCAAACTATAACAATTAACAAAGCAAATTCTCTCCTCTAATTTATTCCTAGTGCTCTCAAGATAAGGTATGAAAGATATATTTTGCGACAATCAAGAAGAACTTTCAACGAAGTGTTAGTCTGCACAAAAGTGAAATTTGAACAATAGTCTAAGGACCATCATGCACCACCAGTGGACTAGAAAACTGGGTTACTCGCAACAATATCAACTTGTCCGAATCCTGACCATCAAATTAACCTCTGTACAATTTAATATGATTACTAGTAGTCTAGATGTAGTCAAAATTATTTAGTATAATCATAACTGTTTTGAATCTATTTAAGCTTGGATTAATATATAATCAAAGCATATATCATTATTTGCTAGTTGTTTTGCAGGAAAGGAGAACAATCTCTCAAAATAAAGATCATGACTTCAATTTTTTGGCCATTCACATGTTTAACTTATGCAAAAACTGTATATATATCTTAATTATTGCTGCATTATATATATTATTATAGCTCATGAATTTGGAATAATAATCAAATATATACAATTAAACTGAATAATGATGTGTCACATGATTAAGGATCAAAGATAAGACACAACAATTAGAACAGATTTTCATTAAATACACATAAAAGAAGTACAGTTTCACTATGTTCTATCCGAAATGTGCCATCCGAAATTCGTACACTACATCCTATAAAAGAAATTACCATTCTTGAAAATTAACGAGTCTTTGTCATTCTGTTGGTCATTATGCTTAATGCAATATGATATGGTAGAAAAAATTATATAAATACTATCAAAATTGCGATTATTCAGGAAAATGTTCTGCGATTTTCGGAAAATACGCCTGGACCAAAACTTTATAGAAAGTGTCTCAAAAGTTGGAATTCCACAATGATCAGTTTTAAGTCCATTATGAATCATAACTTGGGTCAATCAAAATTGATGACTAGATTATTATGAAAACATTTTCGTGTAATTATCTGTGCAGTGTTTATTGAGCATTTAAGTGCACCTATTTCGGACGATAACTAATTTTGGATACGGAAAATGCTCTCGACCTATCGGGCTTCCAACTTGGATTTTTCACTTGTCTGAGTTAAAAATCACTCGATTTTGTCGCCAGTCGAGTGTGTTACATCGAAGACTGCTCTAATTTGAGTTATTTCCCTTTGATAGCTTTTTTTAAATACGAATAAAATTATTGTTTTGGGACCGTTAAAAAACGTTAGGGTCGGCGCCTTTCGGCTAGGTAGGGTCGGGTTACCCGAAACACACAATTTTTTTTTTGGCCTAACTGCATATGCACAATCAGAAACAATATTTGATGGACTTGTATGAATTTTGGAAGAAAACTTCAACGGATATGTGTTCATAATGCTAAACTTTATGAAAACTTACCCCACCCATTGTTTTACAACAGTAACTAATTTAATATAAATATTAAAAAGAAATAAACAATATTTTTAAATTTTTAAGAACTTTAATTTAAATTGATGAAACAATATATTTGCAAACCAGGTTATATAAATGTATTCATACAAAATTTAACAACCTTTAACTGATAAATACTGAACGGCATATTGTTGTTGTATATAAAAAAAATTATACAGACAAACTAAATTGACTGCCGTAATCTGGTCTGATGTCGTAAAAGCAGTAAAAATTTGCTATGAAGAAAATGTCACTTTGAATTATTTATGCATTTAAATTACATGGTTGACTGCATTAGATGATAAAAAAAAATTTCAACTTGAAATTTTACGACATTTAGCTGCAATTTCACAAAATTGCATTATTGTAAAGTTCGAACATCACGAATAACGTTGTTGAAATTGTTATGTCACGCTAATTAACACTCTTGAAACTTATTTGTAATAACGTCAGCCTACAATTAGCGTAAAGTTACACTTTAAACAACGTTTTTCATGATTTCAGAACTTTACTATAACGCAATTTTGTGAAAAATAATGTGCGATGACATATTATTTTTAAATTTTATAATTGCTTGTTAACATCTCTCCAAAACAAACATGTGATTCATTAGTTGATTGAATCCACTTCCGTTTACCAAAAGTACACTGAAATATAGTTGGTGGTCAAAATTACTGATGAACTAGAAGCCCAAGGGCAACATGTCGAGCCCCTGTTTAGCCAGCTTGTGATCTTGACCTTTGAACTACAAGTATGGGTGATATTCATGACACATCATTTCATTGAAGTAAACTTTTATACCAATTTATTTAAAAATCCTTGAATGCAAACAGAAGTTACAGCCCAGACAAGGAAAATATATTTGACCGAATGTGTAATCTTGACCTTTGACCTATAAAAATCTGGGTGTTGCCCAAGACACATGGTCGCATTGTATTATGGCAAGTCATTTTTAAATAATTCAATGCATAAGGGAGACACATCCCTGACAAGGTGTATAATGATTATTTTTTATGTTTGACCTCTAAGTGTGACCTTGACCTTTGAGCTAGAGACCTTGATCTTACGCACTGCACACCGCCTCATGGTGTTTTACAATTATGCCAAGTTATCTTAAAAAGTTTCAATGCATAAGGGAGATAAAGCCCGGACAAGGTGTATAATGCTCATTTTTGACGTTTGACCTCTAAGTGTGACCTTTGAGCTAGAGACCTGGATCTTGCGCACTGCACACCGCCCCATGGTGTTTAACAATTATGCCAAGTTATCTTAAAACGTTTCTATGCATAAGGGAGATACAGCCCGGACAAGGTCTATAATGCTCATTTTTTATGTTTGACCTCTAAGTGTGACCTTGACCTTTGAGCTAGAGATCTGGATTTTGTGCACTGCACACCGTCTCATGGTGTTTAACAATAATGCCAAGTTATCTTAAAAAGTTTCTATAAATAAGGGAGATACAGCCCGGACAAGGTCTATAATGCTCATTTTTGACGTTTGACCTCTATGTGTGACCTTGACCTTTGAGCTAGAGACCTGGATTTTGCGCACTGCACACCGTCTCATGGTGTTTCACAATTATACCAAGTTATTTTAAAAAGTGTCAATGCATAAGGGAGATACAGCCCGCACAAGTAGTAAAGTGACGTCACGCGCTCTACATATTTCAAGTTTACAAAAGCAAAAATCACAGTGAAATGAGTGTTTTCAGACAAAAAAGGGCTTGTTCCGTCGGTAATAATCATCTTGGGATAATACCAGCAATTAAATGTTTTTGCATATAATTTTCTACAGCAAAAAGCTAACGGGGCTTTAACGTTCCCCCAGGAAAATAATGACAACAACCCCCATTAAAACTTACATGAGCTTAATCCGCAGATAGAGAGCTTGAAGTTGGTGTATATAAAATTACAATAGCTGTATGTTTGAACCAATTTTTCGTGTAAAACATCGATTTTACACCTCTGACATTCATCGTGGATTTGCCAAGAAACAGGTCGGAAAAACAGAAACAAGAGGGCCAAGATGGCCCTATATCGCTCACATGACAATCACTGTTCACTCATTGAAACATTGTTTTGAACCGGTGACCTAGTTTTTGACCCCAGACGACCTATGTTCGAATTTGTCTTACATATCATTAAGACAAACAGTCTGACTAGGTTTGGTGAAGATCCAATTAAAACTGTGACATCTACAGTGTTAACAAAGTTTTCCTAAGATTTGACCTGGTGACCTAGTTATTGACCCCAGATGACCCATATTTATACTTGACTGTTATATCATTAAAACAAACGATTTGACAAAGTTTGGTGAAGATCCAATAATAACTGTGAAATCTACAGTGTTAACATGGTTTTTCATAAGAATTGACCTAGCGACCTAGTTTTTGACCCGAGTTGACCCATGTTCGAACTCGTCCAAGATATAATGAAGACAAACATTCTGACAAGGTTTCATGATCATCCAATCAAAACAGTGACTTCTAGAGTGTTCACAGGGTTTTCCAGCAATTTGCCCTAGTGACCTATTTTTACTACAGAAATTACCCATTTTCAAACTTGACCTACATATTATTAAAATAAACATTCTCACAAAGTTTCATGAAGATAAATTCAAAACAGTGATTTCTAAAGTGTTCACAAGGTTTTCCCTTATTTGGCCCTGGTGACCTAGTTTTTGACCCAAAATGGCCCAATATCGAACTCATCCGAGATTGTGTTGATATTAACGTTCTGAGCCAGTTTTGCTAAAATTGAGACAAAAATGTGGCCCCTAGTGTGGTCACAACATAAAGTTTGACGACACACGACGCACGACGGAGAGTGATCCTAATAGCTCACTTTGTCACTTTGTGACATGTGAGCTAAAAATAAAACGAACAAAATCGAAGAACATGCTATACTATCAGTGTGTAAAATTTCAGAACAATCTGAGCAAATTCGATTTTTGACCCATGACGTCGAGGAAAGGTCGCATACTACCTTAAGACGAACAATCTGACAAGGTTTGGCCAAGATCCAATTAAAACCATGACATTTAAAGCTTTTACAAGATTTTTACCTAAGATTTGACCTGATGACCTAATTTTTTACCCCGTCTGACCCATGTTCAAGCTTGACCAACATATCATTGAGGAAAACATTTGGACAAGGTTCAGTGAAGATCCAATCAAAACTGCGACATCTACAGTGTTAACAAAGTTTTCCTAAGATTTGACCGGATGGCCTAGTTATTGACCCCAGATGACCCATATTTGTACTTGACAGTTATAATATTAAAACAAACAATTTGACAAAGTTTGGTGAAGATCCAATTATGACTATGAAATCTATAGTTACCTCCGCCGGTTTGTTTTTGCCGCGCCGGTCTTTGGCAAATACAGCCCCCACTTTTACGCGCTTTTGAGAAACAAAAACATTATTAAATTGTAGCATTTAGTTACTTATTAAAAAATTGTAAGTCCCATGTTTCTATCTTTACTAGTTTTCTTGAAAAATGCAAAGAAAAACTGTCTTTGCCATGGCAAACGGCGTTTTGCCATGGCAAATCGGTATTTTGCCATGGCAAAATGCCTTGCCATGGCCGCCATGGCCTTGCCATGGCAAAAAAATCAACACTGCCATGGCAAAATTTTTTTTAATATCTAAAGGAACACTATGTAAGGGTGTGTAGGTATCATAAATAACACAATTATTATGGTTTTGATCAATAAATATGAAATTTTAATTTTTAATTTTTGCCATGGCAAAAGTTTGCCATGGCAAAATTTCCATGGCAAAATATTGCCATGGCAAAAGTTCCATGGCAAAATATTGCCATGGCAAAATTTCCATGGCAAAATATTGCCATGGCAAAAGTTTACAAAATTAGTAATTTAGTTAAATTACCATTACAGAAGTAAATTTCTGTAATAGATAAGTTACATAGGTGCGAATCGGCTTAGACCAGGTCTTGCATTTATGAAGTATCTTAATTATTTGTTTATACTCATTCAAAATTTACTAAGATTGGAAAAAATCTTATCATAAGATGAGTGATATTTAAGAATGTATATGTTAATAAATATTCTAGCAAAGAAAATTCTTAATTTAAAACAAATGTTTTAAGATGTCATTACTATGGAATTCCAGCTAGGGGTTTTATTTCTGTAAAAATAAAACTGAAATGATATCTATCACATGCAAACCCACAATTTATCTTCATACAATTGTTCCTAATTTTGTATTTCTAGACAATGAGTTATTTACTATAGGCACAATTCAGTACTCTTACCACATTTTTAAACAAGAGGGCCATGATGGCCCCTTATCGCTTTCCAGAAAAAAGACCCGAGAGAAAATAATCATGAGCCTATGTAAAAACAAGTCACCTGGGGACGAGGCCAATTTTTACCCCAGGGCCAAAATATCTAAGCTTTGGACCTTTGGGTTTCTGACAAGACGGTTTTTTGTAATTTCTATGTTTAAGCATATATAAGATAGAGTAAACCTGACTGGGGCCAATTTGACCCACGGTATATAATTTGAACACCCATGGCAGAGGACCACTAGAAAATGCTACTTACAAAATAGCTAAGCTCTAGGCCATGTGGTTTTGGACACAAGATTTTTTAAAAAATTTCCTAGTTAAGCCTATATAAAATAGGTTAAACCCCGGGTTGAGCTAACTTTGACCCATGGGGTATAATTTGAACAAACTTGGTACAGGACCACTAGACTAGGTCTATATGCCTTGAGGTTTTGGACATGAAGATTAAACAAATTCACATATATATAAGCGGCTTTAGCCTATGTAAATCAAGAGACCCGCGTGGGCAGGGCCAATTTCAACCCCAGGGCCATAATTTGAACAAACATGGTAGAGGTCCACTAGAAAATATTACATCTGAAATATCTAAGCTCCAAGCCCCGAGGTTTCAGAAAGAAGATTTTTTAAATTTTCCTATATAAAATAGAGTAAACCCTGGGGTATTAATTTGAACAAACTTGGTAGAAGTCCACGGGACAATACTACACTCAAAATAACTAAGCTCTAGGCCTTGTGGTTTTGGACATGAAGATTTAAGTCTATATATTGTAAGTCTACATAAATCAAGCGAACACGGGGCGGGCCAATTTTTACCATGGGGCGATAATTTTAACAAACTTGGTAGAGGTCCGCTAGACAATGCTTATACACAAAATATCTAAGCTTAGCCTTGGAACTACATGTATGTACATGGGTCTTGTGCTCTGCATATCACCTCATGGAATTTAACAGTTGACCCTGTTATTTTCAAATATGTCAATGCATAACGGAAATACAGCCTGGACAAGGTCTATGACACTCTTTTTCATGCTTGACCTCCAAGTGTGACCTTGACCTAGGAGCTACAGACCTGGGTCTTGATCACTGCGCACTATCTTATGGTATTTATCAATTGTAGTTCTAGTTGGGAGTTCTAATGTAAGTGCTTACATATAAAATAGAGAAACACTACATGTACTATCAAAGGAGACCTAAGAAGTGCGTGCCTGATAGAGCAGTTTGGGTTGACATTCCATGTACTTCCATAAAAAGAGCATCCTGTCAAAACCATGGCGCCTCGGATTCACACAAATGATTTATTTGGACATGCAAAACTGATTAATGTATCTTAATTCCTATTGATTTGTGTATGATATGTTATATATTTATAACATTTTTTAACAGTTCTGTCTTTTGACTTTAAAATTCACTAAAATATGAACCACTTAAGTTGTTGGACTTACCCCCCCCCCCCCCCCCCCCCCCACTTGGACACATTCAGTCATTCACCGTACAGCTCATGGGTGACTCAAATTTGTATTTGCAACATGCCTTAAAAAAATCCTGGCTGGAACCCTGTGTACTAAGTTATTTTCACATTATATGTCTAATCATTAGGGACAAGGAAAATGCAGATGGACTAACTAACTGTTTCTTTTTAGCAGCAAAAGCACATTTAGGCATACTAAGAGTTAGAGCTGGGTATCGCACCTTAAAAACATATTGTGATATATCACAATAGTGCATGCTGTATCAGGATATGTATCGCAGTAAATATTGCAAGTTGTCATTAAATAAAGAATAATGAATAAGCATTCACATAAAGCCTTGGGTAATAATGCAGTTTATTTGTGTCGTGGTGATGGAGACTGGAGAAGCTTGTAGCTTTTATTGTAGAAAGCCGTAACATCATGTTTAAAACACAGTAACATATATTTTTTAAACTATCTGGCTGAAAAACCTGCCAAACACAGTAACATATACAACAGTAATTATGAAACTATAAAACTAAATCAAGCGGTAAGCTTGGGTAAACCATACAAAAGTAAATATGAAACTTTAACAACTATAACAAGCAATACGCTTGGGTAAACCATACTTAAGTATATATGGAACTTTTTAAAAACTACAGGTATCACAAGCAGTAAGCTTGGGCAGCATACAACAGTGCATATGACATATAAACAAATATCTCAAGTAATAAGCTTGGGTAAACAGTACCAAAAGTAATAACAATTCTCAAGCCTGAACTAGGGTAAACATTACCATAACTGATAATGGAACTGAAAGTGAAACAGTGGAGGAGGAGAGGAGGAGGCGGTAAGTTTGAGATATGGAAAATAAAACTGTTTAACGGAGTAAACAAAAGATTCCTTTGTCTCAATAAAAACAATGTAGAGCGCATGCGCAAAGTTAGCGCAGCGACTAAAATTCTACTCGTACCGTAAGAACGTAACAGAGTTCTCGTTCTTGCCACGTTGGGCACCTGACATATAATTGACATCACACAGCTCCAAAATAAAACATTTTATATACATATAAAATACATTTATTTGTGTCGTGGTGATGGAGACTGGAGAAGCTTGTAGCTTTAAAAAATATAACAGACAATGAGTTGTCGTAATATGGCTTTTATTGTAGAAAGCCGTAACATCATGTTTAAAACACAGTAACATATATTTTTTAAACTATCTGGCTGAAAAACCTGCCAGCGTCAAGCAGTAAGCTTGGCGCACCGGCCAGACAAACCAGTCTTCATAGTAACAACAAATGAATGTTCAGAAAGTACACCCCATGACAATATGCTTTCCTTAAAACATGGACTTGTATTGGCAAAATGCAGGTATGTAAATACCATAAATAACTGGTATACTGGAAGACTGAATGTTAGACATTTAAGTAGAATAATTTAGGCCAAAAACAACTATAAACACATTAACTAAACAGATCTAATAACATATTGAGATACAGATGTATCATAAAAACATGAACATTGACATATAACCACATATAACATCATGCTAACATATGAATCTCTAGCACCAAACATTATAGGGTCTTACTTATTGCCAAACCATCCTTAGTATCAAAATAATATTTGTAGACATCATATTATTACTGATATTGTACATTGTATTTATACATATCCTTGCACAAAGAAACTTTGTAACATGTATCTACAAGCTGTGATGGTAACATCCATCAAGTATCCATCCCAGGAATGACAGCCATACACAAAAGCCCCTCTTTGGAGGAAGTGTGTGCCCGCCATAATGTAGCTCAGACAAAGCTGATATCATTCCTCAAATGATTCCAAACAGCTAGACAACATTCAGATACAGATAACAAATATTATGAGTATGTTTACTATGTTAAGTACAATAAACGTCTTGAAGTCAGGTAACAAATGATCTGAACAAACATAAAAATACATAACAAATTCTAACTACAAATACAAACTACAATGAAAATGTACTATATGACGAGCTAATCATGGATGGGTGTGCAAAAATACAAATATTTGATAAAATAAAAGCCAACACATGGCAGAAATTTGGCATATTCATGCCGTTCCAGTCAGACCTTTAAAGCCATGAACAGACAGAATTGCAGTTTTATGGACTCTGGGACTAACCCCTATTCATTTCCAAAAGATAATACTTCATGCTATGTTAGCTCCCTGTTAAGCTCACTTCCTGGGCTATGTTTGATAAAAAATATTACCTTATAACAACACTGTTATTGAGTGAAAATTGACATTTGATATATAAAAGACTAACATGTACACAAAATGTACAATGTAACAAAAAAGGTTGTAACATACTAAATGACGTTATTAAGCATCATATAACATTGACATATGCCCCCATATAAAAATAATTAGTGACATGCCTACATAATTATTAGTATCTACCATCAAAAATGGCCATCCTGGGACCTCGTTAATATAGGCCCCTCTTGCATACTACATATTAAACAAAGTTTATAATTGTATGCTATATCCCTATGCTAAGTAAGCCCTAGCCGGCAAAAAGAAAACAATAAATTATATAGATGTTAATGATGTTAAAGCATTAATACAAAGCAACATATATGTTCAATATCATATCCAGTTATTGATCCATAGTTTTTGCAAGGGTGTACATTGTATCAGCATTTGCTGACCATCAACCCATGTTAAAACTTAATTTTCATAAAAAAATGAAGCTGTTCCAATTATATGAAACTAAGGCCCTTATTCCAATGAGAGCAGTAGACAGCATTGCAGGAATGTCAGAATAAAAATAGAAGCAGTGAAACTACATAAATGGATAGTAATTATCATATAAAGCTGAACTTGTACCCACAAATTCGCAAAGAAAATCAAATTAAATGAATTTATCATTTTAAGTAAAACTGCTTGACAATATCAGTCAGTTAAAAATGAAACTTTAATACATACATGATGGTAATATGTACATTAAACACAATAAAAATGATATTAGTATCCTAAGTAATAGATCTTTGCTGCCACAGCCAGACAAAGATGAAACATTAATATGCACATAAACCAACAATAAAATGATATTGGTATCATAAGTAATAGATCTTTGCTGCCTCAGCCAGACAAAGATGAAACATAAATATGCACATAAACCAACAATAAAATGATATTAGTATCATAAGTAATAGATCTTTGCTGCCTCAGCCAGACAAAGATGAAACATTAATGTGCACATAAACCAACCATAAAATGATATTAGTATCATAAGTAATAGATCTTTGCTGCTTCAGCCAGACAAAGATGAAACATTAATATGCACATAAACCAACAATAAAATTATAGAAGTATCAAAAGTAATAGATCTTTGCTGCCTCAGTCAGACAAAGTGAAACTTAAATATTTACATGAAATTAAAAACAAAATGTAATGGTATCAGTACCAAAATGATTTATCTTTGCTGCCACAGTCAGTAATTTTAACATAAATCTGTATACAATTGATAACAGTATCAAAAGTCATAAATCTGTGCTACCATATCAAAGATGAGGTGTATATACCTAAAGCACATAGAATGTTGCTACATCAAAAGTAATATATATCCTCGCTGCTACCTTTGTTCATGAAATGATATCAGCATCAAAATAATAAATGACTCAAAGGCAGACATGCGAAGACCTACAACTCCATTAATTGATATCATTATCAAAAGTGCTAAATCTGTAGCTTTCCAGTTCATTACAGTTGGGCATTTTATTTTATATGCATAACCGCATGAAATGATCTCATAACAAAAGTTATACAAGCATCAGTCAGACAAAAATAGAAAATCTGAACATGTAACACTATAGAGTGACTATTGAATGAGGATATAAGTATCAAATAGTATAAATCTCTGCTGCCTATGCCAGACAAAGATGAAAAATATAAACATAAAAATCACTATGACATCATATCAGTATCAAAGTAATAATTGCATCAATCAATCAACGAAATATATATAAACATAAAACAGTATGAAATAATATCAGTATGAAATGCTATAAATCTTTGCTGCCTCAGCTAGACAAAGATTAAAAATAAAATGTAACACACCACAAAATGATATTAATACCTCAAATAATAGATATTTGCTTCCTCAATCTGTCTGACTAAGAATGAAAATTTAAACAATAACACACCCTATGACCTGATCAGTGTCAGGAGTAATAAATCTTTGCTGCCTCAGTCAGACAAAGATAAAAAGTATAAATCTAAAGACGCCATGAAATGACACCAGTACCTAAAGTAATAAATGTTTGCTTCTTCAGTTGGTCAAAGATGAAAAGTAATAAACATATAAACAATTATCAAAAACATCATGAAAATCATTCCAATGATATCGTTATTCAAATGCATGGATGTCTGTTGTCTCAGTCAGGTATAGATGTACTTTCCCACATCATCATCACCCTTACTAAAATGCTATTATCATCATAATGCACTTTATGAAGATATTATCAAGGTAATCTAGCTTCAACTTGACGCAATTTGTCTTTTAAATCTGTTTCTATCTCTGAGACAAATAGGCTCTTTAATTATTTGAACTACTGAAGAAGCAAATCTGGCTATAAATGTCTTCCAACATGACTTGCAATTGTCTATATATGGCATGTGAGTAGCCCAACATTGTTACATGTAATCTTATAATCACACTATCTTCACTATGTGAGCAACTACCTGACAACATGTAATTTAATCACAATAAACTAAATCTCAGGTGTCTCAGTAAGGAGACTCCTTGACAACATGGTAATTAAGCACCACCATCACAATATATGATCATCTTAGCTCAGGACCTAGCCTGGAAAAGTTCGATAATCAGGACCAAATCTGGGTACTACTAATACATGGGACTACGCCTGGAAAAAATCAAATACTCTGAACTATGTTATGAAACCTTGAATTACTCTGTCTCAGGACCAAGTCTGAAAAATTCAAATACTCATGGCTAAGCCAGGGAAACAACAAATACTCAGGACTACGCTTTGAACAAGCAAAAACTCAGGACCAAGCCTGGACCCAAATACGCCTGACTAAGTCGGAATTTAAATACGAAAAACTCAGGACTAAGCCCCAGAAACATAAAATACTCAAGTTTACGAGAGGACATAGCTTGTTATTTTAATGGACACATCAAATACCAGTGCTGTTTTCACAAAGCCTGTATCACATCAGGACTAAACAAGCACATTTAAGCTCAGGACTTAGCCTGGAAACATTACAATTTCCGTACAAACCCGGAAACATACAAATCTCAGGACTAAGCTCGGAAACATACAAATCCCCTGACCAAGTCTGGAAAAGTACAAATCTTGTTCCTACTCTTAGGACAAAGAATGGAAATACAACAAATCTCAGGACTAACCCCATAAATATACATACAAATCTCAGGCAAAGCCTGGAAATACACAAATCTCAGGACTAAACCTGGAAATATACAAAACTCAGGACAATGCCTAAGAATAAAACCAATCTCGGGACTAAGCCGGGAAAAATAACAAATCTCAGGACAAAGCCTGAAAATACAAATCTCAGGACCAAAGCCTGGAATTACAATAAAATACATATGATAACCTCCGATTTTAATATATAAATTAAGCAATAAAACAAAAACAAATAAATACACAGGTTTTTACCCGGGATAATATATATCTATACTGTTTCGAACACTGAATGGTATACATGCTGTACATGTATCAACGAAAACCTTCTTAACATAGTAATAAGTATACATATATATGTATACATAGCTCCCACATCCACAACAATCACCTCCCCCGGCAAACCCAACAAGCACTAATAGAAGATATTTATTTTTTTGTCTTGATAATTCTAAATACAGGATATTTATATGTGACAACTGCATTTTCTTAAACCTTGTGTGATTGTGTCCTTACCAACTTCATGATTAAGTTATCTTTTATGAATTAAGTTGTATAATAACCAATTTTCTGATTTTTTTTACTTAGTGCATAAGAAATTTGCCAAGCAAGACGGCCGCCAAGGGAGGCAAAGACCGCAGATGTGGGAATTATGCATCACACATGTATCTATTCTATATATATATGCAGTAAGCTGCAATGATGGCATAGTTGCCTTAAGTTAAATTGAAACAGTTTCCTGCCATTTAACTTTTTTATAAGTTATAACACAAATCTCAGGACTAAGCCTGAAAACACAAATCTCAAGGATTATCACTGGAACTCTGAGTCTGTCTTTACGCAGTTAGATGGGCTGAAATGAACCCTTTATACTTCTGTCCATAGTTCACCAATGACAGATAAAGCCTGGAAATTTTGGAATGAAAGAATTATTCATAACATCCGACATCGACTCCGATTAAAATTGCATATTTTCACCCTGGATCTGGTAGTAACCGTCTGTATTGATTTAACACTAACCGTCTGGTATAAAGATGTAACGAATATTGAATTTCATCAAAACAATTGTTAGCAAAATAATTAGATCTACAACATGTTGAAGACTGAAGATCTGCACGATGTCCATAGTCATTATCAATCCGTCAATAGTATTATACCATGTCCTTTATAACACTGATGAGTTATAAATCCTGAGGGTACACCTGTAACTTCACATAAGTTCCGGTAGTGGATTAATGAAATGTTTAATTCGTGCAACGAAGGAAGGTCCAAAAACATGTACTTGTTACGTATTCGCATAACGAATGTTGTGTTGACGTGCATTCTTGAAAAACATCCGTGTAGAGCTCTACCGACTACGCGTTAAACACTGAACCAAACACGATCATTTCCGGACATTATAGAAAACGAATTGTTCTTCGATACATTCCAAATCAACGCATTGGGATGTAATACATAATAAGTTTGAGATATGGAAAATAAAACTGTTTAACGGAGTAAACAAAAGATTCCTTTGTCTCAATAAAAACAATGTAGAGCGCATGCGCAAAGTTAGCGCAGCGACTAAAATTCTACTCGTACCGTAAGAACGTAACAGAGTTCTCGTTCTTGCCACGTTGGGCACCTGACATATAATTGACATCACACAGCTCCAAAATAAAACATTTTATATACATATAAAATACATTTATTGGTGATAGTGTTGTCTGGAACCACACTTTGAAAGAATTTGTTCTTATTTAGCAGTGTCTAAACAATTAATACATGTATTATAATGTATATGTGCAAAGTTGATAATACAAGTTTGACCAGTTTTTAGACATGAATTATATTTGGACTTATTTAAAGTCCAGTTATTAAAGCTAAATCCAATATATTGGTACGATGAAAAAATATTGTGTTATTGATATTGTCTAGCTGATATCGCAATAATGATAAACCGATAAAAGCTACCAACTCTATTCAGCGTTTTGATATTCGCAAATGACCAAAAAAATTTAAATTATTTATCAATAGTAAATTATCCTATATTTACATAATGATTTTGAGATTTTCCAGACATTCAGCACAAAAACAGTATTCTATTTATATGTATACACATTTAAATAAGACAGCAAAAGGTTTATTGTTTGTAACTTTTTTAGCAACATTCAGGTGCATTTAGACATAGTGGGATTCCCCAGAATATTCATACACATGTACAAATTATCTATGAAAACTCACTCAGAATAGAACATTAACATAATGAAATTTCTCAATATTCAATACAAAATATTCAGCAGTATTCATGCATGTAGATAAACTTTTGAATAACATAAGTTTATTTGTTGGTTACTTTTTAATAGCAAAACATAATGGTGTACTTAGGCATAGATGAAATATGATAACTTATAGATATACATGTATAATAACTACATCTTCACCTATATTTAGTTATATATAGTTGTAAACTGAAATGCATCTGCTTGCAAGTCGGATGCCCTACCAACTGAGCTCATCGGGCTGGTGAATATCTTAGCCAATTTATGAATATTATATGAATATAATATGAATATAATATACGACAAAAAATTGATGCTACAATCCTCCTTCCTTTTTATTCTAAGTAACTCACTGCGACAACAACAGACTCAACTAACCCAGCCTTTACTTCACCCTAGCTCTATGATAAAGTATCCGGTGTGGGGCTCAAAACTGTGACCCCCTGCTTGCAAGTCAGATGCTCTACAGTCTACTGAGCTATTCGGGCTGGTAAATATCCCAGTTGATCGATAATTAATATACCAGACTGCTACAATGTAAAATTAAGTAAGTTATCATGCCCAACAGCTTTTAACTGAGGATTTTGAGTTCACAAAGATACTTTGTTCTTTGTTGTAATGCGGCAGACAGGCCAAATTGAGGAAGAGTCTTATTGCCACAAATAAGTTCAGACTAAATAGTTATCAGATAGGCCCTCCTGGACACATTCAAATAACAAAGCCTATCTAAAAATTCTCCAATCAATTTTAAATTATGCTGAGAGAAGGTGCAAATATAAAATAAATTGTAATCACCTAGCTGATAGCAGGGGACCCCTTGCTTTATTATTCTGCATATGTCTGTAGTAATTAATTCTAATCGTTTGCAGCATTGAGCGAAGCACAAAATCATAAAGCATATGTTGACCGATTAGTATACTGACCAATCATACACGATAAGCTTGTGTGCTCGCCATTCATTAATCCAAGTCTGTAACAGTAAGTTTTTATTCTCTCAAGTTCCTAGCACTTTCACGGCCTAATCCGTTAGCTTTATTAATTATCCTTGCTGTATGAATATTCCTCTAGTATTCATTGATCTTTACACGGAAGGTTGCACACTTGATTATGTTTGTTTAGCTTAAAATTACTGTTAATATGTAGACCTCTAAACAGTGACAGTTCCAGAAGAAGCCATTTTGGGTATCACGTGCCTTACGTCGGGTCTGCCTAAAGTACGTAAAGTGGCGTAAGGTGGCGTAAAGTGGCGTAAGGTGGCGTAAAGTGGCGTGAGGTGGGTATAAAACGTGTTCAATTGTTAAATTTGTATTAAGAACAAATATTTATCGTATATCTATGTAAAATGAAGCATCACAAATGCTTATATATATTACGAAGCATGTACAAGTATTAATTAATGTGTTGAATAAATTGATCACGCACGTCTGACGAGCTAAATGTCACTTTTTATAAAGCTGTTGAATAAGCTAATTTATATTTTGATATAAATCAAACTTAAATAACAAATATTGTTCAAAATAACTTGTTAAGTTTTATGTATATACAATGTAGTTTTAACCAATAGAATCTTACGGCGTATGGAAGGGACCTTTACATTTATAGAAGTGTGTTTGCAAACTAATTATAAGTGGTGTATAGTGGATTTTAAATAGTTTTTATTGATACATTTTTCCATTGAATCAATGTGTATCGTATAATTGTATAACATGAAGCTTCACAAGTATCACGATGTAATCTGAAATCAATGCATTTCAACTTAAAGGTGTGACATAACGTAATAATGTGTGTGCTATGAGCAATACATTTTCACATAATTGTGTAGGATGGCGTAAGGTGGCTATAAAACGGGTTAATTGGTAAATTTTGTCTTATGAACAGATATTTATCATATATCTATATAAAATGAAGCATCACAAATGCTTAATATACATTATGAAACCCATACAAGTATAATTTGAGTGGCGTAAGGTAGGTATTAAACGAGTTAATTGGTATATTTCGTCGTAATGTGGCGTAAGGTGGTAAATGTTGTACAAAATGTTGGATTTCCTGTGATTTTGGTTTCGCTTTTAGTAATAAGATGACATATGTATATTAAGCATTCGTGATGCTTCATTTTATATAGATATATGATAAATATCTGTTCCTAAGAGAAAATTTACCAATTAACCCGTTTTATAGCCACCTT
This sequence comes from Lutraria lutraria, assembly GCA_964023205.1. Classification (NCBI taxonomy): domain Eukaryota; kingdom Metazoa; phylum Mollusca; class Bivalvia; order Venerida; family Mactridae; genus Lutraria; species Lutraria lutraria. Next base: position 504,824 of record OZ026842.1, read on the forward strand.
ACGCCACTTTAAGAATACTTTACGGGTTTCATAATGTATATTAAGTATTTGCGATGCGTCATTTTATATAGTTGTATGATAAATATTTGTTCCTAAGAGAAAATTTACCAATTAACCCGTTTTATAGCCACCTTACGCCACTTTAAGAATACTTTACGGGTTTCGTAATGTATATTAAGCATTTGTGATGCGTCATTTTATATAGTTGTATGATAAATATTTGTTCCTAAGAGAAAATTTACCAATTAACCCGTTTTATAGACACCTTACGCCACCTTACGTCACTTAAAGTATACTTGTACGGGTTTCGTAATGTATATTAAGCATTTGTGATGCGTCATTTTATATAGTTGTATGATAAATATTTGTTCCTAAGAGAAAATTTAACAATTAACACGTTTTATAGCCACCTTACGCCACCTTACGTCACTTAAATTATACTTGTACGGGTTTCGTAATGTATATTAAGCATTTGTGATGCGTCATTTTATATAGTTGTATGATAAATATTTGTTCCTAAGACAAAATTAAAAGTTAACCCGTTTTATAGCCACCTTACGCCACCTAAATTATACTTGTACGGATTTCGTAATGTATATTAAGCATTTGTGATGCTTCATTTTGTATAGATATATGATAAATATATATCTGTTCATAAGAGAAAATTTAACAATTAACACGTTTTATAGCCACCTTACGCCACATAAATTATACTAGCTTGTACGGGTTTCGTAATGTATATTAAGCATTTGTGTTGCGTCATTTTATATAGTTGTATGATAAATATTTGTTCCTAAGAGAAAATTTAACAATTAACCCGTTTTATAGCCACCTTACGCCACCTTACGTCACTTAAATTATACTTGAACGGGTTTCATCATGTATATTAAGCATTTGTGATGCGTCATTTTATATAGTTGTATGATAAATATTTGTTCCTAAGTCAATATTTTGAATGCAAAGTAGCACGTGTGAAGCTACATTTTATCAGGTAGTTGTATAGTACAACTACCTGATTTTATATAATTATACCAAATACATTTTAAGTAAAAAATATATCAATAAAAACTAAATTTCATTTCCTCTTTACGCCATGTATTCATAAAGTTTACGCCTCTAAACGAGCTTCATAATGCATATATAAGCATTTCTTATGCTTCATTTTACATATTTAATTTGTTCCTGATACAAATTGTTACAATTTAACCCATTTGATACCGACTTTACGCCACCTTACGCCACTTTACGCCACCTTACGCTACTTTACGCCACCTTACGCCACCTTACGCTACTTTACGTACTTTAGGCACACCGCCTTACGTCGCTAGGAAACGAGTAAACTGGTTCCCGTTGACTTGTGTGTACAAAGCCAACAGGTACGGCCTAAATTTTCCAGGACGCTGATTGGTCAATTAGATTGGAATCCGGGCAGATTCTGCCCGGGGGATTTCGCGAGACTTTGTGTTATCGACGAACATTTCGCGCGTAATTTAAATAATATAAGATATATATATGGGAACTGATCGAATTGCTATTATCTGATCTTCGTCTTTCAGAGTGAAACTATCAATAATGTTTCATTTAAATACACACAGCCTACTCCTACATGTAATTCGAAATGGACTACTGACGTTTAAAAAAGAAAAATACGAAGTCTTTTTTAAAAATCGAGTTCTCGGTCACGATCGGTGTTAGAGAATTTTTTGTCACCTCTGTAGATTTTTATAGTTTAAAAAAAAATATGCTTTTGATTAAATTGCAGCATCACTTCTTGTCTTTATGAACTATTCACCGAACACATTTGCAACTTTTGGGGTTTTTAATATGATTTTATAATAATTATTATTTATGTAATTATGCGATGCTAATAGCAAAGCAATTCACGTTCTATATGTTTAAAACATTTAATTAAGAAATAAAATACCGACCCTTAAAAAAAAAATTAAGAAATATTTTTAAAACCAAGTTCTCGATCACGGTCGGTGTGTGAGATTTTTATAATTTTTATTATTATTCGTTGAACTGTAAAATAACATTAATCACCGTATGTATATAAGTCCTTGTCACCGTACATTCTTATAAAATGTCTATAAATATGTGATGCTAATAATAAATCTAAACGTCGTGCCAACTCTGATTCTGGACAACATGTTTTAAAATTAATTAATGCAAACAATATAGTTGATAATCAATGGACCGGTATATATCATAGTCTCAATTTCAATGCATGCATTGATAAAATCAAGATAAGTAGCCAATTAAGAAGATGTTACGCAATATTATGTAACACGACCGTCTCACTTCCTGTACCCTTATAAGGGAGAAATAATTTATGGATCATTTCACCGAAGGGGGTCAATATATTATTGAGCACATGTGCCTGATACCGTGTTAAATTTACAATATACATGTACAACGTAGATCATAATCTTACTCTTTTAATTTAATTCAGTTCTGTGTAGGTCTTAACGAACAGAAATTCAAGTAACAAAAAAATAACTTGACATATACTGATATACATTTCGTATATCAATATTTTAATTGTAAATAAAGAAAAATATGTTTTAAAGGAATTGATACATATTAGACCGAACGATGCATATATTTATACATATGATTTTTTAAAAGAAAATCATCTTACAACAACAAAAAATAAATCAAGGCATTAATTGATATTTTTAAGATTTATAGGATTATTCTTTAACGAATATTCACATATATAGTAACCGTAGGCATCTATTTCTTTTAAGTTATTTTGAATAAAGAGTATCCATGAGGTATTCAGACATTAGCACTAACATTATCGGTTACACAGAAATCCCCGATGTTTCTCGAATGAACATCAACCAATGAAATAGCTAAAGCGGGTTGACCAATCAGATCGCTGGATATATTCCCAGCAAACACAGTAACGTTGTGACAACGTTGCGACAACGTTTTGCATAACGTTGTGACAACGTTTGGAATAACGTTGCGACAACGTTAAAGTGTGGAGTCGTGTAAACGTTGCGACAACGTTGTGGCACAACGTTGTGAAACAACCAAACCACAACCAAACCAAAACCTGTTAAAAGCTCAGTGGTAAGTTGGTTGCACTTCGGTGCCAGCAATGCGACTTCGATTCACAGTCGTCACAGTTGCTGACATTCAGTGCTGGGTGATATCCTAACTTGGTTTTGTTCACAGCAGTATTAGCTTCGACTGGGTGCATTGGAGCTAATGAACCCTGCCATATGCTCAGTTGGAAATCTTTCCATCTACTCCAGGTATCGGCTTTTTTAGATTACTGTAAATTACTTAATATCTGTGAGGTCTTATTTTCGTGAATTTTTATCACAACTTTCGCGAGATCTTGAATTTGCAATGAAGCTTATTTAAACTTTAAGTAAGTAATGCTGTTTATATTTTACCAATTTTTTTATTCGAGACATTAGCCATTCACGAAAATAAAACCCACAGGTATATTTGTCAATTTACAGTATCTAAACAAATAAACATTTACCTTTGAAAACACTTGGTTTAAAAATTTAAGCAAATCAAAGTAATATTACTAATACAAATATTTAATTCAATGTCAAATCATATAGTTACAAAATGGAAGGCAAACAAAAGAACATTGAACTGAATTTTATGATGGCAAGTGTTCCGAGTTTCAAACAAAAACTTGATCAATAATTCAAGCAAAACAATAGTCATGTACCCTACTTTCTCTACTGAGTCATCTTAATATGGTAAACCAGTAATCCATGTTCCAAAACAATAGTTTTAATCGATACTTTAAGAAAACAATAGCACCACAAGCAGTACCAACTCTTGTTTGTTAAGGGCAATAAGTGCTGCCATTCCTTTCGTTCATTTAAAGATTTTCTTCAGGTCTAAATCAATTTTGAAGTAAATTTTCAGAAAAAGATAAACAAGAGGGCCAACATGGCCCTATATCGCTCACATGTCAATCACTGCTCACTCATTAAAACATTGTTTTGAACCGGTGACCTAGTTTTTGACCCCAGATGACCCATGTTAGAACTTGTCTTACATATGAATAAGACAAACATTCTGACAAAATTCATTGAAGATCCAATCAAAACCATGAAAACTACAGCATAGACAAGGTTTTCCTAAGATTTGACCTTGTGACCTCGTTTTTGACCCCAGATGCCCTTTGTTCGAATTCGTCTTGCATATCATTAAGACAAACATTCTGACAAGGTTTGGCTGAGATACAATCAAAATTTGACATCTACAGTGTTAACAAGATTTTCCTAAGATTTGACCTAGTTTTTACCCTAGGTGACCCATATTTGAACTTGTCCTTCCTATCATTAAGACAAACAATCTGACAAGGTTTGGCCAAGATCCAATTATAGGCATGACATTTAGAGCTTTTATAAGATTTTTACCTAAGATTCGACCTGATGACCCAGTTATTGACCCCGGCTGACCCATGTTCCACCTTGACCCTCAAATCATTGAGGTAAACATTCTGACAAGGTTTGGTGAAGACCCAATCAAAACTGTGACATCTACAGTGTTAACAAAGTTTGCCTAACCTGGTAACCTAGTTATTGACCCGAGATGACCCATATTTGTACTTGACCGTTATATCATTAAAACAAACAATTTGACAAAGTTTTGTGAAGATCCAATTATAACTGTGAAATCTATAGTGTTAACATGGTTTTTCATAAGATTTGACCTAGCGACATAGTTTTTGACCCAAGATGACCCATGTTCAAACTAGTTTAAGATATTATGAAGACAAACATTCTGACAAGGTTTCATGATGATCCAATCAAACCAGTGACTTCTAGAGTGATCAAAAGGTTTTCTTGCAATTTGCCCTAGTTACCTAGTTTTGGACCCCAAATGGCCCAATATCGATCTCATCCGAGATTTTGTCCATATTAACGTTCTGACCCATTTTTGCTAAAAATGTGACCTCTAGTGTGTTCACAACACAGTTTGACGATGCATGACGCCGGACAGAGACTGATCCTAAAAGCTCACCCTGTCACTTTGTGACATGTGAGCTAAAAAATATAATACAATGTCAAAAATTACATGTATTCACATAGACAATGTATTCTATATTATCCCTCCTCCAGAAACGAATGACACCGACCTTGACTTTTTTCACTTTTTGTCTTTTTTAAGTGACTTATTTTAGTATGCAGTAAGTATATAACAAATTATACACAAGTGACAGTATTTAATTATTTTAAACAATCCAAACATTTGTGGTCCACTTCCCCTTTTGTAAAGTTGGTATAACTCAGTTTAGGATTCCTTTATGTCTTCAATTCCTCCCGGACCTCCAAATCCTCCTGGACTACAGATTCTGTCAAACTCTTCTGAAATTATTTTAATATGATTCATTTTAAGTATTTCAATGATTCTAGGACTAGCACTAATTGATTATTTTTACAACACTTGAACCATCCTGAATCCTGCTGCAAATCTGAATAGAATCAAATTATGCTGAACTTTTTAGTGCACTACAAAGAACAAAGAGGTAAAGCAAAAGATTATAAAAGCTTAAAGAAAATTGATATTTTTAAATGAACTAGTAACCACAGTCAGTTTGACCTTCAAACAAGAGCTGTTTAATGTTGTAAATTAAGATTTTATTTTTCCAAAAGCAGTAACACTAACCATTTTTCCTGACTTTAGCCCAGAAAAGAAAAGCAAAAGAATAGTAAACATACCTTAAATTTCAATCCACCTTTGTTGAATGTCACATGTTTCAAAAAGCTTCCTTTTGGCTGTCTTGTGAGTTTTCATGAGTGCATCTGCAAAAAAGAATTGATGGTATGTTTGTATTTAAAAAGAAAATTTGAATGTGCAAAAATTTGTCCCCATGTTAGTTTTGGTTTAGGTATGCTTTGTGCACATGTGTGGATGTTCCTGATTTGTACACGTGTTTCTTCAAAACTTTAAATTCTACTAATGAAACCACAAACAGGATTAAGAACTATCCGAAACAGCTATTTGAAATAGATTCTGAATCTGAATTTTAGCTTGATAATGTTTTAGATAAAACTACAAATTATGAGACTGAAAAAATGGATTGAGAATATATGGCCAATTTTTCTTATCTTCATTTTCTTTAAAAAATACTTAAATCAGTCATGCTGATTTAAATAATCAATATTAATTTTGAAAATGTTTTTTTTTCAATTACCAAATTACCTACCATTTTTTCTTAACAACAAACAAACAAGAAACTTACTTCAGTATAAAGGACAACTTACTTAATATTGATTTGCATATAGCCAGTTATTCCAATCTCTTCTTCCCTGAGAATCCCTTTCTTTCCTTTACTGACCAAACCCTGTGAAGCTCATCACTAAACGACATGTGGTCAACATCTTTGACATCTAATGTACTAAATTATTCATGCTGTAATTTGTAAAAGGGAAACAAAATGATTGTTAAAACAATGGTAAAAATGTAGGTCAAACATGTTCTAAAGCAATCATATTCCACATGAGTTGGTTTCATTATTACACAAGAGAAGACGGTGCCTATTTTGTCATATTCATTGAAATGAATTACTTTTTATTCAGGACTGCTTTTAATTAATTCCTTTCAGTCATTAAATCATGAGTTATCACTGAATGTGTTTAATAACATCCGTATCATAAGGCGCCTTTTATTTTCTTGAGTAATTGAATGTTTACTTTGAAGGCCAGACAAGGTATCTACAAATATTTGTTCCACCTCTCCTGTCCTACTTGGCATGAGGATCTTACCATTTAAGGTATTTGCCACCTCTCCATGTAAACAGGTCTGAGAATTGACAAATACATGAGATTTCTTTAAGACTTGAATTACAAAATAATTATGCAGGGAGGGGCAGTGGTGTAGGGGTAGAGTGGCGGACTGCTACCCCGGAGGTTATGGGTTCGAATCCCGTCAGTGGCAAACTTCTTTCGGAGTAAGTACTGGTCAGAACCCAGGAAGAAGCCATCAAGAACTTCTTGGCAAGAGAATCATACCAGATAAGGTATTTGCCACCCTTTCTTGTAAACAGATCTGAAGATTGACAAAAAAGCATGATTCATTAGCTTTCAAACTTGTTAGTTAAATCAGTTAACTATGTTTGACAAACTAAGTTTTGACATGCAAGTCTAGGTATCTATTATCTATATGCATTTGTACCACCTCTCCTGTCCTACTTGGTATGAGGATATATTAAGGTATAAGCCACCTCTCAATGGAAATAGGTCGGATGATTGATAAAAAAAAATTAAAAATCAAGAAACAGCTTTCAGACTTGAATTACATGTTGCTTACTATACATGTATATGTATGTTATTAAAAGTGATGTAATAAGTGTATCTTCATTATATTAGTCAATATGAAGCACCATCACTTACTGTTTACTTGGTATATTTTTCTATTTGATGTTGGTGACTCTGAAGATGTGCTTGACTGATAAGGACACGAAGAGCGACACAGCAGCATGTTGCTTTTTTCTGCCTTTTTTCCAAAGTGGATAGTTTCCTTCATTGTTTCCGATATGTCCTTTTTTCTTGTCTATAATGAAAAATATCCTAGTTTTATCAGCATAGATCCATTACAAAAAGAATATTTTTACTATTCTCTGGGCTTTTTTTCCTTCTGTAGCAGGGGCCATTAAATTCTTTAAAATCAAAGTGTTCTCTTCCCTTTTGCAAAAATTATGCGTTATTTTCCCCAAATTTAAGGAAAAAGCCCCTTCCCCTACCTGTGAAAAAAAGCCGATTCGATTAAAAAATCTGTCATAGAAATGGCAACTTACAGACTAACTTAAGTCTTTGTGGCAAGGCTTTTTTAACCCGCTAGTCCTACAGTCAGCGCTGTTACAAAGCGCCATTCTCTCACTAACATTTATTTTCATATAAAATACGGTTTTCTTCCAGAACTGACCTTACACAAGGATTTTGTTTCCGTATTGAATCCCTCCTTGCCCTTGGCAAATTTAACATAAGTTAACAGCTGTCTGATTAAAATTTATTACAATTAATGCATTTTTATTAGTCTAATGGGATCGACTTATTGAAAATTAGTGAAAGCATACCACATATGTTGTACTGTAATAATATAGAGAGAATGATTATCTTATTTAAACTGTTAAACACTCACTTATTATGATTTTATAAAAAAAATATTTATATTGTTTATTTGTCAGACAATGACAGACATTATATAAAACGCACCTTGATTTGATACATATTTAATTAGATGTTTCATATTTCTATAATACATATGTGGTATCCTTTGCCTATCAAAACTAATGAACTGGTACGCTTAGTCCTGTTACGTTCCGGTAGTGGTAGGATGGGTCCCCACGGTACCGGTGTACTAATAGAAATGTCATTTAAATGAAGAAATTGCTACTAATATACACAAAATATTAAACATACTCATTCATTCACATCTTATATTTACTTCATGATCGGTGAAAACTTTCTGACTATCGAAATGTCAATGTTTTAAGTGTCAGTATCAGTACATGTTTGAAAGATCGTCGCGGGAGACAACTCCATGCAACCGGTGTACACGTAAACAAATGACTAAATATTTATTGCATCATTCGATTTTTCCCGCCGAAATTGATTACATTTGTTTATCATTTGTTGATGACGTCATTAACTGTCAGATTTGTGTAATATTCCATTGCAAAAGAGACAAATATATAAAATGGAGAGTAAGGGTAGGATTTAGTTAGTAACTGACTGCAAATAGAGCGAAATGGAGGTAAAATAAATGAACATCAGAGTTCGTTCTATGTTAGCAAAATATACGGAATTTTTTGTACGCAATGAAGTGATAAAATTTCCGAAAAGTTACCTGTAAACATTCAGTCTGCTAGATGGCGTTATAATGAAAATATCGCGAGATTCGTGTTTACACCGGTATCATGGGGCCACCGGTATCATGGAGTCTGACTATACGCTTCGTCCGACATTCTTTAAAACCAAGATTTTGAGGCCAAAACAATAAAAAAATACTTACCTTGTGCGTAATGGCCACGATTTTAATGTAAAACACCAGACACTGGCAGACATGATTCCATTTATCACTCGAAATCCACCAAAAGCTTTAAAACTAAATGTTGTTTCCAATGTTTGACTAATTCGGCGCGCGCGCGTACCCGTTAATTTCCAACGGTTAATTTCAAGAATCAGGATCGGTATATTCGAATTAACGTTTCTTTTAAAGTAAAAAGAAGATACATCGTACCTAAACATACTAAAGTATTAAATTCTAATGATGGTATAGTACGTTAAACAACTTAATTTGAAATCAACGAAATAATTACGGAAAAATATCATTCGAATCTATCGCAATGAAAATAGCTTTTGAGAGATAACGAACGACAACTCTGCTAGGAGATTGACTACAACAACAAATCTTTAGAAATTATCATCCACTTTTCAGTGATCTATACATAAATACATGAAGATATTATTGTTTGTAACCACGGTAAGTTCTCTTTAATAATCATATTTATTGATTGGGTGATATAATCTGTTTGTTGAATGATTTCTGAATGGTCAGATTAAATTTAGATGTGCAGTGGGTGGGGTAAACCGTAAAATAATATTATTTATTAACAGTTACATTGAGCAGTCTGTGAAATTAAGGTTTGAAATGTGGTTGTCCCAAACAGAAATTTTAGCTGCTTTTGTTTTGATTTATTATTGAAACCAAAATTTTGGTTGTCCGAATAAAAAATTGGTTGTCCTGGACAGGTTAAGATAAGTTTTCTTCATAAAGTATATTGGAGGGCAACCTGTCACAAATTACTAATTCAAAGACCGGTTTCAGTATCTTATAGATGTTTACTTCATTGTCATGCTGAAATTTAAATATTGTATATCTTGTTTCAGTTTTTAACCTGGCGTAGAAGTTGGCACCAGAGGTCAACAACAAGGAAATTATGAAGAAGCAGAAGAAAACCTTCTTTCACCAAATTGTGACCAATGAAGAGCTTTGAATTTTTCAGAGAAACCGAGCCTGTTTCTGGGTTGATACATCCGATTTAGAACAAACTCTGCCCAGTCCAGTGGTTAACTACAACATGAACATACCAATAAAGTTGCTCTTACGGCAATAACTATATCCCAAATTTTGCCATAGACTGATAGAGAGAGCTTTCGTCCATTAAGGAAAATACAAACTGATCACTGGGTAAATCTGTGTAATGACACCAAAGGAAAATGATGCTATGATATTATCAAGGATTGAAGGAGTTTGACCGTTTCATGTATCTGCAAAACAATGTAATTTTGAAAGCAGCTTGAAGTGCCAGCAATTAGTAGGACTAGTAAGAATATTCAATGAGTGTTATATATCATAATTAATAGTATATAGACAATATCATGATCATCTAAGCATATATGAATTATAATGTGCTGCAGATGACTTGATGCTGCGTTTTTCAATGTGATTGTGAGGATACTTTGAATATAACATGTTATTTGCTGCTAAAGAGTACGATGTGCATTGATAAATAAATTCTATTTAACGTACTTCAACTTTATTTTATTTGATATACATCATAGGATGCATTTATTCATGGGTGTAAATGGAGGCATTTTTTCATGCATAAAGCGCCATCTCGCACACAAAAAAACTTATTTTAACCTAAATCTCACTTAAGAATGACGCTTCTGAAGCAAATCTCAACTTTATTGACAGTCTGAAGATATGGCATACATGTATGAATATCATTATATGTATAACATACATATATGAAAAAACGAATACAACATGTACTTTATAGTCTTGATGTATGTACAGAACACAGGTCTACTTTATCCATTAAATATAGAGCAACAAACAGTTGAATGTGTTGTTTACTGTCTATAATTAGTGAATTACACATGAAAAAATGTCATTGTGATTGAAATTTGGCAGCACTTAAGCAAAAGGGATTGGATCTTGTTTTTGCAGCAATAAAAACGATGCAAAGTAAATTCATTACCATTTTGAATATACATGTACTTTCATTATGTTCTACACTAGTTTGCACTGAAATTGGCAACGTTGTCAAAACGTTGATATAACGTTACTCTAACAACGTTGCGACTAAAACATTAGTACAACGTTGTGATAACGTTGCTTACTAACGTTTTCACAACGTTACAGCACGGTTGTTACACAACGTTGCAGCCCAACGTTTACACAACGTTGTACCAACGTTGTAAAAATTTCCAGTTTTAGATAACAATGCTGTATGCATTTTTACAGTGTCTGTTCAATACATAAATGCATTGCTTTTATGATACTTTCTCCTACACATTCCAAAACACTGTGTTAAATAGTTGTCAACGTTGCAACAACGTTGTGACAACGTTGTAAAAAAATACAACCAATACACAACTAAAACACAACGTTGTAATAACGTTGTGTGTTTGCTGGGTTAGACCGTACCTGTTCCTTTGGTGCACCGCATCATGGAACGGGAACCAGTTTAGGAAACGAGCGAAGGTTTTGCATCCTAAGTATTTCAATGAAAGAAAGATACGTGTACAAACACCCGACAAGAACTGTCAGGTTTACTTTAATCCTACGTTAACGAATATTTAGATGCATTAATTACCTAGGCCTACTGATTTTTTCAATGTTCCTGGATTTAACCAGTCCAAATGCGAGGTATATGATTTATTGACCAGGCAGTCTGGACAGTGCAGTACTGTGTAATAAAGCAGACCGGGTCGTAGCTTCTGCTTATATTAATATCAGTTGGCATATAAAATCAGCAGGATGTTAATTAGTCATAAAGTTATCATCAGTACCAATCAATGGATTTCTACTGCAACATCTAACATGCACACATGATAAGACAGATAAGGCAAATAAACCATTCAGAGATTCGACCTCCCGTAGCCCTACTATATATGTATACGACCTCCCGCAGCTTTTGGAGTCACTTCTAGGAGCTACATATATAGCTACCCAGTACTGCTGTTCATGACTGTCGCAAATTTATAAGCCTTGTGCTGCTATGTTAGGTATATCTAGACGTGTTTTTTACTAAGTGCTACTTTTTACTCAATTATTTAAAGTATTGATACCGTGCATAACGTCAAAAAATCTAGCCAATAATTAAATTAGTTTTTATTACTAAAAATTATGAGAATTTTACTGCAAGCTTGTTGTATGATTGTGCATGTATTAACTGTAGAAATCTATCCCGATTCTACAGTATAGTTTTATTTTAATTTTCTTATGATATACTTTTTAATATATATATATAGGTGTTAAGTAAGCTATAAACAGTATGTTTGTTTCGCAACGAATACTTATTTATTTATTTGTATGATCATCTGTAATATTAGCTGTGTACAAGTTGGTATGTACCAATTTATTATGTATACTACCTACCGCGTGTCCGATTAAACTATATTTGATAACATTAGCATTAAAATAATTGCGATAATTACAGTTTGCATCCAATATTAAATATATATAGTAGGTATTTGTTGCCAGAAATTACGAAATTAACACTTAGATTAGAATCTACCCCTATATTGTGTTTTTAAACAACGTGCTATAGATGTATTTTTTCATTCTTGGTATAATAGTATTTCGACAAGTATATAATATATATATATAATGAAAAATAACTAACATTCCATAGGTATTATTATAGATTTAAATGCCGACCGGTTTCGTCACTGACTCAGGGTGTTTAATGCCCTGATGAGTCAGTGACGAAACCGGTCGGCATTTGAAATATATAATAATACCTATGGAATGTTAGTTATTTTTCATTATTAATTTGCTTGACTCGGATATATTTTTTAACATTTTATATATATATCTTTATTTCCTCCAAACACGGGGAGTATATACTATAATACATTGTACAATGTACATATTACCGTTAATATACAACAATATAATAAATCACAATCAATGAATATTCGCTTTACAACATAAGCAGGATGAATTCACATAATTCAATGCTCTAGCATTTATCATATGTCTGATATGTAGTTCAAATGACATCGAAGATGATTACCACTTTGCTATATATAAATATTCGTAAGCACTTTTTAAAACCATACTATTATGTTTGCCCAAGTGTCTTCAAATTCACTCAACTCATGCTATCTACTGAAAAATTAGACATAATTAATCTAGAAAAATTCACATATCATGCATTTCTTTACGTAACAGTCAGTCGTTGTCGATACTTAATATTTCTAGGTGGACATGATGTAACCATTATTTTTTGGTAAAAATTTTTTTTTTTTTTCATAAGTAACTTGCAGTTAACAAATCTAAATCGTGCTTCTTGATTCATGTTAGTTTAAGCACAGCTCAACCTCATTAATTTTTGAACTATTAGTTTTCATTAATTAGCTGTGTATCTTCTACTCTTTGAATTTTCACGATGTCACATGATCCAAACTTTATTGTATTTATGTTTGTAACGAGATACTATGTTTTGTATAAGTTACTAAATAAAATCGTGTTTCTATACGTGTCTTAGAATGTGTAATGTTACGTAATCTCGGTGCTATTTCGAGGAATATTGACGCTCGGCTTTTTGTATATAAAATAGGAAAATTATGTATGGGTCTGACACATTGCATTTGATTGATTGTTGCAGTACCAGAAAATTATAAGTGAGAACTTTTATGTTATTGGTTACGATTAGGTTTTTTTTCTTATCTTTTAACAACTGAACGGTTTGATCTCACACATGATACTGTCGGTTTCAGAAGGTCAGTGGAAATGCCGTTATCTGATTGGTCAACTGGCCTGTCAATGAAATATCCAAGGAAGGGTCAATTGCCGCGTCGCTAATATATAGTCGTACATAGATCGATAGTCAATAAACACCACGGGTGGTAAATGTATATACTGCAGATTTGCATTTTACTAGTTTGTATATAATATACATATATCTTTATCGATAGTAAAATATAAGTATCAGAGGAATTGCTTGAATAGCGGGCAAGTAAAAGACTAATGAATTTATGAAACAAATGTTATTTTACTAACTTGTCACATTTTAAAACGAAAATGAAACACGATTAAACGAGTATTTTTATCGATTCGGGTGTTTTTAGTGTTTTACAGCACGAATACTCGAAGATAATTTTATGTAAAATCTAATACAAGACCTTCTAAATTCTAATTGAATATTACCCCTGTTAATCGACAGATCAATGATACGTAAATTTGTATAAATACATTTTGTATTCAAGACAGAAACAATAATGAATAATGATAATAATTTATATAAAGTTTTTTACATTTTTTACATTTTCAAAGCTTTATGAATACAACAAAAAATAATGTGTTCTACAATATAATCTTTTCCAACTAAATACAAAATACGTGTTCTTTCGTTAAAAAAAACACCTTCGTATTCATTTTAGAAAGGTTCTAATGAGATTATTAATGTATTTACTGACGCAAAAGAAATGGCCAAATCATTAAAGACGTTCCGTCTGCTGGATCTATGGTCTTATCGGGTGTCTGGTCGATTTAACGGTTTACATTAACTGGTTCCCGCTCAATGTTGCAGTGCACCAAAGGAACAAACAAGTCAACGGGAACCAGTTTAAGATTTTCACGCAGTCTATCGATTGTTACCCGGCTTCTTTACCTTATTCATAACATGAAGTCAGCCATGCGTCAGAGACGAAATCAGTATTAAATTTAACAAGTTATGATTCCTCTTATATATATTCCAGAATGTGTGCGTATATAGTGTGGCATGCACATGCACCGGGTCACAAGTCTTGTATTTCAAATAATTGAATTGATCTAAAAATGGACTTCCATATTACGGAATAAAATCCAATAATCACAAATAATATGTGACTATAGCCCAGCAAACACAGTAACGTTGTGACAACGTTGCGACAACGTTTTGCATAACGTTGTGACAACGTTTGGAATAACGTTGTGACAACGTTAAAGTGTGGAGTTGTGTAAACGTTGCGACAACGTTGTGAAACAACCAAACCACAACCAAACCAAAACCTTGTTAAAAGCTCAGTGGTAAGTTGGTTGCACTTCGGTGCCAGCAATGCGAGTTCGATTCACAGTCGTCACAGTTGCTGACATTCAGTGCTGGGTGATTTCCCAGCTTGGTTTTGTTTACAGCAGTATTAGCTTCGACTGGTTGCATTGGAGCTAATGAACCCTGCCATAGGCTCAGTTGGAAATCGTTCCATCCACTCCAGGTATCAGCTTTTTTAGATTACTGTAAATTACTTAATATCTGTGAGGTATTATTTTCGTGAATTTCATCACAACTTTCGCGAGATCTTGAATTTGCAATGAAGCTTATTTAAACTTTAAGTAAGTAATGCTGCTTATATTTTACCAAATTTTTAATTCGAGACATTAGCCATTCACGAAAATAAAACCCACAGGAATATTTGTCAATTTACAGTACCTAAACAAATAAACATTTACCTTTGAAAACACTTGGTTTAAAAATTTAAGCAAGCCAAAGTAATATTACTAATACAAATATTTAATTCAATGTCAAATCATATAGTTACCTAAACCAAGAAATATGCATTTTACAAAAAAGCCATAATTGAGACAAAATGCAAGGCAAACAATAGAACATTGAACTGAATTTTATGATGGCAAGTGTTCCGAGTTTCAAACAAAAACTTGATTAATAATTCAAGCAAAACAATAGTTATGTACCCTACTTTCCCTACTGAGTCATCTTAATATGGTAAACGAGTAATCCATGTTTCAAAACAATAGTTTTTAATCGATACTTTAAGAAAACAATAGCACCACAAGCAGTACCAACTCTTGTTTGTTAAGGGCAATAAGTGCTGCCATTCCTTTCGTTCATTTAAAGATTTTCTTCAGGTCTAAATCAATTTTTGAAGTAAATTTTCAGAAAAAGATAAACAAGAGGGTTTTGACCCCAGATGACCCATGTTAGAACTTGTCTTACATATGAATAAGACAAACATTCTGACAAAATTTGGTGAAGATCCAATCAAAACCATGAAAACTACAGCATAGACAAGGTTTTCCTAAGATTTGACCTTGTGACCTCTTTTTTGACCCCAGATGCCCTTTGTTCGAATTCGTCTTGCATATCACTAAGACAAACATTCTGACAAGGTTTGGTGAAGATACAATCAAAATTTGACATCTACAGTGTAAATAAGGTTTTCCTAAGATTTGACCTAGTTTTTTACCCTAGGTGACCCATATTTGAACTTGTCCTAAATATCATTAAGACAAACAATCTGACAAGGTTTGGCCAAGATCCAATTAAAGCCATGACATTTAGAGCTTTAACAAGATTTTTACCTAAGATTTGACCTGATGACCCAGTTTTTGACCCCAGCTGACCCATGTTCAACATTGACACACAAATCATTGAGGTAAACATTCTGACAAGGTTTGGTGAAGACCCAATCAAAACTGTGACATCTACAGTGTTAACAAAGTTTGCCTAACCTGGTGACCTAGTTATTGACCCGAGATGACCCATATTTGTACTTGACCATTATATCATTAAAACAAACAATTTGACAAAGTTTTGTGAAGATCCAACTATAACTGTGAAAGCTATAGTGTTAACATGTTTTTTCATAAGATTTGACCTAGCGACATAGTTTTTGACCCAAGATGACCCATGTTCAAACTAGTTTAAGATATTATGAAGACAAACATTCTGACAAGGTTTCATGATGATCCAATCAAAACAGTGACTTCTAGAGTGATCACAAGGTTTTCCAGCAATTTGCCCTAGTGACCTAGTTTTGGACCCCAAATGGCCCAATATCGATCTCATCCGAGATTTTGTCCATATTAACGTTCTGGCCAATTTTTGCTAAAAATGTGACCTCTAGTGTGTTCACAACATAAAGTTTGACAATGCATGACGGCGGACAGAGACTGATCCTAAAAGCTCACCCCGTCACTTTGTGACATGTGAGCTTAAAAATATAATACAATGTCAAAAATTACATGTATTCACATAGACAATATATTCTATATTATCCCTCCTCCAGAAACGAATGACACCGACCTTGACTTTTTTCACTTTTTGTCTTTTTAAGTGACTATTTTAGTATGTAGTAAGTATATAACAAATTATACACATGTGACAGTATTTGATTATTTTGAACAATCCAAACATTTGTGGCCCACTTCGCCTTTTGTAAAGTTAGTGAAACACAGTTAAGGATTCCTTTATGTCTTCAAGTCCTCCCGGACCTCCGAATCCTCCTGGACTACAGATTCTGTCAAACTCTTCTGAAATTATTTTAATATAATTCATTTTAAGTATTTCAATGATACAATGATTCTATGACTAGCACTAATTGATTATTTTTACAACACTTCAATCATCCTTAATCCTGCAGCAAATCTGAATAGAATCAAATTATGCTGAACTTTTTAGTGCACTACAAAGAACAAAGAGGTAAAGCAAAAGATTATAAAAGCTTAAAGAAAATTGATATTTTTAAATGAACTAGTAACCACAGTCAGTTTGACCTTCAAACAAGAGCTGTTTAATGTTGTAAATTAAGATTTTATTTTTCCAAAAGCAGTAACACTAACCATTTTTCCTGACTTTAGCCCAGAAAAGAAAAGCAAAAGAATAGTAAATATACCTTAAATTTCAATCCACCTTTGTTGAATGTCACATGTTTCAAAAAGCTTCCTTTTGGCTGTCTTGTGAGTTTTCATGAGTGCATCTGCAAAAAAGAATTGATGGTATGTTTGTATTTAAAAAGAAAATTTGAATGTGCAAAAATTTGTCCCCATGTTAGTTTTAGTTTAGGTATGCTTTGTGCACATGTGTGGATGTTCCCGATTTGTACACTTGTTTCTTCAAAACTTTAAATTCTACTAATGAAACCACAAACAGGATTAAGAACTATCCGAAACAGCTATTTGAAATAGATTCTGAATCTGAATTTTAGCTTGATAATGTTTTAGATAAAACTACAAATTATGAGACTGAAAAAATGGATTGAGAATATATGGCCAATTTTTCTTATCTTCATTTTCTTTAAAAAATACTTAAATCAGTCATGCTGATTTAAATAATCAATATTAATTTTGAAAATGTTTTTTTTTTCAATTACCAAATTACCTACCATTTTTTCTTAACAACAACAAACAAACAAGAAACTTACTTCATACTTAAACAGTATAAAGGACAACTTACTTAATATTGATTTGCATATAGCCAGTTCTTCCAATCTCTTCTTCCCTGAGAATCCCTTTCTTTCCTTTACTGACCAAACCCTGTGAAGCTCATCACTAAACGACATGTGGTGTCAACATCTTTGACATCTAATGTACTATATTATTCATGCTGTAATTTGTAAAAGGGAAACAAAATGATTGTTAAAACAATGGTAAAAATGTAGGTCAAACATGTTCTAAAGCAATCATATTCCACATGAGTTGGTTTCATTATTACACGAGAGAAGACGGTGCCTATTTTGTCATATTCATTGAAATGAATTACTTTTTATTCAGGACTGCTTTTAATTAATTCCTTTCAGTCATTAAATCATGAGTTATCACTGAATGTGTTTAATAACATCCGTATCATAAGGCGCCTTTTATTTTCTTGAGTAATTGAATGTTTACTTTGAAGGCCAGACAAGGTATCTACAAATATTTGTTCCACCTCTCCTGTCCTACTTGGCATGAGGATCGTACCATTTAAGGTATTTGCCACCTCTCCATGTAAACAGGTCTGAGAATTGACAAATACATGAGATTTCTTTAAGACTTGAATTACAAAATAATTATGCAGGGAGGGGCAGTGGTGTAGAGGTAGAGTGGCGGACTGCTACCCCGGAGGTTATGGGTTCGAATCCCGTCAGTGGCAAACTTCTTTCGGAGTAAGTACTGGTCAGAACCCAGGAAGAAGCCATCAAGAACTTCTTGGCAAGAGAATCATACCAGATGAGGTATTTGCCACCCTTTCTTGTAAACAGATCTGAAGAAAAGCATGATTCAATAGCTTTCAAACTTGTTAGTTAAATCAGTTAACTATGTTTGACAAACTAAGTTTTGACATGCAAGTCTATATCTTATTTTCTATATGCATTTGTACCACCTCTCCTGTCCTACTTGGTATGAGGATATATTAAGGTATAAGCCACCTCTCAATGGAAATAGGTCGGATGATTGATAAAAAAAAATTAAAAATCAAGAAACAGCTTTCAGACTTGAATTACATGTTGCTTACTATACATGTATAATTTGTATATGTATGTTATTAAAAGTGATGTAATAAGTGTATCTTCATTATATTAGTCAATATGAAGCACCATCACTTACTGTTTACTTGGTATATTTTTCTTTTTGATGTTGGTGACTCTGAAGATGTGCTTGACTGATCAGGACACGAAGAGCGACACAGCAGCATGTTGCTTTTTTCTGCCTTTTTACTTTTTTTCCAAAGTGGATAGTTTCCTTCATTGTTTCCGATATGTCCTTTTTTCTTGTCTATAATGAAAAATATCCTAGTTTTATCAGCATAGATCCATTACAAAAAGAATATTTTTACTATTCTCTGGGCTTTTTTTCCTTCTGTAGCAGGGGCCATTAAATTCTTTAAAATCAAAGTGGTCTCTTCCCTTTTGCAAAAATTATGCGTTATTTTCCCCAAATTTAGGGAAAAAGCCCCTTCCCCTGTGAAAAAAAGCCGATTCGATTAAAAAATCTGTCATAGAAATGGCAACTTACAGACTAACTTAAGTCTTTGTGGCAAGGCTTTTTTAACCCGCTAGTCCTACAGTCAGCGCTGTTACAAAGCGCCATTCTCTCACTAACATTTATTTTCATATAAAATACGGTTTTCTTCCAGAACTGACCTTACCCAACGATTTTGTTTCCGTATTGAATCCCTCCTTGCCCTTGGCAAATTTAACATAAGTTATCAGCTGTCTGATTAAAATTTATTACAATTAATGCATTTTTATTAGTCTAATGGGATCGACTTATTGAAAATTAGTGAAAGCATACCACATATGTTGTACTGTAATAATATAGAGAGAATGATATTATTAGTTAGTTACAACAACATTTGTTTTTTTCTATGATTATCTTATTTAAACTGTTAAACACTCACTTATTATGATTTTATAAAAAGAATATTTATATTGTTTATTTGTCAGACAATGACAGACATTATATAAAACGCATCTTGATTTAATACATTTTTAATTAGATGTTTCATATTTCTATAATACATATGTGGTATGCTTTGCCTATCAAAACTAATGAACTGGTACGCTTAGCCCTGTTACGTTCCGGTAGTGGTACGCTTCGTCCGACATTCTTTAAACCAAGATTTTGCGGCCAAAACAATAAAAAATACTTACCTTGTGCGTAATGGCCACGATTTTAATGTAAAACACCAGACACTGGCAGACATGATTCCATTTATCACTCGAAATCCACCAAAAGCTTTAAAACTAAATGTTGTTTCCAATGTTTGACCAATTCGGCGCGCGCGCGTACCCGTTAATTTCCAACGGTTAATTTCAAGAATCAGGATCGGTATATTCGAATTAACGTTTCTTTTAAAGTAAAAAGAAGATACATCGTACCTAAACATACTAAAGTATTAAATTCTAATGATGGTATAGTACGTTAAACAACTTAATTTGAAATCAACGAAATAATTACGGAAAAATATCATTCGAATCTATCGCAATGAAAATAGCTTTTGAGAGATAACGAACGACAACTCTGCTAGGAGATTGACTACAACAACAAATCTTTAGAAATTTATCATCCACTTTTCAGTGATCTATACATAAATACATGAAGATATTATTGTTTGTAACCACGGTAAGTTCTCTTTAATAATCATATTTATTGATTGGGTGATATAATCTGTTTGTTGAATGATTTCTGAATGGTCAGATTAAATTTAGATGACCAGTCCAGTGGGTGGGGTAAACCGTAAAATAATATTATTTATTAACAGTTACATTGAGCAGTCTGTGAAATTAAGGTTTGAAATGTGGTTGTCCCAAACAGAAATTTTAGCTGCTTTTGTTTTGATTTATTAATGAAACCAAAATTTTGGTTGTCCGAATAAAAAATTGGTTGTCCTGGACGGTATCTGGTCAACTCGTACTGTTGTCAACACGTACTGTAGTCAACTCGTACATGAATTTGGTCAACTCGTACCGTATCTGTGGTCAACTCGTACATTACCAAGTTAACTCGTACATTAGTCAATTCGTCCTTTAGTATAAATGTTATAGGATTACTTTATATATGAAGAATAATCTCGAAATCATGGTTTGGACAGGAAAATGCATTTGAGAAGACATCTGATAAGAAATTTTACAACATGAATATGGAATATATAATTGGAGTTCAATAGCATTAATTGTGATTAACGTTAATTGTGCACATGATTATACATTGGTCAAATTTAAAATAACTGTTATAATTATAGCTGTTGTCCGAGAAACAAACTGTAATGTGTTTGTTAATGGAATCTTTTATTAAAGTGTTAAATAATTTTAATTGTCAGCATACCGACTTATTCTATAAACTTTACAATACAATTTATAATAAAATTAATGATACTATAACATAAAGAATGTTTGTGTTGTTCAAAGCGTTAATTGTGTTTAGTGGTCAGAATAAAGAATTTTAATCATGCTTAATTAAATCAGTATTTTGTTGAACTTGATAATATAAGGATAAACTGCAACTATTTATCGAGATGCATATAATGAGTCGCAATTTTAAATGATGCGGCATTTGCTAATCCCTTTGATTCTTTAATTTGGTATTTGTCACACATCAGATAATTGCATTATGAGCAAATGAAAAGGCAATTAATCTATCATAATTTGATTGTTAGCCAATGATAAGTAAGTCCCTCCATTAATTTGATTTTTATTTTTTTTAATAATGCAAAATACAAATACAATACAAATAAAATAGAACGTTCTGAGGAACAATTTTGATGAATTATTAATCCTATTGTTTTATTTACTACATTTGTATTTTATTTTAATGATTAATAGTACAAATAATATTCGCCTAGGCGAACTAATAATGTCAAAATTCAGATTTTAGAAATCAAATCATGTGATTCCATTAGCATCTCAATATGCATTATTGTTTTGTGATTTACTCTCATTACCACATTTTGTTCAATTTCAATGTAATTTATGTACGTCTAGAATTTATAACTCAGTCCGTTGTATTTATTCTCGTCCAGCAAACAAACAAATATATCCTTCCTAAAGTGCATACTAGGGTAAGTTATGTTAAATGACATTACTATCGCAGTGAGTTACATGTTCTTTAATATTGTTACACTTATACACTATAGTTTCGTTTATATTTATACTACAACAGTCTAATTATTTTGACAGAGTTATTCTCCCTCATCAAAAATATATTCATCTAATTCATTTCTTTTCCTCATACTGTACGTATGTTACATACCTGAGAGAATAAAGTTCTGTTCTGTTCTAATAAAATTTATCTGTAAAGATGTGCCGTGATTTACTCGATTTAATTTTTTGCAAATAATTGGTCAGCTGAAAGTGACATAAAAGATGGAATTAATCCTGTACTTAAAGATATTTTTATAAGTGAAAATAGAACTGCTATAGCAAAACAGGGATGCTATAGCATCCTGAGCAAAATAACACGACGTTGTTGTTTTGAATATTTCTAATTCGCTTTGCTCAGACGAAAATATATTATCTACCGATCACTTTAAGTTATCTAACTTATGGAATTAAAAAATATCAAACTCTAAATCTTGGTTCTTAGGACAATGGTTTTGCATAGCTTGTACATGTCATACATAACAACTAAAATTCAAATTTCCGTTCAATATCTTCATGTTTAATCAAGTCAGGGATGCAGCATCCCTGATCAAGTTCGAGACACATCAAGATCGACTGTATTTCTTGTTCGAATGTTTCGTAGTCTGAAACATCGGATATAATATGCCAAAAACAAATTACATTTTGTAGGTGCATTACATAATCATTATAATCATGTTCAGTAATATAAACTCTGTCTTACTTATTTTACTATTCAAGCAGTGAAATCCTAGAATGAACATTACACAATCTGTCCACCCTATTATACATCTAAGAACCGCACGGAACGCACGTGTAAATAAACGCTTGTATGAACTTTAACACCCAAATAATAATTACATTGTATTACATATGAAAAACGCAGAATTTATCCCGAGGAAAAAGCATTTAACCTGCAACAAAGTCTTGAAAAACAACAATTCACATAGTTTTATTACATGAATATATATAAAGTACGAGTTGACCAAACTGCGTTACCAATAAATTATTTACTGTCAAATTATTAAATTAATTAAACCTGACATGAGTCTTTGTTCCAAAACAGGTTACAAACAAGTTTTAAAAAATACGTTCTTCAAAATTTATGCCGATACAAGCACATAATATATAACTACGGTACGTGTTGACTACGGTACGAGTTGACTACTGTACGAGTTGACCAAATTCATGTACGAGTTGAGGTTAAGATAAGTTTTCTTCATAAAGTATATTGGAGGGCAACCTGTCACAAATTACTAATTCAAAGACCGGTTTCAGTATCTTATAGATGTTTACTTCATTGTCATGCTGAAATTTAAATATTGTATATCTTGTTTCAGTTTTTAACCTGGCGTAGAAGTTGGCACCAGAGGTCAACAACAAGGAAATTATGAAGAAGCAGAAGAAAACCTTTCACCAAATTGTGACCAATGAAGAGCTTCGAATTTTTCAGAGAAACCGAGCCTGTTTCTGGGTTGATACATCCGATTTAGAACAAACTCTGCCCAGTCCAGTGGTTAACTACAACATGAACATATCAATAAAGTTGCTCTTACGCCAATAACTATATCCCAAATTTTGCCATAGACTGATAGAGGGAGCTTTCGTCTATTAAGGAAAATACAAACTGATCACTGGGTAAATCTGTGTAATGACACCAAAGGAAAATGATGCTATGATATTATCAAGGATTGAAGGAGTTTGACCGTTTCATGTATCTGCAAAACAATGCAATTTTGAAAGCAGCTTGAAGTGCCAGTAATTAGTAGGACTAGTAAGAATATTCAATGAGTGTTATATATCATAATTAATAGGGCTGTCCCGATATGGCTGCATACCGGTACGTACCGGTACAGTGCTGAACGATATGCGTATCGTATCGGGAGGTCCAGTATCGGCCGTATCGCGTTTTTTTTATTTATATTTAGAAAACCTCTTAGAATGTTGAACAACTGAACTAGACTTGCGAATTTACTCTCATATCATCGTCGACAATGCTTACGCAACTAATATCTGGGATTCCATACTGTATGCATAGACATTAGCAGCGTCAGGTTAAGATAGACAAAGAATTCGATGCGAATATTCAGATTTTGTCAATTAGATATTAACTTATAAATTGTATTACCATGTAATTTTACATAACAAAATATGGCAGCATTGTGGTTCGCCGATTGATGAAACAAAGAAGCACGTTTTTGTCTATAATAGGTGTCAACGCGATGTCAAGACTAGCAACTTAGAACACATATGATGTCCCGTCATCATAACATCCAAGTTGAAGGTTTCAGAAGCTCATTTTTAATTTAGTACTGTTAATGAATTTGACAATTATAACCCTGATTCTTTAAACAATTTTTAATTATATGACTAGGTTCTATTCTTGATATAAGGTCATTTATGGGACAGAGATTAAAAGTTGCTAATATTTCTCAAAATTATTTAGTTTCCACAATATCAACTAACATATATGTGAATTAAATTGATGACTTTAAGTACAAGACAAATTTAGTTTTATACCTTTTTAACAATTAATTGGGACTTTCTAGCCGCACCAAATAAGTGTGCATCGTTCCCCAAAACACTAATATTACAACGTTTTTCATTACTTTGAAATACTTTTATATCGTATCGCTGATACCGTATCGCAATATGTATCGTATCGGCTGAGATCTGTATCGGGACAGCCCTAATAATTAATATTATATAGACAATATCATGATCATCTAAGCATATATGAATTATAATGTGCTGCAGATGACTTGATGCTGCGTTTTTCAATGTGATTGTGAGGATACTTTGAATATAACATGTTATTTGCTGCTAAAGAGTACGATGTGCATTGATAAATAAATTCTTTTTAACGTACTTCGACTTTATTTTATTTGATATACATCATAGGATGCATTTATTCATGGGTGTAAATAGAGGCATTTTTTCATGCATAAAGCGCCATCTCGCACGCAAAAAAAACTTATTTTAACCTAAATCTCACTTAAGAATGACGCTTCTGAAGCAAATCTCAACTTTATTGACAGTCTGAAGATATGGCATACATGTATGAATATCATTATATGTATAACATACATATATGAAAAAACGAATACAACATGTACTTTATAGTCCTGATGTATGTACAGAACACAGGTCTACTTTATCCATTAAATATAGAGCAACAAACAGTTGAATGTGCTGTTTACTGTCTACAATTAGTGAATTACACATGAAAAAATGTCATTGTGATTGAAATTTGGCAGCACTTAAGCAAAAGGGATTGGATCTTGTTTTTGCAGCAATAAAAACGATGCAGAGTAAATTCATAACCATTTTGAATATACATGTACTTTCATTATGTTCTACACTAGTTTGCACTGAAATTGGCAACGTTGTCAAAACGTTGATATAACGTTACTCTAACAACGTTGCGACTAAAACATTAGTACAACGTTGTGATAACGTTGCTTACTAACGTTTTCACAACGTTACAGCACGGTTGTTACACAACGTTGCAGCCCAACGTTTACACAACGTTGTACCAACGTTGTAAAAATTTCCAGTTTTAGATAACAATGCTGTATGCATTTTTACAGTGTCTGTTCAATACATAAATGCATTGCTTTTATGATACTTTCTCCTACACATTCCAAAACACTGTGTTAAATAGTTGTCAACGTTGCAACAACGTTGTGACAACGTTGTAAAAAAATACAACCAATACACAACTAAAACACAACGTTGTCATAACGTTGTGTGTTTGCTGGGAGAACGGGTGCATAAACTGTACAATTTCTGCAATTATTATGACAACAATGCCGAAGTATAGACTGCTTAGTTTATTGAACTGTTAATATTAATCAAAGTGAGACGTGGGTCAAGAAAAAGGTGAAGTTACAATTAGCGACCGTACAAAATGACACCTAATTTTATAAATGTATCACGGAACAGCTTTTTATGCTCTTTGAATCTTTGCTTATCATCAAAGCATTCAAGTCTGCCTCAGAAACATTGAATTAAGTAAAGGTGTTTTCAAGTTGAATCTACAATCTAGAGCAGATTTTATAAGGAAGAACTCGTCAAATAAATGGAAAAAGATATACTAGTAATAACCGAAAACCTGTTTCAAATGTACACACATCATTGCGCATGTGTTATCAAAAATTAATACCCGCGACATCATATTTGATATGGGAGTGAGGTATTCATGATAACTTAACTTAATCAAGCACTATATTTACATGCACAAAATGTATCAATAAAATGGTACGCGCGACACATAATCAACATAAGGACGTTTGTAAAATGTAGTTTGGAGTACCGTTTACTGACAGGAAGTTCGTAAGCTGAAATTTCTCAATGTGAAATGTATACTTCACTAATCATATTGCTCGTGAATCCCGTGCATTCAATGACAACATGACCAGCATATTGTTTAATCGGTACGGTTTTCTGTATGCAATAATGAAAACATTAAACAGGGCACGCATGTCTTCGGAAGAAATTTAAGAGGCTCATCATACAAATCGAGTTTTACCTTTTTAACAGTCAGAGTCATATGAAGCGGACAGTTCACCTAAGCATCGCTCCTGGGAAGAACCAGTACTAGACTCCCATTTTCTCAGTTAATCTTTGCTATACCCACTAGAAAAGTAATCGTCCTGAAAAAAAATGGTACGAGTAAATAAATATATATATATATTGAATGGCAGCAGGAGCTAGTGTAATAAAGCTATTAGTCAAAATTAGTGATTGTAAAACTCAGCAGCAAATGTTTACATAATAAGCTTTCAGAAAATAAAAAATTTAAGGATGTGAAATCGGCAATTTTGGGAAAAGTAATAGCCACACACGCATTTATACAGGCGATAGCTGAAACAGCTTATCTCTGTTATCTATGTCTCATCACCATACATCAGTAAAATGTATGACCCTATTCTTCACTAAATTCCAAACTGACCGTGATCAGACACAGTGGTCGATAAAACGAGAGATAAGACCTCCTGTGGTTTTTAGTCGCTTACACTGGAGCTGTTCAATAAATCCCCATGCTGATGTGAAATACACCGATTTTCGGAATCTGTACAATTTCAGTTTATGACAGATTATATAATCCATACATTTTATGAACATGCGTTTCGTTTATGGATATATATATATATATATATAGAGTACGCACTTTTATAGGTACACTTCGGCCTATGTGTACTTACAATAATGACTGAATCATGCTGATTTTTTTATTTACTACAAACAATGATCTATCATGTTAAGTAACGTTAGATTTTTTTCTAAATTAAAAACAGTTATCATGTTTGTTTTCTCGAGACAACAGAAATAAGAGCGACAGGAATAGCACGATACTAATATTAGGCTATTAATACTTAAATTTGTACTGTTGTTATCAGAGTTATTAATTTTTATTCCGGAATACAAAATCTGTCATCTATTTTCAAAAGGAAAATGTCAAATATATTATAACCCTTTTTATTGACGCTGCGTCAATGAAATGGAGGTGTGTGGTGTGTGTCTGAAATGTGTGACAATGGTAAAATAATATGAATCACTGACTGATTTAAACTGCAATTTAAATCAGTGTTTAAATGTACATTAAGGCTCTGTGTCGATCTTATGTATCCTTTAAATAGTGAGGCCGTCTTCGTATAATTTTTGTGACAGCACGTGTTCTTACTGAGAAACTTGAATTGATGTAAGTTTAATGTATTCATTATCTCTAATTAAAACATGAATGGTATCGATAAAATATATAACGATACCCTCATATTGACCTTTTCTTCTTCTAAAAATGTTTGAATTACTCAACAATATTTTTACTTAAAAAAGCGCTGGCCGTGTATTTTAGAATGGCGGCCGCGTAATAACTGTCGCATAGTGCACGCTGGTGCACGTCCGGGAACCAGACTAAGTGCACGCAAGATGGCTGCTGTTTACTAATGTAAATATTAAGTTGAGGAATAATGTGAATTTCTGTTGACAGTGCACACCATTAAAGGGAATACCGGACGAAATCAGTTCTGAAAAAGATAGTTTTGACAGGCATAAAAACGACAAACTAGAGATATTGACCACATCAATAATATGCATTGTCGAACAGTATTCAAGTCGCAAACTGAGGACATAAGGATGGGATTTTTAAGAATGAAGTAAAATAATGATAATCTCTGGCGTGACACACGTAGTCATTCCGTTGGGCTGTAAATTTAAAAGGGTTCAACGGTAAGATTCGTGTGGAACTGTCAGAATAATTCTACATAACTTCTAAATACTAAACAGGAGTAGACTTGTAAGTGAATTTTACATTAAATTTAAAGACATTGAACCAGGAATCTATCTTCCTTTAATGTCAAACCCCTCACGGGGACGTAGGCATGTGACTAAGACCCAGCAGTCCTGTATATTCCACAGTAGGGAGTCCAATAAAACTGACAGGGTCATTGATAGACTAGCTTCTAATTACATAATCAGTCATTTAAATTTATGGCTAATAAAAATTATAGCTACTGTATAGATACTTAAATTGATTCAATGTTTAATCGAAAATATAGATATAATTTTCTTTTTTTTAAACTATATATATATTCTTTATTTAATTGTGTTTATATTAAATGCAAAATATTAAGAAATTTAATATGATTAAAGACATAAATTACTCAAATAAATGCTCAACACTTCAAACACATTAGCAAATTGAAATATACATGTATCTCACACCAATTAGTTAGGTCTGGGTGATTTTGATAAATTAAATGTCCATTTTGTGAATTTAATACAACCATATCCTAACACCTTTATACCTGTTAAATATTTCTAACCAATATAATTTCTCAAGCAATACCTGTATAAACATAGTTTCTTTGCAAGTTATTTTAAGATTATAATATTTATCTTGTAAAAAACAATTTCATGTGTAAATAGAATGATTTGATTTAGAAATAGAAGAATCATTCAGTTGCATTTTTCATGCATTAACTATTCTTACATAATCTGGTAATTAAAGGACACCATTAATTAATCACATAAAATGCTTACAAAAACAACAGGAAGTTATCCATAAACTAATTATCCTTAAAAATCAATAAAATTTATGACCCTCTATGACTAGGTGTCAAGTCTACAGACACTTAGCAGACTGTGAAAAGACAGGATTAATCCCATTAGGGGCAATAAAACAATTAAGAGATTAGACCTCATGTGGATTGGGGGGGGGGCACTTATATAATAGCTGTTCAATGTCTTTAATCTGTAATGCACTCAGTGTGTTACAGTGTTTTTTCTCTCTTCATTGGGAAGAGGCCCTAGCCTGTTGATTTTGGGAAGAATTATCGCTAACATTGCTGATTTGGGAAATGAAATAGCTGGTGTAAGTTTGGAATTTTGGGAAAACTGCATGATTTAAAAGAAATTTTCAATTGGGAAGAGGCCTTATTAAGGCCTCTGTTATAGAAGATGAAAAATCACTGTGTTACAATATTGTAGTGCAGGGCTTTTTTCACAGGTAGGAAAAGTGACATTTTCTTCAAATTTGGGAAAGTATAACTCATATTTTTTTGCAAAAGGGGAAGAAAAAACTTGGATGTAAACTAAATTTTAGGGGAAAACTGCATGATTTTAAAGGATTATCCTGAGGGGAAGACGCCTGTTATAGAAGGAAAATAGCTCTGTAGAATGTCATTTATCCTTTTAAAAGTCTTGTTATAATTGTGTTATTTGGTCTCAGGTAAGTTAACTTTATTTGTAACTTAAATATTAACTTATTTTAAGTTCATTAAAGAGGGATCTTATATAGTCAGTACCCCATTTACCGATGTTATCCAAATAACGGTGTATCTTAAAATATCCGTTATATACACTCTAAATTCACATTCTAAATTTAGCTTCACCGTTATCTAGTACCACTTATATATGTTTAAAGAGTCTCATATTTACCAAATCACTGGCAACAGCTAGGGCAGAAACAAAATTACTTTCTGCATAAGTTGTAAAAAGTTTAGCTGCAGAGGGAACTAGATTCTATATTGGACTTCATTAGATCCGATAACTGACACCCCCTACAGGGATTCTTTCAAATATACCGTATATACTCGGCCATAAGTCGACCAAATATTGGTCCTGAAATTGTCCGTAAAATCCAACTCGACTTATGGCCGAGTAATAAAAAAAAATATTATCACTTAGACACTTTCAAAGCACAAAAACACAATAATTTATGTCCACGCATTTTTGCACAAACAGGTTGAACTTTGTAACTATATTGATTTTCTATTTTTAGCGCTGTTGAAATTAACTAGGTTTATGAAACTGACGTCATGAATGATGTTATCTGTCAATCAAATGACGTATTACTCTCTGGTTAATTTTTACTCCCATAAATTGAACAGGAATGTCGTAATTAAAATGTGTCACACAATTAGGGATATTTTTTGTGTGAATAATTTGTTACTGGATTACTTAGTAAGGTACGAAGCTGTTGTAGATCTAATCATTTAAAATAATGACAAAATAGTTTTATTAGTAAATCATTAGTGTTTTATTTGAGTAAATTTACATGTTCGTCTTCCTGATTTATCTTTAATACTGGCTTTGTCCAGGTTGATCACGGATTAGCAAGTTTGACACGTTGTTTTTTGTGTTAATTTCGTGAAATTAACACCTTTTGTATCTAACATGTCAAAACCACAGTCTGTGTGATGTAATCGTTGCTAATTGCAACTGATTAAACAAATGAAGCAGAAAATGATGGCAAGTGGTCTTGTATATCCTTATTAACAGCACCTGAGGGCATTTCAGAAACACAGATTAATTTCTTACGGTGAATTATGGGATATAATTATACTAATTAACAGTCTGTAACAGTTACTTCCCTTTGTTAAATCCTACTTTCTGTTTCACACGTATGCTGGGATGAAATTTCTGATTTTGAAGCAAAAAATTTGCACTCGACTTATGAACGGGCCTAGCTTAAATACCATTTTTTTCGCTCTGAAGTATAGCCCTCGGTAGCTCCCTGGAGAGCTGTATCTGCAAAAAGCTTTTGTATACAGCTCCCTGGGAAACTCTATTCAATTCAAGTGTATCTCCTGTTCTAAAATTAGAAGCTGTATTCTGAGTAGCAGTTGCTTTTCCAGAATAAAAATCCCAAATTGTCTGATGCAGGATAAAGTTAATTAATTTTTTATTCATGATAATTTTTTTTAAATATAAAGACATGACAAGAAAATATGCATGTATGAATTGAAACAATAGGCTATTCGCCAATGCCTGTGGGTTTGTTGGTCTGTCATTCATGCACACAGTGTTTGGACTGATTTCATTAAAGCAGCTGTTAATGGATTATTGAATATTTACAATAGACAATTTACAATTAGCCGGAATAGACAATTGTGTTAAAGTTTACTAGCTTAAATAGACATTATCTAAGGTTCCGGCTGTAACTGGGTTAGCGAAAAGACTGTGTACATGCCCAGATCATTTGACATTTTGATGTTGTCTCTGTTCATGTGGGGTTAAATGCTGTATTCCGAGGAAATGGAGTATTGTTGGTTAAAATAATGAACAAACAAATCACTTGTGCTGCTCGCTATAGTTCCCTACTGGTTGGATATTTAAAATAACTGGTTGGAGAAATCCTTAAATTTGGAATTGTCCAGGCTATCAGTCAGATAGAACTTCCCTGAAGGATTATATTCGAAACATGTGACATAGCTTACAAAACGATAATATAACACTGTGCACTAGCGGTTCAAGGGACGGGGGAAGATAGCGTGCGCCCCCTCAAAGTTCTCGATCATATATAGACATAAAATACCATTTAAAATTAATTCATTCAATGAAATAGCATTCAATTATTCAGTTAATAAATATTACGCCCCCTAGTTTGAAAACCCGGATCCGCCCCTTCTGCATATATGATAATTACTAACAGGACTCATTGTTGGTTTTACAATGCTATCATTATCAGTGACATCATGGCAAATTTGAAAATTTTAACACATACATTGCATGGTGAGGGGAATATAAAATGGTATTACGCTGAATTATTTATTTATTTCTTAAATTCAAACACATGCATGGGCGCGAATGTCATAGAAAACACTTCCTTTTTATTTTTAAGAATTTAAGAGAAATGAAAAACCGGAAGTTCTGTAGCAACAACATATCTTAAAAACATTTTTTTTAAATAAAAATTATTAATTTTCTTTGATAAAATAAGTGCATGCTTAAATATCATTAATCTTATGATAAGATTTTTTATTGTAAGAAAAAAATATGATGCCTCATAAATGCGAGCCCTGGTCTAAGCCAAATCACAGCTGACTGTATCTCGTACAGAAATTAATTTTCGCAATGTTAATTTTACTAAATGACTAATTTGCCATGGCAATTTTTTGCCATGGAAATTTTGCCATGGTAATATTTTGCCATGGAAATTTTGCCATGGCAAACTTTTGCCATGGCAAAAATTAAAATTTAAAAATTCATATTTATTGATCAAAACCATAATAATTGTGTTAATTATGATACCTACACACCCTTACATAGTGTTTCTTTAGATATTAAAAAAAAATTTGCCATGGCAAAAGTGTTGATTTTTTTGCCATGGCAAGGCCATGGCGGCCATGGCAAGGCATTTTGCCATGGCAAAATACCGATTTGCCATGGCAAAACGCCGTTTGCCATGGCAAAGACAGTTTTTCTTTGCATTTTTCAAGAAAACTAGTAAAGATAGAAACATGGGACTTACAATTTTTTAATAAGTAACTAAATGCTACAATTTAATAATGTTTTCGTTTCTCAAAAACGCGTAAAAGTGGGGGCTGTATTTGCCAAAGACCGGCGCGGCAAAAACAAACCGGCGGAGGTTAGTATTAACATGTTTTTTCATAAGATTTGACCTAGCGACATAGTTTTTGACCCAAGATGACCCATGTTCAAACTCGTCCAAGATATCATGAAGACAAACATTCTGACAAGGTTTCATGATCATCCAATCAAAACAGTGACTTCTTTAGTGTTCACAAGGTTTTCCAGCAATTTGCCCTAGTGACCTTGTTTTACTACGGAAATGACCCATTATCAAACTTGACCTACATATTATTAAAATAAACATTCTGACAAAGTTTCATGAAGATCCAATCAAAACAGTGATTTTTAAAGTGTTCACAAGGTTTTCCCTTACTTGGCCCTGGTGACCTAGTTTATTACCCCAAATGGCCCAATATCGAAATCGTCCGAGATTTTGTCGATATTAACATTCTGACCCAGTTTTGCTAAAATTGGGCTAAAAATGTGGCCCCTAGTGTGTTCACAACATAAAGTTTGACGACGCACAACGCCGGACCGAGACTGATCCTAAAAGCTCACCCTCTCACTTTGTGACATTAGAGCTAAAAATTACGTCAATTTATTATTCAAAAAATCGCACAATTATAAAATATTGAGTCAATCTTGGTAAAACATCCACGAAGACCAAAGATATGTCACAAGAAGCAGAAGTAAAACCAGTCCTGTGCAGATCACTGATATTAAAATTGCATAAATGATTTAAAGACAGGACATCAAAGATGAAAAGGGTCATGTACTAAAGGCGTCATTAGCCATCGCATTTAAGTACAAAAAATCAAGGTCACTGTATATCAAGATAGAAGATTCACAGTGATTATCAGTGGCCTCACAGGCAGTTGTTTCTCACCTTGACAAGAACTGGTATTGGAAGACATTAAATCAGTGGATAGTCAGCCATGAGAAATGTTTTATATGGTGATCGACTACATTGAGAAATATGAAACAATAATGGTAAGCTATTCACTACTGACGTCATAACGTCACGCTGACCTGCCCCGCATACAGTGCATTTGAGTACTTTGACGACCGTCATGTCCGCACTAATTTGTGTAAACAACTAAAATTGTGCTTACTTTTTATGTAAACATGTGTCAAGATGCCAGTGAAGTTTAGTGTCATTATCTCTGACCTTTTTCAAGTTACAGCAAAAGTCCACGTAATTCTGGGACACCCCTCGTATAGTCATAAAACTGTAATTATTCAATACAATAAGCATTATACCTGAATACATCTACTTCCTTAGTAAGACAATAACATACTATCTGCATGAAAGTCTTAAATCAAATCCAAAACTAAACCTGTCACAGAGGTGACTAATACCCCGCCGCCGCTTTGACACTAAGAAAGTGATAGTACACTATACCGCTAAGTTCAAGGGGACATAACTCCGCAATGAGTGGATCACTAGGCATGAAAATTGTGTCATCTACATTTAATATTGATAATATATTTCAAGTTTCAATTCAATCCCATGGTAAATGTGGAAGTAGTTTGCTCCACAAACTAAGAGTGCCATTGTACACTATATGGCTAAGTTCAAGGGCACATAACTCTGGAATGAGTGAATCGCTGGGAATGAAAATTGTGTCTTGCCTGAGTACACTTCATGGTGATAACATATTTCAAGTTTCAATTCAATCCATTGAAAAATGTGGCAGAAGTTCGCTCCACAAACTAAGACTGCCATTATACATTATATGGCTAAGTTCAAGGGCACATAACTTTGTAATGAGTGAATCGCTGGGAATGATTGCTTTAAGAATGTGAAAGTAGTTTGCTCCACAAACTTTTGATATTTTATGCGGATGGACAGACCGACCGACCAACCGACAAAGTGACTCCAATATACCCCCTCTCAAACTTCGTTTGCCGGGGTATAATTAGCTTTATTCTACGAAAAGTGTATAAACAGTATATTTACATCATAATCCCCTTCCCAATACATCTTTCCACCTGGCATCATTCAATATATCCAATCCAATTAATAACAGGTATATAATAATTCATTACATTCATAACACAGGGTTGCCAGTAACTATGACTAAAACAAGAGGGCCAAGATGGCCCTTTATCGCTCACCTGAGATCAAAGGCACTATAATTAATGACCAGGTAATATAGTTTCCATCTCGTAAAACTCATTTTTAGGTAGATTTTGAGATCAAAACCAACAATGAAGGTATAATACTGTTAAACAAGCTAAAACGTAGCAAATTTTCTAATCCAAGGGCCCATAACTTTTGAAGTTGTGGTCCGATTCCACCCATAACTAGACTTGTTCAAGACCATAAGGTCATACACATTCATTGTAAATATGATTAAGATCGGTGAATAAATGAAGGCGATAGAGTGTAAACAAGCTAAAATACAGCAAATTTTCTAAGTCAAGATCTCATAACTCTTTAAGTTGTGGTCCAATTCCACCCATAATCGATCTTTTGGTTATACACATTTACTGAAAATGTTGTTAGGATCGGTGAATAAATGAAGGCGCTAGAGTGTAAACAAGCTAAAATATAGCAAATTTTAAATTATAGTATTATGACTGATGGTGCTCTTATCCTTTTATAATTTTAACAAATAGTGTGACCCCTAAGTGTCATGCACTTCATGGCATGTTTTGGCAGTTTATACCCAACAATGCGTCAGTAACAGGGATGACACTTTGAGGTGCCTGTCCAAGGCCAATGTACCTGCAAAGTATCAGGCACATCGGTCAATCTGTTGACGAGTTTATCGATAGAAAACAATTTTCACACTCCATGTCACAGTGACCTTTGACCTAGTGACCCAATTTTCAATAGGGGTCACCTAGTGTCCCCAAGGCCAGTGCACCTGCGAAGTATAAGGCCCATCGGACAATCAGTTAACAAGTTATCGATCAGAAACGATTTTCACACTCCATGTCACAGTGACCTTGACCTAGTGACCCCAATTTCAATAGGGGTCACCTAGTGTCCAAGGCCAATGCATTTGCAAAATATCAGACCCATCGGTGAATCCATTGACGAGTTATGGATCAGAAACTATTTTCACACTCAAGGTCACAGCCACCTTGACCTTTGACCTAGTGACCCAATTTCAATAGGGGTCATCTACTGTCCAAGGCCAATGTTCCTGCAAAGTATCAGGCCAATCAGTCAATCCATTGACGAGTTATCTACTGGAAACTAACTGGTCTACCGACAGGCAGACCAACCGACATCCAGCTAAACAATATACCCCTCTTCTTTGAAGGGGGGCATAAAAATTAAAGACGTTTCGGTAGTTCACTACATTTTTCACATAGACATATAGGAAAAATTAAACCTGATCAATGATTTTTTTTAAACTTTGCATGATCGCAGCATATGATAACAGAAACATTTTAAGCAAAAAATAATTGGGGGGCACTGATCTCGTTTTTGAGTTATCTGCCCTTGAATTTGGATTTTTTGCTATTTTAGGTAATTTCAAGGGCAACCGAAAACCCAAAACTTCTTTAAGAATACATGTTAAACAATAAAATACAACAACAATTTCAGTTGGTGGACAAATATATGCATATAAGTTTAAACAATCCTCCTCTTCCAGAACTCCTGACAAGTAATAAGCTACATGAATGTAAAGAGAAACTTCTATGAGGGGAAGTTTTAACCTTGGTCTTAAATGCATGACACACCATCACATGTTGGTGAACATTTCAGCAAAGTATTTCTGACATTCATCCATGTATGACAAAGTTACTGCATGAGCAGGAACAAAATATACTGATTTTTAACATTCAACCTTGATGTGTGACTTTGAGCTTGAAGCTACAGCCATAGGAATTGCGTCCAACATCATCTAGTGGAGGTCATCATTTGTGGACAGTAATTCCAAAATCCTCCAATGAATAACAAAGTTATACAGAGCGGACATGGCAAAAAGACCAAAATTATGACCTTTGAGTTCTAAGTGTGATCTTGACCTTGAAGAAACAGCCATGAGAGTTGCGCGCGACGCCTCATCTACTGGTGGTGAACATTTATGGTAAGTAATTTCAAAATCCTCCCATGAATGACAAAGTTAGGGAGCGGACACGCCAAAAATACCAAAATTATTACCTTTGAACTCTAAGTGTGACATTGACATTAAAGCTACAGGTATAGGAGTTGCACGTGACACATCGTCTTGTTGTGGTAAACATTTGTGTTAAGTCATTTGAAAGTCCTCTAATGAATGACAAAGTTAGAGAGCGGACACGCCAAAAATACTAAAATTATTACCTTTGAACTCTCAGTGACCTTGACATTAAAGCTACAGGTATGGGAGTTGCGCGCGACACACCGTCTAGTGGTGGTTAACATTTCTTTTGAGTTATTTGAAAGTCCTCCGATGAATGACAAAGTTAGAGAGCGGACACGCCAGTCATGGCCCACGAGGGAAAAGTGTATTCGCCGGCCCTAGTCCGATAATTATGAGAAATTGAAACGATTCCACGGGCCTAGGGTTTAATTTTTTTTTCCTGATTGATTTTTTATTTCTGTATATCAAATTAAAGATAAAGCTCCCAGCTTTAAGAAAATGTAAATAAATTTAATATATCTGATCGGAATTAAGATGCCTTTGATCGAGTGTATTTTTGGGTTCGAATTCCACGGCCCTAGGGTCTATTTTTTTTCATTTTCCAACTTTTTTTATTGTTATTGCATCACGATAAAGCTAAAGCTCTCAGCTTTTAGAAAATGTTAACTTTATGATAATTGATTGAGGATAAATATGTCTTTGCATACTTTAAAGTTGCGCAAAGTTTTTTTTTAAAAATAGCAAACTTTTTTTGTTCGAATTCGACGGCCCTAGGGAAGAACAGAACAGAACAAATCCTTTATTTCTTTCCCAGATACGTTGTACATATTGCATGGGTAACTAAATAAACAAAATATATTTACATAGGTTTTTGTATAAACAGGTACAATCCAGCAATGAATAAGAGAAAAAAATAAATAAACGTGATACACGTGTCTGTTTAGATTAGACTGGGGGAGTATCTTATACATAGATGAGTCGTGAATTATCATTTACTATATTTGTTAGTCAAACAAAACAAATGCATATAAATAATTATACTAGTATATAATTTCGTGTCCGTACTAATTAGATAAAATACAAGGGTCTAATTTGTTTATTTCTATTTTTATTGCATCATGATAAAGCTAAAGCTCTCAGCTTTCTGAAAATATTAATTTTTTCAATATTGGTTCAGAATAAATACGTGTTTTTGTCGCTCAAACTTGGGCAAAGAGTTTGTTTGGTCTGTACATTTCAATCGGAACGTTTGTAAAGACGTGTAGTCAGATGTAACGATTATAGACAGGCCAGCAGTTAATATTATGTTTAGAACATTATAGTATTATGAAAAGAAAATGTCAACAATTAGTTACGTTAAATGAAATTTCATTCAGTGTTTAAGAATATCTAATAATTTAAGTTAAATTTCATTTGGCGGATCATCAAAGGCAATAGAAATTAAGTTTTACAATATAAAATCAGTAATTATCACCTTCCCTTAGTCATTAATTTACAGTAGAGTGCGTTTATAATTTTAGATTATAACAGTTATGATCATAATTTTACGTGTAATTAATCAAATTGTTAAATACTTGTAATAAAACCGAATTTTAAAGAATAGCATAGTTTGTTGAATTGTTATGAATACATGTGCAATTAAAATACTTATTAATAATGGTTTTGTTAGTTTTGGTGTGATAATCAAGTTCTGGCGCATTGTATGCCTTTAATATGGCTAATACATTTTTAACTACCTCACAATGCTTGTCGGTAATAATCATCTCTGTAGAAATGTTTTGAATCTTTTTTGTATGTATTAATGTTTATTGATGATGTTAAACCATTCTTACTTACTAACCAACAGCCTGGTTCGTTATATCTTTTGTATATTACATGTATATGTTTATTCATTTCATATCACATAATGTATACATGTGCTGAGAGTATCATAGATAAACTGTAAAAAATAAGCTGAAAACTTTTATTATAAAAAATAGGTAAAAAGTAAGATAGTTTAAAGTTCTGTCTATGTGTGTCTTGATAGTGAAATAGGATGAGTATTATATATTGCATATATAATAATATCTTGACTTATTATCAAGGTATTTTGACTAACTTAGCTAAATTCGTTAATATATTACAATTTAAGTACTTGAATTTGAATGATTTTTTACACCGTGAAATAATTTACTTTTTTACGATAATCTCCTACTATGGAGATTTGTAAAAGTTACAAATACTGTTAAATAAAATTTAATCATAAAGTGATAATCGTTAATGTGTTTCATGAAATAGATTATATTGCACATTTGTATTGAGCTGCTTTGTGTATACAACGATCAATAGGGTGATAATTGGATTAACGAGCGTGAGTGGCCGACACGTGTATACAATAAACAGGTGTTGATTAAACAATGCGGTGTATAACATAACATAACATAACATACCTTTATTTCTCTCAATACATGCAATATACATAGTATAAACATGTAAACATGAGGTATTACATTCATGCAAAAGGGTACGAGGCGTAAAAATACATACATATATATACATACATGTTCACTAAAGCAATTTCATTTAGGTAGGTGTAACCAAATTCTGTTAAATTCACTTTATATTTAAACTGATATAAAAAACTGTTAAGAATGTTTCTTTTAAATGATTTCTTTCTTTATTCCTTTTTATTATTATTATTTTGCCGGAGAGTCGCCTGATTCTAAATGTGGTTAGATTTTAAGAGTAAAACAAATTTTAATGACCATTACTAGGTACAAGGAGGCATACTAGTAGAAGAAACACAGACGGACGGACAAGAAAACTATCATACTAGAATATCCCTTAAAACATCAAATATTTAACTACAAAATCAAATCTCATAAATGAGGTTTAAAGTCAATAAAACAATTAACAAAATTTGTATTGTAGATAAAGATTTTTTTTTTTACTTTTAAGACAATACCGAAAAAAATCGACATAAATTTTACGAAGAATGATCTTATTTTGCATACGAATTCTAAATACTAAAAATGTCTAGATAAAAAAATACAAATAATTTGAAAAATAAAAAATATACCCTATATGACCATGGAATTCGAACCCAAATATAAGGCCCATTCTCACACAACTTGGACAATTGGGGTAGAAAAAAAACGATTTTTCTGTACTCGCAGAACTTACCCATTTTACCAGCAACATATTAACAGTTTTTGAGATTCGGATGCTTAATTTGTCTTGTTGCTGTATTTTTTACCGCATTTTTAAACAGTACCCATGATAGTTCGATGTTATATAACCATGAATTGGTATAACTTTTGTACAAGTAATCAATAAATATCTGTGCAAAATAGGATAAAATATAATATAAGCTCGCGATTTCCCCCCTTGAGTGAGGAAAACATGGACTATGTCATGCTTTTTGAAAATATATTGATAATTTTTACATCAGTTTTGAGAAACTTTGTATTAAGTTGTGAAATAAAACCACTTTAGAGAAGATAAATGTATTTGAACAATTTAATCGAAACAAGTATATGCTTACGATGGTCAAAGCGAATATATTACTCGTCAGACAAACTGATTGAACTTATCACACGAATGAAATGTTGTCCCGTTGATTATTCAAGAGTTGTCCCGTAGATTATAATTCTTTGCGAATTGGATTTTTTTTAACAATCTTTGTGCAACTTTGAAGTATACAAAGACATATTTATCCTCAATCAATTTTCATAAAGTTAACATTTTCTGAAAGCTGAGAGCTTTAGCCTTATCATGAAGCAATAATAATAGAAATAAATTGAAAAATAAAAAATAGACCCTAGGGCCGTGGAATTCGAACCAAAAAATAAGCGGTAATTTTTATCCAGAAATAGGTGAAGTTCCACTCGATCAAAAGCATCTTTTCCCTTAAGATATATGAAATATATTTACATTTTCTGAAAGCGCACAGCTTTATCTTCAATTTGATCAGGGATGCTATATAACATGTAATATCCCAGCCAGCATCACTATGTCGGCCCGACGGCGGCTAAAGAGCGGAATATCGACAATATTTGCCAACGTCAATCCAACATAGGGCCGACGTAGGTGGATTTTATAAAAAGTGTGTATTACACTTGGTGTTAACTTATTCAAGTTCTAACCTATTCTGTAGACACGAATATGTAAAATATAAATGATAAACACGATGAATCTGACTCATATTAATTTATTATGTATAAATAATGAATGCATAAATAATTATTCTAAAAAGTTCTAATTATAAATAATATTTTGAAATAATATATATTGATGGAAATATGATCTACATATAGACTCTAATAGGAGTATACAAGTATAAATCATGTCATTGTTCTGTTAATGTTGTTAATTTTTTAGATTGACTAGATACCATAGATTGTTACAATGTACATGTTTGAAATACAATGAATATGTTGTTTTTGAACTTGATTTTATATTTTACAGGTCAACTATCAGGGAAGGATAGCAAAGACACAGCATGGCATACACATGTAGTTAGTCCCCAGAGAGTGTGTCGGAATATACAATAGTTATGTTGCAAGTTGGCAATATACTAGTAACATTCATTGTAAGTTACAAATGTAATTATTATCACATATATATCTCATATATATAAATATATCTTGTATACAACAATTATATATTCAAGATTTTAAGCTTGATTACTCTTAGTTGCGGTGTGATATATTGTAATTTGTAAATTGGCTGGGATATTCACTAGCCCGATCAGCTTAGTTGGTAGAGCATCTGACTTGCAAGCAAGAGATCACCGGTTCGAGCCATGCATCGGGTACATTATTTTCCTCTTCCTATTACATTTGATGCAGTTAGTATGAGACTAGCCTCGAAATCCTTTTTTTTTAATAAAAAGGAAGGAGCAATGTGGTGGTGTGATACATTGTATTTATGAATTGGATGGGATATTCACCAGCCCGATTAGCTCAGTCGGTAGAGTATCTGACTTGCAAGCAGAAGGTGGCGGGTTTGAGTCCTCGCATTGGGTACATTATTTTCCTCCTATTACAGCAGTATGATTTAATTTGAACCTAATTATGCACATGAAATAGGAAACTATTTGGCTAATTGCATTAGTTAAAGGAAATGAATCGTGCTTATTGTATGTTTTTTAAATACTGTGTTATCAATTTATTGATTAATTATTGTATTTTTCATTCTTCATGTGTTTGGGTTTCATTTTAGCTTAATTGTCATAACATGAAATACATTAGATAGTGAAAACATAGCTAGAATTTGAATATAGTTTTTATCATAATGGGTCTGGGACTCTAATCCAGTTCATACCCTATGAACTTTCAAGAGCTACATTAAGACTCATATATATCATTTTTCTACTGTTATATTTTGCCCCATAATTTAACAATTAAGCACTTGTTGTTTTTTAAAGAAAGAGAGCAATATTAATCTATCCTTAGTATTAAACCTTAAATTTTACTTTGAAATTATTTCTATTTCATGGAAGGAGTGTCTGGATTTGGAATACTAATCTGGAGCCCAGTCCCATAATTAAGATCATAAGATGTACATGATCACCATGATGTTGATTAAATAAATATAGAAAATACTTTTGTTATCTTAATGAAAGATGACCTGTTAGAAATTAACAAATATATGAAATAACTTGTAGTAGCTTTGTAACCAAACTCTCTCACTCGGGCTAGTTTGATTGTTTCCTCACATGACAGCAGACTATGATCCATGTATGAACAAGTATGAGTTTATACAATATTTATCTTACTAGCTTCTGTTCGCAGTAGGTCTATACCAGTATTTTAGGGGTCATTAAAGCGATTCCTGGAATATCGGCAGAACATCGGATAAATGTCGGGGAAATCCTGTCGGGCCGACATCGAGCCGCGTTGCAAATTCGAGGCGGGTCGATGTCGGAACGATCAAGATGCCGATGTAGGGCCAACATTGATGACAATATCGGCTTGATGTAGGGCCGACGTAGTGATGCTGGCTGGGATAGCATCCCTGATTTGATATATAGAAATAAAAATTCGGTCAGGAAATAAAAAAAATAAACCCTAGGGCCGTGGAATCGTTTCATTTTCTCATAATCTTCGGACTAGGGCCGGCGAATACACATTCCCGCGATGAGCGTCAATTTTGGGCCGACGAAACTGCAATTCATCGGTCCAAAAAGTCCGAAAATGTTTTTGCAGAAATCCTCAAATTAGTCGCCGAAAATTGTGTTTATTTTCGTGTGTGTAAGTGATTATCACGCATATTCTTTTCTTACACGCACTATACCGGTATCAATATATACATGAACACGTTGATGACGGATACATGAAAATGTGTACGTGCATGGTGTTGTTTTGAATCAACATTTCCCGATCTTGGTACTTTCATTTTACTAATTGATGTGTAGCGATGAAGTCAAAACATCGCCGAATATAACTAATTATAATAATGAATAAACGCCCGCTGTACGGTCCGATTCCGGTATTTGATGGTCATCCGGAGACGTATCTTCCAGAAAAACATAGAAATAGTTTATGCTGTTGTGTGTCTAATTTTTGAAGTGGTTAGTGAATGAAATAAAATTTAAAACATAAGATATGTTACTCTTGAAGATGATTGACTTTTTGTGCTTCTGAGTGTGTGTTTCTTGGTACATATTGACTTGGCAAAAAATATGTTCATTGTAACATGGTATTTATTAATCAGAGTAGTTAAAATTATATGAAAATAGTAACAAACAGAAATGATCACAATGAAGGCACTGGACACACGTAAAATTGATGATGAAATGAAAGAAATTTAACCCTTTCCAATGTGCTAACTTTTTGTCAAATTATCAGATGAACAAAACATATTTTAATAATATGTTTTAAGAGATTATAAATATATTTATTTATGATGTGTATACCATGATTATACACATGTAAAATATAAAACAACTTGGTCAGTGTGTGCGCTGAATGTAACACCTATAAGGCAATACAGTGTCTTTGAGGGATATTGTTTTGAAAACCATCCTTTTGTCAATATTTTATTCTAGAATTTTTTTTCGGTCTGATGGATTCTCATTCGGTCTGACAGATCCTGTAAGCCCGTCAGACTGAATGTCATACTGAGTCCAAAATCCTTTCGCCATGACTGCATGCCAAAAATACCAAAATTATTACCTTTGAATTCTAGGTGTTACCTTGACCTTAAAGCTAAAGGCATGGGAGTTGCGCACGACACATCGTCTAGTGGTGGTTAACATTTGTTTCAATTAAGTTATTTGAAAATCCTCCAATGACTGACAAAGTTACAGAGCAGACACGATTTCGGGACAGACAGACAGACCAACTGACAGATCGACAAAGTGATTCCAGTATGGTCCCCACTTCCAGAAAGTGGGGTATAATAAATTTCAATTTGGATAGATATACAGACAAAAGAAAATTTAGTCTCTACAAACTATAGAATTAATTTACATTCATCATAAAAACTGATTAATTGTTGTTTTAATTATATCTAAATATTAGTATTACAAATGTATATTAGAGCTACACTCTTATTTTTACATCAATCTGATTTGATTTTATGAAAATATCTCATTGATTTCATTAAACATCTCATAGGTTTGGACAATGGGGATTTTTCT
The DNA here is from genome assembly GCA_964023205.1 of Lutraria lutraria. Classification (NCBI taxonomy): domain Eukaryota; kingdom Metazoa; phylum Mollusca; class Bivalvia; order Venerida; family Mactridae; genus Lutraria; species Lutraria lutraria. The sequence goes on from OZ026842.1 coordinate 549,670, forward strand.
CTCATGTTTGAGTGGCAAATATTATCCCTGTGGTTATATGGTAGCAGAATACATGATAAAATGACTACATACCGCTTCTAGATAGAAGTGTAATTTCATGCTAGCTAAAGGTCAAATTCAGAAATAAAATATTTTTCCTACCGTTTGTACTCGCCTATAAGGCAATCCGCATATAAGACGACCCCCTGACTTTGACCTAAAAAATTGGCCTTTTTGCCGTCACCCATGTACAAGACAGGTATAAAAATTAACAGACAATAAACTAAAAATCGGGAGTGAACATCCCAATAGTCATTGTGAATTCCATCATATTTAGCTCGTATATCAAATTATATATCTACCTGTGAAATTACAAGTTGTGTCAATTTTATGCAATTAACAAAGTGTCATTTGAACCTTTATTTTGTCTACCAGTAATCCTATATATCTTAGCAACGAACATATGACACAATAAAAAAGTCTGCTAACACTGCGCGGCGAATTTTAAAGATCAAACACACACTGCCATCGGTGTCCCTCTGATATTTGTGTCATGCTGGCTAGCAGTTTAATAAAGATCACGCATAGGTAAGTGAAAAACTATTACTAGAAAGGAAGTCCAAAATTACCCAACAAATGATAGTTTTGCTCCTCGTGTCTGGCTAAAAAAATAATGTTACTGTGCACCCTCGTATAAGACGGGAGGGTGACTTTCAAGGCAAAACTGGGTACTTAAAAAACTCGTCTTATAGGCGAGTATAAACGGTACATACTGACCCTCTTCTAAAATTCAGGCTCGGTAAAGGACAAACAAACATATTTTTAATTTAGGCCTAATTAAATGAAATTATATCGTATTTTAATGTTATTAAATATTTTGTATCCATGGCAACTGAATTCTTTTATACAAGCAGTTTAAACAAGAAATATGTTTTAAAAAAGATAATTGGCTTGTATACAGCAGAAAATTAGTTCTTAAAAAACACTGGGCTGAAAACTGGCACAAAGTTTTGAGTGTCTAAAGACTCCAGCGTGAGATAAAATGGATTACATTATCTATATGATTGTGATCTTCTCCAGCATACTATGAACAAAAAACTTGAGCTTAATGCTAAAAATATAACTCTTCGGTAAATTAGATTATATAATTACGATATATTTATAAATCTTATTTACTGTACAAAATGTATATACATTCTATTTAGTATTATATTTCATGATTTAACTGTTTTGATATATTTAATATTTGGTTGTATTGATGTTTTTCGGCTTTTATTATTGCATTATTTTCAGAGGCAGTAAAACAAATGATTACGGATCCCTAAACATTTGTAACCACAACGCTTTTAATCTATGAGAAAACTCCTACTTCAGTTGAAGATTTTGTATTAAACAGTATGTCTAAAGCAATATTAGAACAGCCAGTGTTTTTTTACAAAATTTTCTCACTACCCATGCCCATCAAAAGAGGAAATTTAGCGCAAAAAAATCAAAATGGGAATATATAATAACATTTATTTTTATGGAATATGTGCTTATTTAGTTGTTTAAAACATAAATATAAATATCACTGGTGACAATCATACAATGGTGAGAAAACTGTTGTATTTTTCTTCTTTTTACACGATCATGTCACTTAACACTTCTTGTTGGGGGAAAGTTCTGTCCATTTTAGTGGAAAAATGAAGGAACTTTTACAAGGGGAAACTGCCCATATTTGGCAGTAAATATAGCGAAAATAAATCACTGACAGCAAGCCGAAAAACTAATATTTAATTTGATTTCATGTATTTCATATGGATACCAAGCAATTTGTATGAACTGTGATGTATATTTTGTGCTGTGTTTTCCCCGCTACTTTACGCTATGGGAAAATCACTTTTTCGCTTTTGCGCTGCACAAGTTTCGTAGCGACTCCTTTTGACCCCTTCCAAGATAGCTAAAATATCAAGAAGATGTGTCCTTTAATTTTCTTTATTTTCAAGATAATAAACACATATAAAGTCAAATTGAAGAGTATGTGAATTAAAATGTACATAACAGAATAATAGTTACAATTTCAATAAGAATAATAACTAGATCTATAATGAGTAAGAAATTATTATTACAACAATAAGATTGAACAAATGTTAAATAAATGCAAATCATGATTTAAATCAATAATGTTCAATAACATATATCTAGTGCAGAAACAATTACAGAATTTAAACCTTGCGGAAATGAATATTGTTTCTGCCTTAATCATTTAAGAAATATTTGTTATCTGTATAATACACAGTAAATTGCATAGCTTATATATATTCAATAGAATTTAATAAAATGAGTACATAAAAAGTTCTTAACGCCAAAATCAATATGACGCAAGATGTGATTTAATAAATCACCAAATATGCAGAATCATTGATATCATTTAATGAAAACTATTTCCATTTAATTAACACATTATCATTAACACACTGTTTTACTACAGTTAAACATAACAAGAAATATTAAACAAAAGTTTATCAAAATGACATTACTTTCATAAAATAATTAAAAGTCATAAAATAAATAATACAAAATTCTTACCTAAAATATCAAGAAGATGTGTCCTTTAATTTTCTTTATTTTCAAGATAATAAACACATATAAAGTCAAATTGAAGAGTGACTTTACCACAGAAGGACACATCTTTAAACAAATCCCTAAAATGGGTTCGAACCAATGAAAAACCGCGTTACCGAATTGTTCATACCAAGGTAGCCAATCAAAAATGGACACCGAAAAATTTACGGGCTTTTGTTTGACAGATAACGTTGAAATTATCTTTTGAGCTTCCGGTCACTTTTTTAAACAATAAAATCATTGAGCTATTATTATAAACATTAGATTAGTTATAAAAAGACATAATTACTGCACTAGCTGTCAGCAGCTAGGGAAATTCAATACAAGGATGTCTTAATTAAACAATTAAAATCACTTATAATAAGTTTATACCCTATGGCTATAAAATGCGTTTGATGCATTGACTTTAACAAGAGTCACAAAATTACATGTAGAGAAGGCAAAAAATTACATTTATTAAAATTAAATTTGTACCAAAATTTACTGCATAAAATATATAACATTTCCAACAATAAAATGTATTAAGATTCAAATTCAGTAACCATGGCAAATACAGTACGGTTCGGGTGATTTGTCCGATTTTCACGAATCGCCGCGGAATTAAAATCACGCTAAGCCACAGGTAGAACGCTACAACGCGGCGATTTAAATTTTGGCCGTCGCGTTCAGAGGGACGATGATCGACGGTGACCGTCACCACTGAAGGGCAATAATTTGCGGTGGATTGCGGCGACAATCGCTCAACTTTAATTAAGCCTAATTTGAGCATTGATATGGTTAAGTATACGTTTTTGAAGTATTTAGCGATGGAAAAAATATATTTATGCATTTTTGTAAACAATAATTAGTGTTTAAACTTATACATACGAGCGAAGTTCGTGTCGCTATTCAGGGCCGAAATGGATAGTAAGCGTCACGAAGTCATAATGCGTATTTAAACTGTTATTAAGCTTAATTCAAGCATTGATATGGTTAATCATACGTTTTTGAAGTATTTAGCGATGGAAAATGATATATTTATCCATTTTTTTTAAACAATTAATTAGTGTTTTAACTTATACAAACGAGCGTATTTCGTGTCGCTATTCTGGGCAGATGTGAACATGAAGCGTCACGAGAAGATAATGTAGAATAAAACTGTAATTAAGCTTAATTTAAGCATTGCTATGGTTAATTATACGTTTTTGAAGTATTTAGCGATGGAAAAAATATATTTATCCATTTTTTAAAACAATAAGTAGTGTTTTAACTATGTGCAAACGAGCGTATTTCGTGTCGCTATTCTGGGCAGATGTGAACACGAAACGTAATCTCCGCTCGGCAGCATCGCCACGCATGCGCACTTATGTTAGTATATCCAAATATGGTATGTGCCCGCCATGGACCATCGTTCTAGTGATATTAAGAATGGCATCATCTTCTATTCTATTTAGCATTATTTACCCCTTGTGCTAAACATACGTTTGCGAAGCCTAAATTACATAGAGTGTCACGAATAAAACCAACCCAATTCGGTTTATTTGGAAATAAGTTGATATCATTTAGCATACAATCATAAACTATTTTTGGACTTTATCAAAATCAAGTCCTTTGTAATCGTTGACCAAAATTGTGTCGCTGGACTCCATAACAGCTTGGTTAAAAGAATGCCGCATAAAGGAAATAGTACTCCCTGCAGTTTCTAGTAGCAAAGCGTAACCGGTGTGGGGAGTTTGATTTATTAAATGAGTTCATGTCAGGTAAACATCGAAGGGTTGAAAGTTTAAACTGCGGCTTACGAATAATAATTCGAGTCGCTAAATACGAACGTAAATTATTGGATACGTGATTTTAAAAATTACAGTTTAAGAGTTCCTTCAATCTGACTAAAGTATTCGATCTTCCTTACGGCAAGATCTGATGACGGCCTATACCAGTTTCTATTTTCAAAATTCGGAATTTCCATCATCACTATTAATATCTATTTATAATTCAGCAATTCGTATAACTCGTTTCATCGGTACTTTGGCCGAATGAACTTTCTACCTGACGATGTTATTTAAACGTTAGTAAACATTAAATTACGTATGACATATTTGTCTGCAACCATTTTTTGATTTTTTTTAGTAATCCTGATCGATTCGGCCATAGTAGTATAGAAAATTTAATAAACACGCATGTCACATACGCGCTGTCATTACATTTAGTTGCGTAAGAATAGGTGTTCGTGATAACTACAAGTCAAATATTTTTTTTTACTGCGGTTAAAAATAGAATCAGATCACTTTCAGAATTATGAAAGTAAGGCGCTGATTGGCTAGTGGAAAAGGTCACCTGAGGTGACCTTCTATAGGTCGTCTTCAGATCCTCATAGCGTAGCGGGTAGGAGGATATGATTTTAATCGGATTGAGAGTTCCTTTTACGCCAGATTATTTAGAATTACATAATCACGTCTGAATTTCATGCAACATCGGGTTAACTATAGGTCATATAGGTCTTACTCTACTGTGTCAGGACCTTTTTGATTTGAGTGACCCTGGATGTGTTCAATGCGACGATGTTCTGTTGTGTTAAAACCAGAAGAATCAATGTTTGTATTTACTGTTACTGAAGTGTTGGTCACTAGTTTGTGTACAATAACGAGTTTTAATGCAATTAAATTGTCTTGAATTAATGTGCTAATTATTATTCTTTCCAATATTAGCCTTTTTTTATTTTAGAATTTTTGCAAAGATACTATAGTAAAGCCTTAGCGTATGTCATTTAACTACATGCATATGACCTGCATTACAATATGAATGAAAAATTGGTCCGTAAGTTTTAATGCTAAAAGTATTTGTATGGGCTCGAACGATGTGGGTACACATTTCTCTCTTTTGCCTCGTATGGTAAAAATTAAGTCCGACAGTACTTTCAGTACTTTGATTATATATTTTCTATCGTCTACGGAGACAACTTTTAACCAATATTTTATCGCATTATATACATGATATACTCTTTGCTGTAAGTCATTTGTATTGTGCATTGCTTGAATGTCAGTTAGTGTCTAATCTAGTAGACCCAGAACATCTTCCTAAAAAATATTTTATAAAAGCAAAGTCATAAATGTAAAGCACAAAACAATTTTTTCAGGCATTGTAAATGAGAATTATCAAAATTGCCCTCAATTACACTAGGCCAAACTTATAACTGTGCAGTTGAAATAATGATACCATTTCTTTATTTGTAAATGAAATTACACCAAATTTTAGAAATATGTGCTTGTACATGATGTCCATAAAATCCAATATAGATTTTTTTTAAAAACGCGATAATTCCGTGCGCTACTGCGGCCAATAAGAAAAGAACAAAAGCGCACATTGAAAACGTGCTGGCGTAAATTGAAAAAAGTAAAAATGATACATGTGTAGTTCAGACATATGTTGACCTGAAAAACATAAAATGGGTAAATAAGAAATCACTGACAGACGTATAGCCGTCGGACTTATTCAGGCGGGTGTGTCAAAACTAGAGGTAAGTCTATATTTCCTTGCAAACGGTTAATCTGAATTAACTGATTTTGCACATTATCTGTATAAATAATTGTTTGTTAATGTAAAATAGAGAAAATTTTATTTTGGCAAATAGTTTTTCCGACATATACTCATTTATTCGTCTATCTTTCACGGAGATTTTCGACAATAAATTTTCTGCATTATTTTGAAATGGACTTCATTGCGTTAAGAATAGACTAATTAATATCTATTCAAATAATTATTGTCTCAATATCTTGAGTATTTGTTTTGCCATACCTCTGTTAATATCACTCTCGTTACCCTGTTTTTGCCTTATTTGTATGCATTCAAACTACCGCAGTGTAATAAATCCGCAATAAGTTTGTCGATATTTAATCGATATTTAACACTTTAGGTTGCTAGAAGAATGGACGTTCGTAGGAGCAACATTCGGCAACATTTCTTCAACAATTATGTCTTGTCAATGAGGACACGACGTCAAGCTGTAATACGGGCTAATGGGGGGGGGGGGGGGCATACCCGATACTTACTGTGTAGTGCACTAATAAGTATTCAGTGTGAAAAAAATGAAGAAAAACTGTGATTTTTGTTTTGTATTTGATGTTTTTAATTTCTTATGTTATTCATGATAATGAAATTCGAGATCAATGAATTGAAATGCACATTGTTCGTACATCTTTCTTCTATCATTCCTGAAAAGTTCAAGGATCTTGCTTCAATAATTCCGGAGATATTGGAATTTATAGAACTGCACAGTTATAAGTTTGGCCTAGTTTACATACACTTAAAATGCTTTTTTGAAAAGTTTTGTTTCTTCCAAGTATTTGATTTTAGGGTTCTCTGGGGTCTCTGTATCAATTCATTTTGATGGACGTTATTATTATGTGTTTGATAGTCACTTAAGAAATGAACAAGACATGAGTTGTGCAGATGGGACTTCAGTTCTGGTAGCATTGAAGTCATTAAATAGTTTGTGTGACCATATATGTGCTTTAATAAAGTCGTTAGGGCAAATATCTGATACTGTCCAGTTTGATATGCATTCATTTATTCTAACAACCAGACACCAAGAAACAACATCCGCAGTTAAAATTCTAGATAACTGCCTAGGGTTCACTATTATTGATCATGGCAAAAGTAAGAAATCTCAACCTTGTACACAAAGAAAGAAACAAAAATTGAATATTGAAAATTTCATGAAAGGGAAATCTTTTTCACATTGCATTGATGGCTTACATGTTGACAAATTGAATTTTGTTAGTGTACAGCAAAATGAATTAGTTAGTGATACTTTTGGTAACCAAATAGAAAAGAATGAAGAAAAAATCATTTTACAGTTTGAGAACCTTGTATCTGTAGGTCCAGCCTTTGTTTGTTCTTGATGTACTCAAATATTTTTTTGGGAACATATGAGAAAAGTGAATAGACTTTTAAACAAAGTTAACTCTTTACACAAGTATCTCACCAACTATCAAAGTGTAGATGATACTGAGTGGCTTTGTAATAGTTGGATATCAATGAAAAAAGGCAAAACCCCTGGGTTCTGGGTAGATAATGATCTTTATTCCCCCCTAAACCAAAGGAGCTTGAGCTTTCAAATTTGGAAGAAAGACTAGTTTCACCAAGGCTTCCATTCATGCAGTTACGTGAAATGCCAAGAGGTGGTCAAATTGTAAATGTCCCACCAGATGTAAATAGTACTATTAAGCCCTTGCCAAGGATGATGGATGAAAATGAAACAATAATGTTAAAGCTTAAACGCAAACTTTCAAACAAGCATCATGTTTCTTTTGAAAACATACACCCAAATAAAGTTTTTGCTGCAGCACAATGGTTAGTTGCCAATAGTTCTTTATTTAATGTTAATGGCGAGCTGTGTAAATAAACTTTTTAGGCAACTGCTGTTCCTCTGATGGGAAAAACAAACAAAAAATTGAAGCAAAAACATGTTAAAATAAAATATATTTTAAAATCGAGTGTATTGTCAAATACATGCCAATACATAGAATGGTGCTCGGACACTTGTAACTAATCATTTAGGCCTACCGCCTTTGTGATTTAATTGATGTGCATTTGATTATGAATTACATACAATGCAGTATTATACGATGTTGCAATATTAATTGCAGAATTATTTATTTTTCAGAATTTATAGCTTAGAAGTTGATTTTTTTTACCTCAACCTCTGAATTGTGTGGGGTAGCTTGGCAGAAGCTTGCGGATAGAATGAGGTTAGTACTGGTTAAGGCCTAAATGAAGTCCAGGAAAGCTGGCTAGGATAACTGTCCGCCACAATATGACTGAATTAATGTTGAAAATGGCGTAAAACCCGATGAAACAAACAGACTGGATTGCATTTTAATTATCTTTCAGGAAGACGAGCCAAGAAAAGTTCAAGTGCGTGGTGAAGATGTCCTGCTTAAAACAGTAACGATAGATGATTCAACGGCCAAGACAAAAGTTACGTTATGGAGAAGTACTGCACAACCCCCTGTCAGAACAGGGAATTACGTTACTATAACAGACGTGGTGGTGAATGTGTACCAAAATGTTACTTCGTTGTCCACAACTTCAAGATCAAGTATAGAGGTATGTATAATTTTAACAATAACACTTTTTAACAAATTTATTTACAATGTAGCATATGATTTCAATAAAAAGCAGCGAGCAGTTGCTCGGTCAGTCGTTGTTCGGTCTGTCCGTCCGCATACAATATCACAAGTTTGTGGAGTGAAATACTTCCATATTAATGAAGCGATTGCAATGAAATTTGAAATATGTTATCACCATGAAGTGTAGATGTGCAAGACACAAATTACATGCCAAGTGATTCACTCATTCCAGAGTTACGTGCCCTTGATGTATAATGGCATTCTTAGTTCATGTGTGGAGCAAACTGCTTCCACATTTTTCAAGTGATTGAATTGAAACTTGAAATATATTATCAATAAAAAATGTTGAAGTGCAAGACACAATTTCCATGCCCAGTGATCCACTCATTGCGGAATTATCTACCCTTGAACATAACCATATAGTGTACTGTACCCGAGTTATAAGCTAAAAATATTCATTCCGATTCATACACAGGTAAAGCGAGATCAAGTTACAAATCATGTATAAATACGGGTCTGAGTAATGTTGATAGGTCCTGATCTTTTGACCAAAAATATGGTAATGCCTACATGCAGGTACGTCATGGAAAATTACAAGCTTTGTGTGTAATATTTCGCCCAGAAGCAAATTTCCAAATTTCCTAGAGTGTGTCCGGGATTTTGATCATTAGGAATAAGACGTATTTTCCGGAGCTCGCTTCATTTTAAAGATATTTAGAATAATAATCGACTTGAACAATTTTCTCTGAAACTTACGAACAGTGAAGGATATTATTAGCTTACTTAGTTTTACTTGATGATAAGGATATTTATTATTACAATTTATCAATGGAACAATATTAATTAATAAACATTAGTTAAACTAGTGAATGGCGTTGTTCTTGATTATTATAATTTGACAGGATCCCGTTTCCCCACCGTCACCTCCGACTGTTATAAGCAGGTATATATGTAACCACTAAGCAAAATTGGCTCTGCACCGGGGTTTACCCTATTTAATATAGGCTTACATAGGAAGTTTAAATAAATCTTCTTGGCCTAGAGCTTAGATATTTTGTGTGTAACGTAGTCTAGTGGACCTATACTAAGTTTGTTCATTTTATGATCCTGGGATCAGAATTTACCCCGCCCAGGGGTTCACTTTATTTTATGTAGGAAAACATAAAAAAATCTTATCAGAAACTGCTTAGATATTTGTTACGTTGCATTGTGAAGTGGACCTCTACCATGATTGTTGAAGCTGTGACCCTGGGGTCAAAATTGGTTATGCTCCGGGGTTTACTTATTTTTACATGCGCTTACATCTATGAAAATTTAAAAAATATTTTTGTCAGAAATTACAATGCCTAGAGCTTAGATATTTCAGATGTAGCTATATATATATAGGGGAAGAAGAAAAAAATGTTTGTCTCCAGGAGTCTTTTTTTCTGGTGAGCAATATAGGGCCATCATGTCCCTCTTATTTAATTCCTTTTCCGTCTACTCAGTTGAACAAAGTAGGCATGGGTAGGCCTCTTATTTTTAAGAGTTTATATTTAAAAGTTGTGACTTGTACTGTATTGCCATATTTCAAAAGTGAATGATGTTGGAGAACTGTCTTTTTTCATTGTGGAAATTTAAATTCAAATACTTCATGGACTGTGATGATTTTGGATTTTGACTGTTTCACTCTGAGTTTGTAGAGACTTAAAAAGTGCTTGGATATCTTTTTAGCTCACCTGATTCATCAGGTGAGCTTTTAGGATCGATGAATGTCCGTCGTCCGTCCACAATTAGTTTGTTTACACTGTAGCATCTACAACTCTAGACCAATCGTGATCAACCTTGGTCACAATGTTTATGGCCACAATGTCTCGGCTAAGTTCGATTATGGGCAAAATCGGACAATAACCTCAAGAGTAATGAGCCCTTGACTTAGAAAATTTGCTATATTTAGCTTGTTTCTCTCTAGCACCTTCATTTATTCACCAATCCTAATCATACTTTCAGTAAATATGTATAACCAAAATATCTTGGATAAATTCGATTATGGGCGGAATCGGACCAGAACTTCAAGAGTTAATGGTCCTTGACTAAGAAAATTTGCTATATTTTAGTTGTTTACACTCAAGCGTCTTCTTTTATTCACCGATCCTAATCATATTGACAATGAATGTGTATGACCTTACGGTCTTGGACAAGTTCAGTTATGGGTGGAATCGGACCATAGCTTCAAGAGTTATGGACCCTTGGATTAGAAAATTTGCTGTGCTTATTTTTTCTATTAAGCGCATAAGAAATTTGCCAACTAAGAATTAAAGATGGTCGCCAAGGGAGGTAAATATTGTAGATATGGGAACTATGTCTTGCATGGCGGTTGTAGGAAAATGTATTACTTAGTTCTGCATAAAAATTCATGCGCACTGAGCAAGTGAAGGCTATTGAACTATCGTTCAGTTTTTCAAAACTCGACCAATACCTCAACCTACAAAGAAATTCAAGACTGCTGTATAGTACCGAACAACGGCAGTACCTTCGGAGCTTTGATTTTCTTTTTTATGGTTAACTCAATTTCAAAGCCAAACAATAGTCAATACAGGCTATATTCACCACCTGCCATGACAAATGCATGCATTAACGTGTGAAGATGATAAATTGTCAGTGCTTAAGACCTCATAACTGTATTGGTCCCCTAAAAATACTCTTTGGGGTAGAATTCCGAGTCAAGCTGACCCTGAAACGTTTGTTATGGATTCAGCACCTTATTTCATCAACTTGAAGATTCAATCATAGTCAAGCATTTTCAAATAATGCAAATAATTTAATTTCTTTAAAAGAAACCTAACAATTAACATTAGTGTGACCTAATTGGACGGCTAGCGCTTTGCATCATGGGATAATGGCATCCGCGAATCTATGACAGTAGAAACAAAATGGCGGCCTCTATACAGTATACCGGCGCCTTGTATACCTGCAGTACTTATCATTAAAACTGAAGAAAATGTTTTGGAATGATCTTATTTTTCTCACACTAGTGTGAATGTTCTAAAATACATTCTGGATCGACTGACGGCAGCAGCCATATTTCAAAGGTACATTCTCATATTTCCGCGGTAACCACTTCTTGACTAGCCCCATAAATATTGCTAAAACAAGTGCATAAGATAAAATACCTTTAACCATCAATGAATATTCCAGTGACGTCATGTAATAGCGCAAACAGACGACCGATATTTGTGTTTCGTAAAACATCATGAATTTGACAATAAGTAGGAAGCCATCTTTAGCAGTTGTGTATGAGCATTGAAAATAAGTTGATATTCATATAATCATTTGATTTTTATGCAAATACCTTTGTACGGAAACAACTATTGCCGAAACTGTAAGAACAAAACGAAAGTAGCCTCTTTGTGTCTGTAGGTGACCTAGAAGTGGCGCATCGTTCTGTTTATACCGGAAATATGATATACCGCGGATATATGGGTACCGGGGAAATACGAGGCGCAAGTATATAATAACAAAGGGGCATAATGTAGTATTTCGAGGAAGTGAATTAAACTCAACTTTGTCAATATTTGTCAAGGACACTAATATCGCTAATTCGCGAAACCACATGACATTCGCATAACTGCGGAAGCGGCCAAGTGTGATGGCAGCGATAATCGTGGTCAGTCGCAGGTGGATGAATAACATCCGAAAAGAACCAGTTCCGTTTCCTGTGCGCTATTATAGAAGTATTTACTTTCTGTAGTTCTGATCCTTATCTTGCTTCATCGTGGCCACTTAGTCTAGTCAAGTTATGACAAATTTTGGTCAAACCCAGGACAAAATGGTACAGAAATGAAATATGGCTCATTTGAAAGCTTAGACTTTCTACAATATCCGGATAAAAATAGGACAAAATCGGATCGGCCGTTTTTTCAGAAATTCGTTTTAAGTATAAGTCATCATTTATCAAATAATACGTCAATAGCATGTTAACTGATGCTACAACGTTGACAAATACGTCAGATAAATTATAAATATCTATTAAATTTTACAAAACATGAATAATAACAGCCCTGCATAATACAAAAATACAAAAAATAAAAGATGTTTTAGCATTTGTACTGTTTGAAGTCAAAATTAGATGTTAAATTACCCCACCCACTTAAGGTAACATAGAAATTAGACTTATCTCGTGAAAGTGAGATACAATTTTACAGAACTTTACAACATGACCCGTAAGAAAGTAAATCTCTTTCAGATCCCTAAAATATTAGTTATCCTTTTGAAGTCTTGTTGCCATGGCAACTAAAAATAGTTAAAAATCCTAAATTCCTCTCCAAAGCGAAAAAGGCCTATAGCTTTGTTATTTGACGCCATGTCTAGTGATCCCTCAATCTAAATCCAACAATTTTTACCCCAGAGTCAAAATTGGCTACGCTCCTGGTGTCCATCATGATATTGTCTGACTAAGGTATTTGATTTGCATCCATCATGCATAATGGGTCTTTGTTTCGATGCGTTTAACGCGGTTTTCAACGGTATTCAACGATGGCCAATTTACCAAACCAGTTCTCCCAGACTGCATTCTAACAAGTACTAGCTTAATTACCGTCCAACTTCTCCACTTAACTTCTCCACATAAGGAAATCAACAAGTCCAGCACACTTAACTACTGGATCACGACCGCGGCCCATCGATTCTATACCTCATGAAGTCCGAGAATTCACACTTCTTCAGTCCAGACTGACTGCATCCCTGATCATTCTTTATTTTATATTGAATTTCCTATAAAAATCTGGCAAAGCTTTGTAAATACATTGTACGTACATGTATCAATTTAATGCACTTGTAGACATTTCTAACCCGACACTAATAAAATGCCACCTACTTCGATTATTAGGCCATACCAATTTAATAACTTGATCATCGGATTTTTTTCTGACGAAAGCAAGCGAGCGAGCGAAATATTTATTTTAATAATACTTTTTACTTATCCGATTTTAGCGAGCGGGCGAAATAATTTTTAAAAATATCATCTTTGATTCCTTCTGTCAAACAAGAAAGTGGGAATGTGAATAAAAAGTCTGTGTTCATTTATTTTAATAACTGTTGCCGTTTACCAGTAAAAACGCTTTTATGTCCTTATTTGATTGTTTTCTGATGAAAATTGTTGAATCACCTGTTATAGGAACGAAAGGAGTCAGAATTTTTTTCAGCCGAGACAAATTAGGGTACCTTAAGACCAGCACTTATCTGTAGAAAAACATTGTGGGAATGAGCAAGCGATAATAGGAAGCAAAAAATAACAAAATAATAATATTATTTTTCTAATTTTGATAATAATAATAATAGGAGCGACAAATCGGATGAACAAGTACTGTAATTAAATTGGTGTGGCCTTACCGTACTTTGTTTAAACTTTGAATATAGATAACTGAAAACTGCAGTCATATTTCGCCATAATTTGGTCTCACTTGATAAACATACAGATATAAAACCTAACTAATCAGAAATATAACTGTAAAACCCCGATTCACAAAATGGCTTACTATTGACGCAAAATTCTAATAATCTGTAAAGTCAGTTAATTTAGCGGAACAGATTGTTCGTCCGAGTGATAATTAGTAGTTCATAATTTATGTCCTCAAATGGCTCTCACAACATGAACATCTAAGGCCGGTTCAATTGGACTCTCGTATGAAGAAAGTACGCCGGCTAGAAGAGCTTAGAAGAGAAACCCAATCGAACGCAATCGCGGCCGAAATGTCTGCATCCCAATAATCTTTGAATCATATGGATAAACTATTGAACAAGCTGACATTGTAAACACTTGTATTTATTAAAACTATTTTATTGTGAGTTGAAACAATACATTCCAATTTACTCATAGGTGTCTTACTAGTTCTAATCTTAATTTCAACTTATTTCATTTATAAACACCTCCATGTAAAATTTGAGATGGGTTATTTACCTATAACCATGGAAAGAAGAGTCTTAATTGGATGATTGGTCAGTAAAATTAACGAAACAACTTGTTCTGTTTGACCTCAGAGAATACTTGTAGATATAATAATATGAAGTCAACCATTTATCAACTCATGTGAAAAAGTCAGATTTCACTCATAATCGCGTTTGAATGTATGTTTGTCATCGGTCGCAACAAATTATTGGTATTGTTGATCAACTGTTATGGTAATGTCAGGTTTTATTTTGGCATATTGATCAGCTAAATATTTGTGTAGAAGGTCTCTTTAATTTTGAAAAACAAGAACTACATGTCAAATTTCAGCCTAGAATATCATGACATTAATAGATGCAGAAAGACAATGTTTTCGGAAAACAATGTCAATTTAAAGAAAATAATGGAAGTATAAATTTTAAAGAATATAAGAGTATATTCGTCGGCTCAGGAAGTGTCTATCATAATTTTTCTTCAATACATAACATTTTATATTCTTTACTATCCATGATATATCTAACTATTTTAAAAATTGAAATTTCATACATATGTATATAACTTGGACTCAGTTGGTTTTTCTTAAAGATGAGACATTCGCCCAGAAAGCTGATTTTTTCCTGTTTATAAGTTTGAGTAAGATTCGGTGAAAATATTCAGCCTAAATCTAAAACTACAAAGCACCTCGTCATGTTAGTAACCTGCATGCACGAAACAACCCTGAACAGTATAGTACCAATCATCATTTCTTTGTAAACATTGGTTATGCTATGAAAACTAGTAATTTATAATCTAAATTAAATGAATCATTATTTTTTATGGACTTAAATTATTTTAATAGTAAGTTGATATATTTTGATTGTTTATTCTTTATTCATTCACATCAGATGTCTTTTTTTATATTAATTACCCACTTGCTCAAAATACGGATTGTTAAGTTGTCATATGTTTGATAGATCCCAATCTCAGTGATTATCGAAAAGCCAGTCGTTATCGTTACTTTCTCATTGGTTTACATTGTTTGGAAGTTTGCTACATTTATTTCCATTTGTATTTTCATAAAAAGTCATTTTTTCTGCAAGAAGTCACTCTTCATCATTCACATCTTTGAAAAACATTAACAAAAAATAGGAAGAAAACATGTTCATTCTTTGTGTTTCTAGACAAATAAATTCGGGAGTCCATGATATAATTTATACATATTCACCCCATGTACGGTTTTGCCGCAAACAGCGTGGTCTCATTTGATAGAAAGTGGGTTACTAGACCAAAGATTCCTCTTTTGAAACGTTCAGTACAAAAAAAACAGGCTCCAAAAGCATTCGGTCGTGATCAACAATACATTAACGTAAGCCTGGTCAAGTATACATTATGTTAGGACTCTTTATTGATAACCGACTATCAAAATCATGCCTAAATATAGGTAGATATTCACTATATATAGTGATTACTTAGTATATCAACTCCTAAGAACATTAAGACGGTAGAAGGCTGATTTATTTGATGTCAATTAATGAAAACGACGCACTAAAGTACGATGCAATACAGATTTTATACGCAACTGTACCGGTTTTCGGACAGTGAAATTATCCGAAAATGAAAAGCTTATTTATTTTGTTAAAACTGGTCAGATTTTGGCCTATTTTATTTTTTATGTATGTTCTCATATACATGATCGTTTTATAACAAAATAAATTCTGTACCATTTAGTCCTACCCCATCTGTTAATTTGACTGGACTATAAGAACAGAACAGACTATTATACATTAATACTAGTATGTGTGTATTCATCTAACTTGAATGTTTACGTTAGGGAATGATCTAAATGTATATTTAAGTCGAAAATGAATGGTTCTCCGATCGCGGGATTTGATTACATTTTCTAACTCATATTATTCTATGCAAAAATGACCAGATATATTAATATTTTGACGGAACTTGCATATATATAATAATTAGTAAAAAACTCAGCATGTATTGCAATTGTGTAAGATTGTTTTTGGCTTTGATCAAGAATATAAAATAACTTATTTTAGACGAACATTACGTAAACAAACCGTGGAAGCGGGACTGTTGGCATATTTCAGGAATAAATTACGAATTCTATTTAGTTTCTTACAATTCGAAATAAAGAAATTTACTTCTTACAAACTAGTTAATATTATGGTGTCTGATTTCTGCCATTTCATATTTTCGTGTGTTCGCCCCCAAAAGTCGAATTGATTGAATATTTACATACCGCGCGTATCGCATTTGGCATTTTCAAAATGATTTGAAGTATGAAATAGTATATTTATCAATTTAATTATAGAGAATCTAATGTAATTTAAGAGCGTGGGCATAGAATATCAATAACGATTATTTATTTGCATTAAAATTGTCCAAAATGGTCAATAGTTAGGTTGAAAATGTAGGTTGCTGTCCGGCCGCGAGTTTGTTGATATTATTTGAATGAAAATAGTTTGACTACACGTCCTTATTGATACATTTATAAGATGAGAATATGTTTTAAACAACAGGCTTATCATATCTTTAATTATATTTGCGTTTGCTTACATGCGTTGGCTGAGCATAACCCGCACATTTGTAAATATCTAAGATCAAAATGAACAGTACTTATAACGTGGCGCATTTCACGGACAATTTTATCTTCATATACAAGATTGAAATGTTTATACATTGAATATGTCGTAATGAAAAAATAACGTAATGAATTTATATATATATCATTGACTCTGTGTGTAATTCTTCATGTGTAATGGTTGTATAAACGAAATATCAAAATGGTCATACAATTATAATATGATGAAAATGAGTGGGTTTTTGCGATTCTTATGTACCTGTACATCCCTTAACTTTTAACGAATTTGTATGAAATCGCGTATTTGCAATAAATCAGGGGCGGGGCGTTACACATGCTGTTGGTGTACTTTTCATTATTATTGTTGAGCGTGATGAGTATCATTTTGTCTGTATTTGTTCTTGCTTCGTTGAAATTAGAAAAAGTTTTTGTATAAAGATATGTATGAAAATCCATGTATGTATAAATTTATAGATTATTTAAAATCATTTAATAGAGAATAACTTGTCAATTTGTCTGTGTAAATAAAAGAAGCTCTCGCTGTTATAAATGCAATTTTGAATATTAATACTTAATAGGATATGATTCACTATATGGCTATATTGTTTCTGATATGTTCATCCTCATTGTATCATGACTATGTGTTTCACTCATATATGCATAACTTGACCATTATTTGTGTAAATATTCACGTGATTTATATTTGTAATATTTATTCTGATGTAGACTTTGTACTTTGTACACGTCTGAATAAAGTATCTGTTCTGTTCTGTTCTGATGTTGTTGTCCTCGGTTTTGTCGGACATGTATTGACTTACTCAATGGTATTTAATACGTTGTTGGTTGATTTAGGAAATAATGTCATTAAAGCAGTCATATTCGTTAGAATCGTAGGTTTTGGATAGTGCACCGTTACAGCATATAGGGATCCTTTCGAATATAGCTCACTAGGGAGCAAAGTTCGCAAACGCTTTCATGTATAGCTCCCCGGGGAGTACTGTTCGTTAGATATAGCTCTGGTACTCAATAAGAAGCTGTATTCAGACTAGTTGTTGCTTGTCCTAGGATGGAGATCCTCAATTATCAGAGCAATTATGATGATAATTTGGTTGTATGTACAAAAAGTTGACGAAAGTATTTACTATGCAATAGCCATGTAGTAATGAGATCGTCTGACAGTCCTTCCTTTCTGACATGTCCAATTGATGTTCTATTTTGAGATTGTTCCAGTTCATTCAGTTATTATGGAATTAAAATGTGTATTCTGTGGATGAGAAGTGTATTGTGGGTTAACATTAACAAAAAAGATCAAAGAGATAAACTCCCAAAATCAGCCTTGTGAGGACGTTTGTCTAGCTCTTTGTTTCTCTGTCTGTTGTCTGTCCTGATTTTATCTTAAGGAAATTGCGATATTATGTAACTGGATTTCGTTGACATCCTTTACGCTCCCCAATTTAAAAAGTGTCATTTACCGAATAGGACAAGGTACCCAGGGGAGCTATATTCGAAAGGATCCCTATATAGGGGGAGATATGGCACTACAACTTCGCAGTTTCTATATACAGCGCAGTTTTCATTTTTAGCCGACCAAGTGAAGTCTTTTCCCGTGCAATCTTGAAATGGACATATTAATAAGAAATTTGTCCAACCGGTGTTTGCCATTTTCAACTGAACCAAACTGTGTACGATCTACCAACCAGTGTATGTAACTATAAAACATATTGATGTATGACATTATTACCTATTAATTTAACAATAACTTAATATTTCAAAATTAAGCTTCCATTATACTGCATATCTTGCATTATTATTATATCCTCAATCAAACGTAAAAACAAAGCAAAAATACACTGCGTTTGCAACGCAATTCTTAATTTTGTGTCGCAACTACTAAGAGTAACAACAATCGTAATATGTAATAAAGGGAAATCTAGGTAATATGTCATAGGCTACTTGACCTTCAAAATCTAATTCATAATGATGATAACACCCCTGTTGAGAATTTGTTTATGTACTGATGACGTTCATGATCAGTTCATGAAGTTTCATGAATTGTTCATCAAAGTTCACCAAAGGTTCATCAAAATAATTCATCTATAATTCATTTTTGACAAAGACTGCCTAATGTACCGGAACTAGTTCATGAAATTCATCGGACAAAGTTCATTAACCAAATGTCCAATTTGTAGGTCAAAAATAAATTCATGAATAAACTCATAAACATTTCATGTTTCCCCCGCTTACTTTGTCAAGAACCCCCGGCTACTTTTGACCTGCAGAAAGTTTTACAATATCGGTTTTCGACGTAAATATGGTCTTTTTTCGTAAGACGCATGTTTTAACGTACAAAATCGAATTTCCCGCGGCTAAAAACGGTAAAATTAGGTACCAACTGAATATATTTGTTTACCGTAGACAATCATTGCAAATGTATGTTACACGTCTAAGGGGAATAAATCTTTATTAATAATGTTTATTTAATAACCGTACTTCCGTACTTTTTCCGGATTGCGTCGACTCGGACGTCGTCTATAGATACAGATGCAAGTTCGAAAATCATCGAGAAATGTTCGCAAATTTTGCCGCTAATTCTAATTTTGCTCGAGCCGAGTCAATTCATAGCCTATATGATGAAAATCCAAGCAAGTTACGCGACCAGTCGTGCGTATTTATCAGCGATTTTCGAAATTTCGTACCAGCTTGGGGACGAACGAGCGCATTCATCTGTGTAATCAGGCGCTTATTAAAACGAACTGAATACGGATCAAATGCATGCAGACGTTTTCTATCCGAAAAATGAAGCAGTCGAAGATAACATTTTTCTGCCAGTAAAGGTAATATTGTGTTCGATCAATGCAGCTTACAGCTTTCTGACCGTGCCTACTCATGCTGGTTTTGTAAACGACAACGATTACCAACCTTCCCACATGAATTACTTGTAATTTACACGATTTTGACGATAAATTCAGACAGCTTAATCATAATTTGCCGTACCATAAATAAAAAATAAAGTAAACCTCCCTTATTTTAACTGTTCATTGCTGACATATAGGTATTTGATTAAACAAACCATTGCACTTATGCCTCTTAGAATAACTGATGGTAAATTTCATTCTGGTGAATTATCAAGACTTGAATATTCGCCATGGTACTATGAATCATTCAGTTTTGTTACTTGTACAGGGTGCCATTGTTCCTTGTTCGAAAATGGAATTGAATACCCCAAATAAACAAACAAAATCATATTGCCCTTGTTTCAAATGTACATGTATATGTGCAAATGTTAACACCTGGGCAATAAATCTCAGATTTGATTGTTTTCTAGAAGTTCTGTATCAGAACTTGACAGCAACAAGACGCCAGACATCAATGACAATACATCTGAAAACTGTTCACCCCCTTCGGCAAAGAAGATATGTACATCAGGTTTGTATGTAACTATGTTTAACAAATCATACACAAAGTTACAAATCTGATTTGTGATATTCACAGTTTGCCTCTTTTTCAGGTTTTCTTTTTTTTTGTTAATGACATTCAGAAAAAACAGGTATTTGTCAGCTGCACTAACTAAAAGAATGTAATTTTATTATGTGATCAACAGTAAGCTACACGTTCACACCTATCTTCAATTTCAGATTGTCAGGTTACTTGCACCGAGTCTCAGTCTGAGACTGCACCAAGTGACACAGTCGTACAGTTGGACCCCAAGAGCCAATCATCAGCAATTAATCACTCGACAGGTTTGTTTTCTGTATTAGTTTCCCTTTTAAGAATCATTCAATAATTGCATGGATAAAGTATCCTAAGCCTTATTCCCTGATGAAGTTTGTTCGCCAGCGCTTGAGCCACTACTCTCTATCATACAGAGGTCAGTGGGTGACCACAAGACCAGAGAGGCACTCTCAGCATTCTTCACAAGTTTTTTGTCAGTCTATAAGCAAACATTTTTTAGTTTAAATAAATTTCACTGATTTTATTTGCTGTCAATGGAAATTATTGTTCTTTTGCTTTGTCTTATTATTTTCTGAACTTGCTGTTAACAGATAAAAAATGGATTATGGTAAGGCATTGCTGTTGTAGAGCTTAGACAAATAACCATTCTTCTTATTTTGAATGCTAACCAACTTGCTTCTAATACAAACTAGCTTCTAATACACACTTGCTTCTAGTGGTATGGTGGTGGTAGATTTTCCTTTGCACTTCTTTGCTCTTTAACAATTTCTTTTCAGTAAGTAAATGAATAAATAAGTAATTAAATAAATCAATAATTTAAATAAATGAATAAAAAGATGTATCACCATATGGTGTATTTGTAAAATTAAATCGACTTTCAGAATTTAATTCTTTGTTTTTGAATTAGGAAAATTCATAAATAATTGAGAGCCAAACTTTCTTTTAAATAGATTTTCTGTGTAAGTTTTATACAGTAAATACTTTAGTATTGTAATGACAATTTACAAATCTGCTGGTGATAAAATATATACTTTATATGAATATATATTTTTCAGATATTTATGGTATTTTGTCAAAAGGCATCAGTGAAGTAGGTAAAGTTCACCATCATGACCTTTGTAGTGACTCTAATTGTACTACAGTATCAAAACTGGAAGAGGAGCGACCAAAAACTCTCAAATATCGTTTCCAGCACAACTGGCTGATGGACAAAAAGTCTTACTGTAAAATGACTGAATTATGGCGGTTAGCTTTTGTGGAAGGCAAAGGTCTATTCTGTTTATTATGTACCAAACATGACACATGTAACCCACAAAACAATAAAAAAATATTTAATAAAGAGCCTAGTACTCGCTTCAGACCAGAGGCTTTGTCTGATCATATTGCAACTCAACAGCACAAAGATGCTGTAACTACTGAGTTGATGCAAAGAGTGTCCTGCTTCCAGAAGCAGATTGATGACAAAAAAAAAAGGTTTCAGATGATGTCTTGGTTAAAGTTTTTACTTCTGTATACTGGATAATGAAGCAAGAAATTGCAAACAGAAAGATTGTGTCCATGTTAAATATGCTAGAAGACCTAGGATTGTCTGAAATTGCTTTTTTGTCATAGGTCTGCAGGGTCTTTGAGGTCAATTTTCCTCACTCTTGGTGAAGCTGTTCAGGATGAGGCGGTGAATGGTCTCAAGAAAGCTTCACATTATGGCCTGGTGGTGGATGAGGTAGCAGACATTAGTATCTTAGAACAGATGGTATCATTTGCTCAATTTTATGACAAATCTGCTGGTGAAGTGAAGGTTGTTTTTTTGTCTATTGACAACCTTCTGGAAAATTTTGACTCTGCTAACTCTGAAGCCATCAGCTCCATGATTTTAACCATGTTGAAAAAGTTTGAACTTTCACCTGAAAATATGTCGTCCTTTGTATCTAATGGAGCCAGTGTTATGGTGGGTAGGCATAATGGTGTTGCTGCACGACTGAAAATGGCTAACTCGAAACTGTTAAGTATTCATTGTATTTGTCACCGTCTAGCACTGGCCTGTACAAATACACTGGGGGATATAACATATATTAAACAGGTGCAACTATGGCTTTTTCAGTTATGGCGGCTTTTTGAAAACTCACCAAAAAAGCTGGCTGTTTTTTTAAAAACCCAGCTTCAACTGAAATCGGTCATATTGTCCAATGAAAAAAGCAATGAAAAGGCAGCCAAACGCCTAAAGAAGGCATGCCAGACACGCTGGCTTTCCTTTAATGAATCTGTTAAAGCTGTAGTTCAAGACTATCCATCTATTTTACAGTCTCTCACCTTGTTGAAAGATGAAGATGCTGCTGCATCAGGTCTACTCACCAAAATGAACAGCTTCAAGTTTTTATCCGTGGTTTATATCCTTTCAGATGTATTACCACATCTTGCAAATCTGAGTATGTCTTTCCAGAGAGGGGTTGTAGAATTTTCACAGATCTCCCCATGTATCGAAAGCACAAAAGACAAACTTGAAGATCTTATAGATCATAGCACACCTCAAAAAAGGCTTACTTCAGATTTGGAAGAAGGTGGTCACTTACATTTGTTTGGCGTATCAAATATTAACAGCAGTCCTAGTAATTTGGCTCAAATGTCTAATACTCTTTCAAAATATGTTCAGTCCCTTAAGGTTAATATTGACAAACGTTTTGAGCAAAGTCTACCAGTATTAACTGCAGTCCAAATCTTCGACCCTCAAAAGTTGCCAGCAAGGTGTCACCCAGTATTTAAACAGTACGGTCAGACACAAATCTCTCTCTTAGCAGAGCATTTTGACCTTGACAAAGAAGAGATTTTGGCTGAATGGGGCAAGTTGAGATATGAACTGCCCTCTTTAAAAGATGACATTGCATAATGTCAGCAGTCTTGTTCAGCTGAAGGTGCAGAGCAGCTTATTGCCACTTCTTGGTGTCTTCTGAGGCTGATGAAATTAGAGTCATTTTATCCTAACCTGAGCAAGATTGCCGACATTCTATTGTCTATGCCTGTATCAAATGCATGGCCAGAGAGAGGGGCTAGTGCAGTAAAACGTTTGAAAACAAGATTAAGATCAAGCATAAAAAATGACATGTTGCAAGCTCTAATGCAAGTAGCTGTTAATGGACCAGAATCTAATTCCCAAAAAGCAAAGTCTGTCATTCAAACAGCTGTAACTAAGTGGTTAAAAAAAACAGAAGAAAACTGCCCAAAAAGATTGTTCATGAAAAACACCATGAGAAAGTTGCAGTAGATGCATGTGTTCAAACTGAGCCCTCAGTCAGTAGTCTGAGTCCAGAGGAAATTACACAGCTTGTCAGAGATGAAGTCCAGCTTTATGCAAAAGCTGTGCAAGTTCCTTTGGATTCACCATCACCTTCTGATGAAGATGACTGGTCTGATTCAGACTCATTTTAACAAATAGATTAAATGGTCCATTAACAGCTTGTGAAATGACAAATGATTATTTTCATGTTTATAGATGTTTATGTACTGAAAAGTGAACAGTGCAGATCATGATGAGCATGTATGTGATGGGCAAACTGATATTGGCCTGCACTGGTTACAAAGGCAAATTAGATTTATTAATGTGTTGGCTTCAGGTTAAATAAATCGCACTATATTCTGAAAGTCTTGAGTTTTTTCTACATAATACTAGAAATTAGTGCACAAACTGGTATATGGAGATGTTATTTTCTGTGTCTAAAAAGTCTTGAATTTTTCTACATAACACTAGAAATTAGTGCACAAACTGGTATATGGAGATGTTATTTTCTGTGTCTAAAAAGTCTTGAATATTTCTACATAACACTAGAAATTAGTGCACAAACTGGTATATGGAGATGTTATTTTCTGTGTCTAAAAAGTCTTGAATTTTTCTACAAAACACTATAAAATTAGTGCACAAACTGGTATATGGAGATGTTATTTTCTATGTCTAAAAAGTCTTGAATATTTCTACATAACACTAGAAATGAGTACACAAACTGGTACATGGAAATGTCATTTTCTGTGTCTCAAAATACCTAAAAATCATTTTCGGCCGGGGCCCCCTATACCCCTGTTGGGGGTGGACCCCCAAACCCCCCTTCTACTATTTTTAATTACCCTGCTACTTCAAAAAATAATGAAACCCCTGATTGAATATGTCATTATATGATGCCACCTATTTATGATGTACTAGTACTTGTTGATTATATTAAGTTCCAATCGGTCGGTCGGTCCGTCCGTGCGTAACCAAAACTTGGACGGCTAATAACTAGAGAACTCTTTGTTACTGCGTCATTATACAATGTATGCTGATTAACTAACAATATACGTTGGTTATTCGTCCCTCGAATCTATTGTTGATGAAAAAGCCGAAGTAATAATGGAACACCCCGATTTCATAATAGACTCGCAAAGGAAAAGTAGTAGCTGTTCAATGGTAGCTTGAATGAATTAAATAAGTTTACCCTCGCCACCGGGAACTACATCATGGTAGCTTGATAATCCGACCGCTTTTATAAAACGATAGCTGTTAACCAATCCCCGTGTTCGGTCTGAAGTTGGTTTTACAGTTTACAGATCTCTAAATCTGCTGTCCACAAGTGGTTTTACCGAGGTAATGATGACAAATCTTAAAGGCGCCCCCACCAGAAGTCCCCGATAATGCTTAGAAATGAAATATCATTAATTGAAAAAGCATTCAATTATTTAACTCACCTTTCCCTTTTTGCCGTTTTTAGCACAACCGCAACCAACTAAATGAGGTAGAAAACGGACCTAGAAAGTTACCAGAATGCACCATATCACTTCTTCAGGTCTCCCTCGCCCCTATACCTTCTTTGCTAAATATTTCGCTCCCCTAGTCTGAAATGCTGGATCCGTCTCTGGATCCTCTATCGAATATGACCCGCGTGGTGGACGGAGAATCTTCATTAAAACAGAAATTTTATACCTTGCCGTAGAGTCATTTAAGTGATTATATTCTATGTTTGTGAAGTTGGCGGCCTAGCGGCGTAACTATCATGAAGTGAAATTTTGCGACTTTTTCCGTCCAAAATAGTTTCTAATGCATGTAGAATGTGATTCTGATACATTCCTGAATGATTGGGTGTTTAATATTCCGGATCGGTGAAAAAACTAAGTTTTCGGCGAAATTGCGTACCTACGATGAAGTGATTTTTTTGCGACTTTTCCCTTCCAAAATAGTTTCTAATGCTTATAGAACGTGATTCTGATACATTTCTGGGCGATTGGGGGCATAAAATTCTAGGCCGCTAGGCCGCCAGGCCGCCAACTTCACGCCGCCAGGCCGCTAGGCCGCCAACTTCAGGCCGCTAGGCCGCCAACTTCACAAACATTTATATTCTTCATTTTATTTTTTTAAAACGAATGCAGAATGCGCTGTTTGGTCTACCCTATCAAGTATTATCTCTCCGAGTAATTATCGTGTCAGAAAGTATCACTGATGTGAACAACAGAAACATACAGTCCTGTTGACTTTTTCCACATGTGTCAAGTTTTCTAAAGCTTTCTTGAGAATACTGTACACACATTTACTCGACTATTGTCATGTCCAGACCACAAAGTGTTGGTGTATTCTGTTGTTTTCAGGTGGTCAACCTGTCAAAAACTAGAAAAAAAACAGAATCAATACGCTGAACATAGGAACGCCATTATGCTTATGCATTGAAATTGTCAATAAAAGAACCACATGAAACATGATATATTATCAAACATTATATATACAGATGTTGACTGTAACTGATGTTATCAGACGTTGGCTAAGTTTGTGTTGTGATGTCGACTGTAGTTGATGTTGTCTGATGTTGACAGTACGCGTTGTTATCTATGTTGACTGCATAGTTGACGTTATCTTATGTTGTCTGTATATGGTACTATTTGATGTTGTCTGTACTTAATGCTATCTTAATGTTATCTGATGTAGACAGAAGTTGGTGTTAACTTATGTTGTCTGCACATGGCATTACATTGTATTTGTTGTTGTCTGTAGTTAATGTTATCTTAATGCTATCTGATGTTTACCTTTGTTAA
Organism: Lutraria lutraria; assembly: GCA_964023205.1. Lineage (NCBI taxonomy): Eukaryota > Metazoa > Mollusca > Bivalvia > Venerida > Mactridae > Lutraria > Lutraria lutraria. The sequence goes on from OZ026842.1 coordinate 576,359, forward strand.
TGTTATCTGATGTTGACTGTGGTTGATGTTATCTGATGTTGTCTGTAGGTGATGTTATCTGATGTTGTCTGCAGTTGATGTTATCTGTTGTTGTCTGTAGTTGATGTTATCTGTTGTTGTCTGTAGTTGATGTTATCTGTTGTTGTCTGTAGTTGATGTTATCCGATGTTGACTGTTATTGATGCTATCAATCGGAACTCCTCGGCGTTTGTCAAACGAAAGTGCCTCGGACATAATAGGGAAGCCGCCATTATCACGGACTACTTCACAACATGGCTGCTCGTGAGAATCAAACGATGGAATCGAAGAAAACTAAAAGGTTACTAACTCCTGGGAAGGTATCAACTCCTAAAAGGAGACCGGTAATTGAAGGGCTTCTTGATAGCATTGAAAAACTTCGACTGACAAGAGAACGTAAGTTGGATACTGTAATGTACTGATTGAGGCCATGAGGGAACAAATTGTTCTACAGTTATTAAACTTTTAAGTGTTATTTAGATACTAATTTACATCGAAAAGTCAGCGTAACCTCGGATTTGTCCATTACATTGAATCATGAATGTTATGTTAAAGCTATATAACTTGTGTCAGATTGTAAATATCTGATTCAGTGGGAAATCTCGACCCCTAGTTATTTCGACCCAAATTTCTTTGTATCTTGCTCGGTTCATAGTTTGTCTATAAATACCATGTACGTGTAACCCCAATAGTTTCAATCGGGGCCTGATGTGTAGAAGTTTTAGGTGTCGAAAATGGTATGAGTCACTCTTTCACTGTTTGTGTGTGTGTTACTGTATTCTACCTAAAAAGTGCATGTCTATTTTGTGTCGTTTTGTTTACATACATTTGTTTTTTATTTTTGTTATATTAGCACATGTTGTGAACACATGTACAACAGGATTTTGGTAGGGTTTCAGGGAACTCATTTGACCTCTTTTGGGGCCGATATAGGGCCCCATTCCCCCTATAATGGAATACTTCCCCTCCCCTATTTTGGTTAAAAATTCCCCTCGGGCTCCAGAAAAAAAAATTAAAACATTTTTTGGGGGGGGGCTTAAATGGATATTAAGTTATTATTCTTTGATTTATTGTATATTAATGTACATTATTTCAAAATACAGCTATTTAAAGCTGGAAATGGTTCTTGCAGGGTTATAAGGCAGTTTAAAAATCTCCTGAAATTCCCCTTTTTCCTCAAAATGACTTTAAATTCCCCCTGAGGGTCCCGGGCTCCTTCCCCTAATATGAAGCTAGGGCCCTGGTTTTGAAATTGTGTAATTGCATTTCACTCCTCTGCAAAAAATATTTTCTTTATATATATGCTATATAATATCATTATTTATGTGCAAAATTTAAAAAGTCAATATGCTTGGAAATGTTAGTCAGGAATACTGTCAGGTAAAATCAAAATACAAAAGTACAATGGAGCTCATAATGTTATTATGCTCTAGAGAGAGCTCTGCTTATTAACAAGTACTTAAGTATAATTCTTAAAAAGGGTTAGGAGTTTGAATCATGTATTAGGGACCTTTGCAGATGAACCTTCAGTCAGGAGAAAACATTTATTTACACCGGCTGTTTCAACAGATCATCATTATTCAGGTTAGTGAATGAAAAAGTTCACTCAGTTTCAAAGACTGTACTTTTAGTAAGTCAGTACAGTAGGTTGCTTTATGTTTGTTGCCCAAGCTTGATGTTTTATTTGCATCCTAAATCTACTTGTGAAAGTATTACATGTCACTGTGGAATGAGATAGGGGGCAGATTTTTAGTTTGTTCATCCAAGATTATATTATATTACTTACAAGTATTTGTTCAGGGAAATTGTCAATACTGGTATGTTCAAAAGTACTAAAGGTTGCCCAAGTCTGATTACCAGCTGAGTTACCTTTTGAAGACTTAAAATATGATAAAAACCTTTCTTTCATGGCACATTTTTGTTTGTTGCATGCTCAAAAGTCTCAAATATGTTAAAAAGTCTGAGAGAAAAATCTGTGCTATAGTACAGCCCCATACAGGCCCTTGAGCCAATAAACAATCAAATTATTGATTTCAGCACATATTGATTCTGTCATACACTATATACAGAATTTTTAATTTCTCCAAGGTTACATGTTAATGACATTGGGAATTGTCATATACACATGAAGCATAATATCTGCATATAGCTGCCTCATAATAATAATAATAGGTAAATGAAGTTAATTAATAGATACAGAGTTCAGAGTTTGTTGTTCTTGTTTGTTTTCTTGTATTGTTACAGTTCCAGTTCATTTGTTGTTTAATTCTTACAGTTTCAGTTTATTTGTTATTTAATTCTTACAGTTTCAGTTTATTTGTTATTTAATACTTACAGTTCCAGTTTATTTACCAATTGTTATTCTTACAGTTCCAGATTATGACCACAGAGCAAGAAAAATATGATTGTCAGAGGCTTCCTGTGCATTAAATTTGGTCAGTAATAGCCTCATCTCTTTGAGACACTGTATTTTGTATGGGTGTTTCATTGACATCGGGGTTGTTGTGATCCTTTTCTCATCACATGGCATGGATATTTGTTATACAACTAATTTTGTTGATTTGAATCATTTGATACTAATACTAGTTCATTCAGGTATTTTAATATATTTGAAAATAAGAAAAACAATTGTAAGAAAAGTTACCTTCTAAGAAATTACAAACTGTATGATATGTTAACATTAACATTGATTTACATCTCATTTATACTTTCATAATTCATAGTTTTAGAACTACTAAGGATATAGAAATAAAATTGATATAATATCTTATTGTGCGCAATTAAATACAAAATCTATCTTTCACAGGTTAGTTTAAAAATTCCAAAAAAACTTAGTCTATGTTTAATATTGTTATGATTGATAAATAGCATACATGTACTGATTTTTTAATATGTACTGCAGTGGGTTCCAAGCCGAAATACGAAACAGGTACTAAAATTCAGACCCATAACCTGGAATTGAAGAAGGACATATTAAAGGAAAACTGGTAGCTGTCAATGGAATGTCTTATGGGAAAGGAAGCGTCCTATCAACCCAGTCAGTAGAGGATCTGGTTGAAGAGGACCTCATAGCACAGTCATTGGATGAGCTAGCAGTGAATATACCATTTCTCTATGACTTGTTAAATACTGTAGTTGGGGATTCTGGTAACAAGAAGGCCACTATTGCCCTAATTTATGCTATGATCCTCAACAGCCTGAACCGGAAAGTGTCTCCCATGCAGAAACTGCTGACTGTGTTGGCAATAAAATGTCACGCTGACAACAAGGTATGACTGATTTTGTTTGTTTCATTAGTTCAACGCCATATTCAACATTATAACAGCTTTATCGTGGTGGTCAGTTACCCTAACCAGCTTGTTTGGATTTCATTTAGGTCTTAACCAGTACTAACCACTATGTGTCTGCAAGCTTCTGCCAAGCTACCCAACAACAGATTTGAGGACAATTTTAATGTAGGGATGTAATATTTTCAGTCACAGACATTGTGAGCCTTGCTCAGGGTTCAAACTCACGACATTTGGGTACATAGTTACACCAATTTGTCTAACCACTGAGATAACCAGGCAGGTCATTTTGTATTTATAGTCATCATTTGCTTTATAAATTAATGTATGGCTTTATACACACAGTGAACTTTTTCCCTTAGCAATATTGGGGGTAGTTATCAGCGGGCAGCTTCCCTGGACTTTATTTCGGCCTTAACCAGTATTAAAACAATTATTTCTGCATGCTAACCCACATAATGTAGAGGTGGAGGATAATTTAACTAAGGATGTAATATCTTCAGTCATATTTGAGAGCCTGTTCTGCGATTCAAAATTATTACAACCTCTTCTGTACAACAACGCTCTAACCACCGAATTAAGCAAACGGCCTGACTGATATTCTTAACCGAAAAAACTGAAAACTTGTTTTGAGCATGGAAATAGATTTATACTTTCTAATCATTTTCACAATGTATTCATGCAGTTTTCCAACAAAATAAGGCCATGTAAAAGTAGTCAATATCAGACTTACATGTATTACTTATGGTCAGTTCACTCATAAAAATGCTCTGCCAAGTGAGGCTAAGTTTTTATTCTTACATGTATGACCTTGTAACTATATTGTATTTAGCTACTGAGTCGTCTGAACAAAGTTCATGTCACCATGTCTGCTGAAAGCAATGTGAATCTAGTTACTGCATTCTGTAAACACCAAGAGAACACCATAGTCAAGGAAATTAGCTGTGGTCAGGATGGGAAGTTAAATGGAGACAATCTTGATATCTATGTTACAACTAATGATATCAGAATGACCAACAAAAACAAAGACTATCACTTTTTTGCGACTGACTGGACACCATTTCGATTAAAAGAGCTTGACTTTGCTAACTATGAAAATCTAAAGGAGTACAGTCAACCTAGATCTGAACCTACCATCAGTATTGAGACATTCCAACCTAATTTGGCTAATTTTAAGAGCAACATGGAAATTCTGATAGCAAGAATTCTGGTTGACAACCTTGGCGACAACTTCAAGTGGATGCAGCTAGTTATTCCGAACCACATACCTCACCCATTGGAGGAAATAATGTCCCAAAAAACCACATCATATTGTCTTCCCATCCTCCTGTGTAATGAGTCAAAGTATTCCGACTGCATAAAGATTATGGACTCCTATGAAGATATGATGTCTGACATTTACAGAAAAGCTGCTGGTAGAGGTACGAGCACACATGTTAGAAATTGTCTTTCATTGTATATGTTGTGTTTCATCTTTTTACATTTTTCTCTGTTCTTAATATTCACATCAGGGTAATCAGTATCCCTCTGCCTTTACATGAACCAGGAAAGAAGAACAATGAAGTCCTAATTCAGACCAGGGTCACTCAAATAGAAGGGTCTGGACTCCGTGAATTAAAGGGTTGGGTAGCGATCACTTGATTGCGCGCAAGATGGCCGTCATTGTGAAACGGTGAAGAACGCATTGAAATAGATACCCTAATATTTACAAATTACTAAACATTATTGGTGTAGAGCTCCACGAAAAGTTAGATCGTAAATATCCCCTTCTAATTTGACCAATTTCTACCATAAAATCCATTTATTTATGTTGAAATCCGAAGTATATAATGGACGAAAACTCGTTTTAAGCCCAGATCTAGATTGTTGTCGCAAAGCGTGTATTTTTCGTAAGTAAATATAACCCTTTTAAGTTATAGAGTGATGTAGTCGGGATTAACTCATGTCTTTTAAAGGTTGTTGAATTAAATTATGCGGTTACTTTTTCATATTGTTTCCGATGCTAAGAAATAATAATACATGAATTTGAGCCTTTTTGACGAATTCGCCATTTTGAGTTTGACCAGTTGTAATGGAATCTACTATTTTTAGTAAGTGATTCCGTCTTTAATAATCATCTATCGCTGAAATGCTTGCAACACATTTTAGAAAGATCATTACTCATTACGTTAATTCATGATTTTATTTTAAATTTTCGATCTCTTGTTTTGACTAAATGGAAATTGAAAATGTGTGTGTTATCTATACACGCGTGAAAAAAGCTCTCCGCTAAGTATCGATAGCACAACTTGATGTTTATACAGAGATAAGCGCCTGAAGAGCACGAGTCCAGACCATTCAATTGAAAGACCCTGTTCAGACACAATGTCTTGGAGCAGTTATCACTGTTTTAGGTTCTGAATACTCCTAACCATTCATGTATTTTTATAAATATATTTATTGTTGTATTTATTTAGTCATTTCTCTCCATAAGAAAATGTTGATATGATAGTTACCATGTTCAGGTAAATTGTTACTAACTTACACATGCATGAAATTGATTTACCGGCACAAACTACTGTTGACTGTTGAAAACCCAATACCCGGTTTCATTTTTCTAGCTCTTTTTAGCCTATGACTCAGTGAGGAAATTATAACATTAGTGTATCTTTTGGGGGAAATATTTCAGGTGTCTGACATGTTATTTTGGATGATAAGGCTCTTGATATTAATTAAAAAGTTTTTTTTTGCCAGGTGATGACTTTGAAAGGATATTGACACCTGTAGGGGGTGATCAGCTCACTCGTGTGCGCCTGGATGGGGCTAAGTCGCTACGGATGGGACCCATACTGTTAGAGAGAAGTTTGAGAACCTTTTTCCTGTGGTTGTGGAAATGTTCCACATGAACATGGATTTTCTGGAGGTATTCTTTATTCTTATGTTCTTGCTCTGTTCACTCACACTAACTCATGTGAAGAAAATATCATTATATTCAGACCATTGTTTTGAAATGATCCAGTGCATAACAATTGTTTTTTCTTATACAAGTCTCTAATTATGTAACTGAAAAATGTTCACTGCAAGTCAGTTTTGCCCAATGGGACATAGCTTAGGTGTAACAATCTTTAAAGATGACAAAGACAGGTAACACAAAAAGGTTACGCTGTGCTCATGTGGGCGGAAACTGTATGTGATATTTGTGTTATTCAATTACAGAAACTCATTAAGAAGTTTATGAAAAAGTCCACTGGAAGAGATGTAGGTACATTGGGTCATCTACAGATTGCCATACAGAGAACAAGTGCCAATGGCAATGTAAAGAGCAGGTTTAAGGCACACGAGGAATTTGTGATGTTGTGTGGAAAAGCCTTCATCCTGGAAGCTGCTCTTCAGCATTTTGGAATGGAAACCATCACCAGTCCACCGACACAGAACCTACCTCCAGAAGGTGTACAGAAGTGTCATCAGACCAAACGAATGGCAGCATTTCATGACACCATGGGTACTTTCATGGCCAAACTTTTGGTCCTCTCAGTCTTGCTGAGGTATTTAAATATAACTTTGAAAGTAATTTATCAGGTACTAAGATTATAATACTACAAGCATTACCACATACGAGACATGGATAGTTGTAATTTGTCTTTACAATATAATGTTGTCAGAGATAATGACAAAGGCGATATCGTGATTATTGAAGTAAAACGAAACAAAAGAATGACGAACAGGAATAATAACCCACTCATTACCAAGTCAGTGCATAATGAAGTATTTCTTTATGTTACTTAGGTTTTCTTTGTACATGTGTCTTTCAGACTGCAGACACATCCTCTGTAGAACTTGAAATTGGTGGCCAGCAAGTGCGAGTTCCTTTTGAAAATGAGACTGTCACTTTGCGACTACAGCATTAGAATACCATGGTTGTTGTCCGGATTCCTGCAAAATCTCTCCGAGAAAATGACAAAGTCCAAATTCCTGTTTCTGGAAAAGTCATCGAAGCGTCAATGGTGAAAGGGGATGACCTCATGAACTACAGTAAGCAGTTCTTACAACATTATATGATTATGGTGAACTTCAAGGATGCTGTAAAGGAAGGGAATGTGTTTAGGTTGAATAATATGATAAAAATGATGATACCATTTTTCTTCCATCATTCCCCACTTTCTTAGTACATGGTTGAATGTATTGACTTCATCCTGAAGACAGAGGTTTTATTACCTCCAAAACTTGCAATGCAGGTTAGAGTTGCAGCATTTGTGAATCCCAAGGGGAAACAAGGAAAGAACAAAGCCGCAGACATGTTAAAGGAGAACCAGGTGAAGGAATTGAAAGACCTGATAAGAGGTCTTGGATCAAACAAATCAGAACATTCGATTGTCAGAATTTCAAAAGCCTACCCAGTTATCAATAACATTATTCTGTCAATAGACAGACAAATAGAATATACTGAGACAAAAACAACTCACAAGAGCAAATCAGAGGCTGATGACCTGGAGGAGATTCTGAAGATTCTAAGGAAATCGGCAATTTATCACCCGTAGCGGCGATTTTCATCGCGGCATCTGTCTTGAAAAAAACGCGAATCACCGCAATGTCGCTATTCACCGCGTTTTATGACTTATTATCAGTCGGTAATCTTTGATAGCGATGGATCACGGTGATTCGCGAGCGTCTAAAGCCAACTCTCAAGTAGCTAAAATGATATTTATTGTGAATCTTTCTTCTACTTTCGCTTTCTGTTGACCGTTCATTTTCCGAAAACAGTCACATGGTAAGATAATTCAGGATTTAACACTTACTAAATCCCTCGGTCAATACCGTGTGAAATCCAGACATCTGATTAAATTTTGTCTAGTAGGAAATCCCATTCTTGAAGTAAATATGTACAAAAACCGGCGTATTGCTAAATATGTAAACTGTGTAGCTATGATTTACATATGCAGCGTTACGTACAGGGCGAGATTCATATGTCTATTTTTAGTGTTTTATATATCGAGTACCAGGGCGAGAATCATTATTTAGACCGAGTCGCAGTCTCTCATTTTACCTATGTAGCTCTAATCAATAAAACCAGTCCACTCTTTACATGTAATATTATTTCGCGCAATAATATACGAAAGCTGTCAGATTAATTAAGATTAATTAAAGCTCATCAACTACTAATAAGTTCTCAACACTCGTTGATTATAATTTATGTCAACGCTAATTTTTCACACATATCAGGTAACAATTTGTTCACAAAAGCGCAATTAAACAATGTGTGAATAACACTGTCATTGACGGTCTCACTAAAAAGCGATACGAAAATTTTAGCGACACGAAGCGTCACGAGGTCATAATGCTTATTTATCGAAAATTTAAAATAAAATCATGAATTAACGTAATGAGTAATGATCTTTCTAAAATGTGTTGCAAGCATTTCAGCGATAGATGATTATTAAAGACGGAATCACTTACAAAAAATAGTAGATTCCATTACAACTGGTCAAACTCAAAATGGCGAATTCGTCAAAAAGGCTCAAATTCATGTATTATTATTTCTTAGCATCGGAAACAATATGAAAAAGTAACCGCATAATTTAATTCAACAACCTTTAAAAGACATGAGTTAATCCCGACTACATCACTCTTTAACTTAAAAGGGTTATATTTACTTACGAAAAATACACGCTTTGCGACAACAATCTAGATCTGGGCTTAAAACGAGTTTTCGTCCATTATATACTTCGGATTTCAACATAAATAAATGGATTTTATCGTAGAAATTGGTCAAATTAGAAGGGGATATTTACGATCTAACTTTTCGTGGAGCTCTACACCAATAATGTTTAGTAATTTGTAAATATTAGGGTATCTATTTCAATGCGTTCTTCACCGTTTCACAATGACGGCCATCTTGCGCGCAATCAAGTGATCGCTACCCAACCCTTTAATTCACGGAGTCCAGACCCTTCTATTTGAGTGACCCTGGTCTGAATTAGGACTTCATTGTTCTTCTTTCCTGGTTCATGTAAAGGCAGAGGGATACTGATTACCCTGATGTGAATATTAAGAACAGAGAAAAATGTAAAAAGATGAAACACAACATATACAATGAAAGACAATTTCTAACATGTGTGCTCGTACCTCTACCAGCAGCTTTTCTGTAAATGTCAGACATCATATCTTCATAGGAGTCCATAATCTTTATGCAGTCGGAATACTTTGACTCATTACACAGGAGGATGGGAAGACAATATGATGTGGTTTTTTGGGACATTATTTCCTCCAATGGGTGAGGTATGTGGTTCGGAATAACTAGCTGCATCCACTTGAAGTTGTCGCCAAGGTTGTCAACAAGAATTCTTGCTATCAGAATTTCCATGTTGCTCTTAAAATTAGCCAAATTAGGTTGGAATGTCTCAATACTGATGGTAGGTTCAGATCTAGGTTGACTGTACTCCTTTAGATTTTCATTGTTAGCAAAGTCAAGCTCTTTTAATCGAAATGGTGTCCAGTCAGTCGCAAAAAAGTGATAGTCTTTGTTTTTGTTGGTCATTCTGATATCATTAGTTGTAACATAGATATCAAGATTGTCTCCATTTAACTTCCCATCCTGACCACAGCTAATTTCCTTGACTATGGTGTTCTCTTGGTGTTTACAGAATGCAGTAACTAGATTCACATTGCTTTCAGCAGACATGGTGACATGAACTTTGTTCAGACGACTCAGTAGCTAAATACAATATAGTTACAAGGTCATACATGTAAGAATAAAAACTTAGCCTCACTTGGCAGAGCATTTTTATGAGTGAACTGACCATAAGTAATACATGTAAGTCTGATATTGACTACTTTTACATGGCCTTATTTTGTTGGAAAACTGCATGAATACATTGTGAAAATGATTAGAAAGTATAAATCTATTTCCATGCTCAAAACAAGTTTTCAGTTTTTTCGGTTAAGAATATCAGTCAGGCCGTTTGCTTAATTCGGTGGTTAGAGCGTTGTTGTACAGAAGAGGTTGTAATAATTTTGAATCGCAGAACAGGCTCTCAAATATGACTGAAGATATTACATCCTTAGTTAAATTATCCTCCACCTCTACATTATGTGGGTTAGCATGCAGAAATAATTGTTTTAATACTGGTTAAGGCCGAAATAAAGTCCAGGGAAGCTGCCCGCTGATAACTACCCCCAATATTGCTAAGGGAAAAAGTTCACTGTGTGTATAAAGCCATACATTAATTTATAAAGCAAATGATGACTATAAATACAAAATGACCTGCCTGGTTATCTCAGTGGTTAGACAAATTGGTGAAACTATGTACCCAAATGTCGTGAGTTTGAACCCTGAGCAAGGCTCACAATGTCTGTGACTGAAAATATTACATCCCTACATTAAAATTGTCCTCAAATCTGTTGTTGGGTAGCTTGGCAGAAGCTTGCAGACACATAGTGGTTAGTACTGGTTAAGACCTAAATGAAATCCAAACAAGCTGGTTAGGGTAACTGACCACCACGATAAAGCTGTTATAATGTTGAATATGGCGTTGAACTAATGAAACAAACAAAATCAGTCATACCTTGTTGTCAGCGTGACATTTTATTGCCAACACAGTCAGCAGTTTCTGCATGGCAGACACTTTCCGGTTCAGGCTGTCGAGGATCATAGCATAAATTAGGGCAATAGTGGCCTTCTTGTTACCAGAATCCCCAACTACAGTATTTAACAAGTCATAGAGAAATGGTATATTCACTGCTAGCTCATTCAATGACTGTGCTATGAGGTCCTCTTCAACCAGATCCTCTACTGACTGGGTTGATAGGACGCTTCCTTTCCCATAAGACATTCCATTGACAGCTACCAGTTTTCCTTTAATATGTCCTTCTTCAATTCCAGGTTATGGGTCTGAATTTTAGTACCTGTTTCGTATTTCGGCTTGGAACCCACTGCAGTACATATTAAAAAATCAGTACATGTATGCTATTTATCAATCATAACAATATTAAACATAGACTAAGTTTTTTTGGAATTTTTAAACTAACCTGTGAAAGATAGATTTTGTATTTAATTGCGCACAATAAGATATTATTTCAATTTTATTTCTATATCCTTAGTAGTTCTAAAACTATGAATTATGAAAGTATAAATGAGATGTAAATCAATATTAATGTTAACATATCCTCAATATCCTCATCCTCATATCCAGACACATCCTCTGTAGAACTTGAAATTGGTGGCCAGCAAGTGCGAGTTACTTTTGAAAATAAGACTGTCACTTTGCAACTACAGCATGGGAATACCATGGTTGTTGTCCGGATTCCTGCAAAATCTCTCCGAGAAAATGACAAAGTCCAAATTCCTGTTCCTGGAAAAGTCATCGAAGCGTCAATGGTGAAAGGGGATGACCTCATGAACTACAGTAAGCAGTTCTTACAACATTATATGATTATGGTGAACTTCAAGGATGCTGTAAAGGAAGGGAATGTGTTTAGGTTGAATAATATGATAAAAATGATGATACCATTTTTCTTCCATCATTCCCCACTTTCTAAGTACATGGTTGAATGTATTGACTTCATCCTGAAGACATATTACCTCCAAAACTTGCAATGCAGGTTAGAGTTGCAGCAGTTGTGAATCCCAAAGGGAAACAAGGAAAGAACAAAGCCGCAGACATGTTAAAGGAGAACCAGGTGAAGGAATTGAAAGACCTGATAAGAGGTCTTGGATCAAACAAATCAGAACATTCGATTGTCAGAATTTCAAAAACCTACCCAGTTATCAATAACATTATTCTGTCAATAGACAGACAAATAGAATATACTGAGACAAAAACAACTCACAAGAGCAAATCAGAGGCTGATGACCTGGAGGAGATTCTGAAGATTCTAAGGAAATCGGCAATTTATCACCCGTAGCGGCGATTTTCATCGCGGCATCTGTCTTGAAAAAAACGCGAATCACCGCAATGTCGCTATTCACCGCGTTTTATGACTTATTATCAGTCGGTAATCTTTGATAGCGATGGATCACGGTGATTCGCGAGCGTCTAAAGCCAACTCTCAAGTAGCTAAAATGATATTTATTGTGAATCTTTCTTCTACTTTCGCTTTCTGTTGACCGTTCATTTTCCGAAAACAGTCACATGGTAAGATAATTCAGGATTTAACACTTACTAAATCCCTCGGTCAATACCGTGTGAAATCCAGACATCTGATTTAATTTTGTCAAGTAGGAAATCCCATTCTTGAAGTAAATATGTACAAAAACCGGCGTATTGCTAAATATGTAAACTGTGTAGCTATGTTTTACATATGCAGCGTTATGTACAGGGCGAGATTCATATGTCTATTTTTAGTGTTTTATATATCGAGTACCAGGGCGAGAATCATTATTTAGACCGATTCGCAGTCTCTCATTTTACCTATGTAGCTCTAATCAATAAAACCAGTCCACTCTTTACATGTAATATTATTTCGCGCAATAATATACGAAAGCTGTCAGATTAATTAAGATTAATTAAAGCTCATCAACTACTAATAAGTTCTCAACACTCGTTGATTATAATTTATGTCAATGCTAATTTTTCACACATATCAGGTAACAATTTGTTCACAAAAGCGCAATTAAACAATGTGTGAATAACACTGTCATTGACGGTCTCACTAAAAAGCAACACGAAGTATTTTAGCGACACGAAGCGTCACGAGGTCATAATGCTTATTTATCCACTTTATATTTATCCAACATGTCCAAATTTGACATCGTCTTCATCCAAATCGGTGAAAATGACATGCTTAACATGAATAACCATGAACTCATGTACGCAATGTTAGCGATTTTTAACTTAAACCTATAGTAATTAAATTTAATTAAAAATGATCTTGTGGCACTCTCAAAGTAGCCGGTCTCACTAAGGTTCTGAATTAAAATTTAACATAGTCAAGTTATCTTAAACCTAATAATTAAATTTAATTAAAATGATCGTGTGGCACTCTCAAAGTAGCCGGTCTAATTAAGGTTCTGAATTAAAATTTAACATAGTCAAATTTTAACTCAAACCTAGTAATTAAATTTAATTAAAATGATCTTGTGGCACTCTCAATGTAGCCGGTCTAACTAAGGTTCTGAATTAAAATTTAACATTTTAACTTAAACCTAGTGGTACTCTCTTGAATTTTTATATTATATTTTTCAGATTTTTTTCATGTTGTTGTTCATCCTCAATGAATCCTGTTTCTCTTATATATCTATGTTATATCCCTTTCCAGTCTGTGATTTTAGGATTTGGAACTACTTGTCCGAACCACCAAATGTTAATAGTTTTCCTTTATACTCTATACATAATTTAAATAATACATAATTACCGCAAAATTTACTTGTCCGAATCAATAATTTACTTGTCCCGGACAACATGACAAGTGCTAATTTCACAGACTGTCTTTCTTTTCTTTTTTTATCTAAATGAAATCGTTTGTATTTATTTATATGTGTTTGTCATTGTTATTTTCATATGATTGTAAAAAGATACTATAAGATTATGTTCTATTCTTCAATTACAATTAGACCACGCAGTATTTCAGTGACCTTTCATCAATGGTATACGCCTCCGAAAGAAAGAGTGCACATGGTTTCCGAAAGGTTCCGAGTCTGCCCGGATCTCCGTATCCTTCCGTGACTTTCCGTAAGATATTACCATATTTGGTCAATGCCCGCTGTAGACCAACATGCCTCTGCTCGCTAACTGGCAGAGCGATACGGCACGCAGTTCATTACTATATCATAAGTTAGTTTGTTAATAAAATCATGAGGGCTATTGTTCAGGTTCTTGTGTTTTGAATACGATGCACATGCATGGTTTGCGTAAGGTTTGTGTCAAATCATTTCTACTCAGATGTTGAGAGAGATGGCAAATCTGTTACATTTACCTGGTTACTGTACACATACAGGGTGTTTCATAATATATGTTACACTTTCAAAACGATGTAGCGCAAATATAAAGAGTCAAAGTGACGATATATTATAGCTAATTTTAAAGGTCAGACAATGTAGTTTTTCTCTTTAACTTATGTTTGGAAAAATATTTACGTTGTGACGTCATATATGACGTCGGCAATTATTGTATGCTTCCAACATGTCACTATCCAAAGGAAAAAGGAAGAAAAGTTTAAAGTTGTATTTTGAAAAAATATCAGCAATTTCTGTAATAACAAGTATGAAAACATGTATCCAAAGGTAAAAGCTATCAGCAGAATGCAAGTAACTAGAATAATAAAGAAGTTTGATAACACTGGATCAATGATAGCCAATTTGATGAATATATTTCACACAGTGCAACGTCGAAATGGACGTCATTTTGAAAACCTTATGTAAAATGACGTATGTTTTAAATTATGTTGGCTGTATTTTATTGTTTATGTAACATTACATACTGAACATGTTATAAAACTGTAGTCTGAGACCATTTACATGGTCAAAAATTGTTATGTTATCTTTAGAAATTCTATATGATAATAAGGTTTGAAAGTGTAACATATATTATAAAACACTCTGTATGGATAAATAATTATATGCCTTGTCATTCACAAATGCTTACACATAGACTCAATTTTAGTTCATGATTTTTTACAATCATATAGATGTAATGATTCTTATAGCAAAAAATAATTATTATTTTATTATTGAGTAATCAGATTTAAGGTGTGAAGGAGTGGGGAAGCACTGAAAAGACATTTTGACCAAAGTACCACAGTGACTGTAATGGAGAAAAAGATTTTTGCCATTTTTCCGTCCGAAGACTGTCATGAAAGCCACCCAGTTGGAGAGGTAATAATGAATTTAAACGAATGTACTTGATGTTGAATTACATGTATATGCACACCATAGAAGTCAGGCGAGAGAAAGGTAAAGTTTAAGGATGGGTGACCATATCTACATGCACAACATAGAAGTCACGCGACTAAAACGTACCATTTCCAGATACTTGATCATACATATATGCACACCATAGAAGTCAGGCGACTGAAAGGTATAATTTCGGGATGGTTGAACATATCTACATGCACACCATTTAAGTCACGCGCCTAAAACGTACCATTTGGAGATACTTGATCATAAATATATGCAAATCATAGAAGTCACGCAACAGAAAGATATAATTTCAGGATGGTTGACCATATCTACATACACACCATAGAAGTCACGCGACAAAAATGTATCATTTGGGGATACTTCATCATACATATATGCACACCATAGAAGTACGCGAATGAAAGGTATAATTACGATATGCATGACCATATCTATATGCACACCATAGAAGTCACGCGCCTAAAACGTATCATTAGGGGATACTTGATCATACATATATGCACACCATAGAAGTCACGCGACGGAAAGGTATAATTTCAGGATGCTTGACCATATCTTCATGCACACCATAGAAGCCACGCGACTGAAAGGTATAATTTCGGGATGCTTGACCAAATCTTCATGCACACCATAGAAGCCACGCGACAAAAAACGTATCATTTGGGGATACTGCATCATACAAATGTGCACACCATAGAAGTCACGCGACTGAAAGGTACAATTTCAGGATGGTTGACCATATCTACATGCACACCATAGAAGTCACACGCCTAAAACGTATTATTTGGGAAGACTTGATCATACATATATGCTGCCCATACATGTCTCGCGACTGAAAGGTACAACTTCGGGATTGTTGACCATATCTACATGGACAACATTGAAGTCACGCGCCTAAAACGTGTCATTTGGGGATACTTGATCATACATAAATGCACACCATAGAAGTCACGCGACTGAAAGGTACAATTTCAGCATGGCTGACAATATCTACATGGATACCATTGAAGTCACGTCCCTAAAACGTATCATTTGGAGATACTTGATCATACATATTCACACCATAGAAGTCATGCGACTGAAAGGTACTAGTATATGCACACCATAGACGTCGCGCGACAGAAAGGTATAATTTCGAGATGCTTGACCATATCTACATGCAAATCATAGAAGTCACCTGACCGACCGGCATAATTTTGGGATGGTTGACCATATCGCCATGCACACTATTGAAGTCACGCGCCTAAAACCTATCATTAGGAGATACTTGATCATACATATATGCACACCATATAAGTCAGCGACTGAAATGCATAAATTCGGGATGCTTGACCATATCTACATACACACCATAAAAGTCACGCTCCTATAACGTATCATTTGGAGATACATGATCATACATATATGCACATAATAGAAGACACGCGACAGAATGATATAATTTCGAGATGCTTGACCATATCTACATGCACACCATTGAAGTCAGTCGACTAAAATGTATCATTTGGAGATACTTGATCATACATATATGCACACCACAGAAGTCACGCGACAGAAAGGTATAATTTCGAGTGATTGACCATATGTACATGCACACCACAGAAGTCAATCGACAGAAAGGTATAATTTCGGGATGCTTTACAATATCTAAATGCAAACCATAAAAGTTACGCGACTAAAATCTATCATTTGGCGATACTTGATCATACATATATGCACACCATATTAGTCACGCCACTTAAACGTATTTTTTAAAGATATTTTATCATGTTTACATCACACCACAGAAGTCACGCGACCGGAAGGTATAATTTCGGGATCCTTGACCATATCTACATGCACAAAATAGAAATCACAAGCCTAAAACGAATCATTTGGAGATACTTGATCATATCTACATCCACACGATAGAAGTCACGCGACAGAAAGGCTTAATTCCGAGATTTTTTATCATACATACATGCTCACCATAGAAGTCACCCGACAGAAAAGTATCATTTTGGGATGCTGGACCATATCCACATACACACCATAGAAGTTACGCTCCTATAACGTATCATTTGGAGATACATGATCATACATATATACTCATAATAGAAGTCACGGGACAGAATGGTATAATTTCACGGTGCTTGACCATATCTACAACCTCAACATTGCAGTCACGCGCCTAAATGGTATCATTTGGGGATACATGATCGTATATATATGCACATCACAGAAGTCACGCGACAGAAAGGTATAATTTCGAGATGGTTGACAATATCTACATGCAAACCAAAGAAGTCTCGTGAATGAAAGGTATCATTTTGGGATGGTTGACCATATCGCCATGCACACTATTGAAGTCACGCGCATAAAACGTACCATAAGTAGTCACACGACAGAAAGGTATAATTTCGAGATGATTTCGTATCTACCTGCACAGCATAGAAGTCACGCGCCTATAACGTATCATTTGGAGATACCTGATCATAAATAAATATACACACCATACAAGTAACGCGACAGAAAGGAATATTTTCGGGATGCTTGACCATATCTACATCCACATCGTTTAAACCACGCGCCTAAAATGTATCATTTGGAGATACTTGATTATACATGAACGCACATTATAGAAGTCACGCGACAGAATGGTATAATTTCGAGGTGCTTGACAATATCTACATGCATAACATAGAAGTCACGCTTCTAAAACGTATTATTTGGGGATACTTGATCATACATATATGCACACCATAGAAGTCACGCTACAGAAAGGTATAATTTCTAGATGCTTGACCATATCTACATGCACACCATAGAAGTCACGAGCCTAAAATGTATCATTTGGAGATAATTGATCATACATATATGCACACCATAGATGTCACGCGACAGACAGGTATATATTCGGGATGCTTTACGATATCTACATGCACAGCATTGAAGTCACGCGCCTATAACGTATCATTTGGAGATACTTGATCATACATATATGCACCCCAAAGAAGTCACGCGACAGAAAGGTACAATTTCGAGATGCTTGACCATATCTACATACACACCATAGAAATCACGCGACTAAAACGTATCATTTGCATATACCTAATCATACATCTATGCACACCATAGAATTCACGCGCCTAAAACGTATCATTTCGGGATACTTGATAATACATATATGCACACCATAGAAAGCACGCGACAAAAATGTATCATTTGCGTATTCTTGACCATACACATATGCACACCTAACCCTAAAACGTATCATTTCGGGATACTTGATAATACATATATGCACAGCATAGAATTCACGCGACAAAAATGTATCATTTGCGTATACTTGACCATACACATATGCACACCTAACCTAAAACGTATCATTTGGGGATACTTGATTATACATATATGCACCCCATAGAAGTCACGCGACAGATAGGTATAATTTCGGGATGCTTGACCATATCTACATGCACATCGTTTATCATGCTCCTAAAATGTATCATTTGGAGATACCTGATCATAGATATATGCACACCATAGAAGTCTCGCGACAAAATGGTATAATTGTGCGGTGCTTGACAATATCTACATGCACACCATAGAAGTCACGCGACTAAAACGTATCATTTGCATATACTTAATCATACACACATGCACACCATAGAAGTCACGCGCCTAAAACGTATCATTTGGGGATACTTGATAATACATATATGCACAGCATAGAAGTCACGCGACAGAAAGGTAAAAATTCGGGTGATTTACCCTATCTACATGCACACCATAGAAGTCACGCGACAAATACGCATCATTTGGAGATATTTGATCATCACGCGACAGAGAGGTATATGTTCGGGATGCTTTACCATATTTACATGCACACCATAGAAGTCACGCGCCTATAACGTATCATTTGGAGATACTTGATTATACATATATGCAAACTATAGAAGTCACGCGACAGAATGGTATAATTTCGAGATACTTGACCATATCTACATGCACAACATTGAAGTCACGAGCTTAAACGTATCATTTGGAGATACTTGATCATACAGATATGCACACGATAGAAGTCACGCGACAGAACGGTATAAATTCGAGTGATTTCCCTCATCTACATGCACACCATAGAAGTCACGCGACTAAAAAGTATTATTTGCATATATTTGATTATACATATATGAACACACTAGAAGTCACGCGACAGACAGGTATAATTTCGGGATGCTTGACCATATCTACATGCACACCATAGAAATCACGCGCCTAAAACGTATAATTAGGAGATACCTGATCATAGGTATATGCACACCAGAGAAGTCACGCGATAGAAAGGTACATGTTCAGGATGGTTGACCATATCTTCATGCACACCATAGAAGTCACGCGACTAAAATGTGTCATTTGGAGATACTTGATAATACATATATGCACAGCATAGAAGTCACGCGACCGAAAGGTATAACTTCTGGTTGGTTGACCATATCTACATGCAAACCATAGAAGTCACGCGACAGAATTGTTTAATTTCGGGATGCTTGACAATATCTGCATGCACACCATGGAAATCACGCACCTAAAACGTATCATTTGGGGATGCTTGATCATACAGATATGCACCCCATAGAAGTCACGCGACAGTGAGGCATAATATCGAGATGTTTGACCATATCTGCATGCACACCATAGAAGTCACACGACTAAAATATATCATTTGGAGATACTTGATCATATGTACATGCACACCATAGAAGTCACCCGACAGAAAGGTATAATTTCGGGATGTTTGATCATACATATATATGCTCACCATAGAAGTCACGCGACTGAAGGGATCATTTTAGGATGGTTGACCATATCGACATGCACACCATTAAAACGTATCATTAGGAGGTACATGATCATACATATATGCACACCATATAAGTCAGCGACTTAAAGGCATATGTGCGGGATGCTTTACCACATCTAAATGCAAACATTGAAGTGCCGCGCCTGAATCGTACCGTTTGGGGATTCTTGATCAGGAATATTTGTACACCATAAAAGTCGCGCGACAGAAAGGTATAATATCGGGATGCTTGACAATATCTACATACTCTCCATAGACGACACGCGCCTTTAACGTATCCTTTGGAGATACTTGTTCATACATATATGCACACCATATAACTCATGCGAGAGATAGGTATAATTTCGGGAACCTTGACCTCATCTACGTGCACATCATTGAAGTCACGCGCCTAAAACGTATCATTTGGCATGCTTGATCATACATATATGCACACCATAGAAGTCACGCGACAGAAAGGTATAATTTCGGGTGATTGACCATATCTACATGCACACCATAGAAGTCAGTCGGCTAAAATGTATCATTTGGAGATACTTGATCATACATATATGCACACCACAGAAGTCACGCGACAGAAAGGTATAATTTCGGGTGATTGACCATATCTACATGATACCACAGAAGTCAATCGACAGAAAGGTATAATTTCGGGATGCTTTGCAATATCTACATGCACACCATAAAAGTTACGCGCCTAAAATCTATCATTTGGCAATACTAGTGTAACGTGTTTAAAGTCGTATGCCGAGCGACTATGGCCTCAAATATGAAAAACGGCTTTATAAACAACATATTGAATTAAACAATTGAACAAATACAATGTTCATGAACATATATCAATTTTCCTCGGGGACTACTTTGTCCGTATGATTGTCTAACTAAACATAAATAAGCACTATATATTTACATGCACAAAATCAATTTATGAATCAATGGTAAGTACGACACTCGTATGTTCAATAGACACAAAGACGTTTGTAAAATGTTAAAATGTAGTTTGAAGTAAAACATTAGTTGGAGTTGCCCACGACCCGGTACTGGTATTAGGGAATAGAAATCTCTATCATGGTAAATATGCCGCAATCAAGAGGATCTAACCCTTACGTACACTGCCCAAAGTCCCGGACACGCACCAAATACAATGCACAATGAAAAAACAAGAGATAACTACGACCCGGTACTGGTACTAGGAAGTAGAGACATCCGTCATGGTACATATGCCGCAATCGAGATGCTCTAGTCCATATTCACACTGACCAAAGTCCCAGATATGCACTCGTACAAAAATTAATAATACCATAACTATATAAAAGGACAAAGAAACGTCGTTGTATCTATGCAATGGGAATAGAAACCTCGTTCATGGTACATACGCCGCAATCCGGAGGCTCTAGTCCTTATAATCTCTTAAGACTAAATTCAGCAATTGGGAGAAAATTTCTATCATGGTACATTCGCCGCAATCAAGAGTATTAAGCTCCACAAATTACTGATCAGTCTCAGAAATTAATACACACCTTCCATCTAATGATACTACCACTCCAGATGTTACCCAGCAGACTGACTAATGTTCCGAGAGCGCATGCTTTTTATAAGTAGCGAGCCAGTGAGATTGATTTGATTGGCTAATTAGAAGGCTGGTATAAAAACAAACGAATAATTGAAATGTTGCGGTCGTCTCCACAAAATGAATTAATGCATTGAACACAAACTAAAGCATTTAAAAAAAAAATTATTTCATACATGTATATCTATTTTTTTCCTTTACGAAGGCTGATTTCTTTACACTAGATCATACATATATACACACCACAGTAGTCACGCGACTTAAACGTAGCATTTGAAGATATTTGATCATGTCTACATCCACACCATAGAAGTCACGCGACCGAAAGGTATAATTTCAGGACGCTTGATCATATCTACATGCACACCATAGAAATCACAAGCCTAAAACGTTTCATTTGGAGATACTTGATCATACATATATGCACACCATAGAAGTCATGCGAGAGTATGGTATGTATTAGGGATGGTTAACCATATCTACATGCAAACCATAGAAGTTACGCGACTAAAATGTATCATTTGGGAATACTTGATCATCCATATATGCACACCATAGAAGTCAGGCGACTGAAAAGTACCATTTGGAGATACTTCACCAGATTTACATGAACACCATAGAAGTCACACGACTGAACTGTATCATTCTGGGATACATGATCTTACATATATGCACACCATAGAAGGCACGCGATACAAAGGTATAATTTTGGTATGGTTGATCATATCTACATGCACACCATAGAAGTCACGAGACTAAAACGTGTCATTTGCATTTACTTGAACATACATATATCCACAGCATAGAAGTCACGCGTCTAAAACGTATCATTTGGGGATACTTGATCACACGTGTATGCACCCCATAGAAGTCACGCGACAGATATGTATAATATCGGGATGCTTGACAATATCTACATGCACACAATAGAAGTCACGTGACTAAAGCGTATCATTTGCATATGCTTGATCATATATATATGCACACCATACAAGTCAGGCGCCAGAAAGGTATAATTTCGGGATACTTGACCATATCTACATGCAGACCATAGAAGTCACGCGTCTAAAACGTATCATTTGGGGATACTTGATCATACGTGTATGCACCCCATAGAAGTCACGCAACAGATATGTATAATATCAGGATACTTGACCATATCTACATGCACACCATAGAAGTCACGCGCCTATAACGTATCATTTGGAGATACTTGATCATACATATATGCACCCCAAAGAAGTCACGCGACAGAAAGGTACAATTTCGAGATGCTTGACCATATCTACATACACACCATAGAAATCACGCGACTAAAACGTATCATTTGCATATACCTAATCATACATCTATGCACACCATAGAATTCACGCGCCTAAAACGTATCATTTCGGGATACTTGATAATACATATATGCACACCATAGAAATCACGCGACAAAAATGTATCATTTGCGTATTCTTGACCATACACATATGCACACCTAACCCTAAAACGTATCATTTCGGGATACTTGATAATACATATATGCACAGCATATAATTCACGCGACAAAAATGTATCATTTGCGTATACTTGACCATACACATATGCACACCTAACCTAAAACGTATCATTTGGGGATACTTGATTATACATATATGCACCCCATAGAAGTCACGCGACAGATAGGTATAATTTCGGGATGCTTGACCATATCTACATGCACATCGTTTATCATGCTCCTAAAATGTATCATTTGGAGATACCTGATCATAGATATATGCACACCATAGAAGTCTCGCGACAAAATGGTATAATTTCGCGGTGCTTTACAATATCTACATGCACACCGTAGAAGTCACGCGCCTATATCGGATCATTTGGAGATACCTGATCATACATATATACACACCATAGAAGTCTCGCGACAAAATGGTATAATTGTGCGGTGCTTGACAATATCTACATGCACACCATAGAAGTCACGCGACTAAAACGTATCATTTGCATATACTTAATCATACACACATGCACACCATAGAAGTCACGCGCCTAAAACGTATCATTTGGGGATACTTGATAATACATATATGCACAGCATAGAAGTCACGCGACAGAAAGGTAAAAATTCGGGTGATTTACCCTATCTACATGCACACCATAGAAGTCACGCGACAAATACGCATCATTTGGAGATATTTGATCATCACGCGACAGAGAGGTATATGTTCGGGATGCTTTACCATATTTACATGCACACCATAAAAGTCACGCGCCTATAACGTATCATTTGGAGATACTTGATTATACATATATGCAAACTATAGAAGTCACGCGACAGAATGGTATAATTTCGAGATACTTGACCATATCTACATGCACAACATTGAAGTCACGAGCTTAAACGTATCATTTGGAGATACTTGATCATACAGATATGCACACGATAGAAGTCACGCGACAGAACGGTATAAATTCGAGTGATTTCCCTCATCTACATGCACACCATAGAAGTCACGCGACTAAAAAGTATTATTTGCATATATTTGATTATTCATATATGAACACACTAGAAGTCACGCGACAGACAGGTATAATTTCGGGATGCTTGACCATATCTACATGCACACCATAGAAATCACGCGCCTAAAACGTATCATTTGGGGATACTTGATCACACATATATGCACACCATAGTAGTCACGCGACAGAAAGGTATTATTTCGAGATGCTTGACCATATCTACATGCACACCATAGAAATCACGCGACTAAAACGTATCATTTGCATATACCTAATCATACATCTATGCACACCATAGAATTCACGCGCCTAAAACGTATCATTTCGGGATACTTGATAATACATATATGCACACCATAGAAATCACGCGACTAAAACGTATCATTTGCATATACCTAATCATACATCTATGCACACCATAGAATTCACGCGCCTAAAACGTATCATTTCGGGATACTTGATAATACATATATGCACACCATAGAAGTCACGCGTCTAAAACGTATCATTTGGGGATACTTGATCAGACGTGTATGCACCCCATAGAAGTCACGCGACAGATATGTATACTATCGGGATGCTTGACCATATCTACATGCACACCATAGAAGTCACGTGACTAAAGCGTATCATTTGCATATGCTTGATCATATATATATGCATACCTTAGAACTCACGCGCCTGAAACCTATCATTTGGGGATACTTGATCACACATATATGCACACCATAGTAGTCACGCGACAGAAAGGTATAATTTCGAGATGCTTGACCATATCTACATGCACACCACAGAAGTCACGCGCTTAAAACGTATCATTTGGAGATACCTGATCACACAAATATGCACACTATAGAAGACACGCGACAGAAAGGTATATATTCGAGGCGGTTGACCATATCTACATGCACACCATAGAAGTCACGCGACTAAATATATCATTTGGGGATACTTGGTCATACATATATGCACACAATAAGAGTCACGCGACAGAAAGGTATTAATTCGGGTGATTGACCATATCTACATGCACACCATAGTAGTCACGCGACTAAAACGTATCATTTGCATATACTTGATCATACATATATGCACACCATAGAAGTCACGCGTCTAAAACATATCATATCGGGATACTTGATCATACATATATGCCTACCATAGTAGTCACGCGACAGAAAGGTATAATTTCGAGATGCTTGACAATATCTACATGCACACATTTGAAGTCACGCGTCTAAAACGTATCATTTGGAAATACTTGATCATACATATACGCTCACCATAGACGTCACGCGACAGATACAAATGTTGGTATAATTTCGGGATCCTTGTACATATCTACATGCACACCATTTTACTAACGCGCCTAAAACGTATCATTTTGAGATACTTGATAATAGATATATGCACACCATAGAAGTCACGCGACAGAAAAGTATATATTCAGGATGTTTGATCATATCTACATGCACACCATAGAAGTCCCGCGATTAAAATGTATCATTTGGGGACACTTGATCTTACATATATGCACACCGTAGAAGTCACGCGAATGAAAGGCATATTTTCGAGATGATTGACCGTATCTACATGCACACCATAGAAGTCACACGCCTAAAACGTATCATTTGGGGATACTTGATCATTCATATATTCACACCACAGTAGTCACACGACAGAAAGGTATAATTTCGGGATGCTTAACGATATCTACATGTACGCCATAGAAGTCACATGCCTAAAATGTATCATTTATACATTCTTGATCGTGTCTACATGAACACCATAGAAGTCACGCGACAGAAAGGTGTAATTTCGGGTTGTTTGGTCATATATATATGCACACCACAGAAGTCGCGCGACTGAAAGGTATCATTTTGAGATGGTTGACCATATCGACATGTACACCATTAAAGTCAAGCGCCTAAAACGTATCATTTGGTGATACTTGATCATACATATATGCACCCCATATATGTCACGCGATAGATAGGTATAATTTCGGGATGCTTGACCATATCTACATGCACACCATTTAAGTCCGGCGCCTAAAACGTATCATTTGGGGATACTTCAGCATATCTACATGCACACCATTGAAGTATCGGGACTGAAAGGTATAATTTGGGGATGCTTGATCGTACATATATGAACACCATAGAAGTCACGCGACAGAAAGGTATAATTTCGGGAAGGTTCACTATCCCTACGTGCACACCATTCAAATCACCCGCCTAAAACGTATCATTTGGAGATACCTGAACATACATATATGCACATCATAGAAGTCACGGCTCAGAGTGGTATATATTCGGGATGTTTGATAATACATATATGCTCACCATATAAGTCATGCGACTGAAAGGTATCATTTTGAGATGGTTGACCATATCGACATGCACACCATTGAAGTCACGCGCCTAAAACGTATCAATAGGAAATACTTTATCATACATATATGCGCACCATATAAGTCAGGTGTCTGAAAGGTATAATTCCGGGATGTTTGATCGTACATATATGCTCAGCATAGAAGTCACGTGACTGAAAGGTATCACTTTGGGATGGTTGTCGATATCGACTTTCACACCATTGAAGTCACGCACCTTAAACGTAGCATTAGGAGATACTTGATCATAGATATATGCACACTATAGAAGTCACGCGCTTAAAACTTATCATTTGGGGATACTTGATCATACATATATGCACCTCATAGAAGTCACGCGACAGAATGGTATAATTTCGTAGTGCTTGACAATATCTACATGCACACCATATAAGTCGCGCGTCTAAAACGCTACCGAAAGGTATAATTTCGAGATGCTTGACTATATCTACATGCAAGCCATAGAAGCCACGCGACAAAAATGTATCATTTGGGCATACTTCATCATACTTATATGCACACCATGGAAGTCACGCGACTGAAAGGTACAATTTCGGGATGGTTGACCATATCTACACGCACAACATTGTGGTCCTGCGACTAAAACGTATCTTTTCGAGATACTTAATCATACATAAATGCACACCATAGAAGTCACGCGATAGAAAGGTATAAATTTGGGTGATTGACCATATCTACATGCACACCATAGAAGTCACACGATTAAAACGTATCATTTGCATATACTTGATCAAACATATATGCTCACCATAGAAGTCACGCGCCGAAAACGTATCATTTGGGGATACTTGATCATGCATATATGCACACCATAGTAGTCACGCGAAAGAAAGGTTTAATTGCTTGACCATATCTACATGTAAACCATAGAAGTCACGCGCCTATAACATATCATTTGGAGATACTTGATCATACTTATATGCACCCCAAAGAATTCACGAGACAGATAGGTATAATATCGGGATGCTATACCATATCAACATGCACACCATAGAAGTCACGCGCCGAGAATTTATCATTTGGGGTAACTTGATAATACAAATATGCACAAAATAGAAGTCACTCGACAGATAGGTATAATTTCGGGATCCTTGACCATATCTACATGCTCACCATTTAAGTCTCGCGCCTCAAACGTATCATTTGGAGATACCTGATCATGCATCTATGCAGACCATAAAAGTCACGCGAAAGAATGGAATAATTTCGAGATGCTTGACCATATCTCCATGCACACCTTAAAAGTCACGCGCCTAAGACGTATCGTTTGGCGATACTTGATCATACATATATGCACCCCATAAAAGTCACGCGACAGATAGGTATAATATCGGGACGGTTGACCATATCTACATGCACATCATAGAAGTCACGCGCCTATAATGTATTATTTGCTTATACCTGATCATACTTATACGCACCAAAAAGTAGTCACGCGACAGATAGGTATAATATCGGGATGTTAGACCATATCTACATGCACACCATAGAAATCACTCGCCGAAAACTTATCATTTGGAGATACCTGATCATACATATATGCAGACCATAGAAGTCACGCTAAAGAAAGGAATAATTTCGAGATGCTTGACCGTATCTCCATGCACACCTTAAATGTCCCGCGCCTAAGACGTATCGTTTGGGGATACCTGATCATACATATATGCACACCATAGAAGTCACGCGACAGAAAGGCATATATTCGGGATGGTTGACCATATCTAAATGCACACCATAGAAGTCACACGACTGAAATGTATAATTTCGGGATGGTTGACCATATCTACATGCACACCATAGAAGTTACGCAACTAAAACTTATCAATTGCATATACTTGATCATACATATATGCACACCATAAAAGTCATCCGCCGAATGCGTATCATTCGGGGATACTTGATCATACATATATGCACACCATATTAATCACTTGACATAAATGTATAATTTCGGTATATTTGATCATACATAATATATGCTCACCATAGAAGTCATGCGACTGAAAGGTATCTTTTAGGGACGGTTGACCATATCGACATGCACTCCATTGAAGTCACGCGCCTAAAATGTACCATTTGGGGATACATGATCATACATATATGCACACCATAGAAGTCATTTGGGGATACTTGATCATACATGTATGTACCCCATAGAAGTCATGCGACAGAAATGTATAATTTCGGGTTGCTTGACAATATCTACATGCACACCACAGAAGTCACGCGCCTGAAACGTATCATTTGGGGATACTTGATCATACATATATGCACCCCATAGAAGTCACGCTACAGAATGGTATAATTTCGTGATGCTTGACCATATCTACATGCACACCATAGAAGTCACATTTGGAGAAACTTGATCATACATATATGGACCCCAAAGAATTCACTCGACAGAAAGGTATAATATCGGGCTGCTATACTATATCAACATGCACACCATAGATGTCACGCGCCCAAAACTTATCATTTAGGGTAACTTGATAATATATGTTTGTTCACCATAGAAGTCACGCGACAGATTGGTATAATTTCGGGATCCTTGACCATATCTACATGCACACCATAGAAGTCACGCGACTAAAACGTATCATTTGCATATACTTGATCATACATATATGCACACCATAGAAGTCACGCGACTAAAACGTATCATTTGCATATACTTGATCATACATATATGCACACCATAGTAGTCTATTGACAGAAAGGTATAATTTCGGGATGCTTGACCATATCTACATGCACAGCATAGAAGTCACGCGCCTAAAACGTATCATTTGGAGATACCTGATCATACATATATGCACACCATTGAAGTCACGCGCCTAAAACGTACCATTGGAGATACTTGATCATACATACATGTATGTTTAAGTAATGTTTTCATTACAACATGTAATGTAATATAAATGTTATGCAATAATAACTGTTCAGTTCTATTTCAATGAAAAAGAATTTGATTCCAATTCATTGCTGAAAATACCACTTTATTATTCTTTATTCTGAATATCCAAGTTAAAATGTCCTTTGTTTTTTTAATCCTTGTTTCAATTATCCACTGAAATTTTTGTGTGTAACAATTTACTTTGATTTCAACAAACACTTGTGCTTGATACATTTGACAGGTCATTGATGCCTCCTTAGCACTTTTGGTGAAGGAATGAAATATCCTGCACATCAATAGTATCACGGCTACTGTCATATTTCAAGGACAGAGAGACATACATCATGGCTTACGTCAGTTTTTTTTCCAAAATTTCCAAATGATATTGCTGAGTATTAATGGGTTATTGAATGTAAGATATTAATTCAAACTTACATGTGCACATCATCAGAAACATGCTTTGGTTATGCGCATTAAATTCTTCACGGTGGTACATATCAGTCATTGATGTAATTGCATAACAATGATCTACAGATAATGTGCACTGGTGGAGAATTCAATGTATTATTGTCAGTCAGGTAATTCAGCTTGGAGTTTTGTCTGGGAAGGTCTCAGCCAATATTATACCCCAGAAAATGTATAGGAAAATTGATAAATTTCTTTCAACATAGATCATTGTACCAGAGGAGAAAAAAATATAATATACTTAAACCCTATGGGAGAGGTGACTAGAACTTCTCAGATGTTCCTTCACTTTTGGTAGTAAGTGTGAAAGTTACAGAAACAGTTTGCAATATTTCTCTGTTCTGTTATTTTTCATTTGAATTATTATGTGTTGTGTTGAAATAATTATGTTCATTTGTCAATTTGTTTTACATAGTATTACTTGAAAATTGAGTTAGAAAACAATTAAGTGTAATACTGTTTCATATTACCTGTAGATTTACTTTACATTTTATATTCATGATAATATAAAAAAATTGCAGAAAGTAATTATGTAGAAACAAAACTAAATTTCAGTTCTGTGTTCACAAGTTCTCATTGCATGTTTACAGTTCTAGTTTGTTTAGAAATATAGTGTGTGCAGTGAGATGATCTTATTAATGAGGGAGCTCCTAATTAATTTATTCTTAAAAGTGACAAGTTTGATTGAATATGATTTATTGTCTCCCTCCTTCAGTAATAATTTCATGTTCATAATAATAATAATTTCATGTTCACCAATGTTTTAAAACTGCCATAAAATTTGTATCATAATCAATGTACAAAACACATGGCAAAATTGTGATAACGAAATGTTTCCAAAATGGTACAGAAAGGAGCCATATCTGATCTCATTTGACTGTTCCTTCCTTGAGAAATAACTAACAGAAACAATATTTATGAGTATTATGTATGGAGGACAAGGTACAATGTTTTGCTTATCTTTAACATTCACAGAGAAATTTCAAAAGCTGCATAAATGATCGGAACAGCACACATATCTGTCATGTCACACACAAGTTGAAGATAAATTTCAATAGATTTTTGCAAAGTTGTGTGTATTACGTCATGTACTTAGTTATGCTATCCGGTCATTGGTTATAGGACAGCTCACGGAAAATTTAAGACAATCTCCATATGGTTTAATTGTTTAATATTTGGTATTGATAGAAGTATACTCATGTTCTTATATTTCATTATGTTTAATGTGGACCATTTTACAATCCTATAACACACTTTGTGATTATACAAGGGTTCTGAAGCTTATTGTGGCTTTTCAATATAGGAAAACAGGTTGCTCAATTACTTTTGATTAACATTAAGATCATCACATCATATCTTGATTGCAGATGGTCTTGACATGCTCCTTCAAACAAATAGCAGATTAAAAAGTAATGATGAGCATATTGTTTCCTAATTTTGTTCAATTGAAATTTTGGAAAACCAATCAGCGTATGTTTGTCAATGCATGACCATACAGATTAACCATAGTTTTACATGTAATTTTCAATAGAAGATAACATTTAAAAAAAGGTTGTGTTCATTCTCTAATATTGGTACTTAGAACAATGTATTGATGCAATATAGATTATGAATAGCTTTGAAAGCTGATAAATTTATAAGTCGTAATAGTTTCTGTTTGTCCTATAACAGAGGAATCGGGTGTGTTTTCCTCCCGTGCATACTTTATAGCAAGAAAATATGCTTCCAAAACCACCGTCATATTTTGTTCTATATCATTGAAAAAAATACTATTTATAGTACTTCTGTGATTTTTTTCTGCAGTCTATAATTATATTCAAGCGCATGCGCATGTCACATCATTTCTACTTTGACGAAAAAGCGCTACTTGAAGTTATTAAATTTATATTTATTTGTTAAGTATCCTGATAAAAACTACAGTAATGGATGCGTTAGGTAGACAATATACTCACAGACGATGACATACTACTTCCCGTATTAACCATGTTATTTACAGTCAATCATAATGTGTCAGAATCCTGGTCTGACATGCAACGACGAAATAATTATAGTATACCATGTAATATTGCACTGTATTGTGCATTATATGTCCATGCACTGTCTCCATGGATGGAGTATTTGTTTATCAGCATTGAATGTACGCTTGACTTATATGAACATAGCCCTCATTGAATGTACACAAGTAATAGAGGAACATAGCACGCATTGAATATACCCCAGTAATAGAGGAACATAGCACGTATTCAATGTACACCAGTAATACAGGAACATAGCACGCATTCAATGTACACCAGTAATACAGGAACATAGCACGCATTGAATGTACACCAGTAATAGAGGAACATAGCACGCATTGAATGTACACCAGTAATTCAGGAACATAGCACGCATTGAATGTACACCAGTTATAGAGGAACATAGCACGCATTGAATGTACACCAGTAATACAGGAACATAGCACGCATTGAATGTACACCAGTAATAGAGGAACATAGCCCGCATTGAATGTACACCAGTAATACAGGAACATAGCCCCCATTGAATGTACGCTTGTCTTACAGGAACATGGCCCCCGTTGAATGTACGCTTGTCTTACAGGAACATAGCCCGCATTGAAAGTACACCTGTACTGTAGGAACATAGCACGCATTGAATGTACGCTTGTCTTATAGGAACATATACCTCATTGAAAGTACACCAGAAATACAGGAACATAGCCCTCATTGAATGTACATCAGAAATAGAGGAACATAGCCCTCATTGAATGTACACCAAGTAATACAGGAACATAGCCCACATTGAATGAACGCTTGTCTTACAGGAGCATAGACCGCATTGAAAGTACACCAGTAATACAGGAACATAGCCCGCATTGAAAGTACACCTGTACTGTAGGAACATAGCACGCATTGAATGTACGCTTGTCTTATAGGAACATATACCTCATTGAAAGTACACCAGTAATACAGGAACATAGCCCTCATTGAATGTACATCAGAAATAGAGGAACATAGCCCTCATTGAATGTACACCAAGTAATACAGGAACATAGCCCCCATTGAATGTACGCTTGTCTTACAGGAGCATAGACCGCATTGAAAGTACACCAGTAATACAGGAACATAGCCCCCATTGAATGTACACCTGTATTATAGGAACATAGCCCGCATTGAATGTACGCTTGACTTATAGGAACATAGCCCCCATTGAATGTACACCTGTATTATAGGAACATAGCCCGCATTGAATGTACACCAGTAATACAGGAACATAGCCCGCATTGAATGTACAACTGTATTATAGGAACATAGCCAGCATTGAATGTACACCTGTAATATAGGAACATAGCACGGACTGAATGTACACCTGTAATATAGGAACATAGCACGCACTGAATGTACACCTGTGGTGTAGGAACATAGCCCCAATTGAATGTACACCAGAAATACAGGAACATAGCCCCCATTGAATGTACGCTTGTCTTACAGGAACATGGCCCCCGTTGAATGTACGCTTGTCTTACAGGAACATAGCCCGCATTGAAAGTACACCTGTACTGTAGGAACATAGCACGCATTGAATGTACGCTTGTCTTATAGGAACATATACCTCATTGAAAGTACACCAGTAATACAGGAACATAGCCCTCATTGAATGTACATCAGAAATAGAGGAACATAGCCCTCATTGAATGTACACCAAGTAATACAGGAACATAGCCCCCATTGAATGTACGCTTGTCTTACAGGAACATGGCCCCCGTTGAATGTACGCTTGTCTTACAGGAACATGGCCCCCATTGAATGTACACCAGTCCTGTATACCTGTATTATAGGAACATAGCCCGCATTGAATGTACACCAGTAATACAGGAACACAGCACGCATTGAATGTACACCTGTATTATAGGAACATAGCCCGTATTGAATGTACACCAGTAATACAGGAACATAGCCCGCATTGAATGTACACCAGTATTATAGGAACATGGCCCGCATTGAATGTACACCAGTAATACAAGAACATAGCCCGCATTGAATGTACACCAGTAATACAGGAACATAGCACGCATTGAATGTACACCTGTATTATAGGAACATAGCCCGCATTGAATGTACACCAGTAATACAGGAACATAGCCCGCATTGAATGTACACCTGTAATATAGGAACATAGCACGGACTGAATGTACACCTGTAATATAGGAACATAGCACGCACTGAATGTACACCTGTGGTGTAGGAACATAGCCCCAAATTGAATGTACACCAGAAATACAGGAACATAGCCCCCATTGAATGTACGCTTGTCTTACAGGAACATGGCCCTCGTTGAATATACGGTTGTCTTACAGGAACATAGCCCGCATTGAAAGTACACCTGTACTGTAGGAACATAGCACGCATTGAATGTACGCTTGTCTTATAGGAACATATACCTCATTGAAAGTACACCAGTAATACAGGAACATAGACTTCATTGAATGTACATCAGTAATAGAGGAACATAGCCCTCATTGAATGTACACCAAGTAATACAGGAACATAGCCCCCATTGAATGTACACCAGTAATACAGGTATATAGCACGCATCGAATGTACACATGTAATACAGGAACATAGCACGCATTGAATGTACACCAGTAACACAGGAACATAGCCCGCATTGAATGTACACCTGTATTATAGGAACATAGCCCGCATTGAATGTACACCAGTAATACAGGAACATAGCCCCCATTGAATGTACACCTGTAATATAGGAACATAGCCCGCATTGAATGTACGCTTGACTTATAGGACATAGCACGCATTGAATGTACACCAGTAATACAGGAACATAGCCCCCATTGAATGTACACCAGTAATACAGGAACATAGCCCCCATTGAAAGTACACCAGTAATACAGGAACATAGCCCCCATTGAATGTACACCTGTATTATAGGAACATAGCCCGCATTGAATGTACGCTTGACTTATAGGAACATAGCCCCCATTGAATGTACACCTGTATTATAGGAACATAGCCCGCATTGAATGTACACCAGTAATACAGGAACATAGCCCGCATTGAATGTACAACTGTATTATAGGAACATAGCCAGCATTGAATGTACACCTGTAATATAGGAACATAGCACGGACTGAATGTACACCTGTAATATAGGAACATAGCACGCACTGAATGTACACCTGTGGTGTAGGAACATAGCCCCAATTGAATGTACACCAGAAATACAGGAACATAGCCCCCATTGAATGTACGCTTGTCTTACAGGAACATGGCCCCCGTTGAATGTACGCTTGTCTTACAGGAACATAGCCCGCATTGAAAGTACACCTGTACTGTAGGAACATAGCACGCATTGAATGTACGCTTGTCTTATAGGAACATATACCTCATTGAAAGTACACCAGTAATACAGGAACATAGCCCTCATTGAATGTACATCAGAAATAGAGGAACATAGCCCTCATTGAATGTACACCAAGTAATACAGGAACATAGCCCCCATTGAATGTACGCTTGTCTTACAGGAGCATAGACCGCATTGAAAGTACACCAGTAATACAGGAACATAGCCCCCATTGAATGTACACCTGTATTATAGGAACATAGCCCGCATTGAATGTACGCTTGACTTATAGGAACATAGCCCCCATTGAATGTACACCTGTATTATAGGAACATAGCCCGTATTGAATGTACACCAGTAATACAGGAACATAGCCCGCATTGAATGTACAACTGTATTATAGGAACATAGCCAGCATTGAATGTACACCTGTAATATAGGAACATAGCACGGACTGAATGTACACCTGTAATATAGGAACATAGCACGCACTGAATGTACACCTGTGGTGTAGGAACATAGCCCCAATTGAATGTACACCAGAAATACAGGAACATAGCCCCCATTGAATGTACGCTTGTCTTACAGGAACATGGCCCCCGTTGAATGTACGCTTGTCTTACAGGAACATAGCCCGCATTGAAAGTACACCTGTACTGTAGGAACATAGCACGCATTGAATGTACGCTTGTCTTATAGGAACATATACCTCATTGAAAGTACACCAGTAATACAGGAACATAGCCCTCATTGAATGTACATCAGAAATAGAGGAACATAGCCCTCATTGAATGTACACCAAGTAATACAGGAACATAGCCCCCATTGAATGTACGCTTGTCTTACAGGAACATGGCCCCCGTTGAATGTACGCTTGTCTTACAGGAACATGGCCCCCATTGAATGTACACCAGTCCTGTATACCTGTATTATAGGAACATAGCCCGCATTGAATGTACACCAGTAATACAGGAACACAGCACGCATTGAATGTACACCTGTATTATAGGAACATAGCCCGTATTGAATGTACACCAGTAATACAGGAACATAGCCCGCATTGAATGTACACCTGTATTATAGGAACATGGCCCGCATTGAATGTACACCAGTAATACAAGAACATAGCCCGCATTGAATGTACACCAGTAATACAGGAACATAGCACGCATTGAATGTACACCTGTATTATAGGAACATAGCCCGCATTGAATGTACACCAGTAATACAGGAACATAGCCCGCATTGAATGTACACCTGTAATATAGGAACATAGCACGGACTGAATGTACACCTGTAATATAGGAACATAGCACGCACTGAATGTACACCTGTGGTGTAGGAACATAGCCCCAAATTGAATGTACACCAGAAATACAGGAACATAGCCCCCATTGAATGTACGCTTGTCTTACAGGAACATGGCCCTCGTTGAATGTACGGTTGTCTTACAGGAACATAGCCCGCATTGAAAGTACACCTGTACTGTAGGAACATAGCACGCATTGAATGTACGCTTGTCTTATAGGAACATATACCTCATTGAAAGTACACCAGTAATACAGGAACATAGACTTCATTGAATGTACATCAGTAATAGAGGAACATAGCCCTCATTGAATGTACACCAAGTAATACAGGAACATAGCCCCCATTGAATGTACACCAGTAATACAGGTATATAGCACGCATCGAATGTACACATGTAATACAGGAACATAGCACGCATTGAATGTACACCAGTAACACAGGAACATAGCCCGCATTGAATGTACACCTGTATTATAGGAACATAGCCCGCATTGAATGTACACCAGTAATACAGGAACATAGCCCCCATTGAATGTACACCTGTAATATAGGAACATAGCCCGCATTGAATGTACGCTTGACTTATAGGACATAGCACGCATTGAATGTACACCAGTAATACAGGAACATAGCCCCCATTGAATGTACGCTTGTCTTACAGGAGCATAGACCGCATTGAAAGTACACCAGTAATACAGGAACATAGCCCCCATTGAATGTACACCTGTATTATAGGAACATAGCCCGCATTGAATGTACGCTTGACTTATAGGAACATAGCCCCCATTGAATGTACACCTGTATTATAGGAACATAGCCCGCATTGAATGTACACCAGTAATACAGGAACATAGCCCGCATTGAATGTACAACTGTATTATAGGAACATAGCCAGCATTGAATGTACACCTGTAATATAGGAACATAGCACGGACTGAATGTACACCTGTAATATAGGAACATAGCACGCACTGAATGTACACCTGTGGTGTAGGAACATAGCCCCAATTGAATGTACACCAGAAATACAGGAACATAGCCCCCATTGAATGTACGCTTGTCTTACAGGAACATGGCCCCCGTTGAATGTACGCTTGTCTTACAGGAACATAGCCCGCATTGAAAGTACACCTGTACTGTAGGAACATAGCACGCATTGAATGTACGCTTGTCTTATAGGAACATATACCTCATTGAAAGTACACCAGTAATACAGGAACATAGCCCTCATTGAATGTACATCAGAAATAGAGGAACATAGCCCTCATTGAATGTACACCAAGTAATACAGGAACATAGCCCCCATTGAATGTACGCTTGTCTTACAGGAGCATAGACCGCATTGAAAGTACACCAGTAATACAGGAACATAGCCCCCATTGAATGTACACCTGTATTATAGGAACATAGCCCGCATTGAATGTACGCTTGACTTATAGGAACATAGCCCCCATTGAATGTACACCTGTATTATAGGAACATAGCCCGTATTGAATGTACACCAGTAATACAGGAACATAGCCCGCATTGAATGTACAACTGTATTATAGGAACATAGCCAGCATTGAATGTACACCTGTAATATAGGAACATAGCACGGACTGAATGTACACCTGTAATATAGGAACATAGCACGCACTGAATGTACACCTGTGGTGTAGGAACATAGCCCCAATTGAATGTACACCAGAAATACAGGAACATAGCCCCCATTGAATGTACGCTTGTCTTACAGGAACATGGCCCCCGTTGAATGTACGCTTGTCTTACAGGAACATAGCCCGCATTGAAAGTACACCTGTACTGTAGGAACATAGCACGCATTGAATGTACGCTTGTCTTATAGGAACATATACCTCATTGAAAGTACACCAGTAATACAGGAACATAGCCCTCATTGAATGTACATCAGAAATAGAGGAACATAGCCCTCATTGAATGTACACCAAGTAATACAGGAACATAGCCCCCATTGAATGTACGCTTGTCTTACAGGAACATGGCCCCCGTTGAATGTACGCTTGTCTTACAGGAACATGGCCCCCATTGAATGTACACCAGTCCTGTATACCTGTATTATAGGAACATAGCCCGCATTGAATGTACACCAGTAATACAGGAACACAGCACGCATTGAATGTACACCTGTATTATAGGAACATAGCCCGTATTGAATGTACACCAGTAATACAGGAACATAGCCCGCATTGAATGTACACCTGTATTATAGGAACATGGCCCGCATTGAATGTACACCAGTAATACAAGAACATAGCCCGCATTGAATGTACACCAGTAATACAGGAACATAGCACGCATTGAATGTACACCTGTATTATAGGAACATAGCCCGCATTGAATGTACACCAGTAATACAGGAACATAGCCCGCATTGAATGTACACCTGTAATATAGGAACATAGCACGGACTGAATGTACACCTGTAATATAGGAACATAGCACGCACTGAATGTACACCTGTGGTGTAGGAACATAGCCCCAAATTGAATGTACACCAGAAATACAGGAACATAGCCCCCATTGAATGTACGCTTGTCTTACAGGAACATGGCCCTCGTTGAATGTACGGTTGTCTTACAGGAACATAGCCCGCATTGAAAGTACACCTGTACTGTAGGAACATAGCACGCATTGAATGTACGCTTGTCTTATAGGAACATATACCTCATTGAAAGTACACCAGTAATACAGGAACATAGACTTCATTGAATGTACATCAGTAATAGAGGAACATAGCCCTCATTGAATGTACACCAAGTAATACAGGAACATAGCCCCCATTGAATGTACACCAGTAATACAGGTATATAGCACGCATCGAATGTACACATGTAATACAGGAACATAGCACGCATTGAATGTACACCAGTAACACAGGAACATAGCCCGCATTGAATGTACACCTGTATTATAGGAACATAGCCCGCATTGAATGTACACCAGTAATACAGGAACATAGCCCCCATTGAATGTACACCTGTAATATAGGAACATAGCCCGCATTGAATGTACGCTTGACTTATAGGACATAGCACGCATTGAATGTACACCAGTAATACAGGAACATAGCCCCCA
Organism: Lutraria lutraria; assembly: GCA_964023205.1. Lineage (NCBI taxonomy): Eukaryota > Metazoa > Mollusca > Bivalvia > Venerida > Mactridae > Lutraria > Lutraria lutraria. The sequence goes on from OZ026842.1 coordinate 615,951, forward strand.
TTGAATGTACGCTTGTCTTACAGGAGCATAGACCGCATTGAAAGTACACCAGTAATACAGGAACATAGCCCCCATTGAATGTACACCTGTATTATAGGAACATAGCCCGCATTGAATGTACGCTTGACTTATAGGAACATAGCCCCCATTGAATGTACACCTGTATTATAGGAACATAGCCCGCATTGAATGTACACCAGTAATACAGGAACATAGCCCGCATTGAATGTACAACTGTATTATAGGAACATAGCCAGCATTGAATGTACACCTGTAATATAGGAACATAGCACGGACTGAATGTACACCTGTAATATAGGAACATAGCACGCACTGAATGTACACCTGTGGTGTAGGAACATAGCCCCAATTGAATGTACACCAGAAATACAGGAACATAGCCCCCATTGAATGTACGCTTGTCTTACAGGAACATGGCCCCCGTTGAATGTACGCTTGTCTTACAGGAACATAGCCCGCATTGAAAGTACACCTGTACTGTAGGAACATAGCACGCATTGAATGTACGCTTGTCTTATAGGAACATATACCTCATTGAAAGTACACCAGTAATACAGGAACATAGCCCTCATTGAATGTACATCAGAAATAGAGGAACATAGCCCTCATTGAATGTACACCAAGTAATACAGGAACATAGCCCCCATTGAATGTACGCTTGTCTTACAGGAGCATAGACCGCATTGAAAGTACACCAGTAATACAGGAACATAGCCCCCATTGAATGTACACCTGTATTATAGGAACATAGCCCGCATTGAATGTACGCTTGACTTATAGGAACATAGCCCCCATTGAATGTACACCTGTATTATAGGAACATAGCCCGTATTGAATGTACACCAGTAATACAGGAACATAGCCCGCATTGAATGTACAACTGTATTATAGGAACATAGCCAGCATTGAATGTACACCTGTAATATAGGAACATAGCACGGACTGAATGTACACCTGTAATATAGGAACATAGCACGCACTGAATGTACACCTGTGGTGTAGGAACATAGCCCCAATTGAATGTACACCAGAAATACAGGAACATAGCCCCCATTGAATGTACGCTTGTCTTACAGGAACATGGCCCCCGTTGAATGTACGCTTGTCTTACAGGAACATAGCCCGCATTGAAAGTACACCTGTACTGTAGGAACATAGCACGCATTGAATGTACGCTTGTCTTATAGGAACATATACCTCATTGAAAGTACACCAGTAATACAGGAACATAGCCCTCATTGAATGTACATCAGAAATAGAGGAACATAGCCCTCATTGAATGTACACCAAGTAATACAGGAACATAGCCCCCATTGAATGTACGCTTGTCTTACAGGAACATGGCCCCCGTTGAATGTACGCTTGTCTTACAGGAACATGGCCCCCATTGAATGTACACCAGTCCTGTATACCTGTATTATAGGAACATAGCCCGCATTGAATGTACACCAGTAATACAGGAACACAGCACGCATTGAATGTACACCTGTATTATAGGAACATAGCCCGTATTGAATGTACACCAGTAATACAGGAACATAGCCCGCATTGAATGTACACCTGTATTATAGGAACATGGCCCGCATTGAATGTACACCAGTAATACAAGAACATAGCCCGCATTGAATGTACACCAGTAATACAGGAACATAGCACGCATTGAATGTACACCTGTATTATAGGAACATAGCCCGCATTGAATGTACACCAGTAATACAGGAACATAGCCCGCATTGAATGTACACCTGTAATATAGGAACATAGCACGGACTGAATGTACACCTGTAATATAGGAACATAGCACGCACTGAATGTACACCTGTGGTGTAGGAACATAGCCCCAAATTGAATGTACACCAGAAATACAGGAACATAGCCCCCATTGAATGTACGCTTGTCTTACAGGAACATGGCCCTCGTTGAATGTACGGTTGTCTTACAGGAACATAGCCCGCATTGAAAGTACACCTGTACTGTAGGAACATAGCACGCATTGAATGTACGCTTGTCTTATAGGAACATATACCTCATTGAAAGTACACCAGTAATACAGGAACATAGACTTCATTGAATGTACATCAGTAATAGAGGAACATAGCCCTCATTGAATGTACACCAAGTAATACAGGAACATAGCCCCCATTGAATGTACACCAGTAATACAGGTATATAGCACGCATCGAATGTACACATGTAATACAGGAACATAGCACGCATTGAATGTACACCAGTAACACAGGAACATAGCCCGCATTGAATGTACACCTGTATTATAGGAACATAGCCCGCATTGAATGTACACCAGTAATACAGGAACATAGCCCCCATTGAATGTACACCTGTAATATAGGAACATAGCCCGCATTGAATGTACGCTTGACTTATAGGACATAGCACGCATTGAATGTACACCAGTAATACAGGAACATAGCCCCCATTGAATGTACACCAGTAATACAGGAACATAGCCCCCATTGAAAGTACACCAGTAATACAGGAACATAGCCCCCATTGAATGTACACCTGTATTATAGGAACATAGCCCGCATTGAATGTACGCTTGACTTATAGGAACATAGCCCCCATTGAATGTACACCTGTATTATAGGAACATAGCCCGCATTGAATGTACACCAGTAATACAGGAACATAGCCCGCATTGAATGTACAACTGTATTATAGGAACATAGCCAGCATTGAATGTACACCTGTAATATAGGAACATAGCACGGACTGAATGTACACCTGTAATATAGGAACATAGCACGCACTGAATGTACACCTGTGGTGTAGGAACATAGCCCCAATTGAATGTACACCAGAAATACAGGAACATAGCCCCCATTGAATGTACGCTTGTCTTACAGGAACATGGCCCCCGTTGAATGTACGCTTGTCTTACAGGAACATAGCCCGCATTGAAAGTACACCTGTACTGTAGGAACATAGCACGCATTGAATGTACGCTTGTCTTATAGGAACATATACCTCATTGAAAGTACACCAGTAATACAGGAACATAGCCCTCATTGAATGTACATCAGAAATAGAGGAACATAGCCCTCATTGAATGTACACCAAGTAATACAGGAACATAGCCCCCATTGAATGTACGCTTGTCTTACAGGAGCATAGACCGCATTGAAAGTACACCAGTAATACAGGAACATAGCCCCCATTGAATGTACACCTGTATTATAGGAACATAGCCCGCATTGAATGTACGCTTGACTTATAGGAACATAGCCCCCATTGAATGTACACCTGTATTATAGGAACATAGCCCGCATTGAATGTACACCAGTAATACAGGAACATAGCCCGCATTGAATGTACAACTGTATTATAGGAACATAGCCAGCATTGAATGTACACCTGTAATATAGGAACATAGCACGGACTGAATGTACACCTGTAATATAGGAACATAGCACGCACTGAATGTACACCTGTGGTGTAGGAACATAGCCCCAATTGAATGTACACCAGAAATACAGGAACATAGCCCCCATTGAATGTACGCTTGTCTTACAGGAACATGGCCCCCGTTGAATGTACGCTTGTCTTACAGGAACATAGCCCGCATTGAAAGTACACCTGTACTGTAGGAACATAGCACGCATTGAATGTACGCTTGTCTTATAGGAACATATACCTCATTGAAAGTACACCAGTAATACAGGAACATAGCCCTCATTGAATGTACATCAGAAATAGAGGAACATAGCCCTCATTGAATGTACACCAAGTAATACAGGAACATAGCCCCCATTGAATGTACGCTTGTCTTACAGGAACATGGCCCCCGTTGAATGTACGCTTGTCTTACAGGAACATGGCCCCCATTGAATGTACACCAGTCCTGTATACCTGTATTATAGGAACATAGTCCGCATTGAATGTACACCAGTAATACAGGAACATAGCACGCATTGAATGTACACCTGTATTATAGGAACATAGCCCGTATTGAATGTACACCAGTAATACAGGAACATAGCCCGCATTGAATGTACACCTGTATTATAGGAACATGGCCCGCATTGAATGTACACCAGTAATACAAGAACATAGCCCGCATTGAATGTACACCAGTAATACAGGAACATAGCACGCATTGAATGTACACCTGTATTATAGGAACATAGCCCGCATTGAATGTACACCAGTAATACAGGAACATAGCCCGCATTGAATGTACACCTGTAATATAGGAACATAGCACGGACTGAATGTACACCTGTAATATAGGAACATAGCACGCACTGAATGTACACCTGTGGTGTAGGAACATAGCCCCAAATTGAATGTACACCAGAAATACAGGAACATAGCCCCCATTGAATGTACGCTTGTCTTACAGGAACATGGCCCTCGTTGAATGTACGGTTGTCTTACAGGAACATAGCCCGCATTGAAAGTACACCTGTACTGTAGGAACATAGCACGCATTGAATGTACGCTTGTCTTATAGGAACATATACCTCATTGAAAGTACACCAGTAATACAGGAACATAGACTTCATTGAATGTACATCAGTAATAGAGGAACATAGCCCTCATTGAATGTACACCAAGTAATACAGGAACATAGCCCCCATTGAATGTACACCAGTAATACAGGTATATAGCACGCATCGAATGTACACATGTAATACAGGAACATAGCACGCATTGAATGTACACCAGTAACACAGGAACATAGCCCGCATTGAATGTACACCTGTATTATAGGAACATAGCCCGCATTGAATGTACACCAGTAATACAGGAACATAGCCCCCATTGAATGTACACCTGTAATATAGGAACATAGCCCGCATTGAATGTACGCTTGACTTATAGGACATAGCACGCATTGAATGTACACCAGTAATACAGGAACATAGCCCCCATTGAATGTACACCAGTAATACAGGAACATAGCCCCCATTGAAAGTACACCAGTAATACAGGAACATAGCCCCCATTGAATGTACACCTGTATTATAGGAACATAGCCCGCATTGAATGTACGCTTGTCTTATAGGAACATATACCTCATTGAAAGTACACCAGTAATACAGGAACATAGCCCTCATTGAATGTACATCAGAAATAGAGGAACATAGCCCTCATTGAATGTACACCAAGTAATACAGGAACATAGCCCCCATTGAATGTACGCTTGTCTTACAGGAACATGGCCCCCGTTGAATGTACGCTTGTCTTACAGGAACATGGCCCCCATTGAATGTACACCAGTCCTGTATACCTGTATTATAGGAACATAGCCCGCATTGAATGTACACCAGTAATACAGGAACATAGCACGCATTGAATGTACACCTGTATTATAGGAACATAGCCCGTATTGAATGTACACCAGTAATACAGGAACATAGCCCGCATTGAATGTACACCTGTATTATAGGAACATGGCCCGCATTGAATGTACACCAGTAATACAAGAACATAGCCCGCATTGAATGTACACCAGTAATACAGGAACATAGCACGCATTGAATGTACACCTGTATTATAGGAACATAGCCCGCATTGAATGTACACCAGTAATACAGGAACATAGCCCGCATTGAATGTACACCTGTAATATAGGAACATAGCACGGACTGAATGTACACCTGTAATATAGGAACATAGCACGCACTGAATGTACACCTGTGGTGTAGGAACATAGCCCCAAATTGAATGTACACCTGAAATACAGGAACATAGCCCCCATTGAATGTACGCTTGTCTTACAGGAACATGGCCCTCGTTGAATGTACGGTTGTCTTACAGGAACATAGCCCGCATTGAAAGTACACCTGTACTGTAGGAACATAGCACGCATTGAATGTACGCTTGTCTTATAGGAACATATACCTCATTGAAAGTACACCAGTAATACAGGAACATAGACTTCATTGAATGTACATCAGTAATAGAGGAACATAGCCCTCATTGAATGTACACCAAGTAATACAGGAACATAGCCCCCATTGAATGTACACCAGTAATACAGGTATATAGCACGCATCGAATGTACACATGTAATACAGGAACATAACACGCATTGAATGTACACCAGTAACACAGGAACATAGCCCGCATTGAATGTACACCTGTATTATAGGAACATAGCCCGCATTGAATGTACACCAGTAATACAGGAACATAGCCCCCATTGAATGTACACCTGTAATATAGGAACATAGCCCGCATTGAATGTACGCTTGACTTATAGGACATAGCCCCCATTGAATGTACACCAGTAATACAGGAACATAGCCCCCATTGAAAGTACACCAGTAATACAGGAACATAGCCCCCATTGAATGTACACCTGTATTATAGGAACATAGCCCGCATTGAATGTACGCTTGACTTATAGGAACATAGCCCCCATTGAATGTACACCTGTATTATAGGAACATAGCCCGCATTGAATGTACACCAGTAATACAGGAACATAGCCCGCATTGAATGTACAACTGTATTATAGGAACATAGCCAGCATTGAATGTACACCTGTAATATAGGAACATAGCACGGACTGAATGTACACCTGTAATATAGGAACATAGCACGCACTGAATGTACACCTGTGGTGTAGGAACATAGCCCCAATTGAATGTACACCAGAAATACAGGAACATAGCCCCCATTGAATGTACGCTTGTCTTACAGGAACATGGCCCCCGTTGAATGTACGCTTGTCTTACAGGAACATAGCCCGCATTGAAAGTACACCTGTACTGTAGGAACATAGCACGCATTGAATGTACGCTTGTCTTATAGGAACATATACCTCATTGAAAGTACACCAGTAATACAGGAACATAGCCCTCATTGAATGTACATCAGAAATAGAGGAACATAGCCCTCATTGAATGTACACCAAGTAATACAGGAACATAGCCCCCATTGAATGTACGCTTGTCTTACAGGAGCATAGACCGCATTGAAAGTACACCAGTAATACAGGAACATAGCCCCCATTGAATGTACACCTGTATTATAGGAACATAGCCCGCATTGAATGTACGCTTGACTTATAGGAACATAGCCCCCATTGAATGTACACCTGTATTATAGGAACATAGCCCGCATTGAATGTACACCAGTAATACAGGAACATAGCCCGCATTGAATGTACAACTGTATTATAGGAACATAGCCAGCATTGAATGTACACCTGTAATATAGGAACATAGCACGGACTGAATGTACACCTGTAATATAGGAACATAGCACGCACTGAATGTACACCTGTGGTGTAGGAACATAGCCCCAATTGAATGTACACCAGAAATACAGGAACATAGCCCCCATTGAATGTACGCTTGTCTTACAGGAACATGGCCCCCGTTGAATGTACGCTTGTCTTACAGGAACATAGCCCGCATTGAAAGTACACCTGTACTGTAGGAACATAGCACGCATTGAATGTACGCTTGTCTTATAGGAACATATACCTCATTGAAAGTACACCAGTAATACAGGAACATAGCCCTCATTGAATGTACATCAGAAATAGAGGAACATAGCCCTCATTGAATGTACACCAAGTAATACAGGAACATAGCCCCCATTGAATGTACGCTTGTCTTACAGGAACATGGCCCCCGTTGAATGTACGCTTGTCTTACAGGAACATGGCCCCCATTGAATGTACACCAGTCCTGTATACCTGTATTATAGGAACATAGCCCGCATTGAATGTACACCAGTAATACAGGAACATAGCACGCATTGAATGTACACCTGTATTATAGGAACATAGCCCGTATTGAATGTACACCAGTAATACAGGAACATAGCCCGCATTGAATGTACACCTGTATTATAGGAACATGGCCCGCATTGAATGTACACCAGTAATACAAGAACATAGCCCGCATTGAATGTACACCAGTAATACAGGAACATAGCACGCATTGAATGTACACCTGTATTATAGGAACATAGCCCGCATTGAATGTACACCAGTAATACAGGAACATAGCCCGCATTGAATGTACACCTGTAATATAGGAACATAGCACGGACTGAATGTACACCTGTAATATAGGAACATAGCACGCACTGAATGTACACCTGTGGTGTAGGAACATAGCCCCAAATTGAATGTACACCAGAAATACAGGAACATAGCCCCCATTGAATGTACGCTTGTCTTACAGGAACATGGCCCTCGTTGAATGTACGGTTGTCTTACAGGAACATAGCCCGCATTGAAAGTACACCTGTACTGTAGGAACATAGCACGCATTGAATGTACGCTTGTCTTATAGGAACATATACCTCATTGAAAGTACACCAGTAATACAGGAACATAGACTTCATTGAATGTACATCAGTAATAGAGGAACATAGCCCTCATTGAATGTACACCAAGTAATACAGGAACATAGCCCCCATTGAATGTACACCAGTAATACAGGTATATAGCACGCATCGAATGTACACATGTAATACAGGAACATAGCACGCATTGAATGTACACCAGTTACACAGGAACATAGCCCGCATTGAATGTACACCTGTATTATAGGAACATAGCCCGCATTGAATGTACACCAGTAATACAGGAACATAGCCCCCATTGAATGTACACCTGTAATATAGGAACATAGCCCGCATTGAATGTACGCTTGACTTATAGGACATAGCACGCATTGAATGTACACCAGTAATACAGGAACATAGCCCCCATTGAATGTACACCAGTAATACAGGAACATAGCCCCCATTGAAAGTACACCAGTAATACAGGAACATAGCCCCCATTGAATGTACACCTGTATTATAGGAACATAGCCCGCATTGAATGTACGCTTGACTTATAGGAACATAGCCCCCATTGAATGTACACCTGTATTATAGGAACATAGCCCGCATTGAATGTACACCAGTAATACAGGAACATAGCCCGCATTGAATGTACAACTGTATTATAGGAACATAGCCAGCATTGAATGTACACCTGTAATATAGGAACATAGCACGGACTGAATGTACACCTGTAATATAGGAACATAGCACGCACTGAATGTACACCTGTGGTGTAGGAACATAGCCCCAATTGAATGTACACCAGAAATACAGGAACATAGCCCCCATTGAATGTACGCTTGTCTTACAGGAACATGGCCCCCGTTGAATGTACGCTTGTCTTACAGGAACATAGCCCGCATTGAAAGTACACCTGTACTGTAGGAACATAGCACGCATTGAATGTACGCTTGTCTTATAGGAACATATACCTCATTGAAAGTACACCAGTAATACAGGAACATAGCCCTCATTGAATGTACATCAGAAATAGAGGAACATAGCCCTCATTGAATGTACACCAAGTAATACAGGAACATAGCCCCCATTGAATGTACGCTTGTCTTACAGGAGCATAGACCGCATTGAAAGTACACCAGTAATACAGGAACATAGCCCCCATTGAATGTACACCTGTATTATAGGAACATAGCCCGCATTGAATGTACGCTTGACTTATAGGAACATAGCCCCCATTGAATGTACACCTGTATTATAGGAACATAGCCCGCATTGAATGTACACCAGTAATACAGGAACATAGCCCGCATTGAATGTACAACTGTATTATAGGAACATAGCCAGCATTGAATGTACACCTGTAATATAGGAACATAGCACGGACTGAATGTACACCTGTAATATAGGAACATAGCACGCACTGAATGTACACCTGTGGTGTAGGAACATAGCCCCAATTGAATGTACACCAGAAATACAGGAACATAGCCCCCATTGAATGTACGCTTGTCTTACAGGAACATGGCCCCCGTTGAATGTACGCTTGTCTTACAGGAACATAGCCCGCATTGAAAGTACACCTGTACTGTAGGAACATAGCACGCATTGAATGTACGCTTGTCTTATAGGAACATATACCTCATTGAAAGTACACCAGTAATACAGGAACATAGCCCTCATTGAATGTACATCAGAAATAGAGGAACATAGCCCTCATTGAATGTACACCAAGTAATACAGGAACATAGCCCCCATTGAATGTACGCTTGTCTTACAGGAACATGGCCCCCGTTGAATGTACGCTTGTCTTACAGGAACATGGCCCCCATTGAATGTACACCAGTCCTGTATACCTGTATTATAGGAACATAGCCCGCATTGAATGTACACCAGTAATACAGGAACATAGCACGCATTGAATGTACACCTGTATTATAGGAACATAGCCCGTATTGAATGTACACCAGTAATACAGGAACATAGCCCGCATTGAATGTACACCTGTATTATAGGAACATGGCCCGCATTGAATGTACACCAGTAATACAAGAACATAGCCCGCATTGAATGTACACCAGTAATACAGGAACATAGCACGCATTGAATGTACACCTGTATTATAGGAACATAGCATGCATTGAATGTACACCTGTATTATAGGAACATAGCCCGCATTGAATGTACACCTGTACGTCATGAACGTAACCCACATTGACTGTACACCTTCACTTTTGAAACATATTCCCCATTGAACGTACACCTATATATTGTAGCCACATATTACCCATTGAAAGTACACGTCTAATAAATCCTAGGTAATATATATCAGAGACATAGATATGTCTCTGTCTATATGTAGTAATACATTTATACCATATTGTTGATTCATTTCCATTGTGTTTAACTCGGAAAATGAACAGTTTTTATTTTTATTGAAAGTCGGTGAACTCTGTCATAGATTATTTTTATCTATAAATATGTGCCTGGCCTGTTAAGAAAAATATAGGTGTGAGCTTTATTATTCAGATCTTGAGCCAATGTTTTTTAGACAGAAAGAAAAAGAAAGAAATGTAGCACAGAAAAGAAAGCAAAAGAACAAACACCTTTATTATATTATATATAGCAACATAGTATATCGGTAATGGCATTGTACTCTCAGTACGGATGAGTACGGATTACGGTTTTTAAGCGAATGATCGTTGCGCCCCCTCAAAGGGTCATGTCACATAAAAATGTCCTACAAAAAAATATCATAAAAAAAATTATAAAAATTATTTCATATTTATATAGACAAGGGGTGGAACTCTTGAAATACGCTATACAATTGGGTCTATCACGGCCGTGTAACCCACTATTACCATACTAAATCACATTAAATAACAAGCGTGACATCGAAATTACAATTTTGTATAATAACTGAATATAAGTTACATCTATCCTCCACAAAATATTAATCGCCTGTCATTTATTTATTAATTATGCGAAGATTTTATATTAATTGCCGAAATCTATTTCAATTGGCAGCCATTTTGTTGTTTTGTAACGAGGCATTTCATTAGTCATTCGTGGTTCCCGTTTTACAATCATCTGACGTTCACACGGCGGGGTAAGCCGGAAACAATTTACCGCCGGAAAGCTGTCTACTAATAAACATTATAAACATTGAAGCGTGCAAATTGATAACCTTTTCAGAACAAAGGGGTTTGTCACGAAAAAAAATCCCCCAAAAAATTGTTTTTCCGTGTAACCCATATATATATAGAAGGGAAAGAACTTCGACAATTCGAATTTTCCAACGCGTGTTATAAACTTCCATGTTATTGCAATGCAGTACAATATATTTAACTCATATATAATGCAACGTATGGGCAACTCAATACGCTTACAGAAAATGTATACTTTTACTACCTTTAAAGATATTCTAAACTCGCTATTGAAGATTTTTCACTCGAAAAATTGTCAAATTTTACAAAGTAAAATCGCAGCGTGTATACCGGTATACATGTACAGGGTGGAAATGTTAAATTACTGACACAACTTCTTAGAATGGGCCTTAATTCATAATAAAACAATATAATATACTAACTGCCAATTATTTCGCATCTCGGAAAGCTCTTTTAGCGAAGAATTTGCGTATATTTTTATTCAATAAGCCGGCTACTCGAAGTTTACTTCCATGACGGGTCACATGACAATCGCCTAACTCGTGATGAAAGCTTAAATCTGATTGCATGAGCGATACTCTGTGGTATATGTTTACAATTTACGTGTACCCTGTGCACTCTATCCTTTTCACTAAGCAGTCGAAAACCATACCTAAAAATACCACTTAGTATCGATCGCTCATCCTATCAGAATTAAGCTTTCATCACGAGTTAGGCGATTGTCACGTGACCTATCAAGGAAGCAAAAAACTGAACAAAAACGTCAATTCTTCATTAAAAGTGCATCCCGAGATGTGAAATCATTAGCAGTTAGTAAATTATACAATACAGGATATAAATATACTGTTTGGTTATGAATTATGACTCATTCCATGAAGTTTTACCTGTAATTTATCAATTTCGCTATAGATTTGTACTCGCTGCGATTTTACGACAGTGTGTCGTTTTGTAAAATTTGACCATTTTTCGAGTGAAAAATCTTCAATAGCGAGTTTAGAATATCTTTAAAGGTAGTAAAAGTATACATTTTCTGTAAGCGTATTGAGTTGCCCATACGTTGCATTATATATGAGTTAAATATATTGTACTGCATTGCAATAACATGGAAGTTTATAACACGCGTTGGACAATTCGAATTGTCGAAGTTCTTTCCTGTCTATATATATATGGGTTACATGGAAAAAACTTTTTTGGGGGGATTTTTTTTTCGTGACAAACCCCTTTGTTTCAGAAAGGCAAAAAAAACGCACTGTACAGATAGCACGAAATTCATGATTTTTTAATTTTCGGTGTTAACAAACAAATATCTGTAACTAAGTTTTGATTGCGCAAACTTGCCTCAATTAGTCTCACACGGGAACAAGGAGGGTATCGTCCAATCGAATCGATTGATACAAAGTCGCACACCGAGACAAACTGGCCGATAAATAAACCTGTCGGTACGGATTTAGATATTTAACTCGCTACACAATCAGTAATTGACCAGTGATTGAATGTTTGTTGCAAGTTAGTATATTTTTGTGTCGGTTATTGTATGCGCCATAAATTATATGCAGGTGCTCGTCTTGTTTTGCAATTTAGCATGTATTCTTCTGGGGCGCAGGCCGCGGCACAGGAAGTGCTAAAACCAATATGGCGACAAATGATATTAAATCTGTAGTCAGTATTATTATTAGTCACATTGACTGAATTTATGGTTTCTCAGTTGTTAGCCATTTAATAAACAGATCTTAGAAAGGGGTACAACTGGTGCGCATTAACTTATAGGCTAATAAAAGATTGTTTATTTATTATATGTTTTTATATGCCAGAAGCCCAGATCAGACCCGTGATTGGAATGAAACATTATTCCAATCTGTCTTGTACACAAGCATTAGTAAAACTGAAAAGCAATGAGGTATAAACGGACATTTCTCTTTTATTTCACGTAGTCGGACATGTTTACGAAATTCTGAACACTTATGTGCCACTGCGGCTAGTGCTGTGGCGAAAAACATTCCGCAATTGTACTGCCTGAAAACGTTGTCGGCCATTTTTTCCACGTGCTATGACGTCACTGTTCTCGCCACACCACCTCTTTTTCGGGCACAGTGGGAACTTGTCCAGAACATTGTTCCTTACCATTTTATTCCTGTTCTTTCAGTTCGGAACGTTCCGTACAGTGAATCGAACGCACCCCTAGATTCCTTCGGTTACACGGTCGTGTAAAACCGCTTCTTTTTTATGCGAGTAGACGTAATGTTAAGTCTGCTATAACTAAAATACTTCATTTGGAAAATAATTTGTTTGGTCAGTTGAGAGGGTATATAATTGTCGTCAATTGGATATATATATCAGTACTGTGCGTCGTTTCTACATTTGAACAGAACCAATATTCTGCAAATTTTGACAAATTTTCATTTCAAGGGAGTTCCACCCCTTGTCTATATAAATATGATTTTTATAAAAAAAATAATGATATTTTTTTGTAGGATATTTTTATGTGACATGACCCTTTGCGCCCCCTAATGAATAATTCATCGTACATTCAATGCGGTTTTCGTCAAATGGGTCAGTAATTTCTCAATATGTCTATGCATTTGCAATGGACTACCATCGATGTATGTCTTTTGTGCCATTTTGACATTATCTTGATATTCATTTCTAATCGTATTGATTTATTGGCGACGCTGCAAATCGGAGATTAGCTGGTTCCCGTTAAAATCGGGGCCACACCTAATGAACGGAAAAAAGGAAGGGAGCACTTACTATATATATATTTACTTTTGATATTTTATTTGGTTAAACGCGTTTATTTTTAGTATATTAGCAAAAATGTTAACACATAATTAATTAAAACTTTATTTCGGGCCATGTGTATTGTAATATACACTAATAAATGCAACGGAAGGAACATCATACTGTAAATAAAACAGTTTATCATCATAACACTTACTCCCTTACCGGACGTGACTTTTGATGGATGAAAACACCGCAAGCTGGACGAAAAACGAGGATTCAGTTCATATTTTGCCGTAAATAAGGTGAGTTTGGTTTGTTTATCGGTGTTGAACAACATAGGACTTTACGTTTTACTATTCTGTTAAGTTATTATTCTCTAATTTGGAGATTAACTTACGATATTTAATGGTATAATATGTGTTGTTCAGCAGACTTTCATTAATTATGAATATGACTGGAGAAGTTTGTTCGGAAATTTTGTGATTTGCAGTGGAGTAAGTGCACATGTATATTTGATTGTTTATGCATGCATTCAGGTATTTTTTATTACATATCAATAAAACTTCCTGATGCAGTGTAAGTAATGTAAAAAATCACTGCATTTGGTTTTTCATCTCATTTGCTTGTTTTTGTCACAGGTAACTGTATCATGAATGTCATTGTTTGGAGGGTTTTCGATACCTTAAGCATTCCAAAACGCCTTATATGCAACAAATACAAATAAATGCGTTACCTGCTTTTATTTCTTAAAAATCAATTTATTGCTCGTAATTTCAATGGACTTATGGTCAATTTGTTCACAAAATAACGAATAACAGACCTATAAACAAACATTGTGATCAGTGACCGCCATTACGCAAAATTGACCCATCTTCGTTACCTCCAAATTTGAAGAGTATTCAAGACAGAGATGGTCCAAACGTACCAGGTATAACGCGGAATTATGAGAAAACCTTGTTTCGTGAATGTGATCATACCCATGCTACTTAATCCCATTATAATTAATAGTTTACGATGCGTAAGTATGCTAGACAAATGGCGGCAACCTCTGGCTTCAAGTCTGTGTAATTTATCTTAATTTTAGTATGATCTCCGATGCAATGATAAATTAATATCACAGACGTGTAGTACAACCCGTAGCTCACTTCATTTGATAAGTTGTAAAGTCTTGCTCTACTTACATTTTGGGATTTTTATTGAAATGTTAGATGTACTAATAATCAATTCTATGAAATTTTAGCGAAAAATAAATAAGACATGAACACTTTTCAAACACCCTGTAGTGGACAGGAAATACGACTGTTGCATGATGGTCGTGTGATCTAGATAGCAGACGAGCCAAATTCCCAGACTAGGTCAAAATATTTTCTCAGTTTGTCTTATTTTCATTTGAATCTTCCCTTCCTATTCACATACCGCACACCTAAGTAATGGCTTATCATGATATGGTGTTCGTTCATATGTGTTCAAATAATAAAAGATCACAAAACAAGAGTAGAGTGAACATGTCATTTTAATTTTCTAAATGACGAATATTGCTAAAGTTAAACACAATACTACATAAATGACTAGTAACAGATTTTTGCAAAACATTAAAATATTATTGACCAAACACATAGGTGGGCTACCTAAACTGCCATAAGCAATGAAAATTGCGTACCCACCCGAACACCATAAATGAAAAACAAAAACCTAAACCTAATACAACATATAGCTACAATTTTATTGAATGTGATAACAGTAACAACAGCTATTGCCATAATACATATAACAAAGAATGAAACAAAATGTATCAATATCTAAGAACTGTACATTGCTTACATTACAAATGAAGTACATAGCTACCTCGCCAGAGCAGCCCTCAATAAAGCAACAACCTGTCATGAGCAGCACAGTAATGTTGTTAGAAATTACAAACTACTTTATAATACACATCTATAGTAGCAAGCTCTGACCACAAGCTAACGTGGGGATTCCAAAAGGTGATGCTCTAGAGAGGTTTCTCTGTTTAACAAAGTACTCAAATAAGCGGTCAAATTTACAAGAACATAATACTAGTGTAACTACAATGTCAAAATGCCAATATCAAAATTGACATCTCATCATCTATATAGTAAAAAAAGTGCTGGACTTCAAACACAAAATTTTAACACACAACTTATGAAATATAATAACAACTACTTGCTTTAATCATGTTAAAAACATATGACAGTGACAATCTGAACATAGAAAGCAGCCTTATGCTGGACAGACTACAATGCAAACTGCCAAAGTCAAAAACAATCATTTATACAGTAAACAATGATTTGAAGCAGCCTTATGCTGGACTTCAAACTCAACATTATAACATAAAGTTTATGAAATATAATATCATCAACAACTTGCTGTAATCATGTTAAAACATAAATGACAATCTGAATACAGCAAGCAGCCTTATGCTGGACAGACTACAATGCAAATTGCCAAAATCAAAACGATCATCTATATTATAGTAAACAATGATTTGAAGCAGCCTTATGCTGGACTTCAAACACTAAAGTATAACACACAACTTATGAAATATAATATCCTCATCTACTTGATATTATCATGTTAAAAACATAGGACAATGACAATCTGAATGTAGAAAACAGTCTTATGCTGGACAGACAAGAATTCAAAATACAATCAACAACAACACCGCATTCATCTTTAAAGTACACAATGAACAGAAGCAGCCTTGTGCTGTACTTCAAAAACAAAAAAATCACAAATAAAGCATCATTATCGATATGCAATCAATATTGCTTACTGAACTAACTAATTTTTGGTAATGTTACCTTAGAGCAATGAAATATTTTCATAATTTCACACATTGATGTTAATATAATTAACAGCCTGACGCCAACTTTAACTGCGGCAGTCTAATGTAACTTTGCAATGCGTTGGACTTCCAACGTCCCATTTTTTGTATAGAATCCTCTGAAAAACCTTGCATGACAGCATGAGTTGCTGCCCCAATTCTGAAAGAGTGTGACTTGTAATGGCTGGCATCAAACCCCAGAAAAGTAATAGCATTTTTCAAATGTAAGTTAAAGAATGCGTACGAAACACCCTTCCCATCAGGCCATTGAAACAAAGGACCACTACAGTGTGAAGCTACTGACAAATATGACCTAATCGCAAAAACTGGACAGAGGGTACCATCATCTGAATTTACGGGCATAAACAGAGTGGCCGGTTTTTTGCAATGCTTGTATTTTCTTATTGTAAGTTCAAGCCCTGTCAAACCTTTCTGATCTTCAATTATTTGTATATCATTGTACTGAATTACTGAAGAAGAATTTTGGGTCCCTTTTACACACATTTCACCTATCCGTAACAATCCATTGAAAGCAATGATACACATAGCAGAAAAAGTAATTCTGTGCAAGTAATTATTAATTGTATTAGGAATAGCCAATGTAATTTTCTTAAGTAAATTGTACGTAATGGGCAAACGAGTATCCGGTGAAAGGTCAGTGGCGCGTAGATTATTAGCACCTTTTAAAAATTGTTTGACCAAAAATGAGTGACTGAAGTCTCGGAAACCAAATAGCTTATGAATGTAAGATAAAGCCGACACATGAGAAGCTATATTATTAACACGGTACTGGGAGGTGAACAGTTTGGCTAAAAAATTGACAATAAGTGTTTCTTGTATCGGTAATGTGATGTCAATGTTATTGTCAGCACAAGATTTGGCGTAAGCTTGCCAGTAACTAAAGTAAATTTTCTTCGTTCTGTCAGAAAGTGCCCCCTTTAAAATGCGCTGAGAGTCGTGACTTAAATCGACAGCCATTGAACTTGTACATGGAGTGGGGTACGATTCAGGAATGGTGCTTCCCGGAACGCTTTCTGAAAATCAAAACGAGACAAGCTATCAGCCATATTGTTATGAATACCACGGACATGCGACGCACGAAACAATATATTGTGTCTCATGGACAATAAAACTAACCGTCTTACGAGGTTCATCATAACTGGGTCTTTAGACGTCAGTTTGTTAATTACACAAACTGTAGCCATATTATCTGAATGAAACAAGATTTTATGATTGGCCATTTTGTGCCCCCAAAGCTGGACAGCAATTACAATAGGAAAAAGTTCCAGTATGTTTATATGGAGCTTTTTAAAGTGGTCCGGCCATCTTTCCGCAACCCACTCACTGCCAAATACTGATGCAAAACCCACTGTGGAAGCTGCATCTGTATATAAATTTAAAGTGTCTGCCGATATCCACTCATCATTCTTAAACATACACCTCCCATTGAAACTCTGCATAAAAGAAAACCACATATCTAGATCAGCACGTGATGATTTGTTTAATTTTATGTAAAAATTTGGCGATGAAACTCCCATAGTTAAGTCATACAGACGACGCAAAAAAGTGCGCCCCGGAACCACACAAATAGTGGCAAAGTTTAATAATCCTAACAAAGACTGCAGTTCGCGAAGTGTGACCTTTTTACGGTAACGGACCTGTTCCAGTTTAGTGCGAATTTTGGCCACCTTATCTGCAGGCAGTCTTGTTATCATACATGTTGAGTCAACTTCAATGCCATAAATAGTAATACAAGTTGTGGCATTTACAGTTTTTTCATGTTTTATGGGGATGTTAATGTTTTTACAAACAGTGATAAATCTATCTAAATTGTTTTGACATTGTCTGTCGTAATATGGCCCTACAAAAAAGAAATCATCTAAAATATGGCTCATGATGGCGTGATATTTGGATTCCATGATCCATTGTAATGCATCACTAAAACGATTAAACAGCTGACATGATATACTTAAACCCATAACTAAACAAGCATCCATGAAATATTCAACAGTATCCTCCATTGCCCAAGAAAAACCCAGGAGATGCCTATCTGACGGATGAATTGGAATAATACGGAAAGCATTTTCAATGTCTGTTTTTGCCATGAGACAATTACGACCACATTGTTTTACTTTTTCAACCACTGTATCAATAGAATCATACTGGACTTGAGTGAATTGACTATCTATTCCCGCATTGACCGAATGACCTTTAGGAAAAGACAAATCCTGAATTAAACGAAATTTTCCTGGTTCTTTCTTTGGCACTAGAGCTAGTGGTGAACAGATCAAGTCATTTGGCCTTTCCCTGAATGGGCCAATAATTCTACCTGCCTGTAATTCAGCCTTTAACTTTTTATTAACTTCATGTTTGTTTGATAATGCTGATGGGTGATTACGTACTAAATTTTGAACTGGTAAATTACTGTTAAATGGAATATGAAAGCCTTGGGTGAAACCTTCAACAAGAAATTTAGATTCGTCTTCGTTGTAACCAGCTAGGTATTTATGCAGGATTTTACTTTTTATTGGTGTTGGCACGAAAGGAATGACTCGATGTGTCACCACTACTAGAATTCACTTTGGATTGAGAAAGGGACCCCGAGGCCGCAGCACCACCAGCATTTGAACTCTTCTGAAATGTGAAACACTTAAATTTCGGATGATTTTTTCGACAGTGTCCACAAACATGTTGGTAGTTACAATTTCGTAAGTTACAACCTTGGGGCTTATTGTACTTAAAACAGACCTTGCCTGAAAGTTGTGGTCGAGAATTTGGAGTGGAGACCATAGTGGTAGCTCTAATCCATAATTCATGATGCAAAGTGCCCCACGGCATACGTTGCGTTTGTCTGTGGGCTCTGAAATTGCGGTCATAAAAGTTGAGTGCTGCAACCCCGTGCACCCTCTCTAAATCCCTTAACATATTAATATAAGATAATAAACCCGATGCTTCATTTGGGTAACGCCTTATATATATGTCCATATATACTGTAAAAGCTGACAGCCATTTGGACATAGTCAAGTTTTTGTCAGCTTCCCTTGGTGACACAGACACATTTTGGCCGCTGGCAGAAAATTTCACTGTAACCTCATCTGTAACATTACGCTTATCTATTAATGAGGAAAGTTCAATAAACTCATTGTTCCATATTGCTGTTTTTATCTTGTCACTGACAAGCGCCCCTAATGGTAAAGAGTTAGAATGTAGTTGATCAACAACCGTATCAGGCGTATCTATATTACCTGATAACAGTGCATCTCGAACAGATTCTGTGACATTACTAGGCACTGAATTACTCGCACATGGTGCACTGACGCCTTCATTTGACGATTGTCCGTCCATTGATGCAGGGCTGGTCAATACAGTGTTAGTAAACACACCCCTTGCCTCTAGGGCCACCATAACCGACTCAACTATTGCAGCATGGTCTACAGCAGGAATGGTAACATTATTTTCCTTCAGGCCCTCGGTCCTGCTCTTTTTTGACTTTCTTTTTTCTGTTGTCTTTGACCTTTTTGACGGCATGACCTGAAACACAGCACAAATGTTAAACCCCCAGTAGATGAATAATATCACCCGAACATATTCAACATGCTTTCATCTGTACATACTTGTAAACTGTTCATTTTTAAACAGGTATAAGACCTATAAATTTCTGACGTTATCATGAATCGTATTTATATTATACTGCCCAACAGCCAGCTATATGGTGTGATATATTACAACAAGTATCAACTAAATACCATACTGCCGACTGATACAACACCAGCATAAGCTGAGTTTCCAACAGACCTATTAAGCTGCAAAATACATGCAACTGATCTCTTACAGGTTGCAAACTACATGCAACCCCTTTTAACTAGCAACCCCAGCTAAGTTTTTATTTATCAGTTTTATTGATTTTAAAATAAAGAGCATGCCAAAATAAGCTCAGAACAGTTTAGATTTTTTAAATATCTCCACCAGAACAAAAGTTATGGATTTTTGAAGTTGTGGATTTTTCGCGAAATTTCGACCACATTTATCTGTATTTTGTCGGTTCTGCGACTACTTTCGGCGCCAAATCATGGCACCGAAAATGTTCAGAATTTCATCAAAATTGCTGTAACTTTTTTAAAATTTGATATACCTGAATGAAACCTGGTCACTTTATGTTTTTTGGCATGCTCTTCCTATTTATGCACTTATTTTTTCTCTACCAGGTATGGATAACACAATATTTTAGAAAAAAAACAGAAGAAAAAATCATATTTATTTTCAATCTTTTATTCACATGTCCAGCACTAAAAATATTTTCATATTGGCATTAGAATAAACAAACATAAATACAACAAATAAAATAATGATACAAACCAGAGATAAGAACAAATAATATGGCTCTATAGACTACTTGTCTTTGTGAAAAACTTTTTTAAGCACTGGTTATTCAAGTCAAGTGAAAATGCAAACTTTTTACAGGATCGAATGAACTTTTAGTGGACCAAACAGAGTGCATACAAAATTTCATATAATTCGGTCTGGGGTAAAGTTCCAACACTGTATAACTTATACATTTAATTAAAGTAAACTCTACTGTATTTCTCAAACAAAGTGTTCATATTTTCATGGTCTTCTATGAACCACAAACGACCTGAATTCCTACATGCTGGCAGAAAGCCGCGTTTGATGACAAATTCCTTCGAAACACGCTGAATATCCTTCCTTGCAGGCCAGAAGTAGTAGCCAGCATTTCTAGTTGCAGCCAGGAAATTAACTACCAAAAAGTCCTTAGTGATTTGTTCAATAATTCCAGGATACCACATATCTTGGTACGCGACAATCACATATTCATTTACAGCATAATTGGTCAGGCTTATTTCATGTTCGAATTCTAAGTCAGATTCATTGTCACTAATTTCAGGTTCTTGTTTCTTCCTTTTTTTGCCTTTCTTTTGTTTATCATTTAACATGTCATTGTGGATTGATGAAATAACATCTTGTTCAGCTTTTACGTGTGTTGCACGGAGATGTTTACCACCTTTTCGAGCAAGTTTTAGAACATTAGTTCTGTCATTGATTGGCATGTCGGTCAACCATGTTATCATTCTGCTTCTGTTGCGTTTAAGCAGTTGAACACTAGAATGGTGATGCATTGTTGCATTTGGTCGACGTTTCTGGCTACTATCGAGGTCGCCAAAATGATGCTCGCAGCCAAGATTTGTAGAATGAGCATATCCAGTGCGTTTCAGGTCTTCCGGGCTAGGATTCTTACTGAACTGCCCATCTGGCAAAAAGTCTACTAACTGCTTTTCTATGCACCTTAACATTGCACTAGAGACCACTTTGATAAATTCATAGAGCAATTTACGACTTAGTATGTCTGAAATACCGAGAATATCTTCAGACTCCCAGTGTTTTTCGGGGCCAAGAAGTGTTTCTGGGTTGCTGATACAAGTTTTCAAATATCCGACAAGGGTTTGGATGTGACTATAGAGCATGAGGTAAGGGACAGCACCAGATGTTACCAGATTCCAATAGGGCCCTGTGACTTTCAAATAACACAGTCCAAAGCAAGTAAGCAATGTCCGGATTATTGTACACTGAAGGTCACCCTTAACAGAAATAAATTTTCGGTTTGGCTGCTGAACTGTGTTGAGAACATCAAGCATGTCATTAGTATGTAGTAAAACCTCGGCAGAAGTCTGGAAAAGGCCATTAAAACGGTTGTCTCTATAGTTGCCAATGACTGACTTCACACCTGAAATTCACAAAAAAAAAAACTTAAGTTCATTAATTAAACAAAGTGGAAAGTTGTTTGCTTATCTGGACAAAATTATCATTAAGTTCAGGAAACAAATCAAATAAAAGTCACTCATTATAGAGTCATGGTTCTGAAGATTAAGTCAGACACAAAACAATTTCTAAAAACTTTTGAATTAAATATTAAAATTTACAGTTAAGTTATATTTTTTCATTTGACTTTATGCTTTTTCTTTTAATCAATTTTTATTTACCATTTTCACTGCAATGTGCTTCCCATCTGTCTCGCACTCCAAGGTGGTCTCCAGCAGGCCCGAAAGTATCTGATACTGTTCGTACAACACGTTCCACAACAGTGCCGCTTTTACGCCAGAACTTAAACTGAGGAAGGTTGTCGCGCCCAAGTGGTCCATTTTCATCCACTATTTTATTTTCAACTTTTTTAATATCGTCACAGGAGTATTTGTGGAATCCCAGCAAGACATGGGCCATACAGTGGAAATGTTTCACCTTCTCAAAGTCAGTTTCTAGGGTCAAATTAAGTACATTATCTCTCCATTCATCCAGTAACCTGTCGGCGGCTTTTTCGTTGCTTGCACGATCGGACATACTAAAGGAAAGTTTTTCTAGTGTATTTCTGATGAAATTCTCGGACTCCTCTGGTTTTTTGTTTGTTTGAATTTCAGACATTTCATGTACATGAGTTTTGGTAACATCATTTATAGTCTTTGCTGTCTCGTGGGCAACTCTTGTAAATCCAAGACTCAGAACTTCCCCGGTATTTAGTGTCACAGACGTATCAAGGATTTTTTGTTTTTTCCTTGTAGTGCCATCGCGGTTTATACCAAAACTTTCAGCAGATTCAATCTTAGATGCAATGAATTTCTTTGCAAGGTAGTGTCCTTCATCTATAATTGTTTGAGTTGTGGACTTTGAAGGCAAGTCACTGCTATCAATATTTCTAGCAAAGATATGGTTAGAAATGGTTTGAATCAAAATGTTTAACTAAGTCGCAAAGTACATGCAACTCAAGTGTTCATTAATCAATCATTAAACAAATAATACAGGTCTATAGAAACATATATCAGCTGCAAATACATGCAGCCCATCAATAATACTTCAGATCTATGCAAATACATGCATGCTTTCTAATATCATTCTGCTGTTTAACACCTGCAACAACAGTCATTGACTGACTAAGATGCTGCAAAATACATGCAGACCATCTATTACATAAAATGTTTTACGCAAAATACATGCGTACCAGCCACAAAATACATGCAGCCAAATCGAGAACATGAGCTGAAAATACATGCAGCTCAATAACTGCGAAAACATGCAGCCTGTTCATACAACATCTTTCACGACCATAAATACATCAAGTACATTTGTAAATAAATACAAATCCCAATTGTTTTAACTTTATAATCTTTATATTGTGTACTACTGATGTTCCACTATACCTCTGCTAGCGTAATGTACAATTCTAATTCCATCTACTGACTCTTATGATGCAGTCCCTGACACTTCTTAAATATTTAGGGTATCCAATATCACTAGATAAGTGTATGCCATCTGACGCAAATATAGAATGTTGGCAGTTCCACATGCCTCTATGCTTCCAGAAACAAATTGCTAAGTCAGTTGTGCCTAATAGATTTTGAATTGCCACATTGGCACAAATTACGTGCGAATTGTAACCATCATAAGGCACATAATTCCTCTTCAACAATTGGAAAATGACCACTTTTTCTATTAAATAGGAAGCGTAACTCACTATATCAAGAGCAAATTGTTCTGGGGAATAACCTTCTCTACATAAATCATTTGACCCAATGTCAAGCATAACCAAATCGCAATTAAATAATCTATCATCCACTGAATGCAACCGTCTGCGTTGACTCAGCTGTAATCCCCCGAATCCTACACAAGCTAAACTAAACCTCTCCGGGTCTAGTCCCAAACTACTATTGTCCCGTTGCTCTATATAATCGTGAAATCTACGCACAAAACTGTGTCCCCAAAGCATAACTTTGACAGCCATATTATTAAATTAGCGAAAAAAGCAGAGACTACAGTAAATAAACAAATATTGCAAATGTACACACAGCCAACGCGTGACCTAGTTCCGCATGACGCGTGAACAAGCTATTTATAGCACAATGTCACAAACAATAACGTTAAAACCTAACAAGGTTTAAACTAAAAATGCAATACACAAACCATCAAATCGGTAAATGCATAATTGAGAAAAGTACATAGATATCAGAAAGTACTTAACTTGATCCAGTTGTCTCGTTCGCAGAACAATGGATACTGATAAAACCCGCAACACGGGTCAATCCGTAACGGGGAAGTTCTCAAACTAGACAAATATAATTGAGGAGGGGGCGACTCAAACATTTTTAACTACGTTAAACTGCCTTTTTAACGATATTGTTGTTAAAGTGATAAAATGGCGTAGTGAATTGAGCGGTTATTTGCTGTGTGTTTCAAATTGACTGTTTACTTACTTGATAACGACATATTTTGGAATTATATTGTGCGGATCGTAAAATATCAAGGTCGAGCACATTGCGTAAATAAAAAGTGACGTCATTCTACTTCCTGTCAAGCTTTTATGCGCAGAAAACAGAAAGTATCGAAAACACGTACGTATCGAATACATGTCAACCGACGATAGATAATAAATGAATAATAAATAGAAACCGATTTTTAAAAAAATCGCAATATACAGGCCGTCCCTATTACTGCTATCAAACTCTTTACCAGTGTTAAATGCACAACAGTACAAGTCTGCAATCATTCAACCATTTAATCCTCATAAGCATTTCTTCTTCTTGTCGAAAAACATAAAAATACTCTCAATAACAATGAAATAATACATCAACTGATTGCATTTCTTGACACACTGACATTCATATTGATTTTTGCTTGATGACATTACCGCCTATCGACCATGCAATTAAATGAGAGATATCCCAGCCAGCATTGGTATATCGGATAGATATCGTTTATAGACCGGCATATCGGCATAACGGTTAGATGTCTATCCGATATCTATCCGTGATTGTAGGATGATTCATTTTCCCCCAAATTTCGTTAACCAGTGGATGAAATATAAAAGAGAAATGCATTTTATGATAGTAAGGATATGTAATTTAGTATTTTGACGTTAAATAAAGAAAAAATAAAGCCGTTGACGGTCCGATCCCGGTCCGATATCGAGGTAAAACACGTGATAAATTCGTTTGATTTGTATTATTGTTCTGTAGCCAACCGGTCGGCGCGAGAAAGAGACAATGAAATTTAGACTGTGGATTTATTTTACTCCAGGTAAAAACCGTTAAATAATATCATGTTCAACGTAGAATGTTTTCTGAAATTCATTTTTTTACGCCAAGATTGAAACCGGCACGTGCACATGATAGCTTAGACATTTATTTGTATTTGTAATGAGATTTCGCGATAAATGTAAAAACAAATAAATGTTTAAACATAGTTTTAAACTTTGTTAGGCTTGTTTATTTAGTGAATTATTTTCAATATCAAGAGTTAGGCTCGCTTTTTACTTGTTTTTATTTGAAGTGTACGTAAAATTACAGCGATATTGGTTGAAATTGGAAACTGATGTCTTTGAATTTGAATTGTTTTTCTTACAGGTCAGCCATTTCTCCAAATTCCAATGTTGTTGACTCACTATTAAAAACCATGGTAAAGAGAATAATGAAAGAAGTTGCCCATTACAGACTGACTATCGAGTTAAATTGGACTGGGGCGAAGGAAGGGATCTGTGATGACTTGTGGTTCACTGAAATTTAGTTCAGCTATTCTTTGTAAGTTTTTTAATGAAGTTGATGACTATTGTGTGTAATGTGTTTTGCGTCAGTTATTCTAATAAGTTCATATACCTGCTTGAGTATTGAAAAAGCTGAGAGCTTAATATATTGATGCACTCCCAAGTCAATTTCCTGGATCAAACCCATCAATACTTAAAGGGGTAACAGGACTATATAAACCACTAGATGGCGCTGGGGCTGGTTTTGTAAAATTTTATGCATGTTTCATATCAGAGAGCCCTTTTTTGAATTTTTGAATAAACTACAGAAAAATATTCTTTGCAAATTCTCACAATGGTAAATTATTCCATGTCAAAACATTTCATTCAAAAATCTTAGTAATACATACATCAATTCTAACTGTTACTTTGAGAAAAAGTTTAAACCTGTCTAACAGAAAATTTGAATTTCCTGGGAGGTGTGGCTACTTGCTGATAAACTCTCTGTTTGTAAACAGAGGCACATGGTAAGGTTGAGCAGCTGATGCTTTCTATATAACAGTACTTTACTAACCAGTGGTCAGTTGATGCCTCACCCATTCTTGTGCTATTTTAAACAACAGAGAGTTTAATTAGGCATATCAGTTTACATAGCTCAACCCACAAATACTCTCTCTAATGAAATGAGAGAAATTTTCTCAGTTAAGGACATGGGTCTTTCTCTCTTCATTGGGAAAAAGCCTTTGCCTGTTGAATTTTTGAAGCAATATCCCGAAATTTACGGTTTCGGTAATTATAGAGCTGCTAGTGTAAATTTAGACTTTCGAAAACTGTATGATTTTAGATAAATTTTCAATTGGGAAGGGCCTTTTAAAGACCAATGTCAGCCAGTACAGCTAGTTAACATTATTAGTTTGGTAGGCATACTTGCATAACAATGTAATAGTTTTCTATACATGCAAGATGTAATTGCTATGCTGTAATGCATATTATTCATGTTTCAGGAGCACTGAAGAGAAACTACCGACAGACCAACATACATGATTCTGATTTCTTTATGGAGGATTGGCTTCTGACTGGGGTGGAGAGATAAAATTCCAGTTGGACCATCAGACCTAGAAATAGTAGTGATGACTATACATCATAATTATGCAACAGTTCTAATTGACTTACAAGTGAAAACGTTGTTCAGTATCAGTGATGGACGAAAAATCATTCAGATACTAATTCAGCCTTTTCTTACATGAAAAGCCAACAGTGTGTGTTGTGTCCCTGTGTTAACTGTGACTTTCCCCAGTTTTCTAATATTTTCTAACACAATCTTTATTAAAAGAACTGTTTATCACTCATTATCCATGTATCATTCCTCTTGTTGTTAAATTATTGGTATCTACTACTTTTATGTTGCACATGTGTTTTATATACATTCTCTAATACTTTTCTTGATAATTCAGGCAATGACTTTTGAGACAACATAAGTAATATAGTACAGTAAAACCTCTGCAGAGCAGCCCTCCGTAGACCAACAACTTTTTAACAGCACTTTCAAAATTTCCTAAACTGATACTTGCCATAAATTCAACCTCTGTATAGCAACAACCTCTAAACAACGGTCAACAGCCCCCACAGAGCGTTGCTGTACAGAGGTTGTACTGTACTGAGTACATAAGTAGATGTGACACATCTGACATTTCATACTAACACAGAATTTTATCATTTGTGTAGATCACATTATAACAAGACAAAAATGTTTACTGTTTAGTTAAAACGAAGATAAGAAATTGTTTAATTTGTTAACTGTGGTAAAAAAAGGAAATCATTTTGTTCAAAGACTGATATTAATTAACTCAGTCATGTTTTTATTGGCAATTTGACTAAATTCTTGTTAATTTTTTCTTCATTCATCAGAATTGGCAATGAAGTCTTCTAAATGCATCTTTGCCTGTTGTTTACTGTGCAATATGACAAATTGAAATAAATATTATTTGATTAATAATGTATTTCACTGTGTTATTGTCGGTCTGACCAAGAATCTGCACACATTTGAGAATTTATGCTAGGGTATAAAATTGCAGATATCGGGCCTATATTGGACCGACATATATCTGAAACGATATCGGACCGATCAAATGCCGATGGGCAAAACGATAACGGCCCGATATCGTATCGGATATCGGACCGATATGAAATGCATATCTGTCCGATATCGGACCGATATGGTTTTGCTGGCTGGGATATGTAGTAACGCGGGAAATTCCTGCGTCAGTACTAAAACTCCAGCCAATGTGCGGACCATCTAGCAATTGCTGAAATATCAAAACTGTGTTTTAATAGATCTAATGCATAAAAATGCTACACATTTAAATAGCAGTGTTAATTTGAATTGAATGCAAATGGCAGTATGAAAGATAAATTGACTTGACAGTAGAAATGATAAAAATCTTCAATGAAAAATGTTTTAAAGTCGCGGCAGGAAATGTCTGGTTCCCTGCCAACAAATACCAGACTGAAACAGATGGAGGCGATACGCATGTGCAAGTCCTTGTTATTATCCGGGCATCGGGGGTAATAGTGTCACTGCGGAAATAGGCATACAAGTTAACATATCAATAAAAAAAATGTAAAAAAAAATTCAATATTTATTTATTATCTAATCATGATACAGTTACCTATGGTTTTTGTCTGTCACTCAGTGATAAGATTTAATCATTATTCATTATTTATTTTTTATACTTCCAGATCGCCTTACTTGAAGAGTCAAGTTTTAAAAAATTAAGTTACTGCAACCAGAAACTGTTGCAACCTTACATTTGCATGTATTATTGATGTTGAAGTTGGTTGTCAGTCAACCTTGAAGAATGATACTGAGTCTACTGTAGTGATGAGCATGGTTTTGCTACTTATGCAGTTTTGCAACAGTGTACACTGTACATGTAAAAATGTAAGTAGAAATAGAAAATTACTAATGATTAAATGAATTGGACAAATATGATCAGAAATGTAATATTTTCAGTGCATAATTAATTATCCATAATTTACATGTATTATCAAACTCATTTGAGTCCATGCTTCGATCAACTTCAGTGCTTGGTGGTACCTGGCAAAATTCACTATGTAGACATCTACAGGGTGTCCCATAATATCTGTTACCATTTGAATCATGTTCAACTTCAGTTCAAGGAGAGATCTTTTTTTTATTATTTATTTTTATTCTTCATACTCGTACAATCATATGGAATGTTATGTTACATTTTGTTACATATTTTTAACATACAAGTTTGAAAAGAATCATCATGCATGTATAACATTTTGTATTGTTGCAAATATATGATGTTTTCATATGAAGAATATATAAATTTTAAGGAGAAAAGAACTGAAGAAAAAAAAATAAATGTGGGTTTAAGCTCGTTTCCGATTCCGTATAATTAATAATATTCATACATGAATTATATTTTTTACAGTCGAAAATGTAAAAGGTTTTAGAAAGTTTTTGCTCGGAAAAGATGATACATTTGTAAATTATAATTCAAAACCAGCCCATTTGGTGTTATGCTGATTTAACTTGTCATTTATCAATGCTATTCCGTTTTCTAATTTTATTCTTATTTTAAGATACGCAACAAAGTTATCAAAATTTAGTGCTTGATTTCTATGTTTCGTTTGAAATATATAAGATTTCATGAGAAGTAAAATGAAATTAATTACATTTCTTCTTTTAATATTTTCCTTGTCTATTATTCCAAAACATACTGTTTCTAAGTTCAAAGAACATTTTAGGTTTCTATCGGATAGAAAAATTCCAAGTTTATTCCACAAATGTTGCACATGATTACATTCCCAAAACAAATGCTCTAATGTTTCTACTTGCATGTTACAAAAATAGCATAAACTTGATTCTGAGATCTTGCATTGATTTAATGATTTATTAGTTGGTAAAATTCTCATTAAGTATTTGTATTGAAAACTTCTTAATTTTACATCTATAGTAGCTTTTTGTGTTTGAGAGTATATTTTTGTCCACTGTAATGACTCATTAGGGAATATTGATGACCATTTTGTTTCGGACTTTATTTTTGCTTTAGTTTTAGTTTTCAGCTGTGTCTCGTAGAGTAATTTGTTGGGTTCTTTTGATTTTAATAATTTGTCAAATAATGTTTCTTGTTGTGTGTATATTATACCCTCTTGAGTTAGTGCCTTCTTTAGATTTATAGGAACACTGGATATTAAATTAAAGTATCTTAAATATTGCATGTCATCTATGTTATATAAATGTTTTATGTTTTCAAAGTTATAGAAGGCTTTTGTTCTATAATCAAAAATATGTTCTAATTTCGTTATTCCCTTTTCATGCCAATCTTTGTAATAAAACGTTTTGTTACATAGTTTGATTTCCGTATTGTTCCATATTAATTGTTTACTTACTTCTACATTATTTTCATTTTTATTTATACTTATCCAAGATCGTAATATATCTTCTAAAAATATATTTCCATTGCTTAGTGCTTTTGCATCACTTTCAGATATGTTACATTGAAATATTAGCTCTCCTCCTTTTTTATTTAGTATTGATTGATAAAAGATTTTCCAATGTCCATTACTGTTCTTATCTATTAATCTTTTTATCCAGCATCCCTTAAGAGCATTAAGAAAATAGTTTAAGTTGACCATTCTTATTCCTCCTAAGGTATAATCTAATACAAGCGTATCTCTTTTAATCTTATCAGGTTTGTCATTCCACAAAAATTTAAACATCTGTGTGGTTATATTTTGAATAATTTGTTTAGATGGATTTTGTAGAACAGTTAATGGGTAGATAAGTTTGGGAAGTGCAAATGTTTTCAAGACAGTAGCTTTTCCTAATAATGTTAATTTCCTATGTTGCCATTGTTTTAAGCAGTTATTGAAACTTTCAATTTTAGGTATAAAATTTAGTTTAAGATTTTGTTCTTTATCATTTGTAAATATTTTGCCAAGAGTTTGAGCTGAGTCAGATGTCCATTTAAATTGTTTGTCTTGACAGTACTTTATGTTAGTGTTTTCCAAAGAACCTATTCTTAACACATTTGTTTTATTAGTATTAAGTTTTAATCCTGAGACACATTCAAAATTTGAAATAACATCTACTAATTTTTCAAAAGATTGTTTAGAGCCGTTATTCATAAAAGTGGCATCATCCGCAAACAGTGACTGTTTTATTTCAATGTTGTTAATAGTAATACCTTTAATGGACTTTTCTTTCTGAATATAATTTGATAGAATTTCGATGCAAATAATGAAGAGGGAAGAAGAGAGAGGACAGCCTTGTCTAACTCCTCGATGTATATTAAAAGCTTCGGAAAAATAACCATTGTTTATAACTATACTGGTTATATCATTATAAAATAATTTTACCCACTTAATGAGAGATTCTCCGAAATTAAAGTGATGTAAACATTTTATCATAAAATTGTGATCAAGGGTATCGAATGCCTTTTCGAAATCGGCAAATAGAAGTAATCCCGGTACTTGTTTTTGTTGCGCATATTCTATTATTTCGAAAATCAAACGTACATTTTCGCCAATGTATCTGCCTTTAATAAAACCTGTTTGTGAGCTGCTTATAATAGAATTAATAACTTTCTTTATTCTGTTTGCGATGGCTTTTGTAGCAATTTTGTAATCAACGTTAAGTAGACTTATTGGGCGCCAATTACTTAATATTTCTAGGTCTTTATTTGGTTTTGGTAGGAGGGAGATAATACTCTGTCTTTGTAAACATGTTAGTTGCCCAGTGATAAATGAATGATTTATAGAATTCATGTAATATGTTTTTATGTCTTGCCAAAATACTTTATAAAATTCAACGGTGATTCCATCGGAACCGGGGCTTTTTTGGTTCTTCATTTCACTAAGGGCTTCAAAACATTCATTTTCATTTAATATACCTTCACAGTCTACTTTTTCGTTTTCAGTGAGTTTATTTATTTCTGGGGTAAAAAGATATAACTGCTGTTTTTACTGTCTTTTGCACTATATAATTGCTTGTAGAAGGTTGCCTGAGCCTTTAGTATTTCATTTTGAGAAGTGATTTCATTTTTATTTTTAATTTATATATTGTTTTCTTTTCTGCATTTGTTTTTCTAAGGCTGCGAAATATTTACTATTTCTTTCGTTTCCTTCTATACTAATTGCTTTAGCTCGTATCAAAATTCCATTTATTCTTTTTTCTATGATCTGATTTAACTCTTGTTGCTTTGTATTTATCTCTGATATTACTGCATTTATATTTGTATTTTCATTAGTTCTATTTAGTTCATGTTCTACTATATTTATAGTATCATTTAATTCCTTTTCAAGTTTATTTTCCTCTCGTTTTTTATTAGTTGTGTATCTTATAGTAACATTTCTAATGGTTCCTTTTATAATTTCCCAAAGTGTATTTGGGTCTGTTTCTTTATTTATCTCTACAATGTCTTTGATGTTATTTACAATCATTGTTTGATATTCATTTTCAACTAAGATACTATTGTTAAATTTAAAGTAGCCTGGGCCCCTTTTTACATTTATGCATTCAAATTCAAGGTCAATAAGTGAATGGTCTGTCTTATAACCTGACTTAATATTACAGTTTTTTACTTTATTGGTTAGACTTTTTGATAATAAAAAGTAGTCTAATCTGCTTGAAACCCGTGGTACTGTATTTGAATGCCATGTATATTGCAACTTCGATGGATTGAATGAACGCCAAATATCTATTAATTGGCCAATATTTATTATTTCATTTATTTCATTTCTACATTTTTTATGAGTGTCAGTCTTACCGTTTCGTTTATCATTTTTTATGTCTAAAATTGTGTTAAAATCGCCTCCAATTATATAAGTTTCATCAATATTTTGGTTAATGTCGTTTTTCATAAGTTTAAAAACATTTATATTGTCATCATTAGGTCCATATATATTCATTTTATTAAACTTATTTTCATTTACAATTATTTCTAATTTGATTAAACGACCTATTAATATTTCTTTAAAATTTTTAATTTCACCTACAAAGTTTGGACTGAATAATATTGCGACCCCTTCACTGTTCCCTTTGTTCCCACTAAAGAAAGATTTACCTTTCCATTCAGTGTTCCATTTATCTAATATAAGCGGCATTGAATGTGTCTCTTGTAATAAACAGACTGAATAGTTACTTGATTCTAAATATTGAAATATATGTTGTCTTTTTCTAAAATTACCTAATCCTCTTACATTTAACGAGCAAATTCTAACCTTTTCCAACACTTAAAAACAGAAAGAAAAAATCATAATGAATGTATTTGGAAACGAACAAAAACCCATGCATAATAAACATAACTATTGAGAGGTGGCGTAAGTTGGCCACTTTCGAGCTACAACCATTATTTAATATTCATGATCTATTTAACTTCATATTGTTATTACTAATAGCGATATAGATCCTAAATTTGATTATAAAAACATAGCAAAGATAAATATATATGTATTTGCTTCTGATAATTCAAAACTATTTCTTATATAAATATTTAGTTATAATGTCAGCATTGTAGAACGTCGTACTTCAAAAAAGTTTCAAATGAGAATAAAAGTCACCCAAAATAATAATGTTGTGATAACAATTATAAATATCGGTATGCTGTAAAGTATGGTCTGATACAAGAATAGTTATAGATGCAAACTAACTTATACTGATCATAAAGTTCTGATTAAGAATTGTAATATCTAGCACACTTAATACAATTTTCAAACAGAAGTAGAAACAATTGATACAGTTATTACAATGTTTCATTACAACACTGTGCTCTGTTTTTCCTGTCATCATATCTCAATAATAAGCATAGTTGAAAAAAAAAATAACTATGTAAACTAATTTGTATACTTAAGTCGTACTGCTGTAGATACATAAATGTACTTATAGAATATAATCAATATGGCATAATCGAAAGTTTGATGTATTACATAATTATAAAACATTGTCATATCATTAAACTTTTTTATCTTCCAATTAAAATCAATATTATATACATCTAGTTTAACTAAATGATAAAATGTTTATTTTCTGTACTTAAGCTTATTACTTTAACAACAAATGGTGAGGGTGTCTTATAGAAATGAGTTTCATTTTACTTATAAGATAAAGATGTGTTATAAGATAACATATTAAACTGAAAATAAAAAAACTAATGTGTGTTACGTACACAACATTATTTTTTTATATAACAATGTATTCTTGTTCAATAAAAAACAAGGTTCAATACAAAACTTGTATTACATATGATTGTCATATTAATTGCATGACTATGCAATTATATTAGCTAAGTATTCACAGATATGTAATATATCATCGATAAAATTTATATAACACTGCACTTCCTATAAAGAAATAAAGACACGTGTCCATGAAGTGTACATGTAATTCTTCATAACAAAATGTCTACTGATAATTTGTGCCTGCGTTTACTTATGTTTAATACAACATACTTTATATGATTTAGATTACATGTATCAATATATTTACCGATTGTTTATCTAATTCATGCATGAAAGATTTATAATGCACGTATAACTATAAGAGTACATGCACATAAATGTGTATTTATATAGTTTCATGTACACATGATAGACATATATTACCACAAGATACGCAAAAAACATTTTCATGATTTAAATCAGTCTATCATGAAAGCTAATACACTTGTGCTACACATTTTATTACGTAACAATTCAGTGGAGTACAGTATATGACCAAAAGTTTTGTTATAATATGATTTAGGTATCCATTAGTTAAACACGTTATGTTCTTAAATAAAGTACTTTAATCTTTGATCTATCGTACTTTTGCTTCGACTAATCGATGTTTTCTGTTTTTGGCCA
This sequence comes from Lutraria lutraria, assembly GCA_964023205.1. Classification (NCBI taxonomy): domain Eukaryota; kingdom Metazoa; phylum Mollusca; class Bivalvia; order Venerida; family Mactridae; genus Lutraria; species Lutraria lutraria. The sequence goes on from OZ026842.1 coordinate 651,373, forward strand.
TGGAAGATCCACCCAATGTTTGTATTCCTTGAATCGAACTTTGTGTGTATTACCATTTTTGTTTTGATAGAAAATTTTCCCATTCCGGGTCCATGTTGATTGAACTTCGTCCTTCATTTTATGTTTAACACATAAGTAGACATGATGGTTGAACTGGGTAAGGTCTTCAGAGACGAATATTTTACTCCCTTTCAGCTTTTTCAGATTGTTCATGATTTTGATTTTAGTTGTTCGATGAACGAATCTCACGATGATTTGCCGTTTATTGCTACTCTTATTTTTACCAAGCCTGTGTGCTATATCAATACCGCTTTTTGTGAGTTTCAAGTCTGGCATATATTGATTAAAAAGATTTACCACTTTTTCGGACGTTTTTTCATCAGACTCTTTGTTATCTTCAGTGATTCCGTTAACTCTGATATTATTTATTCTGCTGTATTGCTCGAGTTCATTCAGGTAGTCTGTGGTATTATCATTGTTTTTTTCACACTCTTGGCGGATTTTAGTGTTTTCTTCATATTGCTCCTCCAATTTGTTATTTGTAGCTATCAGGTCTGATTTCAGTTGATCATTCTCTTTTTCTTTGTCAAATAAGCGGCTTTCTATTATTTCAAGTTTACGTTCTACGGACTGTAGTAATTCATCCTTTAGTTGCTGTATCATCTCCTTTATCATTTCCCGTAGTTTGCCGTCATCCTTCGTTATGACGTTTGATAATTTTTTGTTTATGTCTGATAGCTGATGTTGTATTTGTGACAAGTCTATTTCTTTTTGTTTACTTTGTGCTTTAGCGCGTCTCTCCTTTTGTTTCTTTTGATGATCACTAATTTTTGCTGGTGGTGTGTTTATGCTGGAGTCTAACTCACTGAGGCTGCTGGTTTCACTCCTCCCTCTCTTTTTATCATTACTACTCATCTTGGCAATTACTTTTGGCTTGACCTGTACTTGTGCACGATTTTAGCGTGACCCGTGTACGCTACTGTCACCAAATATGACCTTTATAACAAAGATGGCGTCGCTCTTAGTGGCCGGATTGGAAAAAAATCAAAGTTCCATAGTATCCCTTTTTTGGTCAGTATATTTGTATATATAATTTTCACATACCGTGTTTTAAAGATCCTAAAGTCCAATTTTTAATCCATTTTCGAGGTTATAAACACGATAAATTTTAACTTTTTGTGTGAGCTGATCGAATTGCGTCCTGTTCACAAAGGGAGCTAATCTCTTTTATCTAGGTGAGGGTTTGTAGACTCTGTGTAGATATCTATTACATTTACAATGATTTTCCATAAAAGAACATTATAGTCATTCACTTTCCCACTGACAAGTCAATTTTGGTAAATCTAAATAGTTAATGTAGTCAATAATAGTGCTTGGATAATACAGAATATATCGTCATTTGTTTTTGTACCGGTTTTGTCACTCACAGATACATACCGATACATTGACGCCATGTATTGATACATGCAGAAACAGCCTTGAAATGATTTATTTGTCTGTCTACTAGCTACGAATAGTCAGTATAGGGAAATAAAATTGTTTGAAGTAATTATCCTTTGCTCTCAGTAAAGCTAAGTTGTTATATTCATCCTAAATGACTTGTATAATCCATGTTCAAAATGATGTTATGCCTCCAAAGCAATCAGACAGTTGAATGTTAAATTTAAAGTAATGAAGTCATCATCATGTCACATCAAAGATAACTATTTATGCATTTTTTGAAGTCTATGCATTGTGATACCTATCATATCACATTGTCCGTATTGCAAAAGTATCGCGATACGTTGTAACCATATCGTCCAAGCCCTATGCAGTAATACCACAATCTATGGATTCATTTAATACATTACTTTATATATATGTATGTCTAATATTCCTTATCAGGTAGCTTTTAATGTCTGTAAACTGAATAAGACTTAATCACTTATTCAGAATTTTTGCTATTACTAACTTAAACCTTTTGCCAAGTGAAGGTAATTGCTTAAAGTCCCATTAGCTTTTTGCAAAAAAAAATATGCTAAAACATTCAATTACTGATATTATTCCAAGATAATCATTACCGACTAAACAAGCCCTTTTTCTTCTAAAAAACACTCATTTCACTGTGATTTTGCTTTTGTAAACTGGAAATATGTAGAGCATGACTGTGACGTCACTTTACGACGTGTGCATAACATGACTGCGGGAAAACACAGCTGTTCTGTAAATACTATTTATTTCAATGATAGTGAAAAAAATATGATAGTGGTTTTGCAAACATTTTGTCTTGCTATAAAATAAGCACGGGAGGAAAACACACCGGACTTATGGGACTTGATGTCATTTGTGTCTATTTAAAAACAAGAGGGCCATGATGGCCCTATAAATGCTCACCAGGAGAAAAGGTCATTTGGAGATTAACATTGTCAAAGTTTTCTATACGAGTCCAAGTAAGATCAAGAGACCCATCTGGGCCGTTTTTTATCCCATGGCCATTATATGAACAGATTTAAAAGAGGTCCATTAGACAAAGCTAGATACCAAATATCTTAGCTATAGGCCTTGTGGTTTCGGAGAAGAAGATTTTTTAAAATGTTCCTATATAAAATATAATAAACCCCAGGGCGGGGCCAATTTTGACCCTAGGGCAGTAATTTGAACAAACTTGGTAGAGATCCACTAGACAATGCTACATACCAAATATCTTAGCTCTAAGCCTTGTGGTTTCGGAGAAGATTTTTTTAATTTTCCTATATAAAATAGAATAAACCCCAGGGCGGGGCCAATTTTGACCCTAGGGCAATAATTTGAACAAACTTGGTAGAGGTCCACTAGATAATGCTATATATCAAATATCTTAGCTCTAGGCCTTGTGGTTTCGGAGAAGAAGATTTTTATACCCCCAGATATGAAATATATGGGGGCTATATTGGATTCACGCTTGACGGTCGGTCGGTCGGTCGGTCCGTGCGTCTGTAAACACAATTTGTCCGGAGGATTTCTCAGCAACTACTTACAGGATTTCAATGAAACTTCACAGAAGTGATCAGTAGTAAGCCTAGTTGTGATAGCTTAAAGCATTTTTCGTTCGGATTAATTATCACTGAGTTATACCCCTTTGTTGTTTTTATACAGTATGTACAATAGACAAATTATGTCCGGACAATGTCTCAGCAACTACTCACAGGATCTCAATGAAACTTCACAGAAGTGATCAGTAGTAAGCCTAGCTGTGCATGCTTAAAGCATTTTTCGTTTGGATTGATTTTCACTGAGTTATAGCCCATTGTTTTTTTCTACAGTATAAATAGGCAAATTTTGTCCGGACTATTTCTCATTGACTACTGCCAGGAATTCTATAAAACTTCTCAGAAGTGATAAGTAGTTAGCCTAGTTGTGTATGCATTAAGCTTGTCTTGGTTGGTTAAATTTTCACTGAGTTATGGCCCTTTGTTGTTTTTTATACAGTGTATATACAATATCTCAGTAACTACTCATAGGAATTCAATGAAACTTCACAGAAGTTATAAACAGTTAGCCAAGTTGTGCATGCAATAACCAGGTTTTGTTTGGATTAATTTTCACTGAGTTATGGCCGTTTGTTTTATACAATTAGGTAAATTTTGCCCGTACCATTTCTCAGCAACTACATGCAGGAATTCAGTGAAACTTCTTAGAAGTGATAAGTAGTTTGCTAAGTTGTGCATGTCCACAATAGGTTTTGTCCTAGTAAATTTTAATGAGCTATGGCCCTTTGTTATTTTTTATATAATGAATATTTAGAAACTGGTCAGGATATATCTAAGCAATAATTTGCAGGTATTAAAAAATGAAAATGCATTATATTTCCCTCTGTAAAATGTAACAATAACTGTGTCAAGGCCGCATCTGGGGGTATTCATCACCTTTAGTGATAGTTCTAGTTTAAATTTTCCTATATAAAATAGAATAAACCCCAGGGCAGGGCTAATTTTGACCCCGGGGCCATAATTGCAACAAACTTGGTAGAGGTCCACTAGACAATGACACATACAAAATATTTAAGCTCTAGGCCTTGCGGTTTCAGAGAAGAAGATTTTTTAAATTTTCCTATATAAGTCTATATAAATCAAGTGACCCCGAGGCGGGGCCAATTTTGACCCTAGGGCAATAATTTGAACACACTTGGTAGAGGTCCACTGGACAATGCTATATGCCAAATATCTTAGCTCTAGGCCTTGTGGTTTCGGAGAAGAATATTTTTTTTAATTTTCCTATATAAAATAGAATAAACCCCAGGGCAGGGCCAATTTTGACCCCGGGGCCATAATTTGAACAAACTTGGTAGAGGTCCACTAGACAATGCCACATACAAAATATCTAAGCTCTAGGCCTTGCGGTTTCGGAGAAGAAGATTTTTTTAATTTTCCTATATAAGTCTATATAAATCAAGTGACCCCCGGGGCGGGGCCAATTTCGACACTAGGGCAATAATTTTAACAAACTTGGTAGGGGTTCATTAGACTATGCTACACACCAAATATCAAAGCTCTAGGCATTGTAGTTTTTGACAAGAAGATTTTTTTAATTTCCTATATAAGTCTATGTAAAATCAAGTTACCCCCGGGGCGGAGCCAATTTTGACCCCGGGGGAATAATTTGAACAAACTTTGTAGAGTTCCATTAGACAATGCTACATACCAAATATCTAAGCTCTAGGCCCTGTGGTTTCGGACAAGAATTTGTTTTCTATTTGTTGCCATAGCAACCAGAGTTTTTAATGAAATTTAATTTTTTGAACAACTTTGAAAGGGGACCACCCAAGGATCATTCCAGCAAAGTTTGGTTGCAATCGGCATAGCGGTGTAGGAGGAGATGTTGTTTTAAGTAACCTTGGACGCCATGTAACGACGCACGACGCACGATGGACGCAGGGCGATCACAAAAGCTCACCCTGAGCACATTCGTGCTCTGGTGAGCTAAAAAAACATTTGTGTATTTTCAGTTTATGTATACCTGGAGCTGTGCTGCCGTAACTGTGCTGTACTGCCTGAGAAATGCAAAGTCAACAAAATGTGGTTATGGTTGGAAAGCAAATGTTGGAAGAGTTCTGACAAAGGAAACCAAGTCAGAGTTGGTTGAAAGGTAATAAGAATTTAAAAAGATACATGTGGTTATTTTATTGTAAGTAATTTCCAATACCAAAACTGTTAAATCGCAAAGGACAGTCTTTGAACTTAGCCACAGGCCTGAAAACCAAGTCCACTACTGGTCAGGTTAAAATTGACTGATCAACAGACCGATTTTCAGGGTATATTGTAATATGCATGCTTGAACCTTCGACCTCCTGTTTGCAAGTCAGATGCTCTACAAACTGTCTAATTGAGCTGTTAATACTACAGCTTATGTATAAATACAAGTACTATATACAGTAACTGCTACACACGAGTTTTTAATATGATAATTAAATATTAAATTTCTGTTAATTATAACAATACCATCATTTGAAATATATCATATTTGTAAGAAATATACTTTCATAAATGTTGTAGAAGCAAAATTTAATCATGCAAAAAAAAAATGATTCAGTATGGTAAAAATTAATTCAGTCTGGTAAAACTTGTGTTTTGATTGGAGTAAAACTCTTCCATTATTGGCCAAGGATTCATAGGCTTGAATTTAATTCAATTTGTACAATATATTTGGAAGGTGTATAGATAAGTGCCTAGTTTGCAGTGCTTTTAACAATACTATGTGACATTGCATTGCCTTTTATCTTAATTCTTTTTTATCTTGCTTTAGGATCAAGAAGAACCTTGAGTAGGTGGAGAACCTGCCTGTAATAAGTCCTCATCCTTATCAACCAAAACTGGCAAAAATAACAGCAAACTGTCAATTGTGCTTGCCAGAGGATTGTACAACAAAAAATTGCAACCAGACCAGCCTGACAAATCAACAACATGGACACAGAAAACAAATGATCTGCAATTAATTTTTTCATGACTTCATATTCTGAAATACTAAAAAGTCTGGAACTATGGTGAAAAATCAGTTGACTAAGGATATGCATTTTAACTTGATATACATTTGTATATGTTTTTAATAAGGAAGTTGGAAGGTTGGGAATGGAACCTTAATGACTATTTTGTGGTATAAAAAAGTAGTGCTATTCAAATATTCTATGACTCATTGTTTTTTGTTCAGCTGAAGATGTTCTAATTATTAGCTCATCAGAGCACAAAGAGCTCTTGGAGAGCTATTGTGATCGTATGTTGTCAGTCGTAGGTGATGCATCACTTGCTTTAAACAACATTTCCTGATACAGTTTCAAAGAAATTTTACAGGGATGTTAGGTTGCATGAAGCTGTCTAACCTATACCAAAATAGGTCAAAAAAAATCATTTCATTAAAAAATCTTGTTGCCATAGCAACAAATAGGAAAATCTGAATAATCTCCTTGTCCAAAACCACAGGGCCTAGAGTTAAGATATCTGGTGTGTAGCATTGTGTAGTTGACATCTACCAAGCTTTTTAAAGTTATGGCCCTTGAATCAAAATTGGTTCCGCCCCGGGGGTGTCATTATTGTACATATACTTATATATGGAAATCTTAAAAATCTTCTAGTCAGAAACTACAGTGCCTAGAACTTAGATATTTGTTGTGTATATACTTAGCATTGTCTAGTGGACCTCTACCAAGTTTGTTCCAATTATTGGCCCGCTTGGCTAGCTCAGTGGTTAGGGCGTTTGTCTACTGATCATGAGGTTGTGATTACGAACCCGTGCGAGGCTTACACTGTGCCTGACAAATGACTGATGATAATACATCCTATGTTAAATTGTCCTCCATCTCTGAATTATGTGGGTTGCTTGGCAGAAGCTTACGGATAGAATGTGTTTAGTACTGGTTAAGGCCTAAATTAAGTCCAGGAAAGCTAGTTAGAATAACTGCCCGCCTCGATTTGACTGAAATAATGTTGAAAATGGTGTAAAACCCGATGAAACAAATAAAACTATTTCCCATGGGTTAAAATTGGCCCACACCAGGAGTCACTTGATTGTACATAGACTTATATGGGGAAAGTTTTAAAATCTTCTGGTCAAAAACTACAACGCCTAGATGTTAGATATTTTGTGTGTTGCATTGTCTAGTGGACCTCTTCCAAGTTTATTCAAATTATTGCCCTGGGGTCAAAATTAGCCCAAACCAGGGGTTTTCCATACTTTATATAGGATTATTATCGGAAATCTTGTCCAAATCTGCAAGGCTTGGAGCTCAGATTGGGTCAAAATGGGTCCTACCCCGGGGGTTTACTCTATATTATTTAGGATTATAAAGGAAAATAAAAACTGTTCTTGTCCAAAACTGCAAGACTTAGAACTTTGATATTTGGGGTGTAGCATTATCTAGTGGACCTGTACCAAGATTATTTAAGTTGTGGCCCTGGTGCCAAAAAATTTACTCTGTCCTTGGGTAACTTGATTTTTCATAGACAGGATGATTTTAAAAATCTTCTTGTCGGAAACTACAAATCATACAGCTTAGATATTTTGTGTGAAGCCTCCACTTGACATCTACTAAGTTTGTTCAAATTATGGCAATGGGGTCAAAGTTGGCTCCCTGTGTTTGATTTTACATGAAACTGGAAGAAATCTACTTGTCAGAAACTACAGTAGTTATACTTAAGATGCTTGTATGTAGCATCATCTACATGTACTTGACTTCTGCCTAATTTGGTAATATTATGGCCCTGGGGTAAAAATTGGCTCCACCCTGGTGTCACTGGAATTTACTTTAAAAAAATCTGTCTGTAAGCATCTTTTTTCTGTTGACCAATATTGGGCCATCATGGTCCTCTTTTTTTAAATATGTTATTATTCTTGAGTATCTCAATTTAAGTGACAGTCAAACCTGTTAGTGGTCACCTTATGAGTCAACAAAGGTCAACCTTGGGAAAGACAAAATGTGGTCTTATTGACAGGTTTGTCTATATTAATATATTCAGCAGAGCTAAATTAGATATACCTGGTTCATATCATGAATTTGATTCTTACAATAATGATCAAATTTCTGAACAAAATAATATCAATACATGTGTGGCAGTAATGGAAAAAAAGTCAAAAAGCTATTTAATGTTTTTAATGTTTTTTTAGCTCACCAGAGCACGAATGTGCTCAGGGTGAGCTTTTGTGATCGCCCTGCGTCCATCGTGCGTCGTGCGGTGTGCGTCGTTACGTGGCGTCCATGTTTACTTAAAACATCATCTCCTCCTACACCGCTATGCCGATTGCAACCAAACTTTGCTGGAATGATCCTTGGGTGGTCCCCTTTCAAAGTTGTTCAAAAAATTAAATTTCATTAAAAACTCTGGTTGCTATGGCAACAAATAGAAAAAACTTAAACAATCTTCTTGTCCGAAACCAAAGGGCCTAGAGCTGAGATATTTGGTATGTAGCATTGTCTAATGGAACTCTACAAAGTTTGTTCAAATTATTCCCCCGGGGTCAAAATTGGCTCCGCCCCGGGGGTAACTTGATTTTACATAGACTTATATAGGAAATTTAAAAAATCTTCTTGTCGAAAACTACAATGCCTAGAGCTTTGATATTTGGTGTGTATCATAGTCCAGTGGACCTCTACCAAGTTTGTTCAAATTATTGCCCTAGGGTCAAAATTGGCCCCGCCCCGGGGGTCACTTGATTTATATAGACTTATATAGGAAAATTTAAAAAATCTTCTTCTCCGAAACCGCAAGGCCTAGAGCTTAGATATTTTGTATGTGGCATTGTCTAGTGGACCTCTACCAAGTTTGTTCAAATTATGGCCCCGGGGTCAAAATTGGCCCTGCCCTGGGGTTTATTCTATTTTATATAGGAAAATTTGAAAAATCTTCTTCTCCGAAACCACAAGGCCTAGAGCTAAGATATTTGGTATGTAGCATTGTCTAGTGGACCTCTACCAAGTGTGTTCAAATTATTGCCCTAGGGTCAAAATTGGCCCCGCCCCGGAGGTCACTTGATTTATATAGACTTATATAGGAAAATTTAAAAGATCTTCTTCTCCGAAACCGCAAGGCCTAGAGCTTAGATATTTTGTATGTGTCATTGTCTAGTGGACCTCTATCAAATTTGTTCAAATTATGGCCCCGGGGTTAAAATTGGCCCTGCCCTGGGGTTTATTCTATTTTATATAGGAAAATTTGAAAAATCTTCTTCTCCGAAACCACAAGGCCTAGAGCTAAGATATTTGGTATGTAGCATTGTCTAGTGGACCTCTACCAAGTTTGTTCAAATTATTGCCCTAGGGTCAAAATTGGCCCCGCCCCGGGGGTCACTTGATTTATATAGACTTATATAGGAAAAATTAAAAAATCTTCTCCGAAACCGCAAGGCCTAGAGCTTAGATATTTTGTATGTGGCATTGTCTAGTGGACCTCTTCCAAGTTTATTCAAATTATTGCCCTGGGGTCAAAATTAGCCCAAACCAGGGGTTTTCCATACTTTATATAGGATTATTATCGGAAATCTTGTCCAAATCTGCAAGGCTTGGAGCTCAGATTGGGTCAAAATGGGTCCTACCCCGGGGGTTTACTCTATATTATTTAGGATTATAAAGGAAAATAAAAACTGTTCTTGTCCAAAACTGCAAGACTTAGAACTTAGATATTTGGGGTGTAGCATTATCTAGTGGACCTGTACCAAGATTATTTAAGTTGTGGCCCTGGTGTCAAAAAATTTACTCTGTCCTTGGGTAACTTGATTTTTCATAGACAGGATGATTTTAAAAATCTTCTTGTCGGAAACTACAAATCATACAGCTTAGATATTTTGTGTGAAGCCTCCACTTGACATCTACCAAGTTTGTTCAAATTATGGTAATGGGGTCAAAATTGGCTCCCTGTGTTTGAATTTACATGAAACTGGAAGAAATCTACTTGTCAGAAACTACATTAGTTATACTTAAGATGCTTGTATGTAGCATCATCTACATGTACTTGACTTCTGCCTAATTTGGTAATATTATGGCCCTGGGGTAAAAATTGGCTCCACCCTGGTGTCACTGGAATTTACTTAAAAAAAATCTGTCTGTAAGCATCTTTTTTCTGTTGAGCAATATTGGGCCATCATGGTCCTCTTTTTTTTAAATATGTTATTATTCTTGAGTGTCTCAATTTAAGTGACAGTCAAACCTGTTAGTGGTCACCTTATGAGTCAACAAAGGTCAACCTTGGGAAAGACAAAATGTGGTCTTATTGACAGGTTTGTCTATATTAATATATTCAGCAGAGCTAAATTAGATATACCTGGTTCATATCATGAATTTGATTCTTACAATAATGATCAAATTTCTGAACAAAATAATATCAATACATGTGTGGCAGTAATGGAAAAAAAGTCAAAAAGCTATTTAATGTTTTTAATGTTTTTTTAGCTCACCATAGCACGAATGTGCTCAGGGTGAGCTTTTGTGATCGCCCTGCGTCCATCGTGCGTCGTGCGGTGTGCGTCGTTACGTGGCGTCCATGTTTACTTAAAACATCATCTCCTCCTACACCGCTATGCCGATTGCAACCAAACTTTGCTGGAATGATCCTTGGGTGGTCCCCTTTCAAAGTTGTACAAAAAATTAAATTTCATTAAAAACTCTGGTTGCTATGGCAACAAATAGAAAAAACTTAAACAATCTTCTTGTCCGAAACCAAAGGGCCTAGAGCTGAGATATTTGGTATGTAGCATTGTCTAATGGAACTCTACAAAGTTTGTTCAAATTGTTCCCCTGGGGTCAAAATTGGCTCCGCACCGGGGGTAACTTGATTTTACATAGACTTATATAGGAAATTTAAAAAATCTTCTTGTCGAAAACTACGATGCCTAGAGCTTTGATATTTGGTGTGTAGCATAGTCTAGTGGACCTCTACCAAGTTTGTTCAAATTATTGCCCTAGGGTCAAAATTGGCCCCGCCCCGGGGGTCACTTGATTTATATAGACTTATATAGGAAAATTTAAAAAATCTTCTTCTCCGAAACCGCAAGGCCTAGAGCTTAGATATTTTGTATGTGGCATTGTCTAGTGGACCTCTACCTAGTTTGTTCAAATTATGGCCCCGGGGTTAAAATTGGCCCTGCCCTGGGGTTTATTCTATTTTATATAGGAAAATTTGAAAAATCTTCTTCTCCGAAACCACAAGGCCTAGAGCTAAGATATTTGGTATGTAGCATTGTCTAGTGGACCTCTAGCAAGTTTGTTCAAATTATTGCCCTAGGGTCAAAATTGGCCCCGCCCCGGGGGTCACTTGATTTATATAGACTTGTATAGGAAAATTTAAAAAATCTTCTTCTCCGAAACCGCAAGGCCTAGAGCTTAGATATTTTGTATGTGGCATTGTCTAGTGGACCTCTACCAAGTTTGTTCAAATTATGGCCCCAGGGTCAAAATTGGCCCTGCCCAAGGGTTTATTCTATTTTATATAGGAAAATTTAAAAAATCGTCTTCTCCGAAACCACAATGCCTAGAGCTAAGATATTTGGTATGTAGCATTATCTAGTGGTCCTCTACCAAGTTTGTTCAAATTATTGCCCTAGGGTCAAAATTGGCCCTGCCCTGGTGTTTATTCTATTTTATATAGGAAAATTTAAAAAATCTTCTTCTCCAAAACCGCAAGGCCTAGAGCTAAGATATTTTGTATGTGGCATTGTCTAGTGGACCTCTACCAAGTTTGTTCAAATTATGGCCCCGGGGTCAAAATTGGCCCTGCCCTGGGGTTTATTCTTTTTTATATAGGAAAATTTTTAAAAAAATTCTTCTCCGAAACCACAAGGCCTAGAGCTAAGATATTTGGTATCTAGCTTTGTGTAATGGACCTCTTTTAAATCTGTTCTTATAATGGCCATGGGATAAAAAACGGCCCAGATGGGTCACTTGATCTTACTTGGACTCGTATAGATCATGGCCCTCTTGTTTTAAATTTGGTAAAGTTTTATATGATACTGTTGTATTACCCTCTAACAGTTGCAATAATTTCGTAAATTTTTTTACTGTTGTTAGTTGTACCTTCCTTAGCTTAATTGTATGAATACTGTGGTGTTTATCAGTTGATGCTTGTATCCTTGCCCTGTGTCTACCATAATCTATATGCAATTCGTACATTACATCAAGCATGTCCATAAGTATCATTTAAACAGTATGTTTAAAGATATGGCTCATATCATTGGATATTTGTGAATATGACTTGACAGAATGACCAACGATCCTTGTGCTTTGAATCATTGCCCTTGGTCGTCAGTAGATGAACATTGGCTTAGGTCAGTAGATGACTCATACAGATTTTAGGGTCATATGACCTTCAGTGGAAATATGGTGAATTACTTTACATACATACTTTAGCATAACTCTGTCAACAATATTGTTAAAGTTATACCCCTTCTTAAAAAACTTTGGTTGAATTTATTATTGAGTCCATTATCTTGCACATTTTCACAAATATTCACCCAAATTGGGAAAAATTACTTATAGTGGCATGGTGCAGTTGTAAGACAGAGGGCATAACTGTGTAAGCAGTATTTTTAGAGTTATACCCCTTTTTAACTTTGAATTTTGGTTAAAATTGATAATTAAGTAGATTCTTTGAAAACCATATTTACAGTTACGTCCTTTTTTACTTAGATTTTTTTTGTTGAAATAGGTAAAATTGTATAATATCTTGAAGACTTTCAAAGATATTCAACTCAAACTTTGAATACTTCCTTAATTTGGGCTATTTAAAAAAAATGGCAAGTTTTAGTTTTTCATCAAAAAATCATCCTATATATATTACAGAATGTCAACTATACTTGTATGTTGTATATTTTCATGCCCTAAGTAAATGTGCCAAGTTTTACGGAAGTAGCATCAAAGATAGAAAAAATATACATGGAAAACCCTTCAAAAATGTCAGGAGTGTGATAAAAAAGTGTGACATTTTTGAAAAACCTACTTTGTTAAAACTTATTTGTAAATGACTGACAAATACTGAGTAGTAAAAATGTAATTAAGGTTAAAGACTATCACCATGGGCATCATTAAATAGCATTTGTGTGAAGAAATTACGTAAATGTACAAAAATATATAACTTTTATGTTACTGGGTGGTAAAGAATAATTTGCCTTAAAAATCATCAAAAATTACTTGATAACTGCATTAATTATTTATGGCTAGTTCCCTATTGAAATATTGATTTATACTATTTATTTTAAAGTATATGGGATCCAAAAACACATTGTTTAATATTTTTCTTTGATTGAATAATTTTACAGCCGGCTTGAAAAATCATGCCTCAAATCTGTCAGGAGTGTGACATTGCACATAAACTGAATATTTTTCTCATTTTAAATACTAAATATATAAATTAAATTGAGTTTTTTATAAAACATATGCAAGGGTCTTATGAAATATTGCATCCTTCATGAACTCAGTTGACTTTAGGCATAATGAACAGCCTTTTTATTGATGTCAGGAGTGTGACGCAATTTATTTCATCATATAAAAACAGTCCTTGCATGGTAATGACTGTAAATGCCAGTCGTATTTTTGTTGAAAAGAAACAAGGGATTGCTACGCAACTAAAAACTTCAATGAATGGTATGTTTTTACTCCTTAATTTCTGTTGATTATTATCTAAATCTTTAATTTTAGATATTTTATAATTCAAAAACATCCAATTTTTTTATTATGTTGAAAATTTTCAAAAATATTTCACTTAAATAAATTATAATGTAATTCATTGAAAATGATAATGAAATAAAGATGTTCAAATAATATCTTACACATTTTAATGGTGATTTTGCAATGAATGGGTGAATGTCACACTCCTGACCAAAATAACATTTTTTTCATTTTCAGGTAAGATAGATTAATAATCATGAGCAGATTGATGGTAAGCCTTCCTGAAAGAGAAAAGTGAATAAGGACCAGGAGCCATCACCTAAGAAAGTAACATCAGCTGAAAGAACAAGTAAGTACTGGGAAATAATTAAAAATGATAAACTGAAATTAGAAAAGGTCAAGGTTCAAAGGAATTAGCAAACTAGAATTTACATAAGTCAAATTAAGCAGAAGAGACTCAAAGATAAATCCCTTGATGAAAAAATTAAATGAATGCAGGGAATGGGAAAAGAAAAAGTCGTAAAAGAAAAACAATTCAAGACTAAAGAGAAAATGTGAGCAGTAGCAATGTTAAATCAAAAGTAACAAAATGCACAAACAAAAAGACGTCAGCTTAACTCTAACCAGAAGGCATTATATAGATATTATAACAAGTGATCTCTTACTATATGATATAAAGAAGCGTTTAGGTAACTTGTCATGTCTGGGAGATGTTTTTAACTGCTGGTCATTGTCATTAATAAAAAATATTTTAATATCAATATCTGTATCACATACTCCTTTTACATTAATTACATTATAATGATTTTGAAATGTCTCCAAGAATTTCAATCATTGGACTTGATTTTTATCAAGTCCTTTGTAATCGTTGACTTATATTTGTCGCTGGACTCCATAACAGCTTGGTTAAAAGAATGCCACATAAAGGAAATAGTACGCAACTAAATGGTATGTTTATATAGAAGTATCTGGAATCTTTCCCCAATTAAGTATGTCAGATCTAAATACATTTCAAATCATTCTATTGTAACTACATGGAAAGAGTCATGTATCTAAATAAGTGCTTGTCGGTAGATACATGAGATTTTCAAATGCGTAGAATTAAAACCGCGTATTCACTGTCCAATAAAATATCTTGCCGTAAAAGTAGTTCTACTTTCGGTTTTCGTTCGATAGTTCAGAAAAATCTCCACGGACGTATTCATTCATTTGCAACAATCTACCATCGATGTGTGTGTGTTTTGTGCCTTTCTAACATTTCTTAATATTTTCAAAGCGAATTCTCATTTAATCGTATTCCACCAACTAGTGTTATTTTGATGACGGAATCGCTATTTATAGACTCACTCCCCGCAGTGGCTAGTAGCAAAGCGTAACCGATGTGGGGAGTTTGATTTATCGAAGGTTGAATATTAAAACTGCGGCTTAAGAATTATAATTCGAGTCGCTAAATACGAACGTAAATTACTGGATACGTGCTTTTAAATTTTACTGTTTAATAGTTCCTTTTACGCCAGATTATTTAGAATTACATAATCACGTCTGAATTTCATGCAACATCGGGTTAACTATAGGTCATATAGGTCTTACTCTACTGTGTCAGGACCTTTTTGATTTGAGTGACCCTGAATGTGTTCAATGCGACGATGTTCTGTTGTGTTAAAACCAGAAGAATCAATGTTTGTATTTACTGTTACTGAAGTGTTTTTTACTAGTTTTGTACAATAAAGAGTTTTTAATGCAATTAAATTGTCCTCAATTAATGTGCTAATCATTAAATTTTCCAATATCAGGCTTTTTAATTTTAAAATTTTAGCAAAGGGACTATAGTAAAGCCATAGCTTATGTCATTTACCTATATGCATATGACCTGCATTACAATATGAATGAAAAATCGGTCCGTAATTTTAAATGTTAAAATATTTGTATGGGCTCGAACGATGTGGGTTCACATTTCTCTCTTTTGTCTCGTATGGTAAAAAGCAAGTCCGACAGTACTTCAGTACTTTGATTTTAGTTTTCAGGTATCTACCAGATGACTTTGTAGCTGTAAGCCTGACATCTCATTGCCAAAAAATAAGTCTGTATGTTTCAAAGGTAGGTACATAACTGATTAATAATTCATACATTTTGTAAAATCTTCTTCTCTGAAACATTTTGCATTTAATGCTTTAACAGCACTGATATATGTAAAGGAAGTCATAATTAATAACATTTGCATTTAAAAAACTAAGTGTTGATACTAGAATATTTGAATTTAATAAATGAATTTATTTTTTAAAGGTCTTTAAGGTAGATGATGATATTCAATTGAAATTCATGCGAAGGGCAGTACGTAATTCTGGTGTATACACATGGCCCCAGAACAACTACATATCTTGGCAGTCTCCAGATGAAATTATCAGCAAGTTGTCAACACCAATTGTACTACCTGGTCGTGGAATTAATATGATATTTCTAGTTGAAGAACTCAAATATGCAGAGGAGAAGTCAAATGCAAAATTGAAATAAAATGTCAGGAGTGTGACAACAATTATGTGATCATATTATACTACAGGGTTGATAAAACTGATGAATAGGTAGATATAACTGATAGGGATTACTTATTTTCCATGAAATTCTTTAGCAGACAAGTTTAATGAATACAATTTTGTGTATTTCACTATTTGCGGGTCTACATTGATTTTTTCATTGATTGGCTTTCAATAGTAAACTGTTTGATTCTGTTAACTTAACATGATATGATAATTTTGTTAGTAAATGTCAGTTTGTATATAGACACTTTTAAAAAACTTTAAAACTTACTTTGACTTTTATTTAGCACTTTTTCTTAGTGACAAAGTCCAGTTAACATTATGTCAG
The DNA here is from genome assembly GCA_964023205.1 of Lutraria lutraria. Classification (NCBI taxonomy): domain Eukaryota; kingdom Metazoa; phylum Mollusca; class Bivalvia; order Venerida; family Mactridae; genus Lutraria; species Lutraria lutraria. Next base: position 667,835 of record OZ026842.1, read on the forward strand.
GAGTGTGACATTTTTAACAAATTTTGCTTCAATTTCATTTCAGTGTTGGAAATTTTTTTTATTAAGTATTTCAATTAAAGGTTTTTCTAATTAACTTTATATCATTTATGTATTATAAAGAACACTTTTCATCAAGTATTTTTGCATTTATCTAGAAGTATAAGGAACTTTTTCTTGTATGAATGAAAAATTAAGAGATAAAAATTGTAAAAATATTATATATTTTTTATAAACAAGCAAAAATCGGATAATGAATGATCTAATTCTACACTTTAACATCTATAGTAAGAATTGGAAACATTACAATCACTCAGATTATCTGATAATCATTGCTTAAGCAGTACTAAGATGTTCTTGCATTTCTTTTCATTTTGGGTAGTTTTTGAACAATAAAGCTGTATAAAAATGAAAATATTTAACTTATGAATTGCACACAATCAATTTTGGTAAATTCAATGATTATATTTTCAGAAAACAAATGTCAATTGGGCATACAGAAACTTTTATTTTTTTACAAAATTTCAAATTTTCTTGCCATTTTTTTTAAATAGCCCATTTGTATGACAAACAGCTTAAAAACTCTGACAACAATTTTTTTAGAGTTATGCCTTTTTAACTCAGTTTGGTTAAAATTGATTATTAAGTAGATTGTTTTGAAAAAACATTAAAATTATTTAATTTAAACATTGAATACTTTCTTATGTGAACAAGGCGCATCTGTACAACAAGCAGCATAACTCATTAACAGTATTTTTCGAGTTATGCCCCTTTTTCACTTAGATTTTTTCGTTAAAATAGGTAAAGTAGTACAATATCTTGGAAAACTTTCAAATATATTCAAATCAAACATTGAATACTTCCTGATGGGGACAAGGCGCATCTGTAGGACAAGTGGCATAACTCTGTTAACAGTATTTTTAGAATTATGCCCCTTTTTCACTTTAATAGATTTTTCTCCTCTATCAAGCATTTATTTATTACACTGAAGACTTATGAATGTCGAGCACGCTGTCTTCAGACAGTTCTTGCTATTGCTAAGAAACTAATTAATCGTATACCTTTCTTCAATGTCAAGCACATAGAGTCTACAGGTATATAACAATGTATAAATGAAAAGTCGGTCCGTTAGTGTAAATGTTAAACTATTTTGCATGGGTACGAACCATATGGGTACATTTTTCTCTTTCATGCTTGGTATGAAAAAAATCACCTTCCGACAGTACTTTGAGTACTTTGATTATCTAAGCAATTTGTTACTTTTTGATAATAGGCAAAAATCTTGACTAAATCTTAAAGGGGCGGGGTTACATTTTTCATTTTTCTGCAACATAGTAGTTCCAAAGATCATATTTATACTTTGGATTGACTAAATACTGGTTTCCCCTAGACTTAAACACATTTTTGCATTTATTGTGTCATCTGTTATAGAGGTAGATCAATTTTCATACAGATGTCTTCGTTAGATTTTAATGTATTATTTTACGTTGGGGATAGGGGAACATAAATGGTTGTAACTCTCTTAACTGATGGTGAAAACTATTAAAAATTCACCTGTGAGTGTCTTAATGGATATACAAAAAATGACAATATTTAAAATGCAATCATCAACACTTCATATTATACATCTAATACCTTAATAATATTACTTGAATGCATATAAAGCGCTATATTCGGACATAGAAACGCACAGCCACATAAATTTTAGTCATATATATTAAGTGGATTATGAAAGCGCTAAAATAAAATCGATAGGCATGCATAGAAATCAAGTTGTATTAACAATAAAAAAGTACTTTTTACAACCTTTCATTTTCCTTTTGAATATCTTGTGAGTCGAGCATACGAAAAAAAACGTAATTAAAGGCATGTGTTCAAAGATAATAATTTTGTATTAATTAGATACTTTTATTTTGAAATATCTATGTAAAAAAACACACACAAGTTTTTGACACAATATTGTTCATACATTTTTATTGATGATCCACAATTTTTAAAACATATACCTAAAACTTAAATTATACATCAAATAGAGCGGGACTAATTAAAACGGATAATCCAATTATGTTAACAAATCACCGAAATCCCTACAATGGGCACGTGTTTCACATTGTATTTGCGAACGATACTATTAATCGATTGCAAATTTCACAATTATAATTAAAACATTGATAAACTTCGATTTTTTGTCGCATTCGCATTCAATGCAAATCACAAAACAAGTCAAAATCGTTTGTTCAGCACAAGTTTCGTTTTATCTTAATTTTGCCGTGGCATGCAGTCCAGTTATCATGATCCTAATCACGGTGACGATCTTTACTGATTGCAAGAAGTCAACCGTGGAAAACAGTAAGGGGTATACAGTTTACGTATATTTTATATTACCCGTTGTTGTATATAAATCTACATTGTTTTGACAGCTGCACAGGGGCCAAACATGTTCTTTTGAATGTAATTATCAGTCGGATGTGACAATCTATTTATGACAGGGTTTCTACCAATCAAATTAATTATATAATGCCATAAGACACATTCTCACTATGTCGATTCAGACGGGGTCTATTTGAGTGATCCTGATTCAGGTTGATAGTATAACAATGAATCTCTGTCAGGTTGATTTAACCATTAATTAGTCAATGAAAACAAAATGATCTCATCCATGTCATTTGACTTTGTCGATTTGTATTTGAATGAATTATTAGGTGATTATAAAACATGTAGTGGAACTGACTAAAAATGTGCTTGTATATAATATATAACGAGACATGCTCGTGAAAACAAGGAATTATTATATACATACATATCTGTATGTATATAAGTCCTTGGTGAAAATGATTAGCTGAAATTATTCTGTAAAAAATATGACAACATATACTAGTGTAACGAGTGTCAAAATATGTATATTGTGTCCGGTATGCACAGACATTTATTGAATGTTGAGCATTAGGAGTAAGTATTTTGGTATTTCGAATTTCATGTGTTTGAAATGCACTTACTATCTTTAACCTGTCAGATTACCAGATAATAATACAACAATCAATAGCCTTGTCTAGATTAATTGTCCACTTAAAATAATATTTATGATTTTGAACATCAAGACGAACTGTGATTAGTTTGAAACTATTTCATTCTTATTAACTGTCACTATTTTAATTAGGACCGCGTTGAAGGCATTTAATTCCTATACCAGAGTTTTTTTCTCGTTATAATTCAAACGCCATATACAACTACAGAACCCTTCTGTCATCTAATTTTGCAGCAAAATGCTACACAAGACCGAACCATAACTATATTTATCTATCAAAAGAATGTGTCGGGAACTGTAATGGTGGTGATAACCGGATATTGATTATTTTGCCCACCAGCGATATTTACAAACGGATAAAAGGTGCGCGTGACGTCACGGCGATGTTCCCTGCCTTTTTTATATTTTTGTATTTCTAAACAAGATCCAAACTGGGGTCATGTAAGCAAATGATGGTGACAGCAAATACTAATTGAAAGACACCATATAACATTATAAAAGATCCGAGATATATGTGCGTGCACATAGTAGGGTATGTCTCGATTTATGTCAATCTATGACGATTATCAACCTTAATATATTTTCTTAAATATAACAGACTTTTCAAAACCAAAAGATTTTTTTTTTATGATTTTAAGTTTTTTTTTATCTGATAAGAATATTGAAATAGATTAACACACAGGCTATATGATCTTTTTATATATTTGTCTGTGTCTTTACTTTAAGGGGACATATAATATATAAAGACTATATGAGTTTTTTTACCGATGTGCATGTACATCTTAAGCTTTGTATGTACGGTATACTAACTTAATAATATTCTAATTTATAGCGTATTTTTAACACTTTTCAACTTTAGGTCATCCATTTTACACATTTAACATATGGGTTTAAAGAGCCTAAAACCCGTATCAACATCGATCTAAACTATAAAAGTATGAACAAATGTTCATACATGTATGTCTATAACAAACTGAAAAATAATCAAGACAGTAATGACCCGGGGAGTATTTCACCAGTTTTGAAACGTATACATTTGGTCAGAAATTTTGTTTTACAAAATGTTTCTTGAAGTGTGGCAAAAAACGTGTACACTTCTTAAATATAAGATAATCGTATTGTTTCTAAATAAAATAGCAGCTGAGTGCATTTCTACAGGATCACTCAAATAGGGTTATATTCTGTTTTAACGTTTATGATTATTACAGAAATAAAGTCTTAATTATTTGTTGTACTGTTGCGATGTGTGGTTAGATTGTTTTATGTTTTTTGAACAAGTAAAGTAATTTTTGAAATGATTTACTTCGGGTGCCTTTGCTTGTAACAAACCAGATTTTTTTAAAATAATAAAGTTATTATCTCTTATTCCCTAATTAGAATAATATTGTCTTGCAGTGGAGGTTATGGCTCGTTACACCACGCTAAGTCGTGTCAATCAAGCCCTGTAACTGCTAGTTGACACTCGATCATAACAGGGACACTGTAAAATATGTGCTAAAATAAAACAAGGAACATTACGGTCCATGAACCAGAAAGGTGTAGACTTTTTAGGATGTCATACTCGTATTTGGAAATTCGGTTGGTATATTTTTTCATCTTCGTCTGGGTAGAGCTATATATGGTTGAAATTGCACTCTTTACAGTAAAACGATGAAAAACGATAGATTGATAAATGTCTTTAGATAATTATAAGGTAGTAATCTGACTGTAGCTAATCAGATCAGATAAGAATATAGATAAGAAATTGTGTATTGAGAGATGTAACTGACTAGTAATGGTCAACACGGTCGGCCATTTTCCCGCGCTCAACTGCATGTAATTTCGGAACCATTAAACCGACCAAAGCCCTATGGGGGTAGTTTGGAAGGTTTTTCAATCCGGTTCGAGATTTGTAAACAAATGGCAAAACTTGTTTTGGGTTTCAAACCAGTTTTACTGAACAAACGGACAGTTTGAACCAAACCTTGTTTGTTGTCATGTATATAGGGCGCTTTTGTTGAAAATATTCGGTTTCAATTTAGATTTTAGGTTTGGTTACACGTTGGACAATAAACTAAAACTGGTCTCGATTTAAACTGAGCGGCGACAAACGGGCCGTTTGAAGAAGCATTTTATCTCTATGGCGACAGAAAAAAGCTTTACTATGTTCTTGATATATTGGGCGCTTTTGTTTGCAACACACCAGGTTTGGTTTCCAACTAGTTTGTCAAACTGTCCGTTTGTTCAGTAAAACTGGTTTGAAACGAAAAAAGGTTTGCCATTCGTTTAAAAAAAATCTCGAACCGGATTGTCACACCTTCCAAACTACCCCCGGAGGCGGTTTGGTCGGTTTGATCCGTCCGAAATTACATGCAGTTGAGCGCGGGAAAATGGCCGACCATATGTTGACCATTACTGAAACTCAATACACAATTTCTTGTCTGATCTGATCGATTAGCTATGGTCAGATTTCTACCTTATAATTATCAATGGACAATTTTTCTAATATAACGTTTTTTTATCTTTTTACTGTAAAGAGAGCAATATGATGGGTTAGGTTCAATCTTGCATTGACAAAATACCATTTTTAATTTTTTTTAAATTGGGAATCCATGGCTAGAGGGGAGTAAATCAGGTGGGAAATGATCTGTCTTATGCAAAAAATTCAATTTTGACCACAAGTGTAGTTAGGTATGGTTTTGTATGGTCCTCTTCAAATATAAAATGCACGTATCTTTAAAAACAAGAAGTCGTCTGATAAAGGTTTCTGATGCAAAATTTTGATCTTGAAAGTCATAGAAGGAATGACCTACAGAGTTGCTGTTTCAGTATTTATCAGAGCAGAACAGAACATTATTCAAGACGAGTACATAGTAAATAGTCATATAATATATAATAAACATCAAGGTCAGCAATAATTTAAAGAATAAATCTATAAGTATTTTACCTACATGAGAATGAAATAGTCAGAAATTCATATAATACAACTTATAAACCAATTATATAATTGACAAACAAAATGTAAATACAATATCATTTTACATATTTTATATTATCTCTGGTTGTTTATCACATTTGTACGTATATTAGTTGCAATTTTGCAGTGTAGAGCTAAATTAAACATTACATTTTTGTCACAATTCTTCATTAAATCGATAAATTTAAACATACTAGGTCTATTATAATAAAATTCATTAATGTAGGGTTTACGTATATGAGAGTATACATGACAAATGATGATAAAATGATACTCATCCTCTATATCACGTGTATTACAAATTTGACAATATCTTTCGTTTCGAGGAATGTTGTTTCTAGAGTACCTACCGGTATGAATTCTTAATGAATGTGCTGATATTCTTAAACGAGTAATGAACAGACGTAAGTTATAAGGTAAATAATCTAAGTATGATTCATATTCAAAAATAAATTTACCTTGGTTATATAACATTACACATTGCTTGTTTCCTTACAACTAAACCAATCTTGTAAAAAACAATCAATAGCACGTTGCTTAAAGACATAAATAAATTGTTTAAATCAGACTTATTGATCTCATGTGCGACTTATTCGTAGACACAAATATAATTCTTCAATTACAAAACCACACGTTTTTGTCATACAAACAAACAGACTTAGATACCAAGAATAACAAAGGAAGTCTTAGCCATCAAGGAGAAAATATATTCAAAAGTATTTCACTTATATTTACACAAGTATTTCACTAATTAAACAAACCTAATTCATTGCTCACCTATTATTTAATTTTCAACATTCATAGCGATTTAATTTAACAAAAGCCTGATATATTGGGTTTTTTTCAGGTTACTAATAGTAAGCATAATGGTGCAATTAACATAATATACAAAGAATGTGCTTCATCTAAACTACTAAAATATCAGTATGAAATAAACAATGTTGATGAATAATCAACAGCAAAATTATTAACCTATTTTCTTTAAAAATGCTTTTTTTATCAAACTATATAGAACAAATATATCTCACAAAAATCAGCAATTTTTAGAGCATAATACGCATGATGCTGGAGTAAGTATTGTGAGTAAAAGTTTTGTTGAACGTGCATTTGTTTTGAAAATATTTATTTCTGCAACAAATACAGACAGAAAATTAATATTGTCGGTACAGTGTTACATGATCTAATTGCATTATTGCTAACTTGTGTCGTTGTCTCTTGTGTAGTAGTAGAAGTTACCTTTCCACAATGTACTCGAAGAGTATGATTGTTGCTACCTGTAAAATAGGATGGCATATTATACTAGTATAGATCTACTAGAAGAGTATGATTGTTGCTACCTGTAAAATAGGATGGCATATTATACTAGTATAGATCTACTAGAAGAATATGATTGTTGCTACCTGTAAAATATGATGACATATTATACTAGTATAGATCTACTAGAAGAGTATGATTGTTGCTACCTGTAAAATAGGATGGCATATTATACTAGTATAGGTCTACCAGAAGAGTATGATTGTTGCTACCTGTAAAATAGAATGTCACATTATATCTAGTGACACGTTCTGATAAAATGATGATAACAAAGGAAGAGTAAAGTGCCAATAGTCAATCATTTGTGGCTTATAAGCTATGCTAAATAAAACTGCGACAATGTAGAGTAAACTTAACCACTATATTGGAGCAAATCGTTAGACCTAATAAGTTTGTCCTTATTTTGAGGTATTAATCTACGGATTTCAGGATGTAAGAAAAACAGATCGAAATCAGCCTTAATGTTTAGGTAAGTCGCTTTATTTGTAGAACTTAATGTGTGACACTGGTGAACATTAGTTCAATGACCATTATGCACGTAGAAACTATACTGCTTAGCACAATCTAACATCATTAACGTTGTTAAATATGCGTTTGTGGAGTGTTCCATGATGCACCGTTTGATGCGAAAAAAACTTTTGGCAAGTGAAGTAACTTCAGGTAAGGTTCAAAATTTAAAGTTATAAGATCCCTAATACCATACTTGTCATTTAAACAAAAATGTTATTATTACAAAAATAATATAGCCCAATTATCAATATTTATTTGATAAGTTACCTTGGATCCTTCAAATTATTTTAGGACACATTCTTAAACCAGAAACATATATTTGTAAGACGCAAATGCCCTCATTCTAATATTGTGGTCATGGAACATTGATTGTTAGAAATGCAAAAAGAACGTGTGTGAAGCTCTATATGTGAGAGTCCCACTATTGGCAAAATAATTGTTTGGATAATTGATAAGAAGAACCAAATATATACAATGTACCTAAATTTATGTAATGAATATAAGAAGCAGCTAGTAAATTTTGATCAGCAATAATTATAAATAGAAATGAAAGGTAGATAACTCAGAGATAAAAAAATCATCAACACAATAAAAAATGTTGACTTTCAAGATTTGCTACAATACTGCTGAGAAAAACTTTGCCCTCCAAAATCATTTTATTAAATGAATGAGATCGTTTATGACCGTTTTTTAAACGGCTCTTGATCGAACAGTACGGTACTTAAGGAGTTTAAGGAGCATTGCCTACCTTTTACTGCAATCCATACCATTACTGGAGCATCAAATTGTCCTTGTGAAAATATATTTTGTAGCGTGACTGTGTAATTCTTATTAGCCTGGACAAAGGTTGTGTTGCTCACCGAGAATATGAAGTTATCTTCATAATGTTTTTGGCTCTCTGTACAACTCAGGCTATGTCCAAGAGACGTTGAAAGTAGAGAGGATGAACAATTAGCGACAGAACGGTTTTCAGACTGTCTGTGGAATCTTTCAAGGCGGATGTCAACTAGTTCAACATCAACATGTGTTTGTCCAGAACTGCTTATATTACATTGGCATATTTTCTCTGTGTCATATACATCTTTGGAGCCTTCGTACATTATGTCAACTGACGAATTTGTTACCATTGATGCTGAACCGCACATGGAAATCGTATTTTGTTCTGTAAATAGGCGCTATGTATTAGTTTCAGTTTGTTTTAATTTTTGTCACGCACAAATACTGTAAATCATCACTATATAGCGGATGCTGCCACTGTAATAGATGTAATTTGACATTGCCCACAATTTTAAAGTACATCCCATGCTTTTAAGAAGGTTGCAAGTGATTTAACTTTTTAGAAGAAAATAAAAATGGGAAATATTTTGATAGTATATCCCGTATTTTGCAAATATTTATGGACTGAAGATACAATACCCTGCTTGGTCTACTTTTAGATCCCCATAACGTTCTATAAATTCTACGAGTTCATTTATTCACTAGAACAGGAGTGAACGGAAGTTTAATCAGATTTGTGGAACTAGCAATAACTTGGTACATACCTTTAACACAAGAATATCCTACTTCCACATAAGATGAACTATTACCCGGATTTATCTTCATTTGTTGCCACGGAGCATGAACTTTGGAACACTGTTGTTTACCAGAACAGTTGGAATATGTATCATAGGAGTTCTTTACGTTGAAATATTCCTTGTTATCACCATCTGCAGAAATGCAACATTCGTTGTAATGGTTACAATGCGCTTGTGCACATACCTGAAATAAAACAAGCATAATTCTTAACTTCTCGATAGCCTACATTTCTTTGTGTACATTTTTTGTACCTGTTGGTTTAACCATTCGACAGTTATGGTCATTTCAGAGACGCCTCAGAGATAAGTTATAGGAGAACCGGCATTTCAGAGACGCCTCAGAGATAAGATATAGAAGAACCGTCATTTCAGAGACGCCTCAGAGATAAGTTTTGGAGAACCTGCATTTCAGAGACGCCTCAGAGATAAGTTACAGGAGAACCGGCATTTCAGAGATGCCTCAGAGATAAGTTATAGGAGAACCGGCATTTCAGAGACGCCTCAGAGATAAGTTACAGGAGAGCCGGCATTTCAGAGACGCCTCAGAGATAAGTTATAGGAGAACCAGCATTTCAGAGACGCCTCAGAGATAAGTTATAGGACAACCGGCATTTCAGAGACGCCTCAGAGATAAGATATAGGAGAACCGTCATTTCAGAGACGCCTCAGAGATAAGATATAGGAGAACCGTCATTTCAGAGACGCCTCAGAGATAAGTTACAGGAGAACCGTCATTTCAGAGACGCCTCAGAGATAAGTTACAGGAGAACCGGCATTTCAGAGACGCCTCAGAGATAAGTTAGAGGAGAACCGTCATTTCAGAGACGCCTCAGAGATAAGTTACAGGAGAACCAGCATTTCAGAGACGCTTCAGAGATAAGTTATAGGAGAACCGGCATTTCAGAGACGCCTCAGAGATAAGTTACAGGAGAACCGGCATTTCAGAGACGCCTCAGAGATAAGATATAGGAGAACCGTCATTTCAGAGACGCCTCAGAGATAAGTTATAGGAGAACCGGCATTTCAGAGACGCCTCAGAGATAAGATATAGGAGAACCGGCAGCTCAGACACGTCTCAGAGATAAGTTACAGGAGAACCGGCATTTCAGAGACGCCTCAGAGATAAGTTATAGGAGAACCGTCATTTCAGAGACGCCTCAGAGATAAGATATAGGAGAACCGTCATTTCAGAGACGCCTCAGTGATAAGTTACAGGAGAGCCGGCATTTCAGAGACGCCTCAGAGATAAGTTACAGCAGAACCGGCATTTCAGAGACGCCTCAGAGATAAGTTATAGGAGAACCGTCATTTCAGAGACGCCTCAGATATACGTTATAGGAGAACCGGCATTTCAGAGACGCCTCAGAGATAAGTTATAGGAGAACCGTCATTTCAGAGACGCCTCAGAGATAAGTTACAGGAGAACCGTCATTTCAGAGACGCCTCAGAGATAAGTTATAGGTGAACCGTCGTTTCAGAGACGCCTCAGAGATAAGATATAGGAGAACCGTCATTTCAGAGACGCCTCAGATATATGTTATAGGAGAACCGTCATTTCAGAGACGCCTCAGAGATAAGTTACAGGAGAGCCGGCATTTCAGAGACCCCTCAGAGATAAGTTATAGGAGAACCGGCATTTCAGAGACGCCTCAGAGATAAGTTACAGGAGAACCGGCATTTCAGAGACGCCTCAGAGATAAGTTACAGGAGAACCGGCATTTCAGAGACGCCTCAGAGATAAGTTACAGGAGAACCGGCAGCTCAGAGACGTCTCAGAGATAAGTTACAGGAGAACCGGCATTTCAGAGACGCCTCAGAGATAAGTTACAGGAGAACCGGCATTTCAGAGACACCTCAGATATAAGTTATAGGAGAACCGGCATTTCAGAGACGCCTCAGAGATAAGTTACAGGAGAACCGGCATTTCAGAGACGCCTCAGAGATAAGTTACAGGAGAACCGGCAGCTCAGAGACGTCTCAGAGATAAGTTACAGGAGAACCGGCATTTCAGAGACGCCTCAAAGATAAGTTATAGGAGAACCGGCATTTCAGAGACGCCTCAGAGATAAGATAAAGGAGAACCGTCATTTCAGAGACGCCTCAGAGATAAGTTATAGGAGAACCAGCATTTCAGAGACGCCTCAGAGATAAGTTACAGGAAAACCGGCATTTCAGAGACGCCTCAGAGATAAGATATATGAGAACCGGCATTTCAGAGACGCCTCACAGATAAGATATATGAGAACCGGCATTTCAGAGACGCCTCAGAGATAAGATATAGGAGAACCGTCATTTCAGAGACGCCTCAGAGATAAGATATAGGAGAACCGTCATTTCAGAGACGCCTCAGAGATAAGATATAGGAGAACCGTCATTTCAGAGACGCCTCAGAGATAAGATATAGGAGAACCGGCATTTCAGAGACGCCTCAGAGATAAGATATAGGAGAACCGTCATTTCAGAGACGCCTCAGAGATAAGATATAGGAGAACCGGCATTTCAGAGACGCCTCAGAGATAAGAAATAGGAGAACCGGCATTTCAGAGACGCCTCAGAGATAAGATATAGGAGAACCGGCATTTCAGAGACGCCTCAGAGATAAGATATAGGAGAACCGTCATTTCAGAGACGCCTCAGAGATAAGATATAGGGGAACCGTCATTTCAGAGACGCCTCAGAGATAAGATATAGGAGAACCGTCATTTCAGAGACGCCTCAGAGATAAGTTACAGGAGAACCGGCATTTCAGAGACGCCTCAGAGATAAGTTACAGGAGAACCGGCATTTCAGAGACGCCTCAGAGATAAGTTACAGGAGAACCGTCATTTCAGAGACGCCTCAGAGATAAGTTATAGGAGAACCAGCATTTCAGAGACGCCTCAGAGATAAGAAACAGGAGAACCGGCATTTCAGAGACGCCTCGGAGATAAGTTACAGGAGAACCGGCATTTCAGAGACGCCTCAGAGATAAGTTACAGGAGAACCGTCATTTCAGAGACGCCTCAGAGATAAGTTAGAGGAGAACTGGCATTTCAGAGACGCCTCAGAGATAAGTTATAGGAGAACCAGCATTTCAGAGACGCCTCAGAGATAAGTAACAGGAGAACCGGCATTTCAGAGACGCCTCGGAGATAAGTTACAGGAGAACCGGCATTTCAGAGACGCCTCAGAGATAAGTTACAGGAGAACCGTCATTTCAGAGACGCTTCAGAGATAAGTTAGAGGAGAACCGGCATTTCAGATACGCCTCAGAGATAAGTTAGAGGAGAACTGGCATTTCAGAGACGCCTCAGAGATAAGTTAGAGGAGAACCGTCATTTCAGAGACGCCTCAGAGATAAGTTACAGGAGAACCAGCATTTCAGAGACGCATCAGAGATAAGTTATAGGAGAACCGTCATTTCAGAGACGCCTCAGAGATAAGTTATAGGAGAACCGGCATTTCAGAGACGCCTCAGAAATAAGATATAGGAGAACCGTCATTTCAGAGACGCCTCAGAGATAAGTTATAGGAGAACCGGCATTTCAGAGACGCCTCAGAGATAAGATATAGGAGAACCGGCAGCTCAGACACGTCTCAGAGATAAGTTACAGGAGAACCGGCATTTCAGAGACGCCTCAGAGATAAGTTATAGGAGAACCGTCATTTCAGAGACGCCTCAGAGATAAGATATAGGAGAACCGTCATTTCAGAGACGCCTCAGTGATAAGTTACAGGAGAGCCGGCATTTCAGAGACGCCTCAGAGATAAGTTACAGCAGAACCGGCATTTCAGAGACGCCTCAGAGATAAGTTACATGAGAACCGGCATTTCAGAGACGTCTCAGAGATAATTTACAGGAGAACCGGCATTTCAGAGACGCCTCAGAGATAAGATATAGGGGAACCGTCATTTCAGAGACGCCTCAGAGATAAGATATAGGAGAACTGTCATTTCAGAGACGCCTCAGAGATAAGTTACAGGAGAACCGGCATTTCAGAGACGCCTCAGAGATAAGTTACAGGAGAACCGGCATTTCAGAGACGCCTCAGAGATAAGTTATAGGAGAACCGTCATTTCAGAGACGCCTCAGAGATAAGATATAGGAGAACCGTCATTTCAGAGACGCCTCAGTGATAAGTTACAGGAGAGCCGGCATTTCAGAGACGCCTCAGAGATAAGTTACAGCAGAACCGGCATTTCAGAGACGCCTCAGAGATAAGTTACATGAGAACCGGCATTTCAGAGACGTCTCAAAGATAATTTACAGGAGAACCGGCATTTCAGAGACGCCTCAGAGATAAGATATAGGGGAACCGTCATTTCAGAGACGCCTCAGAGATAAGATATAGGAGAACTGTCATTTCAGAGACGCCTCAGAGATAAGTTACAGGAGAACCGGCATTTCAGAGACGCCTCAGAGATAAGTTACAGGAGAACCGGCATTTCAGAGACGCCTCAGAGATAAGATATAGGAGAACCGTCATTTCAGAGACGCCTCAGAGATAAGTTACAGGAGAACCGGCATTTCAGAGACGCCTCAGAGATAAGTTACAGGAGAACCGGCATTTCAGAGACGCCTCAGAGATAAGTTATAGGAGAACCGTCATTTCAGAGACGCCTCAGAGATAAGATATAGGAGAACCGTCATTTCAGAGACGCCTCAGTGATAAGTTACAGGAGAGCCGGCATTTCAGAGACGCCTCAGAGATAAGTTAAAGCAGAACCGGCATTTCAGAGACGCCTCAGAGATAAGTTACATGAGAACCGGCATTTCAGAGACGTCTCAGAGATAATTTACAGGAGAACCGGCATTTCAGAGACGCCTCAGAGATAAGATATAGGGGAACCGTCATTTCAGAGACGCCTCAGAGATAAGATATAGGAGAACTGTCATTTCAGAGACGCCTCAGAGATAAGTTACAGGAGAACCGGCATTTCAGAGACGCCTCAGAGATAAGTTACAGGAGAACCGGCATTTCAGAGACGCCTCAGAGATAAGTTACAGGAGAACCGTCATTTCAGAGACGCCTCAGAGATATGTTAGAGGAGAACAGGCATTTCAGAGACCCCTCAGAGATAAGTTACAGGAGAACCGGCAGCTCAGAGACGTCTCAGTGATTAGTTATAGGAGAACCGTCATTTCAGACACGCCTCAGAGATAAGTTATAGGAGAACCGGCATTTCAGAGACGCCTCAGAGATAAGTTACAGGAGAACCGTCATTTCAGAGACGCCTCAGAGATAAGTTAGAGGAGAACAGGCATTTCAGAGACGCCTCAGAGATAAGTTACAGGAGAACCGGCAGCTCAGAGACGTCTCAGTGATTAGTTATAGGAGAACCAGCATTTCAGAGACGCCTCAGAGATAAGTTACAGGAGAACCGGCATTTCAGAGACGCCTCAGAGATAAGTTACAGGAGAACCGGCATTTCAGAGACGCCTCAGAGATAAGTTACAGGAGAACCGGCATTTCAGAGACGCCTCAGAGATAAGTTATAGGAGAACCAGCATTTCAGAGACGCCTCAGAGATAAGTTACAGGAGAACCGGCAGCTCAGAGACGTCTCAGTGATTAGTTATAGGAGAACCGGCATTTCAGAGACGCCTCAGAGATAAGTTACAGGAGAACCGGCATTTCATAGACGCCTCAGAGATAAGTTACAGGAGAACCGGCATTTCAGAGACGCCTCAGAGATAAGTTACAGGAGAACCGGCATTTCATAGACGCCTCAGAGATAAGTTATAGGAGAACCAGCATTTCAGAGACGCCTCAGAGATAAGTTACAGGAGAACCGGCAGCTCAGAGACGCCTCAGAGATAAGTTATAGGAGAACCGGCAGCTCAGAGACGCCTCAGAGATAAGTTATAGGAGAACCGGCATTTCATAGACGCCTCAGAGATAAGTTATAGGAGAACCGGCATTTCAGAGACGCCTCAGAGATAAGTTATAGGAGAACCAGCATTTCAGAGACGCCTCAGAGATAAGTTTCAGGAGAACCGGCATTTCAGAGACTCCTCAGAGATAAGTTATAGGAGAACCAGCATTTCAGAGACGCCTCAGAGATAAGTTTCAGGAGAACCGGCAGCTCAGAGACGCCTCAGAGATAAGTTATAGGAGAACCAGCATTTCAGAGACGCCTCAGAGATAAGTTATAGGAGAACCGGCCGCTCAGAGACGCCTCAGAGATAAGTTATAGGAGAACCAGCATTTCAGAGACGCCTCAGAGATAAGTTTTTGGAGAACCGGCAGCTCAGAGACGCCTCAGAGATAAGTTATAGGAGAACCAGCATTTCAGAGACGCCTCAGAGATAAGTTACAGGAGAACCGGCAGCTCAGAGACGCCTCAGAGATAAGTTATAGGAGAACCGGCAGCTCAGAGACGCCTCAGAGATAAGTTATAGGAGAACCGGCATTTCAGAGACGCCTCAGAGATAAGTTATAGGAGAACCGGCAGCTCAGAGACGCCTCAGAGATAAGTTATAGGAGAACCGGCATTTCAGAGACGCCTCAGAGATAAGTTATAGGAGAACCAGCATTTCAGAGACGCCTCAGAGATAAGTTACAGGAGAACCGGCATTTCAGAGACGCCTCAGAGATAAGTTATAGGAGAACCGGCATTTCAGAGACGCCTCAGAGATAAGTTATAGGAGAACCGTCATTTCAGAGACGCCTCAGAGATAAGTTATAGGAGAACCAGCATTTCAGAGACGCCTCAGAGATAAGTTATAGGAGAACCAGCATTTCAGAGACGCCTCAGAGATAAGTTATAGGAGAACCAGCATTTCAGAGACGCCTCAGAGATAAGTTATAGGAGAACCAGCATTTCAGAGACGCCTCAGAGATAAGTTATAGGAGAACCGGCAGCTCAGAGACGCCTCAGAGATAAGTTATAGGAGAACCGGCATTTCAGAGACGCCTCAGAGATAAGATATAGGAGAACCTGCATTTCAGAGACGCCTCAGAGATAAGTTACAGGAGAACCGGCATTTATATCCCTACTCTCTTAGTTGACATAGTTTTCCTGTTTTTTTATCGTCCCGCACAAATATCACTTTTTTCAAAGCATCAATAATGAAATTCTATCTTGATAGTAGGGGTGCAACGATGGGACCGTATTGCTATACATGCACTGCAACATGTTCAGTCGACCCATATTGCAATACGTACTTTAATAAAGTGAAGTGATGAAAAACACAACACAACTAAAGTCACTGTTAGCCCAGTGTTATCCAGTTACCACATAGAAATATAGATGTATAAGGTAGTTCATTCATATAGTGTAATCAGTGGACGGCCAAGTGATTAGTTCTAAGCACTATACCATAAAGTTTTTCTTTGAGAATGTACAAGTATCTAAAACAATTGTTAATCAGACGGAAGAATCGGTCTTTGGTGGTAAAACACAACCCTAAAATTGTGTCTGCATTTACCGGGGTACTTGTCGGCCCGACGCTGTACATATCGCAATACACCGGTACATCATTGTACCACTACTTGTTGGAGACAAATAGTCCACACAATAAATGGACTTTATTATAGAAGAATACCGTAAAATGCATTTAACGAGTCTTATTTTCTAAAGGCTGCTGGTTAAAACTACAACAAACTCAAGTTACGGAATCCCACAAATTTGCATAATGCATCAGTTGACATCTTACGTTCAATGAATAATTTCCATAATAAACATAGTTCAATTTCAATGACACTCCTAGATTTTACAGTAGATTATGAAAGAACCATGTCGTTAACTGGTTTGCCGTATGAGACTCTTTTTTATAAAAAAAAACCAAGGACATTCCTTTGAGTTATCTTTCCTTAAAATTTGTATTAAAGTGAAATCTCTGAGAAAGATCAAGGAAAAAGAACTTCAAATTCAACAAAAATTCATGGTAAAAGATGCAATAACGCAGTATCAATCTAATTTGATTATGAAAAATATGTGTCACCTCGAAATATATACATCATTATATACGAGTGCATGTATGTATTTTATATAAACATCGGATTATGTCCAAAACAAACCAGTTAAATAGGAAAAGTTGTACTTTCGAGAGATGGTTGACAAAAACTAATACATGCCGGATGTTTTCATTAATAACTTGTCTAACCAACACAAAAGTCGACTCAAAAACATAAATTAGGTACACGCAGTGGCATTAAATTACATCCGTGATATTGTTCATAAACTACCCATAAATCCGGGACGTCCTTAAGAAAGTCATCCATGCACAAAATGTTTAAAAGGATATTTAACTCCGGCTGAGGTAATTCTTTGCCTATATACGTAGGAGTAAATAATTGTAGTTTCATCTTTCTCTTCACACCTTTAACGATATTATATTACGGGTTTCGGGTGCAGCATATAAAACGTATTTAGAAATGTAATCATTTATTGGTTTATCATGTTTTATAGTAACCTTACTTTATCATGTTTTATAGTAAACCTTACTTTATCATGTTTTATAGTAAACCTTACTTTATCATGTTTTATAGTAAACCTTACTTTATCATGTTTTATAGTAAACCTTACTTTATCATGTTTTATAGTAAACCTTACTTTATCATGTTTTATAGTAAACCTTACTTTATCATGTTTTATAGTAAACCTTACTTTATCATGTTTTATAGTAAACCTTACTTTATCATGTTTTATAGTAAACCATACTTTATCATGTTTTATAGTAAATCTTACTTTATCATGTTTTATAGTAAACCTTACTTTATCATGTTTTATAGTAAACCTTACTTTATCATGTTTTATAGTAAACCTTCCTTTATCATGTTTTATAGTAAACCTTACTTTATCATGTTTTATAGTAAACCTTACTTTATCATGTTTTATAGTAAACCTTACTTTATCATGTTTTATAGTAAACCTTACTTTATCATGTTTTATAGTAAACCTTACTTTATCATCGCTCTGATGGAGATAATGACTCAATTTGGATAAAATCTTGAATATTATGAATGGATTGTGTATCATATTGATATCACGAGAGCCAAAAAATGAGAATGTACATGATTGTATTTACCTCGCTTGCCTTATAACCAGCGTATAAGTCTCCTAGCTGTATTTTGCGTGCATCTGGGCATTGAATGGTGTAATGGTCACAGACAGGATCTGTTCCATAACATGCGTTACTAAACTGTCCACAGTAAACTACAATATACAATATATGTTTTTTTATTACATACATAACAATAGTGTGCGTTATAATATAGCATTACAGCAATAACTGAAAACATATACATGTATGTTTATACTTAATTTTTGCAGGGACTCTACCACTAATCTATGTCCCTGTATTGTGTGACCTATCAGATTCGAAAAAAATATGTACGCTGATTTACCTGTCTATCCAGCTAAGGAACCTTTAAACTAACTACGTCCGAAAAATATTTTATTATTACATGTACATTGAAATCCAGTTTCATTCATAAACGAGTATCTAACCAATACATGTAGGTAACTGTGATTTTATTCATGGATCTATATTTCTAATTACTATAGATACTGTATATTCTCTGGACGGACATGTTAGTTAATTAATGTGTATGCTATAATTATACAGACGTTCAAAACGATAGGTTTGTAAAGAAAGTAAAACAATTCTTGTCAGATATGGTAGACAGATCCTTCCAGCGCAATTTTCATTTCTATGTTAAATGTGATAAATGCACCATTTAGAACACCGTAAAGGTAGTATGACTTTACGTAACGTAACGTACCTATAACGAAAGAATCAGTTATCAAAATGGATTAACGTTACTAGTAATTAAAGCAGATATAACATAAAGTTTCAATATCCACTCCGTTTATTTTGTGACTGAGATTCTGTTACAATTTCAGCTCGCTTGCTCTAATAACATCTTAAAATCATAAAGAGCTCATCCAAAGCTTGTTTATTTTGCTGATAAAAGAAAATTACCTGCTTCTAAAACTATCCACACTGAGAAACCGAACGGAATCAACACTTTCAATGCCATTTGTGTATCTAATTCAAATTGTCAGATAAATAGGAGAAACTTATGTCCTTCTTTCTGGTTTAGTAATAACAATCACAAACAGGAAGTTTTCCTTATTCAACAAGTTCAGTAGACCGTTGCCATACATACCTAAGTATTTTATGATATTTATATGCAGTAGCTGTAGTTGCAATTGATTTTTGCAGATTTCGTTAAATGCAGGACACTCATTAGACCCTTAATGTGGCATTTTGACTCTTGAAATCAGCGAAATAAAGCTTCTGACTCTTGAAATCAGCGAAATAAAGCTTCTCACTCTTGAAATCAGCAAAATAAAGCTTCTCACTCTTGAAATCAGCAAAATAAAGCTTCTCACTCTTGAAATTATACCAAAGGGTAAAATTTACCATTACGTTAGTATGAAACTAATGATCCACAACTTTTAACTTCTAGCGAGCACCCTGTAAATATGTATACAAAATTAAATGACTTACAATGTTACAATTTTATATAAATAATGCTACAATTCTACATACAATGTTAAGGCTGAATATTTTGACCATGAACTGTTTGAAAATAATACCAATGATGTCAAGAAGGAAACGGTTTATAAGCCTGGGGGCTATCATGTGTCCATATTAATTACAAAGAATGGTTAGAGTCAGTGTCTATATGATATTATAATAATATGTTTGCTTGTGTTTAGAGGAAACACTTTTTAATAATAATTTTGACATATTCTTATAGAATGTTCTTCCGACCTATATATAATATTGTTTACATGCACCGCATGCACAGAAGGCTCAGGGTTTCATCTTTCATTAATAATTTTGATATGTAACTTTTAAAAATCGGTTGTTCAAAAAGATGCATAGTAAAGTTGTTTTCGCAGATTTTATGCAAACCTTTCAAATGTAAACCGACTTGTTTCCGCAAGTCTGAAAAAATTGTATTCTCACTTTGCAATAGCTATATAATACCTGTGGTTGTATTTTTGTCCTACCATTTATTTATGACCGATACGTCGCACGTTATTAATGACGCCGGGTTAAACAAAACTCACATCGGCCCATTTTTAAAGCTTCATAGCCGTCGGAAAACAATTCAAGAACTTATTATTAAATTTGTATTTTGGTATTACATGTATGAATATTTTGTATATACATGCAGTGTTTTGATTTGTTTTCATTATAACTAATTTATTAGTATATAGTTTTACTTTACAAATTTGGTCATTATGCATGCTAAAGTACCGCAGACATTCACTTATATTCACTAATATAGTATATATCTGTATATGCATGTGTGTATGAGAAATATATATGTGTATAATTATACATATGTATGTATTTATGTGCGTGTATGTATATAATTATACAACAGATCATATAACATTGTTCTGTAAATGTATCTGTTCTGCTGAAATTATAAAGTACGATATTTATATGCTAGCTTGCAAACTGGGGAAAAAAACCGCAAGGTTTCACAAAAAACACATCTTCAAACACATAGGAGGGATGTTCGATAAGTATAATGTGCATTGTGTATACTATAATATTTAAAAAAGAACCGACTTCATATTGATCAAAATAACCTTCCATCTA
The DNA here is from genome assembly GCA_964023205.1 of Lutraria lutraria. NCBI lineage: Eukaryota > Metazoa > Mollusca > Bivalvia > Venerida > Mactridae > Lutraria > Lutraria lutraria. The sequence goes on from OZ026842.1 coordinate 688,761, forward strand.
TCTAGAAATACAAAACTTCAGTCCGTGAATACATTTCTGAAATTCGTCACGGATGGCCGATTTGCATATACCTCAGAGACACTGACAAACAGCTGAGTCAAGGGCTTGTCTTTCGTGATTTCGACGATCAGATATAAGTACTTTTTCAGTTTTTGAAAAAGGAAAAAGTCGCAGGGAGCAAGATATGGTGAGTACGGTATGTGCGACAAGACGGTTATCTTCTCCAACTTCAGACATTGTTTTACAATGTCGGATAAAAATGCTTGTAGTGTTCATTATTTCAACAATTGAAACAATATTATAATTCAAAACTGTGCATTGAATACAACATTTTGAAATTAAAGAAAATATCTGGTTTAATGGTTTGCTTACACACAGTGATGGCGATTTTTTTTGTCATGAAAATAAAGACTTGATATAGTCTCGTCCCATATACAAAATAATTAGGTATAAATACTCCAGGTCCGTACAGCAATTACAACATATCAGTCCGATAACAAGCCGTAACGTATATAAGTATCTTGTATATATAGAATTCTGTGAATTCTTCGTAATAGCACTTATCATTTGAAAGGCATATATTACTTAATTCAGTTTTGTATTTAGAAAGTTATGGCCATTGTTGATAAGAAAACATTGACTGAACTAACTACATTGTCCTAGAATCTGCTGCTGAAATCTGAATTCACGAAATATCTTATTCTCATTGTGTATACATTATCATGTAGGCAAAATGTATTCAAATACATTTTAAATCACGTGTTTGATGTGAAAGTGAGTCAATGTCTTCATAATTAACTCATCAAACGGCTTGGCTTACTATGTTTACTATTAAATATCACAACTTGATGTATTAAGTGATGTAACGTAAGTATCACGATTATCATAATATTTCAGGAAGGTGTGTAACTTTATAAATGAACGGTTTGACAGTTAACTCCTATATATGACAAGTATAGTTTAAAAACACGTTGATGGAGAATGAAAAAAAAACAGATAATAATTATATAATATGCCTAAAATCGGCAATGCGCATTAATTGGCGGTAACGTATGTACAGTGAAATTAAGTTAAGATCTTTTCGATCATTTCTTTTGTCTTCCAAACTAAGTTTGATGAGCCGCTTCGACTTTCCAAATGGCTATAGGCATATTGGACAGCTTGACGTTTCTCGAGTCATGATTTCCCAAGCTTCAAAAGAGACACCAACTATGAGACGTATCATGGTACCTTTTAATGCCTTTGTCCATAACAATCTGAATTGGTCATGTTTATGCATGCTTACTTGCAATACAAAATGAAAAGAAAATGTATATTAACACTAGTCTTTTATCATTCACATGCTTAATTATCATTATCTATTGATCAAGGCTGAAAGAAATGTAGAAAATTATTTCCAGACAGAGCGTTATGCCAAAAACATTTTAATACCTCTCAGTCTATCAATCGTACAAACGGACGATATGCATATCTATCATTTTATAGACTGAAATACAAACAATGAAATTATTTGCGGACTTTTACATCTGCTTTCCTTACAAGTGCACAGTATTTATGAAATTTCAGCGAAATAATTAAAAGAAACATGTTGATTATATATGACATAGATTAATGAGATACATATGTTACCACAGGTGCTGTATGTACTGCTGTTGTAATTGAGTTATATAGTGTTACGTACCCACATGTTGCATCTCAAACGATTTTATTCTGGAAGATAAGTTTATGGAACAGGCAAAAACAATATTCCATTTCAGATTACAATAAAAACAGACAAATTAAACAGTTTTGATGGATTGGACGTCACGTTATTTTTCAAAACTTGATATCAATAATTTCCAGCTTGATTGTATGAGTATGGCACCCTAAATGTCTCTCTACTAGGAATTAGTAACGTCATCGGTGACGAACACTTACGCCATTCAGAACTAACACCTGTTTCTAAACAGTGTGGTAACGTATTTATCGATAACGTATGTATCTTTCGAACGTTTAAATGAAAAATAGTGTACCTTTCTAGTACAAATTGTACACTTGTAATGCTGAAGAGCAGAAACGACAATAAGGTTCGACAGTACAGATATCTTAGAGTAATTACATTCTGTTTCTACAACTTAAAGTATGTTCACGTATGTATCAAACAGATTTATACGATATTGGTTGTTATCCTAAAAACCACGATTTTGAAAAGAAAGACGCATTTGGGGGGGGGGGGGGATTAAACATTATTTTGCTGCCATGAGTGGATAAGTTTTAGATTTATGTTTGTTTATCATATAATTCTGTTCTGTTGTTTTAGAGTGACAATTGTCAGTGTCATAACGTACGTATCAATACAGTTGCGACATCATTTATAACGAAAATAAAATAATATTATAGTCGATTGTGAATAATGCTCTAACGTTAACAGATTTTAGTTTAAAACACTGACGGTTCATAATTAAGCATATAATTTTTTATTGAATCCGTTCCATAATTAACTGTACTGCGAGTTAAACATACGAATATTTGATTTGCGACACTCACGTATGTATCGTTTTCCCATGATTGTAAATCTCTAGCATGCTGAAATGCAACACTACAAGGTCAAATTTTGGAAAATAACAGCAAGTGACGTAACAACAACAATATAAGAAGGAGAGTACATCAAAAACTGATAAGCTGATCATACTGATTGCTGCGACATGTAAATGTGCCTCTTTAGTGATTTTGGGTGATATGCTGTCCAGAGCATTATCATGGAGTAGGCAAACATGTACGTTGTAGTCACTGCATGGACGTCGATTTTATAATATATCTTGTGCTTTTTAAGTACAACATTACGGTAGTACCGACCTGTACGTGGCACTTTTGCCCTTAGGCACAGAAATTTGTTTGACTATACCGGCCGTCACGCGAGAATAATATGGCATAGATGGCCTTCTTTGCTACTTGCCCTTTTGACAACTACAGGCCCTTTACTGTTAAGTCTCATCACTAGTATCAATGTTTGAAAAGTGTCTATAGTTGAAATTTTGAATCTTTTTGAACAATTGTTTTGCCATTTGTACGCGTACCTTTTTTGGTCATCTGTGAGGAGGTATCTATATGGCAGTAATATTTCGTATTTCAAGAATACGCTTCAGAATGAAATTTACTCTCGATAGTGAACAGCTTTGGCAACATCGTGTATCTGCCATCCCAGTCACCGGTCGTCCTGCCTTACGTTCATTAACGAAAACGTTCGCCGCGAGAATTAGTTCGTCACGCTAACTACTTATTTGATTTTGCGTAACTGTACTGTACATGACTATCTCCATCCGTATCAATAAATAAACTCTTTTTCCATCTAAACAGAAAATACATTAATTAAGGCCCTCCTAGATGGCCAGGTGTAAAACGCGGATCCCGCGGATCCGGATCCAATAAAGAATATAAAGGAGAAATAATAGAGTGTTACGGATCCATTCATAACTATTTTATTTTATGACAGAATAAGACAAAATTGGTATCGAATTAAAGCTGAATATCACAGCTTTATAGGCATAGCAGATATTGTAGTTTTTAATGGACAAACAAACGTGTAATTAAAGATAAAAACTGAGTATTTTGTCCCGGATCCAGATCTGCAAGATAGAAAAATGAGTGTTACGGATCCATTCATAACTTTTTTATTTTTTGACAGAATAAGACAAAATTGGTATCGAATCAAAGCTGAATATCACAGCTTCATATGCATATCAGATATTGCAATATTTAATCGGAAAACAAATGTGTACCTAAAATTAAAAACTGAGTATTTTGTCCCGGATCCAGATCTGCAAGATAGAAAAATGAGTGTTACGGATCCATACATATCTTCTTTATTATTTGACAGAATAAGACAAAATCGGTATCGAATTAAAGATGAATATCACAGCTTCATAGGCATAGCAGATATTGTAGTTTTTAATGGACAAACAAACGTGTAATTAAAGATAAAAACTGAGTTGTTTGTCCCGGATCCAGATCTGCAAGATAGAATACAATGTTTACACAAACGCGTTAAAGAAATCTTAATCGATCAATTCAAACAGACTTGGCATGCACAACTTGACCAGTCCAATAAAAGCAAAATCTATATGTCTTTTAAATCAAATCATTGTCTAGAAACCTATTTCAAGATATTAAAACCTTACGAGTGCTTAACCGTTTTTCGATTTAGAACAGCAAATCATAATCTTTCGATAGAACGTGGACGCTCTTTTTGTGTAAAATTGAATATCTCTAACAAGTGTGTGTTTTGTTTTTGTTCATTTTGCTTTGTTCTTTCTAAACAGGAACTCCAGACGACGGTTTTCTAGGTTTTTCTATTTGTCCGAAATTATCGATGTAACATTTTGTATATTTGTTATTATGTTATTATTATATTTTCTTACTATACATACTAATGGAAATTGATCATTCTTCCTGATACAATTTTTTTCCCCTTAACTTTTTGTGTAAAATTATATACTTCCAACAAGTGTTGTATTTTTCTAATTAATCAACTGAAATTATCTATCTTTGCATTCCCCCGAGTGCAACTCTAAAGTGATCCTGTTTTCTTTTTGAATATCTGCTACCTGACCGGATTTAAATAATGTTTCATGTTACATGTACTATGTAAATTCCCAATGTTATTACTATGGAATCTTGGAGAAATAAAGTATTCTGTATTCTGTTCTGTAATTATTTTAATAATGATTACTGGTGTTTTCAAACAGCGAAAATTAATTAATACATACTTTGTCTTTTGTATAGAACATAACAGTATATTATTAAGCATAGTTAAAGAAGTGACAATTGTTAACTGATTAGTTGTTAAAGACTCGTTCACACATCTAGTAATGGTGATCTAGGTGACAATGAATAAATCAATAAAATTTAATACCCTACTTTTTTAGGTGTCAAGTCTACAAACCGTGACCAGACAGGATTAATCTGATTAGGGGCAATACAACAATTAATTAAGAGATTGGACGTCATGTGGATTTTTTTAAACAGCACATAAGATTTTTTTTTTATTTGAACGATGTTCATCAGTTAAAACAGCTCGTAAACAATTTCATAGAGCAAAATATCGTTATAAACTACGGAAATCAAAGGCAAACAAAGAAAATTTAAGAGTCAAAAGTAAACAATATAAAAATATTATGAAAGGGTTCTATAATAAATACAGAGATAAAAATGTTGATAAAATGAGAAAACTTAACACATGTGATCCAGGAATATATTGGAAAATAATAAAAGGAAACAAAAACGAAAAGGTTGAATGTGATATAAATGACTTGTTCACTTTTACAGAGAAAATAATTTTTCAAACGATATTGATGATAATGTGCCAGATGGATATAATCAAGAACAAGATACCGAAATTAACGTAACTATATCAACTCTCCAATATACGAAAATGAAATATCAACTTTTTAAGTGCAAATTTGAAAAAGAATCTATTTTATCTTCACCCTTATCATCTTTACAATACGCCATGATTCGATTTCGCACACGAACTCATCACTTACCAATAGAGATTGGAAATTGGTCAAGTATTCCTTTAAATGAAAGAATCTGTAATACTTGCAATAAGTTAGGCGATGAATTTCACTTCCTAGTTGAATGTTCTGTATTTGATTACAAACGTAAACAATTTTTGAAACCTTATTATTACCTAATGTTATTAAAACAAATGAACTAATGAATACAAAAAATAAACAAGAATCAGTAAAGCTATGCAAGTTCATTAAATACATATTAATTAAATCATTGATAATGCTACTTTATATCACATACGTTAACTTGATTCTACAAATAACTATTTATGTGTGAGGCGCATGCTCTTTCTTTCGTCTCAAAAGAGCATGTTCCATACTTTGTTATTATTGGAAATAGAATGACATAAAAAGTTATATACGTACCTGGTTTCAAGCTATTAACTTCTTGCAGAACTGGATTCGGGAATGAATATACTCATTCTTCATTTTTATTACATTGTACATGCTTAATTTTCCATTTAATACTACAATATCTAATATGTATATAAAGCTATTATATTCAGCTTTAAATCTGTACCAAATTTGTCTAATTCTGTCAAATAATAAAGAAGTTATGAATGGATCCGTAACACTCATTTTTCTACCTTGCATAACTGGATCCGGGACTGAATACCCAGTTTTATTTTCAATTACACGTTTGCTTTTCAATTAAATACTGTAATTTATGATATTCATATGAAGCTGTGATATTCAGCTTTAATTCAATACCAATTTTGTCTTATTCTGTCAAATAATAAAGAAGTTATGAATGGATCCGTAACACTCCTTTTTCTAACTTGCAGAACTGGATCCGGGACAAAATACTCAGTTTTTATTTTTAATTACACGTTTGTGTTTTCCATTAAAAACTACAATATTTGATATTTATAGGAGGCTGTGATATTCAGCTTTAATTCGGTACCAATTTTATCTTATTCTGTCAAATTATAAAAAAGTTAAGTATGGATCCGTAACACTCCATATTTCCCCCTATATGTTCTATATTGGATCCGGATCCGGATCCGCGGGATCCGCGTTTTACACCTCGCCCTCCTAGATCTATACTGTTTTATGACGAGAAATTCTTATTGAAGTGATATTAATAAGTGTTTCGCCACTAACTAGACATTCAAAGTGCGAGTGTATCAGCTAGTATGTATACAAGTAAAGTGAGAATGGTTCCGTGGCTAATAACGCCAGAGCCGCATTTTTATTTGCTTAAGTTGGTGGAATAAACATTGTCACGTGATATAAACTTCCGGTTGTTTTGGTAAATAAATTATTCCCGCCAAGTTGTTCTTTTTGGGGTAAATATTGAACATTTTAAAAAGATGTGTGTTTTCAAATGTTTTCAGTATTGTTATTTGGGATTACTAGTCACCAAAGAACACATGCATTGTGGGCCTAATCTTCTCTATTGCTTGTTACTGACTTCAAATCTCGAACTCCTCCAACCCAAACAAAGACTGTTATCGTGGACGTACCGGTTTTCGAACCCCTAAGTCTTTAACTGAAGGTTTCTCTATCAACTTTAGATATATTGACTAACAAATCAAATGGACAAGAAAAATAATCTATTATGTACAAACCTGCTTAAAATAATTGACGCATTCATCAATTAACCATCTTGATACTCAAATATTCCCCACCACCCTCGGGTACAAAACGGCGGCCATTTATGAGCACCTGCTTTCGAACCTTTCGCAAGAAACAATAGGGAATAGTTTACCTAAATTGCTCCACAATAAAGTAATAACATTTTTATTGGTTTTTGCCTTTATTGAAGAATTGTAACCTATATTTATTTGTTTATGACGCATGTTTTCACTTGACAGTAGCGAGCGCATTGTTTACAAACTAAGCATCAGTGCGCGTGCAGTGATGACGTCACACGGACTCCTGCATGCGTATGAACGAGCGTAAACAAAAAGGTTCGAATTCGAAAGGAGGTAGGGTTCGAGAATAGGTGCGTAGACGATACAGCGTTTTTTTTCCTTCTTTGGACGGGGCCGGTAAACGGACCCGTTCCCAATCTCTACCGGCCCCGTCCCAATTCGAGCACGGACCTGTACCAATTTGATCAATATTGCCCTTTTCCCAATTTATTTTAAAATATCAATCAATATCGTCCGAAACCACGTAATAATCACAATCTCTAACACAATTTTTACTGCCGATAACGGCATTTTCACGTGTGTACTATGTTAGATCGAATAATTCTGAGTACGAAAAAAAATAGGTAGACTGGTTTGCCGTATAATTACGATAAAACGTGGCACTTGGAAAGAAAACGAAACCAGTCGATTTCCCGAAAATGAGTCAAACCGAAAGTATAAATCACGACAGTATACATGTAATATTGTAAAAAACTTTAACAGAAAGTGGCATCGAACCGATTTTGACTTCATGTCTCTATATTGCGCCCTGCTGAGAGTGTTAACTGGTTTTCGGGTCGAAAATGAGAAGTACTCGTTTCGTTACGTGTAGTGTTAGAGCAGAACACGATCAGCAGTGCATGACAACCAGGTAGACCTTACTCTATGCAATGCTAATTTAAGGCTCTTGATCCTGACTCCTAATAATATTCATGAGAAAATTGATGAATGTAACATGTTGTGAACTTTTCACAGGCATGCACAAGCGAAACAAGAGTGTCAGATACTCATGTTTTTTGGGGGACTGACATTAGACCAAATTTGACCTCATGTCCCTTGAATAAAAAGAATGTTTATTCTCCTAAACTCCCCTACAGTAGAATTTTATGGTCTTGAAAAAAAGTTCTGATAAATAAGATCAATAAAGTAGGCGAGCTCTTTGTTTGCAATCAACAAGGTTATAACCTATTGATAATCAAATGTAGGGAGTAGATATGTATGCTGTTTTTCCCTTTTCTAAGGCCCCACCACCTTTTCTCTAAAGGTAGGCCCAGAAGTGTTCTTTCATGTGAACATGCTGTATAAATACATTACTATGATGGCTTTGACTTTTTTGCTTATCAATAAATGTGATCCAATCACTGAATGTTATTTTTCACATTTTTATGTGCATAAACCCATGAAACAAGATCATAAAAGTAACCTAGATTATAAAACTTATTAAAAGAAAGCAGAATCATTTATGTGACTTGCTAAAACTGTAATTTATTCACCTTATATAAAATTCCCAATTTGCCTTATTTCGCGACATGAAATTCCCAATTTGGCACTTTTCACGATGCGAAAATTCCCAATTTGATCGGTACCGGACCCGTTCCCAATGAGGCGAAAAAAAACGCTGCGATATATGATTATAGTGATGGTTGACGAGTTTTCGATACAATCAACATATAAACACGCCTGTTCATGTAGAACAAATACAAAGAAATTCGGAATTTGCATGTATTTCCTTCAAATTAATCTTTTTTGCTTGTTATCATTCCATTGCACTTGGGTCTAATATGTTGTATAATGAATAACATTAACAGATGTCAAACAGAACATGATGGTCAATGACATACATTACATAAAATGCCTTGTTATTAAACATGCATATGTATTGATATACACATGAGCGGAATATATTGCAAGTCACAGTGCATATTTTACTACAAGCAGTCTCATTGGCTGTTAAGCGCATTACAAGAATGTACAGCATCCAATCAGCATTGGTTACCTATCAAAACAGCAAATCGATAGTGAAAAATCCCATGGGTGATGTATCCTTTATTCTCATATTTTCGGGGATTCTCATATTTTCGTGGATTCGTTTCCGGTCGCGAATATTCGCTCGTGCAATTGATTTGACTATCCGAAAGGCAGTCAAGTTCTTGTCAACATTATTTTCTATCATATACTAAAGGTACCATGCGCTCGAAACATGTGAATCATACGCAAATAATGACAAATTGATTCCTTAAATTACTGTAAATTATGTTAATTGTCCAAAAAACAATGAAAATGCAATCTGCAGCAGTTGTCTACCTAACCAAATCCGGCAAATTGAACGTTTGATTTGGTATAATGCACATAAAAATCAAGTCAAACCATTACGTTATGATTCAATTATAAAGCAATTAAAATCATCCAATAAACGTCGTAAGAGCTTATTGTTTTCTTGTAATTAAGGACAGATTAAGGTTTTTCTTGTTTATTCACATTTTAAAAACTCGTTACAAACTCTTATATAGTTATTTTAACGATATCGTTAACAATTTATTTACAAAATTCGGTCGAATTCATAATAATTCACTTTCAAAAGTTATCACATAAACTTCATTGCAATGATTTATTTTTACATTTTTAACTTAGTCTCATAATACAACAAAATAAAAAAACATGCAAAATGTTATTTCAAATGAGAATTCAAAACCGAGTTTTATGCTAGAGTGTATGCATTACCCCAAGCTAAATGTATGCAGTGTAGAATCAGAGCGAGTGCGATGGTTACTATCGAAACGAGGCTATCCAATCAGAATCCCCGAAAATATGAGACAGCTTCTGTGAGACACAGACTACCGAAAGTGAAAGTAAAAACGATATGATTTCGTTTCAAAACGGATTTTTTGTACATTTTAAACTGTGAATTGTTATTTGACACAGTTTTTGCTACGTTTCGATGTATATGTAAGACTTTATTTGTACTCCACCGACGCTAGCTTGAAAATAAGTCGCTAACCTCCCAAAATACGGGTCAACAGCATAAATAGCAGAGTGGATTCAGCAACTGTAGGTATCTGGACTGATGAATTAACTTGACTCCAGGAGACAACACTTGTTTACTACTGCCAGTAATAGTACTAATACTGTTAATGGCGATTGGTTGGTGGTGTGCCAGATGGGATCCCAACATAGTCACCATCTGAAGAAAGGGAAGTTCATATTTCAGTTGAGTAGTGATTGGCCGACAATCAAACAATCGTCGGTGTAAAATTTCAGAGCAACATCGCCGACGTCACTTCAGCCAGTCAGTTAATAATAGGTATTTCAGTTGAGTAGTGATGGGCCGACAATCGAACAAAGTCCGATGCAGACGAAGAGCTTTGAATCATTTACAATAATCTCCGTGCAAAGGCGCTACAAAGAGTGTCTGGGTTCATACAGTGACTCTTTTTTACATACAGTCCATGTATTTGTGAAGAACCGACAAAAGACTTACTTAGTTAAACAAAGGTACGATAGTGAGGTTTGCAATTATTTATGAAAATGATCGTAGAATGTTTCAGTATTTAGTTATCCCAGGGATGCTATGTTGTATAGCATCCCTAATTATGCTAAACCAACCAACATTAATTAAATTTTGTAATATCCGAATACTAGTGATGTAACGATAATCGGTTATAATCGAATAAACGTTGCTGACAGTTGAGGTTGGCAACTATCAATGTTAGTGGTGTTAAATCGATGTCTTCACAAGTAGGGAGACCGCCGTCATTATTTGAGCAACAGTCTTCTTTCCACTACTTTCAGGCATTGTGTGTATTTAAACAAGGGTGGTCACTGTTATTTGAGAAAATTTGAGTGAAATTTTCCCTTGTCCAGAGAAGTTCAGGTCATCAGTCTAGAAGTATTTTGTGTTAGGGATTTTAATTACTATATATTGTATGAACCAAATAAGTTTGTCAAATAAGGATACAAATTTTTGCTGTCGATTATTTTCCGATTGTGAATCGAAACACCCTTTCCAATTCGATCTGATAATCGATTCTCTTTCAAGTCCGATTTTACAACACTACCGAATACCGTTATACCCGAAATGCAGTTACTTTCAAACATAATTTTTCATATCAAATCATTTATCTCAATTCTATTGTGTTGTTTTTACTGTCAAGAATCTTAAATTAAGTTAATTCTTCTCTTGCACTTAATTTGTTTATTTTTAGGATCGTTGAATGTCGGTCGTCCGGCGTCCGGCCACAATTAGTTTGTTTACTCTCTAGCAACCGCAGCTCTTAACTAATCGTGATTAAACTTGCTCACAATGTATATGGCCATAATGTCTCGGCCAAGTTCGATTATGGGCAAAATCAGACAATAACTTATAGAGTTCATTTATTCACCAATCCTAATCATATTTTCAGTAAATGTGTATAACCAAAATATCTTGGACAAGCTCGATTATGGGCGGAATCGGACCAGAACTTCAAGAGTTATTGACCCTTGACTTAGAAAATTTGCTATATTTTAGCTTGTTTACACTCTAGCGCCTTCATTTATTCACCGATCCTAATCATATTTACAATGAATGTGTATGACCTGATGGTTTTGGACAAGTTCAGTTATTGGTGGAATCGGACCTCAACTTTAAGAGTTATGGGCCCTTGGATTAGAAAATTTGCTACGTTTTAGCTTACAAGTTTAACAGTATTATACCTTCATGGTTGGTTTTGATCTCAAAATCTACATAAAAATGAGTTTTACGAGATGGAAACTATATTACCTGGTCATTAATTATTGGCCTTTGTTCTCAGGTGAGCGATAAAGGGCCAATGTGGCCCTCTTGTTTATTTGTCAATAGCTTTTTAGCTCACTTGATTCATCAGGTGAGCTTTTAGGCTCGTTGAATGTCCGTTGTCTGTCCACAATTAGTTGTTTACACTCTAGCATCCGCAGCTCTTAACGATTCGTGATTAAACTTGCTCACAATGTTTATGGCCACAATGTCTCGGCTAAGTTCGATTATGGGCAAAATCGGACAATAACTGCTAGAGTTATGGGCCCTTGAATTACAAAATTTGCTATATTTAGCTTGTTTACACTCTAGCACCTTTATTTATTCACCGATCCGATAATGTTTTCAGTAAATGAGTATAACCAAAAGATCTTGGACAAGTTCGATTATGGGCGGAATCGGACCAGAACTTCAAGAGTTATGGGCCCTTGACTTAGAAAATTTGCTTTATTTTAGCTTGTTTACACTCTAGCGCATTCATTTATTCAATGATCCTAATCATATTTACAATGAATGTTTATGTCCTTACAGTATTGGGCAAGTTCAGTTATGGGTGGAATCGGACCAGAACTTCAAGAGTAATGGGCCCTTTGATTAGAAAATTTGCTACGTTTTAGCTTGTTTAACAGTATTATACCTTCATTGTTGGTTTTGATCTCAAAATCTACATAAAAATGGGTTATACGAGTTGGAAACTATATTATCTGGTCATTAATTATTGTGACTTTGTTCTCAGATGAGCGATAAAGGGCCATCTTGGCCCTCTTGTTTGGAAACACACTTAATTAGAGTATTGTTTTTCTTTTCTAGCAAACACATCTAGAATTCTGAGGGTGTATTGACTCTACACATGTCCATGGAGCATATCCTGCTGTACAAATGATCAAGAACCAGAATGAAACAAAAACCAAACCATACAGTTGGAAGAAAGAATGCCGAATTAAATGACATTTAAAAGTTGTATCTATAGATGAAATATATTGCTATGTTTAAGATAATAATTATGTAATATTGTTCAGGGGTCGGCCGAGTGGGCGAAATAATCGCCCTCAGCTTTCAGACTTCGCCTCTAAATAACGGTCTGACGAAATTGACTTCGCCCTAAAATCTTGCCTGTTTTGTCTATGTATACAATATACAAGCTGACTTACACAGTAACACATGATTATCAATCACGTTCCGTTGGTTTTAATATACACGGAAAGCTTATCGTAGTCAATCTTAATTCACACTTTACACTGCAGTAAGCACCACCTCCGTATGCTGCAGTGGGCAGTCGAATAGATCAATGATAGCCAATCGCAGCGTTTGTTGTAACAGCTTAATTGTTATCAACCAATCAGAGTGCAGTTAACATTCGTAAACCGAAATTAATGAAAATCTTCTTGATCAGGCAAGAATTGTTGATAAATAACAATAAATACCCGGCGTGATCTGAAAACAACAGTTTTAACAATAGATAGCGGGTCTAATTGATGTAACTGACATCTATATTCAGTAGACAGGCATGTACTTTTATCTTTGTTGTTCCGATTTTGGTTTATGTCCACGACGCAATAAACAGAGCGACATGTTCGCGAGTTGTGTAAGAGACAGCGAAGTTTTCCAAACTGCGAAGAATTAATTAATAACAGCCATCTGTAATTAAAATTGCTTCTCCATAGTGAAAACACGTGATTCTGAAATGTCGCTCGCCACTTAGTAACTGGGCGATTCGCGATGTTTTGACTTTAGTAAAGTGAAAGTAAAAGCAAAAATTGGTCCTACGTATTCCAGGCAAATATGTAATAATTTAGTTTGATGAATGAAAATTTGTTTCCACTCGGAAATTTAATTACCGGTCATTGGTTATTTGTGAAAACATGCGACGTTGACAAATGATCTATTCATCAATCATAATGCAAACAGAAAGTAGCTTTCCATGCAGTGATCTCCCTTACTTTGATACCTTAGGTTTATTTTATGGAGTCTGTGTCCCACAGAACTCGATTTGGACATTTTAGGGGTCTTTTTTTTAGACTTTTTCGCATTTTAACACAGAAAAACGTGTCACATAAATTCCTGAATCTTTAATTACTATGATATATCTAGAAATTATTATTTTGAAAATTGAAATGAAATATAATAAGCTTTAATTTTCATTTATGTCATTATCGTAACAAAGGGGGAATATATATAACGTGTTCCGGCCCAGAATTAACATGTATAGTAACAATTACTTTATAACAATCAAAATGAACGGCAGCCAGTAAAAAGTAACATATTCGTAACTTCTGCCATGCAACTACCCACTTCTCCCTAAAGTGGCCCCACTTCTCCCTGAATTGCAACCTAGGCCGACCCCTGTTGTTTGTCATGTACATAGATGTTTTGCAATACAACTGTAATTTTTCAATAAAGAAATAAAATACTTAACTGTTGTAAATATTTGATTCCTGTGGAGCATATAGTAACGAAGAAAACACGGTTGTTTCATCCGATTATGCCGATTAATCGGATGGCAATTTCAGCCAATTTGCCCATCACTACAGTTGAGATCTTCTTATAAGTTATCTGTAATTTTATGAAGAAACGCTTTTTGCACCATGTCAAGTTCTTTTTCAAGTTTTTGGTAACTTCATAAGCTCATATTCTTTGGTGCAATCCTTGCAGTAACTGTATCGAATCGACAGGTCTGATACCGGCTTTTACTTAAGATGCATCGGAGCAACCGTTGCACCTATAATTACAGCAGTCAGAAGTAGTTGAGTATTGCTATGGATTGTTGGATTCTCTCGATATTGTTATAGCTTTATTTAGCAGTTGCAAATCCATCTGTATATCAATCCTTGGAAAAATTATGTCCCTAGTGCTTAGCAAACTTTGAGTAATATATTTATTGTACAGTGTTTTTGCTCTCTTCATTAGGAAGAGGCCTTAGCCTGTTGATTTTGGGCAAAATTATCGCTAAAACTGTTGATTTGGTAAACAAAATAGCTGGTGTTAGTTTGAATTTTTGGGAAAACTGCATGATTTTAAAGAAATTTTCAATTGGGAAGAGGCCTATGATAGACCTCTGTTAAACAGGGCCCACACTGGCTTGAAAAAAGTTGGAGCCACTTTTTGCGACCGGACGCTGCATGACGCGACGCGAATTGCCGAGGAGGTACTTAGGTCTTTAATTAAAGTATGTATATCCCTTGTACGCCTATTACCGCGTTGATACCATTACCACCGATGCCTGGATAATAACAATAATTGCACATGCGTGTCACCTCCACTTCTGTTTCCGTGTGGCATTTGTTGGTAGGGAACCAGACTATTGTTTACAATGCATGCCGCGACTTTAAAACATTTTTCATTAATGATTTATATGATTTCTACAGTTAAGTAAATTTATCGTTCATACTGCCATTTGCATTCAATCCAAATTAACACCGCTATATGAATGTGTCGCATTTTAATGCATTAGTTTTCTTAAAACACAGTTTTGATATTTCTGCAAATGATAGATGGTCCGCACATTGGTTGGAATTTAGTACTGACGCAGGAATTTCTTGCGTTACTGGTTGAGAGGCGGTAATAAGGTCATCAAACAAAAAATCAAAATGGACGTCTGTGTGTCAAATGTGATCAGTTGATGTATTATTTTATTATTATTGAGAGTATTTTTGTGTTTTCGACAAGAAAAAGAATTGCTTATGATGATTAAATGGTTGTATGATTCCAGACTTCTACTGTCATGCATTTTAACACTGGTAAAGAGTTAAGTAGGCAGTAATAGGGACGGCCTGTATACCTTCACAGCTTGTAGTGTATTACAAAATGTAGTCATGAGTTAGTAAAGTTTAGCAGAACCAACACAGAACCAACACAAGATTACATTTCAAATACACTTACCACTATTAAAGTCCTTTGTTGTTAACATTAACAAGCACAAAAAGTCAATCATATTCAAAAGTATTCATTTTATGTTTTGAATTTTATTTCATTCACTAACCAATTAAAAAAATAGACACACAACAGGACAAAATATTTTTGTTTTATTTCAACGTTTTTCCGTAAATTGCGCGTCTCTGTATCACCTAAATACCGGAATCGGGCCGTGCAGTTCATGATTATGATAATTAGTTTTATTCGGCGATGTTTCGACAAAAAGTCCGAGGACACATATAAACCAGTCTATTCAACTATTCCGGTAGTTTAAATTGATATTTTATACACTTTCGCCACTCGTAAATTTTTGGAGCCACTTTGGTCAGACTTTCGCCAATTGGCTCAAGTGGTGTTCGACAGCGTGGGCCCTGTTAAAGAAGCTGAAAAATCACCGTTGTAATTTGTATGTTCATGTTTTCCTTAATAGATTTTCAAATAATCAATATTTTCTGTACAGTTGAGGTATATTCAAATGATGCCTGGGGTGAGACCAAAGAGAACAGTCCAGGAAGGACTGCAAAGTATGGCTGAGCCATCATCAGAACTATCCTTGTAAGTTATGTTCATAAAACTGTAGTCCTTATTCTGAGAAAGGAAATATGTCGATAGGGCCCTGTGATGTCTCTGCTACATTTTTCAATTGTATGCATTGTTACTTTTACTGTTTATAATTCTGTAATGATGATGATAGTTAAATTTCATGGAAATAATACTCGTTAGAACCATGCATCTGCATGTTAAAAAAATGGTTTGTCTGTCCATCCATTCAAATATCTTGTGTTGCATTCTCCAGAAGTACTAGGGGCAGAGTTATGAAATTATACAGAAATATTTATCTGCATTTGAAGTTAGGCATTAAGGGTTTTAATTAATTTAATATGCCCTGAATTTGTATTTTGGTATTTCCGGTACATGTATGAAAATCTTGTGTCACACATAGTGCAACATGACCAGAATAATGGAGTGGGGGCATCTTTGACCTATAGACACGTTTCTAGTCAATAATATTCATTTGATACTTCAAATTTGATACTTTGATATTTATTACTTCACTTGTTTCTATGCTAATTCCATTATCAACCAAAGATACAAAGCACTTAATTTTTTAGAGAGTCTAAAATTATAATTGGTGATCAAACCTTAGTATGTAACTGTGTAAGAATATAATGAAATTTTGGTATACAATTTGATCTTGAATAGTAAATTTGGTGGAAAATATTTTTTGTTTTAACTATTAGGTAAGGTTTCTTGTCATGTTTTAGGGACAATGATCCGGATGACAGTGATATGGATGAACCTACTATCACTCGTCCAATCAACAGCGGACGTGGTCGAGGGAAGAAAAGGGGCGGAGCTGATGGATCTGTATGTATTAGTGTATCATTAATGTTTTTAATGGAATTCACTCTGAAAGTTTAACTCCTGTAAAACGTAAAATCGAATGATATGTATTGTATAGATAATGCTCAACTATTTGTACTCACTGATTGGGATAGTGGTGAATGTGCACTGACTGAAAGATAAATATGTATTGTGAATAATGAAGAACCTTGATAAAATATAACCTTACTTCATAGTGATAAATTCCCACAAAAATAAGAATGTCATTTAATAATATGAGTTCACAGGGAGGTATGATATTTTTGTTAACATACTGTATACGTTGAAATTTTGGCAGTGGTTTAATGTTCGCTATTTTGGCGGTTGATAGGTTTCAGCCAATTTAAAACCCCGCCAATAATTCACACCGCAGATATATAACACCACCAATTATAGCAAAAAAAATATTTTGACTTAAGCTTAAAATAATTAATCAGTGGTTAAATATGCAAATAAATGCAAATAAGTTATACTGTTGTACATATACATAAAATGGCATATAAAAATAGTCGTTATCAACAAAAAAAGCTAAGTGATATGGACAAACAAGCAAACAATTACCATTTGTTAATAAAAGGTGCTAATCTTCGACGGTGTTTGCAATTTTTATAACAAAGGGATACTATTAACGATGTATATCACAATAAGACAAGGGCATTGTACAAGTACAGTACACGCATCGTGGGTTTTCCAATTTCCACCCAGCCACCGCGTCAGAAATAAAATTGAGGTGACATGTCACCGTGGCGTGTCCACCGTGGACAGAAATTGCCACGCTAATTGTCACCGTGGCCATTTCACGGTACATCGTAAAATTGACGGTCACGGTGGAAACACCGTGGTCAAATTAGACGAACGCGGTGGATTCACGGTGGTTATTTGACTGTGGTTTATTTTTCTGCTACAAATTTTAAACGAAGTAAAAAAAAATCATCATGGACAGCGAATTATTTACTTAGGTATACGCACTTACATGCCTGATTTATATGCATTACTAAGCTGCTACATGTAAATCCAAATTTGAATCATAAATGTCGAAAATGGGATATGGCAGTGTTTTCTAACAAACTTAACACATTTATGAAGTGATTTTCAGAAAATGACGTATAGTTACTTCGATAAGTATTGTCACCAAATTAGACCTAACTTCTTCAGTTTCAACACTAATAACGCATAAATAAGAAGGGTACAAATTCTCTCAAACAGTCAATAGGACTGCATATCGATTGCGCGGGGGTTACAGCTAGAATTAAATGGAGGTTAATTTACCAGTCAAGGTCAGTTTGGAAAACAAACAACCAATGAAAATGCTAGCATTCATCAATCACGTGCTAAGCACATGCTAAGCATCAGTTTCAACACAACTTCATCAAAACAACGTGTGTAGATCATATTGGGATAAAATTGCAATAAAGTCTGACCTTATTGACATATTACGCGTTTAAATTAGGAAATTCCTGTTCAATTTATGGGAGTAAAATATTAACCAGAAAGCAAGATATATACGTCATCTGATTGACAGATAACATCATTCATGACGTCAGTTACACTGACTTTAAACCTTGTTTATTTCAACAGCGCTAAAAATAGAAAATCAATAATAGTTAAACTCTCTGGCAAGACAAATTGCACCAGTTCACCCCATTTGTGCAAAAATACACGCGGACTTTAATTGTTGTGTTTTAGTGCAAGTGTTTGAAAATATTTTTTTGTTACTCAGCCATTAGTTGAGTTGGATATTACGGATAATTTCAGGACCCATATCAATTTTGGTCGACTTATACGGTAATTGTTCTGCGATCTTATCAATTTTATTCTTTTTTGTTCAATAGATCGTGTCGCCACCGTGTTGTCACCATAATGTGTGTTGTCACCGTGGATTCACGGTGGCAATGGTCACCGTGGCCGTCCACCGTAATTTAAAGATCTGGGTGGATTCACGGTGGCAAATTTTGCGTTGTCACCCAGAGTCGTCGCCACCGTGACGGGTGGAAAAAGGAAAACCCACCTTGCGTGTACTGTATATGGAAGGTGCGAACATGTTTACAAACAAAGAACATTTAAAGATGTAAAGCAAATTAAAATATAGGTTACATAGGTTTAAATTTAGCGGCGGCGGACAATAGATGGTTTTATTTTGGCGAATTTTTAAGAAATAGCCAATTCTTGACCAACGCCAATATTTAAATTACCAAAAAACGCCAAATTTTAGCCCCGCCAATTTAAAGACGTATACAGTAATTGAGATGAAATTATATATGTTTTGTTTGAATTCTGATGAAATAATTTGCTGATTGAATTTACTCTATTTTCATTACTTTAGGTGTCAAGACGTGGTAGAGGTGGTGGTAGAGGGAGAGGTCGAGTAACAACACATATAGAAGAAGAAGAAGGTGGAGGTTCATTGTTTGAGATTGTTAAAGCTGGCAGGGCCTCACTTCAAGTAAGTTTTCAAGCTTGTCAGGACCCTATTTTCTACAAAGAATGCCTGAAGTTGTTGTTCATTTCACTTTCTATATTGTTTTACTTCTGGTATATTAGATGTAAGAGTAAGTGACAGAAATTACTGACTGTCAAAATGTATTTTAAATGCTTGTGTTTCATTTCATAGCCAAGCCAGTCTAATTGGTGGATATGAAAATAATAGGGTATACATTATTACTAGCAAACATTACTTCCTTTTTTAACCAGATTTTCTATTTGAAAATTCTTGAGCTTCTCATACATTTCTCAAGAGATTTTCATGAAACTATTGTCATCAATTGTTAATTAATATAATATATTGTATAGTGTCTATTGTCAGGGTTTTGTAATTATACCCCCAGATATGAAATATATGGGGACTATATTGGATTCACGCTTGACGGTCGGTCGGTCCGTGCGTCTGTAGACACAATTTATCCGGAGATTTTCTCAGCAACTACTCACAGGATTTCAATGAAACTTCACAGAAGTGATCAGTAGTAAGCCTAGTTGTGCATGCTTAAAGCATTTTTCGTTCGGATTAATTTTCACTGATTTATACCCCTTTGTTGTTTTTATTCAGTATATACAATAAACAAATTTTGTCTGGACAATTTCTCAGCAATTACTCGGATCTCAATGAAACTTCACAGAAATGATCAGTAGTAAGCCTAGTTGTGCATGCTTAAAGCAATTTTCGTTCGGATTAATTATCACTGAGTTATACCCCTTTGTTGTTTTTATACAGTATATACAATAGGCAAATTTTGTCCGGACAATTTCTCAGCAACTACTCACAGGATTTCAATGAAACTTCACAGAAATGATCAGTAGTAAGCCTAGTTGTGCATGCTTAAAGCATTTTTCGTTTGGATTAATTTTCACTGAGTTATAGCCCTTTGTTGTTTTATACAGTATATACAATAGGCAAATTTTGTCTGGACAATTTCTCAGCAACTACTCGCAGGATTTTTTTTTTGTACAGTATATACAATAGGCAAATTTTGTCCTGACTATTTCTCATTGACTACTGCCAGGAATTCAATAAAACTTCTCAGAAGTGATAAGTAGTTAGCCTGCATGCATTAAGCTTGTCTTGGTAGGTTAAATTTTCACTGAGTTATGGCCCTTTGTTGTTTTTTATACAGTGTATATACAATATCTCAGTAACTACTCATAGGAATTCAATGAAACTTCACAGAAGTTATAAAAAGTAAGCCAAGTTGTGCATGCAATAACCAGGTTTTGTTTGGATTAATTTTCACTGAGTTATGGCCCTTTGTTTTATACAATTAGGTAAATTTTGTCCCTACCATTTCTCAGCAACTACATGCAGGAATTTAGAGAAACTTCTTAGAAGTGATAAGTAGTTTGCCAAGTTGTGCATGTCCACAATAGGTTTTGTCCAAGTAAATTTTAATGAGTTATGGCCCTTTGTTATTTTTTATATAATGTATATTTAGAAACTGGTCAGGATATATCTAAGCAACAATTTGCAGGAATTAAAAAATGTAAATGCATTATATTTCCCTCTGTAAAATGTAACAATAACTGTGTCAAGGCCGCATCTGGGGGTATTCATCACCTTTAGTGATAGTTCTAGTTCTATCATTTTTTGTTGAATTATGACCTTTAGCTTCTCTTGGGCACATGTAATATGTAGAGAAATATTCTTCTGTGGACAACTCTTACAGTTCTCAAGAATAAGAATTAGAATATGGTTTTGTGATAATACCTGTCACTTGTTACAGTCTACGCTTCAATTTTTTATTCCAATGTAAGTTATTGCAGGATATTTGATACAGGAATTGTATACATTGTAGACTGTTGTTGATGACTGGATAGAGAACTATAAGTCAGATAGAGATTCCTCTTTGTTAGAACTCATACAGTTCTTCATACAATGTTCTGGTTGTAAGGGAAAGATAACTCCTTTTATGTACTCAAATATGGAACATGCTGAAATCATTCGTAAGATGACAGAAGAATTTGATGAGGTGAGCCATTATGTTTCACTTGTGTTTGGTATGAAAAATGGTTACCATTTGACTGAATGATACCAGACATTCCGAAAAAAGCCGGTCCGACGGACCTGACCGGTAAAATTTCCTTAGGTCCAAGAAAAATTATGTCCCTGCCGGCCCGAATGTCCGATACTCAAATAAATCGTGTATAAGATGCATAATTGTACATTCAAGATTGGCTACGAAAATCAGGTGTGTTGTATACATTTTTAGCTCACCTGATTCATCAGGTGAGCTTTTAGGATCGGTGAATGTCGGGCGTCCGGCGTCCGTCCACAATTAGTTTGTTTACACTCTAGCAACCGCAACTCTTTACGAATCTTGATTAAACTTGCTCACAATGTATATGGCCACAATGTCTCGGCTAAGTTCGATTATGGGCAAAATCTGATAATAACTTCTAGAGTTATGGGCCCTTGAATTACAAAATTTGCTATATTTAGCTTGTTTACACTCTAGCGCCTTCATTTATTCACCAATCCTGATCATATTTTCAGTAAATGTGTATAAGCAAAAGATCTTGGACAAGTTCGATTATGGACGGAATCGGACCCAAACTTCAAGAGTTATGGGCCCTTGTTTTTGAAAATTTGCTATATTTTAGCTTGTTTACACACTAGCGCCTTCATTTATACACCGATCCTAATAATATTGTAAGTAAATGAGTATAACCAAAAGATCTCAAACAAGTTTGATTATGGGCGGAATCGGACCACATCTTCAAGAGTTATGGGCCCTTGACTTAGCAAATTTGCTATATTTGAGCTTGTTTACACTCTAGCGCCTTCATTTATTCACCGATCCTAATCATATTTACAATGAATGTGTATGACCTTATGGTTTTGGGCATGTTAAGTTATAACTTCAAGAGTTATGGACCCTTGGATTAGAAAATTTGCTACGTTTTAGCTTGTTTAACAGTATTATACCTTCATTGTTGGTTTTGATCTCAAAATCTACGTAAAAATGAGTTTTACGAAATTGAAACTATATTACCTGGTCATTGATTATTGGCCTTGGTTCTCAGGTGAGCGATAAAGGGCCAATGTGGCCCTCTTGTTGATGAACTCAATCTAAATTTCCTCAGCTAAAAAACGGTCGAAATTGGAGACAATCGTAGCAAATGGCATATTAACGCCTAAGGGGAGTAAATCTTTCGTAATGTTTATCTAAAATCCAGTACGGGTCCGTATTTTTCCCGGATTGTGTCGAGTCAGACATACGTGCAAGTTTGAAAATGGTCAACAAATGTTTGCCGATGGTGCCGCTAATTATGAAAAATCGAAGTGTATAGAAGTTTGAGTACGTGTTGACACGTTGTGTAATCAAATGATGTTACTCTCGCCATTTTCACAATAAAGTCTGCAAGCATGTTGCACTACAGGTCCAAAATTGAACATTCACTGACAAAGTTGGGGCTTTGTGTATCTGTTACAGCAACATTCCTGCAGACAATCCTAAATTTTTTAAACATAAGCTTGAGCAGATCTAGATCTGTGACATTTTTATGAGATGAATTTACTTGTAAATTCTTCTCATATAGCGATCACGCAGACTATGAATTTCAACACTGCACTGCTCTCAATAGTAATCTTAGGTAGTGCTTCGTACTACATTTTTTTGGGGGTCTTTTTCGTTACTCGCTATGCTAACAGAGCGATACTGCACGCAGTTCAAACACTCATCCACACACAGTCACCAAGCAAATACCATAAAAGCTGTTACTATATCGATTTTCTATTTTTAGCGTTTAGGATACGCACTCTATCGGACACTTCATTGGTCATTGTTGTTTTACATACTAACTCGCTAACAAGTCGAAAATCAGATGACAACGAGTGGCGAAATATCTTTTAAAAATCATAATGGTCACATTTTAATTATCTACCTAAACATAATACCCTAACAAGTCCTGATTCATTCAATAATCAGTTGTGAAAGTCAATAACCACTTATCGTAGTTAATCTTAATTCACACTACACTGCAGTACGCCCCGCCTCCGAATGCTACAGTGGGCCGTCGAATAAATCTATCACAGCCAATCGCAGCGTTCGTTGTAACAGCTTATTGTTATCAATAATCAGAGTGCAGTTTACATTCGTAAACCGAATATCATGAATGTCTACTTGACGAAGATTTTGCTAATTGTTGAAAAATGACAATAAATACCCGGCGTGATGTCAAAACAACGGTCCGATCAATAGATAGCCGGTCTAATTGATGCAACTGACATCTTTTTGTTCCGATTTTCGTTTTTTGCCGACCCTAATTGACCGAACATAAACTTGAGAGGCGACCCGTTCGATAGTTGAATAACTGTCAGGGAAAGTTTTGCAAACTGCGAAGAATTAATTAATAACAGCCATCTGTAATCAAAACTGCTTCTCCACAATCATTATGTATTTGCTATCCATAATGAAAACACGTGATTAAAAAATGTCGCTTGGTATCTTGGTTACAGGGCAATTCGTGATGTTTCGACTTCATCATGAAAGCGAAAGTCGATTTTCGGAAAATTTAAGTAGGTCAGTCGGTGTTCACGGCAAATAAATAAAAATCTGATCTAGATCTATGATAATTCTTACCACTTGGAAATTTAATTACCATTTAGTGGTCAATTTTAGGAAAACATGCGACATTGACACATGATTTATGCATCATTTGTAAATCAAACCGAAAATAGCTTGTCAAATCTACCCAGTGATCTCCCTTACTTTGTTACAGCGAGTATATTATTTCATTCTTTCGATAAACGCCGATGTGGGTATAAAATCACGAACGATATAAAAAATATACTGTAGCTAACAGCGGTCCGAGTGATATCGAGACATACTTTTTGTAAGTTGAAGGGCTTGCTGCTCCAGTCCAGAACAATATATTCATAAAAATAACATTAAATGTTGCATAAAGAAAAATAATTTCTGCGTCGTATAAGACCATCGTTTAAAAAATCGGTTTTAAATTGGTATATCACGGCCTTGATGAACACAATTGGTGTATATTTTCGTGATTTCTAGACCCAGGAGTTCTTTAATATTAAGGATATGTTACAAGGCCTTGATAATTCATATGGTGAAATAATTCTTTTTAAACAGGCAACATTACCCTTGTACATTAATATTTGATTGAATAAACAGTAGCCTACAGTACTAGGTCCTCGTTTCGGACAGAATTATTGATAGTTTTAAATTTTGTATCGACTCAGAGAGATCCCTGCATCACAAAATTCATCTCATTTCAGGCCTTCAGGCCTTTGATTAATATCGTCTAGTACAGCCTGTTGCGGACACTACACCTATTTTTGTTATGCTCCTGTCATATTTTTATAAATAGACATGTTTTGCCTATTCAATTGTTTCTGACTCTGACAAAAACACATTTGCCCTTTAAGAAATTTAATTTTGATACAATTTGATCCAGTTGCACTATAATCATCGTAGAATTTTATCCTGAAAATAATACCATTACATTGTTTGCTCTCTATGATCTAATTTCAGGTCTATAGGCATGTTTTACTCATTAACTTAAAGTCTAACATTTCTGTCAATGAATAAGTCTTTTGTTACAGCTTTTATCATATGAATTATTAAATCAAACATAGAATAAAAAGAGGTCTGAAAATGTTGCGGACACTACATATTTTGTCATTATATTTCAAAGGATAGTAAATTTTATTATTTATTTAAATATTTTATACTTGTTAGCTGTTATAAATAAAGTATCTATCATCTTTATCAAAAGAAATCACTAAATTTTACAACTTTAATGTAAACTAGTATGTTTACAAAAACAATCTAATAAGTAAAATGTCAACTTTGCATATTATTAAAAAACAATGATTATATACATGTATGTATACAACGGTGAATTACCACTGACATATTCATTCAAGAAAGACTTTTATAGATCACTAAATCTGTAACATTTAATCACTTGAAAAATAACATTTTAAAAAATGTTGCAGACACTAACAACTTTAAGTGTTCCTTCACTGAAAGCCTATCTATACATTTGTATATAGAGGTTTATTTTCCAGATAGCATTTCATATTTACTTGCTAACCTTAAAGCACTGAAACATTATATTAAAATGATGTGTTCATGAAATTTAATGCTGTTACTTTTTGCAAGCATTATTATACAGGCACTTTTTATTAGAACCTTGTTCTCGGATATTTAGAAACAAAGTAGTTTCTCCTGTTTGTGCTCTTTGAAGATACATGTACAGGTTTCTTCAGAATGTCTATGTTTGCCTGCTGCATGCAGTTGCCAGGAAATATGAAAAACAGTTGACAGACTAATTCTTCTAGTCAAGGATCAATGTTAGTGACCAGAAATTAAGTATTCCAATTGTAATGTTGCTAACATGGTCACTTGTAGGAATTAATCCTGATGTACAATATTGTGGTAGCTTCTAGAAAATTAATTTAAGCCATTTAGAAACATTCTAGAATTTGACATGATATTTTAAATGATTATATTTACCTGTGCAACAAAACTTTTCTGATTTAGTGCCACCCAAATTAACTTTACACAAATAATCACAATAATAGAAGACCAAAGCATGCCTTTCACTGAAGTTACCGAAATATTTAGAACTGCATAGTCTAAAAGAATTGCATTGAATACAATATTTTCAAGCATACATTATAATGATTACTGAACTTAAAGATCTTGTAGAAAGCTACCACAATATTGTACAATGTGCAGGATTTAACTTCATCATAAATTCTAACTAGAATATAGACTACATATCTATTATAGATGTTTTTTTTAAAGTCACTGTTCTGTAGTGTCCGCAACACTGTTTTTTAATACAACAAAAATTTAAATCAGTAAAAAATAGTCTAGTTTTAAAGGACAGTTATACATAGTACTATATTTCTAACTAACTATCTCTGTCATATGTTTTTAGCTCACATGTCACAAAGTGACAAAGTGAGCTATTAGGATCACTCTCCGTCCGGCGTCGTGCGGTGTGCGTCGTGCGTCGTCAAACTTTTTGTTGTGACCACACTAGGGGCCACATTTTTGGCTCAATTTTAGCAAAACTAGGGCCAAATAAGGGAAAACCTTGTGAACACTTTAGAAATCACTGTTTTGAATTTATCTTCATGAAACTTTGTCAGAATGTTTATTTTAATAATATGTAGGTCAAGTTTGAAAATGGGTAATTTCTGTAGTAAAATTAGGTCACTAGGGCAAATTGCTGAAAAACCTTGTGAACACTCTAGAAGTCACTGTTTTGATTGGATGATCATGAAACCTTGTCAGAATGTTTGTCTTCATAATATCTTGGACGAGTTCGAACATGGGTCATCTCGGGTCAAAAACTAGGTCGATAGGTCAAATCTTATGAAAAACCATGTTAACACTGTAGATTTCACAGTTATTATTGGATCTTCACCAAACTTTGTCAAATCGTTTGTTTTAAAGATATAATGGTCAAGTATAAATATGGGTCATCTGGGGTCAATAACTAGGTCACCAGGTCAAATCTTAGGAAAACTTTGTTAACACTGTAGATGTCACAGTTTTAATTGGATCTTCACCAAACCTTGTCAAAATGTTTGCCTCAATGATATGTTGGTCAAGGATGAACATGGGTCAGCCGGGTTCAAAAACTGGGTCACAAGGTCAAATCTTAGGTAAAAATCTTGTAAAAGCTCTAAATGTCATGGTTTTGATTGGATCTTGGCCAAACCTTGTCAGATTGTTTGTCTTAATGATATTAAGGACAAGTTCAAATATGGGTCACCTAGGGTCAAAAACCAGGTCACAAGGTCAAATCTTAGGAAAACCTTATTAACACTGTAGATGTCAAATTTTGATCGTATCTTCACCAAACCTAGTCAGGCTGTTTGTCTTAATGATATGTAAGACAAATTCGAACATAGGTCGTCTGGGGTCAAAAACTAGGTCACCGGTTCAAAACAATGTTTTAATGAGTGAACAGTGATTGTCATGTGAGCGATATAGGGCCATCTTGGCCCTCTTGTTTCTTTCAACAACATAATGATGTTATTATTTAATGATGCATTAAACTAATTTTAGAATTTATAACATATTTTTATGCAATATCAGACTGTAAAAAGGTTTTGATGTTAATAAGCATAACAAAGCATTGTTTTACAGAAATGTATATTAGTTCGTCAGTTCTTTATCAATTTTAATGAAATAAAAAAATACCTGTTAGCTGAGTCTCGGAGCTTGAAATGTATGTAAAATGCAGCATGGTGTGTTCAATTCTTTTACCGAAAATTGTAATGCACTTTAAAGATTTTTTTAGTGCAACAGCATAACGCTGAATACATGCTAAAATTATGACACTTTCTTTGGCGTTACAGAAACTCAAACTCATATAGACATACCATAATTGGCCAGTGACACGACAAAAGGGACCTTAGGGCAATTTTTATAGAAAAAAATGTTTTATGCTCACATGAAAGAGTTACATTTTATGAAGTAAATTCAATTTATTTTATTGCAAAATATCAAATATTTACCGACTGGCGCATATTTTCGTACACCATACACCTTGTACTTGAAAATATGCAACGTCATTATTAACGTCATTTACGACGTACGTTAATGAGTATGTTTATTGCAAACGTTACTAAACAACCGTTAATAAAGAAACAAAAAACATCATTATGAAATATCACATGTATTGTAGTATGATATTTATATACTAACATTACCTTAATTTAACAATTACAAACATAAAATTTGCAATACAAAAGAGTATGTCAATATCATAACGACATGAATAAAAATGCAATACACTAGGCTTATGATGCAAACCTGAAATGATTATGAACATCAATATTATAACATAATATACGGATATATGTAACAAAAACTTGTTATGAACAATATATATATTTCATATAATGATTTTTTTGTTATTAATTTATTTCATGATTTGAATATTATAAAACAGCTGATCTTAAGGTTGATACACATAATGTCCAAAGTTATTATCTCAAAATGGAGCGGACAGAATTTTGAAACCTGTATAAATTTTAAAGGTTTCTATGACACAAAATGATTTACAATGAGAATTTTCAAAAGCATTCATCATTTGGGTAATTGGCCCTTAAGTACATATGAGTAGTCTATTTTTCAGATATTAAAAAAAGAAATATCTTTTTTTAATGAAAACTAACAGTAGAAACAGATGCAAAAACACAATATCTATCCAATTTGATAAACAAAAATGTATGTCATTGTGCAATATCTTCAGGAAATAACATTTTTTTCCAATATTCAACAAAGGCAACAACTTTTACAAAATGTTCAAACTGTTGTACAATAAAGTTAAGTATCTATGGTAACTATCAAGCAAATAATTTAAAAGATAATCGGGCTGTACTATTTTCAAAATATCAACATTTTTAGTAGCATTGAGCATGTATGTCAAAAAAGTAGTTTTATGGATATAATACCTTAAGTTAATTGTAATTGATCATTTTAATATAATTATCATGGCCTATTCTTCAGATAATTTGGGACAAGTAATGTCCTGAAAAGCCGGTCTGACATATTGTCGGACCTTTTTATACAGGTAATCCTGTCTTTCACTGCTCAGTCCTGCAGGCTGCAGGTGATTAGGATATGTATACAGCGGAATATGGATGTTTTGTTTTACCAAATTCTTCCTAAACTCTGGACCGTCCGAGTGCTCATGAACAAATACTGCTGTTTTATCAGATGCTTTAAATCTGAAACAATGGTATTTCTGGATTCCTTTCAGTGGCAAGAAATACTTTGGCAGAAATGATTTCCAATCATATCTGAAAGAGACAATTAAGTAAATTAATGGCACACACATACATGTTCATTATTCACATTCACATACTGATAGTGTAAGTTTAACATGCGACAATATTCTACGCCACTTATTTCAACAGTAGAAGTATTTAATTTAATATTTTCAATTACTAGTAATGTAATTCTGCTACAGGTTAACCATTTACCAAATCCAGCTCTGTTCCTCATGTCCATTTCTGAATTGGACAGGAATGTTGTTGACAGCAGATCTGTTTACTATATCAGCAAACTGTTCAAGACTATCACAGTCGGAACGTTTAAACAGTTTTTTAACATGCCCAAAACCACCATCCACCAAACATCTGAAAATACATTTATTTTTAGTAACATGTCTTCACAAATAATACTAATTTCAGGAAATCTATACCTTATTTGGGTTTTTATTTAAGAGTTTTTGTTTTCACTTAAGAATTCTAACTTCACTAAAGAAAATAACAAACATACTTTGTATGACCAGGAATTGCCATTAGTAAAGTTATATCTTCATGAAAACCTTGGTGTATCCTCCAGCTCAAGTAAGCCATCATGTATTTGTTCTTGTTTTGGGCTGCAAATGAAGTGAATCAACTAAAACTATTGTATAATCAAATTATGCCTTATGATTTTGTTAGAGATACCTTTTAATCCAAAATGTAGTAATGTAATAATGCATGATGTAAAACACATGATTCATTCTGTTACACTACAATAAGTATGTCATATGAACAAATATTCAACATAATGTTCCCATTCAAGTATCATACTCACTTCATTTTGACATAAAACGTTTAACAGCAATATAAGTGTTTTCTGTAAATGAATTAAATGTTATTTATAATAAAAGAATTATACATTTACTTACATCCACAATTATCAGCGTGAAAGAAACATTCTCTTTCACCAAAACTATGTCGAAGCAAACAGTCATGTAACATACTAATGACTGAGTTTGGTCCATGTGTACCACTACCATCAATACCTAAACAATATAAAATACGATTTTTAAGTTTTGTCAATGCATAGTGTACATTCAATCAAATGTACCATCAAATATATATTTACACAAGAATTTTTTTTTCTTATCAATTAATCATTTAGAAACATATTTCATTGTTTGTTGGACATTTGTATCAGTAAACAGCTATAATTACCTATTGTCTGATCTTCATCAATCAAGTAATTGTACTGTTCATCTGTTGAGTCAATACGGACACCAAACGTGTATTTTTCGACCAGAAACAAAATAAAGAGGTCCCATCTGGGAACTATGGTGTGGAATTGTGACATTTTGACTGTAGTCAAATGTGTAGTGAACCTAAATAATAATTAAGATTATTATTAATAATAAGATCGTTTTTAGATAGGCTGAAGTTTAAGTGCTCATAATATCAAAGTGATCCTTTATCTTCTAATGACATTTATACCTATTGTGAGTATGTATTTTTACATTTTGAATATACATAAGTTATTATATACTTAATAGTTAGACAAATATTTTGTTTACATTTCATTATTTGTATGACTTACTACTAACCTTTCTCAGATTGGAACTCAGTGGAACAACTGAACCTTCCACTCTAACATGGGTTTTCATTTCATCTCTGGCTTCTTTTATTGACTGATGATATACTTGGCGTTCTGTTCGGGCATCCTAATTAATGTAAATTTCAAAAATACAAATTAATTTTGAAGACTTACTTTCATATTTATGTAATTAATTGTATTGAATATTCATTAATTGTGCATATATTAGTATCAAAATCATTAATTAAAGCCAACCTTTCTTTGAATAGAAGTGATGAAAATATAGTTATAGTGTAAACGATCAAGCAGTGTACCTGAATGTGTTGTGTTAAGTCTCTAGATGCTGTCAGTTTTTCTCCTTCAGTGCGGGCATCTATTACACTCTTCCGTAATAGTTCGCATTTGTAACACACATCATCTTTTGGTGTCATTATTTTGATATGTGGTACACAGTGCCTCCAAACATTCTTGAAAGAGGACAGGCCTAGTTTTCTAACATGAGGCTGCATGCTACAGGCGTCTGCGTACTTAACATGTACATCCTTCTTGGTCAAACTTGATGGAAGTAACACAGGGGGTTCACCATCGTGTCCTCTTGGAGCAGCAGGCATTGGAAGACCATGTATGTCAGAAAACCAAATCAGCCAATCAACTGAATACTTCACTTCCTCGTAATGTAAAGCATGACTTGATTTCTTACCAGTGTTCCCATGAATTCTTGGTACTGGACCATTTGTGTTTACATGTTCCTGGATATTCCTCAGCACTTTCATACCAATGTCATTTATATAAGCAAATGTACTTTTACAAACAGAATGACCATTAAATACAAATCTGTACCTTATTCTCTTTCTCTTGCCACACCTTGTACTTTCATTTCCTATCTTTTGGAGACAACCAATAATGAACATTTCTTTTTCATTCTTTTCCATTTCCATGAGAGACATTTTGTGTTGTTCAATCAATTCCTTACTATACTTTTCTAAACATTTAACTTTACACCTACAGTCAACATTTCTATTCAAGCCATCATACGCTTCTGCTTCAGATCTTCATCACTGGTAATTATACATGATTCATCTACAAAGTCTTCTACTCTTGATTCTATACCTCCATTTGAATATTCTTGATCATCAAATATTCCCCAATCTTCATCATCTTCCTCATGCACAGCTGTTTGTTTGGGTTCCTGTTGATCATCATCAAAATTCACTCCAAATTCACCAAAAAGGTCGTCAAGTTCCTTAAATTTGAAATATTTTTTTATATTAGAAATTTAAAAATGTGTTATAAACCGAAAAAAATAAAAATGTGTTCATGATGAAAATCAAATATAAAAAAAAAGTGGCGCCGCGGCGAATTGAACCAAGGTACCCTATACTCTCAGACTTGTAACATACCCACTGTGCTACGCAGGAATATGATAGCTGACGGGTTTACAATATATATGTTCGTAACGTCGCTGTTGTAGTGGGAAAGGGATATTACTCCCGCATTGGTTGCTAGGAAATCGTAAACAAAAAAGGTAAATAATGAAACAAATAAAAACAAAGCATTTTTTAAAGGTTTACAATTATATTAAGACTATCAATATTCTAATTACCTCTTACAAATAGTTATTTGGTTGTAAAAAATTCTCAAACGTAGCGTACGCTTGTTGCAGACGAAATCATGACGCACTTGGCAAAATAGATATTCAAGCGTAAAACTTGGCATATGTAGCTAAAAAAATGATAACATATGTTATATTACCTCCAGTTGGTCCATTTTTCATGTTTATAACGTATTCTTCATCTAAAAATCGTGTTAAGCGGAGTATAAGCTGTTCATTTGGGATAAATTCAGCGATAAAAGTGTCATCACTTTCCCGTACATTTAAGCGGTGTTACAGTAAATGCCCGAACGCCCCTTTTGTCGTGACGTCGGTCATATATCATTTTTCTCATAGAAGAACACTCTAGCAACACAAGAACACATAAAAGAAGTAATTTGTATAGAGTATAATTCTAAAATAGGTGTATAACAGTGTACAAAGTGCTGTGCAGACTTTATTGTGAAAATGGCGTCTACAAGAGTAATTATCACGTTCTCGTAATGATTACCGGACGCCAAAAACAAACAAACAAAATGGCGCGGATTTTTTTCATCGTATTACCCGCGTATTTTACACAGGTGTGACCTATACATGAGTGATTATGGTAATTATTAAAAGAATTACTTATACGCGAACAATATCTACGATCATAACAGGAATTAGAATAATGGAACTAATTTCATCATCGTCACGTTTTCCATCATTCAATAAATTTCGGTCTAGTAGCAAAACACTGAATAATTTAGAAGATGCAATCTCCTTTTTCTGCATGGATCATAAAAATAGATACTTTTAGTATTTTTGTTTTTTTTGTTTTTGGCTTTATGCGACTTTTAAAATCCGCTGATTGCAATATTTTGAAGGGGCTAAAGCCAGACCAAAAACGACCCTACCTGTCTAAAGCTCATGCTTCCACACAGTGATGCTATATTACAATATGTAATATTAGCATTCCTGTTCTGCAAAAGGGATATAACATGAATTGTCATTATTTCAATTCGGTCCAGTGAAAACTGATTCGGTCCAGTGATTCTTCCAAGATTACTGGACCGAATGTCCAGTAATGTCATAACACTTTTCGGAATGTCTGTGATACTAATCTAATTGCCCCTTATAGTACCATGTGATCACTTTAAAGTACAGCTTATGTGAGAAGAATGAAATTGTGTCTATGGTGTTATGGTTGATAAAATTAGAGTTAGTTGGTAGTTGTATTATGAAGGTCTAGTAAAAATTACACCAAGTGAAGAAGAATATTTCAATCTAGTATAAGCTAAACCTTTTAATTAAGAACATTTAGAGGGAGTCTTTTCATGTAGTACTTATTAATTACTTAAAACATGTTGATTTGTTTGTTTATTTGAGTTTCTTTATATACAATGAACTATTGCTGAGTTACAAACTACTTGTTACAGGATAGTGGAGATTATCCATTGATCATGAGTGGTCCACAATGGAAGAAATTTAAACCTAACTACAATGAATTTGTTCAAGTTCTTGTACGCCAATGTCAGTACAGTATTATATATGATCAATACATGATGGATAATGTGATATCATTGTTGACTGGCTTGACAGATTCTCAAGTACGAGCTTTTAGGCATACTAGTACATTAGCAGGTAGGTGTTCTTTCTTGACTATTAAGGATAACGGAACCTAATACTAACTTTTATTGACTATGAACAAAAGTTAGAGGTACCTGATCTTATAAATGTTGACGTTCAGACATAATTGATTAAATATTAACTTTAAACCGTACAACATTTGGAAATTTGGACTTAGGTCAGTTTTATTAGACTTCATATCACAAAGGGAGGTAATATTACTAACAAGTACTCTCCCTTTTCTATGATTATGTAGCGTTTTTAACAGTCTTTGAATTAATTTTTGTGACAGGTTGCCCGACTATATACTATATGAAGGAAATTCTCTAAAACTAGGTTGCCCTCCAAAAGACTTAAAGAAGGAAAAAAATCCTTCGGGCAGGGGGGCAACCCACTAATTTTTAATTTCATGTTTACAAATGGTAATGAATAGTGTAGAATGCTTGATCTGTAATAGTTTATTCAAAGTGACCATATACCTAATAGACTAAAGCAGCATGGAATATTTGAACTGTACTCAACTGTTCACCAGTCTTTGAATTAGTTTTTTGTGGCAGGTTGCCCACCAATATAGTTCATGAAGAAAACTCTAAAAAAGATTTCTTCTCCAAATCTCTCTTTCTTTATACATATGATAATATGGAGATTTAACATATAGGTGGAGGGAACCATATTGATTGCTCCTGTTGTTGGTTGGTTGGTAGGTTTGTCTTTAATTCGTGTCTGGGTCATAACTTGGAAGTCTCTTAGATAATTTTACAGTTGAGGTAGGGAAGACATAAGTTTTTGTTTAGAAAACAAACATCTAGTTTACACTATACTGCTGTATGTCTTTCTCATGGTAAGTGTACATTTTCAGCCATGAAGTTGATGACAGCCCTTGTTGATGTTGCTTTAAATCTAAGTATTAACTTAGACAACACTCAGAGACAGTATGAATCTGAAAGGCAAAAAACAAAGAACAAGCAAGCCACTGAACGTCTAAATCTCTTATTGGTCAAGAGACAAGAACTTGAAGAAAATCAGGCAGAAATTCGTAACATGTTAACATACATATTTAAGGGAGTTTTTGTGCATAGATACAGGTTTGTAAATAGATTAGTTGTAAACTGTATCTGAGGTAAAGTGATGTGCAGTAAAAAAATAGGTCAAATCAAATGAAAACCTTGATAACAACAGACCTCATGACACAAGCTCAAAACAATGTTTTCTTTAGCAAGCAATGATTCTAATGTGAGCGATTTAGCACCATCTTGGCCCTCTTGTGTTTCCTCATCAAGTATTTAAGGCATCAGTAGCCCTATTCTGAATCATGGGGCTTATTTCCCTCATAATGATGTAAACATTAAATATACTGAGGCATACATTTTTGTTCAAGTGTTATATACCAGTATAGACGACTTGTCACTTGACAACTATTCCAATGATTCAATGAATATTGTAGGTTATGTCTGTATTCTTTTGCTTGTCTTTCCATTTTTGCACATAAGTTCATTTGCAAAATAGTATTGATAATTGTAGAGATACACAAGCTGAGATTCGATCTATCTGTATGAAGGAGATCGGAGTTTGGATGAAAAAATATCCTAACATGTTCTTAGATGATGGATACCTAAAGTATGTTGGATGGACATTGTATGACAAGGTTAGAATGTTTGACAATTTCTTTAATATATCTTCTCTTGATTACATATCATTGTTGCCTAATGATTTGTAACATTTTTTATGCCCCTGGCATCTTTGATGGCGGGGCATAATTATAGTGATTGTCCTGTCTATCTGTCCTTGAGAGGTTAAGTAGATTTTACTGTTTCGTCTAGCACCAATACTGCGTGCTTTGCATTATAATTGTAAATGCACTTATTTTTACCAGGGGTTTCAATAATTATACCCCTGCAAACGAAGTTTGAGAGGGGTATATTGGAGTCACTCAGTCAGTCGTTGGTCGGTCGGTTGGTCAGTCTGTATGCTGTCTGCATAAAAGTTTGTGGAGCGAACTGTTTCCACATTTTTTAAGTGATTGCAATGAAACTTGAAATATGTTATCACCATCTTGTGTAGATGTGCAAGACACAATTTTTATGCCCATTGATTCACTCATTGCAGAGTTATGTCCCCTTTAACTTAGCCGTATAGTGTACTATTGCATTCTTAGTGTCAAGGCGGGGATGGGGGTATTAGTCACTGCTGTGACAGCTCTAGTTCAGATATATTTTAATCTGTCCTGAAACAGCTATGATTTCTGAGCAAAAGAAAAGTTATTTGATGAAAATATCACAAGAAATGGTTAAGTTATGGTCAATTTAATCTGCTCTGAAGGTTTTCCTTTAATACAAACTGAGACAAATATTGAAACAATTTGGTTGATTGCCTCTTGTTTGGCAAAAATTGTCTGCCACATACGTTTTTCAGGATTTTTAATTTGACTCTATTGACACCTCTGCATCACACATGATACAAATCAAGAAGTACTCTGTTATTGTGAGCACCTGGTGTTCTCTGTTACTATGGTTACTTATAACAATGAAGTTTGACTGTATTTGTGAAGAAATTGACAAATATCCATTTAAGAATTGTGTACTCAGATAAATATTGTGAAGATATATGTATGTCCTTGTTTCAGATTGGAGATGTAAGATTATGTTGTTTACGAGCTCTTTACCCTCTCTATGATACATCTGATCTCTGTCATAAGTTGGAATACTTCACTAACAGGTTTAAGGTATGTCACTCTTGTTGTTATTGTTAAACCTTAATATAGTGATCATTGCTACCTATATTGACATACTTATACAGTGCTCCAGCTAGCCCGTTTCTGCAGGGCGTCGCGCCCTGTCCTTAAAAACAGACGCCCTGCCTTTTTCAAAGAACCAATCGTGTCAAAATAAAGTAATTATACCGGTATGCATTTGTTTATTACACTAGATAAGGAATTGACGCCTTGGGCATCATCGATCAGATTAAAAAATGCTTATAACCACATCAATTAAACTGATCGTCTTTGATTGATTTACTGACACTTAGTCACGGTCAATTAGCATCTTGGAAAGCGAGTATTTACTATCGTAGACATTTATTCAAGTATGTCGGTGCGAGACCGACAGAAATTGCAAAGCGTGCACCGTCACATTTATAAAATAAATCGAGAATCTATGTGTGAATCAGTTAAACCAGTCCACTACTATATATGACCTTACCGTTTTCCGAAAACGTACTTTCACTTTTCTTATTGATTTAAGGATAAAGTCAAAACATCACCGAATAAAGCTAATTATAACAGTAATGAATAAACGCCCGTTGTACGGTCCGATTCCGGTATTGAATAGACAAACAGAGAAAAACGTACACACAAATTATGTTGTTGTGATTCTAATTCTTGGATTGATTAGTTACTAAAATAAAAATTGAAACGGAAGATGTGTTACTTTTTGTGATTGTTAATGTTAAACTACGTGTATAGGGTGTGTGTATCTGTGAACAATTTTGAGAATAAAATTACACATGATATTTTTTTCTGTTATTAAAATTGTTATATAATATATGTATGAATAGTAACAATACAGTAAAACCTCGATTATCCGGACACCGATTATCGAATAACCGGTATTATCCGAATAAAATCTACGGTCCCGATTACGTCGCTATATTTTTCAACTACAACGAACCCCGGTTATACGAATCGGATTTTACGAATACCTGGTGTTATCCGAATACATTATTTGGTCCCTAAAGTTATGAATGCGCGTATTTTCACACCTATTATTTGAATTCGTCAATTGATAACAATGGCCAATTGAGAATCAAATGTCGTGTGACAAACAATGTGTAACATCAATTCATACATGAAGCGTGTCAACAGTTTAATTATCATTAAGTTGACCATATTGTTTGTTACGATTTTATACTAATCGCGACAAATATTTCACAATGATCTCGGGTATAATAAGTAAATATGCGTATGTACCTGGTGATCTGTATTCCAGCGTCATTAAAAATTTAAAAAATAATTCGAACACAATTAATACAAAACTAACTAGAATATGATGATTTAGTGAAAAAATGTTCCAAACAGAAAAACATTACGTCTTCGATATTAAAATGTGACGATAGCGATGCCTAGTCAATCGTTAGTAAATAAAGTGTGAATGACATAATTTTGGGTCGGATTGTGTTCTGCATAATCCATAAATACGCGGGTATTCATTTAACAAGAATAATTGTTTCATTTGTTAACTCATATACATTCATAAAACAAAGATGAATAATTAGTGTTTGTTATATATTTGATTCTATTCTTATTATAACGTGTTTGCATACGAGATTTAACTCCCTTGTAAAATACGGACAGTACGGAATTTATCGTTTCCAAACAGTACATCATTCTGAAATGGATTATTCGAAACCATGGATTATCCGAATGATTTTTCAGGGCCCAATGACATTCGAATAATCGGGGTTTTACTGCATATGAAAATAATGGGCACTCTTAAAATTGTGTCTTTAAAGGTGGTAAAACCAAAAGAAATTTACCCTTCCCTGTGTCATAACAAAGCACAAAAAAGAATAAAATAATCAACAATAACAAACACTTGGTTTTATAGTTTATTTAAATGCTGCAAATGTATTGTGTGTTAAGCAGATTTTCGCGCGTTACAAGTGCCCTTGCCAACGCCCTGCCCTTCCCGAAGTCTAGCTGGAGCACTGCTTCTAGTCAATACTGACCACCAAACAGTCTTTTAAACATTAGCCTCGATGCACATAACTTTTAAGATAATAAACATCCAAATAAGAAAAGTTGTTTCTTTTGAAAGTTACCTCTTGAATATCAATTAAACACAACAAGGTTGTATTTTTCATATGACAATGCTATACACACAATATCTATGCTCTAGGCATTGCATTCATAGACTAGAAGATTTTGTTTAAACCAGTTATCTTAGGTATGAAGTTTTGTGAGGTTGATTTTCAGGGATTACAATGTATATCTTGTCCATAACTTAATGTTGGTATTTCTATCCATTTAGGATCGCATAGTTGAGATGACTTTAGACAAGGAAACAGAAGTGGCTGTACAAGCTGTAAAACTGGTCATCAGTATTCTCAAGTTTGTATAAAAGTTATCAGTATTCTCTGTATTAATACAGTCCTGTCCATCATTATTTTCATGTATAGTAGTCACAGTTAGTCTCATGCATGAATTATAAGCTGAATTATTAAAGAAATTGTCATGGTACATGGATCCCGTAACAAAAGTTACATTATATTATATGCCTAACTTTAGACTAGAATTTTTCCTATCTGTTCAGCTCTCTTGTTTACTATTTAAGGATTTTTATGCCACTGCCATGAAATGGCGGATGGCATATAGTGTTTACCCTGTCCGTTGGTATGTGCGTGTTTGTGTGTGTGTTACGGATTTTCGTGTCCGGCTCATAACTTTGTCATGCATGATTGGATTTTGAAATAATTTGGTACAAATGTTCAACATAACGAGACGATGTGTCATGCGCAAAAATTGTGTCGCTTGCTCAAAGGTCAAGGTCACAGTGGACACTTATATATTTATGTTCATTCCTTACATTGAAATAGTGAATGTACATACATGTAGTTGTGTGTTTAGCTCCAATTATAGGCAGCATTCCCAAGCAACCTGCTCTATGTTGTATTCACATTTTTGCCACACAACACTCCTTTCTGTGTCCAGTGTGAAATGGCGGGGCATCCGTGTCTAGTTAGTGTGTGATTTTCAATGAACAATGACCACATACCTGCACTGTACTATCAGTATTATTTCATTTTGATATGTAAGGATGCAATTGACCAGTCGCCAGATACAGGAATGCTCCGCCCACTCAATCACGTGGTGTAGCAACGCGAAACCTTTGACAAGCTAAATCCAAGATGGGTGTCAGATTAACGTATAAATCCCTCTGGCAGGTGTAAAATACACCGATTTTTAGCTCACATGTCACAAAGTGACAAAGTGAGCTATTAGGATCACTCTCCGTCCGGCGTCGTGCGTTGTGCGTCGTCAAACTTTTTGTTGTGACCACACTAGGGGCCACATTTTTGGCTCAATTTTAGCAAAACTGGGTCAGAACGTTAATATCAACAAAATCTCGGACGAGTTCGATATTGGGCCATTTGGGGTCAAAAACTAGGTCACCAGGGCCAAATAAGGGAAAACCTTGTGAACACTTTAGAAATCACTGTTTTGAATTTATCTTAATGAAACTTTGTCAGAATGTTATTTTAATAATATGTAGGTCAAGTTTGAAAA
Source organism: Lutraria lutraria (assembly GCA_964023205.1). Lineage (NCBI taxonomy): Eukaryota > Metazoa > Mollusca > Bivalvia > Venerida > Mactridae > Lutraria > Lutraria lutraria. The sequence continues at coordinate 729,315 of OZ026842.1, forward strand.
TGGGTAATTTCTGTAGTAAAATTAGGTCACTAGGGCAAATTGCTGGAAAACCTTGTGAACACTCTAGAAGTCACTGTTTTGATTGGATGGTCATGAAACCTTGTCAGAATGTTTGTCTTCATAATATCTTGGACGAGTTCGAACATGGGTCATCTTGGGTCAAAAACTAGGTTGCTAGGTCAAATCTTATGAAAAACCATGTTAACACTGTAGATTTCACAGTTATTATTGGATCTTCACCAAACTTTGTCAAATCGTTTGTTTTAATGATATAACGGCCAAGTATAAATATGGGTCATCTGGGGTCAATAACTAGGTCACCAGGTCAAATCTTAGGAAAACTTTGTTAACACTGTAGATGTCACAGTTTTAATTGGATCTTCACCAAACCTTGTCAAAATGTTTGCCTCAATGATATGTTGGTCAAGGATGAACATGGGTCAGCCGGGTTCAAAAACTGGGTCACAAGGTCAAATCTTAGGTAAAAATCTTGTAAAAGCTCTAAATGTCATGGTTTTGATTGGATCTTGGCCAAACCTTGTCAGATTGTTTGTCCTAATGATATTAAGGACAAGTTCAAATATGGGTCACCTAGGGTCAAAAACCAGGTCACAAGGTCAAATCTTAGGAAAACCTTATTAACACTGTAGATGTCAACTTTTGATCGTATCTTCACCAAACCTAGTCAGACTGTTTGTCTTAATGATATGTAAGACAAATTCGAACATAGGTCGTCTGGGGTCAAAAACTAAGTCACCGGTTCAAAACAATGTTTTAATGAGTGAACAGTGATTGTCATGTGAGCGATATAGGGCCATCTTGGCCCTCTTGTTCAAATATTTATTGGCTGTTTCTGTTGATTATAACAGATTATACAATCAATAAACAATCTTGACACTTCGTATCTGCCATGGATACAAATTTGAATTGCAGAAAGCGACAAGAAATACTTGATCTGAGAAATAAAGATACTATATTACAGTCCCTGGGATACTTAAATTACGATGACTGATTTTTCATGTTGATGTTAACATTGATGTAGTTTGAAAATGTTAATCTATCATGTGAATTTTTGAGAAGAAATTAGAATTTAAAAAAAAATAACCGTTACACGCACTTTGTATCTATGAGCGACAAGTATAACTGATAACGTGGACTTCTTATATCGGCGTTATAATCATATTCATTTCGACCATGATAATACAAATCTATGATTATATTTAGAAAATTTATAAAACTGATCAATTAACCTTCTTGACATGTACAGGAACACTATATTTATATAATTTTATAGTATTCATGACACATAGTATACATTTTGTAAATACATTCATACACAACCGCGACAATATATGCATGTAATGCGACAGTAATAATATTTCATGATAATAAAAAAATAATATTTCAAAGTAAATGATAAAGACTTATACGTCATAATGTTAAATTCTATCCAAATACAGCAATGGAAATTACCAATTAACTCTCTTGACGCTCCGTTGAAAAATGGAGATATGAGAGCAACACGAAATACGCTCGAATGTGTATGTCAGAAGTATGAATATTGTAAATTCCTATGGATAAATATAAGTCTTTACTTATACCTTATAATATACCAACAAAACATATAACCCCAAACTTTTATGACTTATTTAAAGACATTGAACCCGGAATGCAAGGCATGTACGAGCTTTATAGACCAGCAGTCCTCTGTATTCCACAGTAGGGGTATAATAAAACTGAAAGGCTCATTGCTAGACATGCTTTTGTGTACATAATCAGTTACTACATGCTTATAAAAACATCAGGAAGTTATTCATAAACTAATTATCTCTATTAATCAATAAAAGTGTGTGACCCTAGTTTTTCACTGGGTGTCAAGTATATACATACACCATATTTTATAAGCTGATCGTGATCAGAGAGGATCAATTAGACCGATATAAGGGGCAATAAAACAATTAAGAATTTAAACCTCATGTGGACTTTGGGGGTCACTTGTATATTATGAGTCGTTCAATACTTGTGCCAAATTATAGTGTTTAAATTAGCAAGACTTCGTGTCGATCAAATTTTTAATGTAGCTTCTATAGAGAGACGGTGCGACAGCGCTATTGAAATTACTTTTTAAGCGTCCTTAACAGTAAATAACTGTTATAATTAAGTAAAAGTGTTGCCCTAACTTGGTGCAATCAAGCATACTGTAGAACTGGATTTATTCGCGTTAGTTTTATTTTCGCTAATATTCGCCAATAGAATACCACGCGAATTTATAAATGTCGCGAATAAATGCTGAGTTTTATATACTCGAAAATGAGTATGTCCGAAAATACGCAACTTAAGTCGGTAATAGTATTTTATCGTAGAATAATCAGTTTAGTTAATCTGCTGAAAGCAATATATTAACAATAAACATGTACCTTTAATGTTTGCAATCTAATTTTTTAGCTCACCAGAGCACGAACAACATCTCCTCCTACACCGCTATGCCAATTGCAACCAAACTTTGCTGGAATGATCCTTGGGTGGTCCCCTTTCAAAGTTGTTCAAAAAATTAAATTTCATTAAAAACTCTGGTTGCTATGGCAACAAATAGAAAGAAATTAAAAAATCTTCTTGTCCGAAACCACAGGGCCTAGAGCTAGGATATTTGGTATGTAGCATTGTCTAATAGAACTCTACAAAGTTTGTTCAAATTATTCCCCTGGGGTCAAAATTGGCTCCGCCCCGGGGGTAACTTGATTTTACATAGACTTATATAGGAAATTTAAAAAATCTTCTCGTCAAAAACTACAATGCCTAGAGCTTTGATATTTGGTGTGTAGCATAGTCTAGTGGACCTCTACCAAGTTTGTTCAAATTATTGCCCTAGGGTCAAAATTGGCCCCGTCCCGGGGGTCACTTGATTTATATAGACTTATATAGGAAAATTTTAAAAATCTTCTTCTCCGAAACCGCAAGGCCTAGAGCTTAGATATTTTGTATGTGGCATTATCTAGTGGACCTCTACCAAGTTTGTTCAAATTATGGCCCCGGGGTCAAAATTAGCCCTGCCCTGGGGTTTATTCTATTTTATATAGGAAAATTTAAAAAATCTTCTTCTCCGAAACCACAAGGCCTAGAGCTTAGATATTTGGTATGTAGCATTATCTAGTGGACCTCTACCAAGTTTGTTAAAATTATTGCCCTAGGGTCAAAATTGGCCCTGCCCTGGGGTTTGTTCTATTTTATATAGGAAAATTTTAAAAATCTTCTTCTCCGAAACCACAAGGCCTAGAGCTAAGATATTTGGTATGTAGCATTGTCTAATGGACCACTACCAAGTTTATTCAAATTATTGCCCTAGGGTCAAAATTGGCCCCGCCCCGGGGTCACTTGATTTATATAGACTTACATAGGAAAAATTTAAAAAAAACAAACTGCAAGGCCTAGAGCTTAGATATTTTGTATACGTGTGGCATTGTCTAGTGGACCTCTACCAAGTTTGTTCAAATTATGGCCCCGGGGTCAAAATTAGCCCTGCCCTGGGGTTTATTCTATTTTATATAGGAAAATTTAAAAAAATCTTCTTCTCCGAAACCACAAGGCCTAGAGCTAAGATATTTGGTATCTAGCTTTGTCTAATGGACCTCTTTTAAATTTGTTCATATAATGGCCATGGGATAAAGAACGGCCCAGATGGGTCACTTGATCTTACTTGGACTCGTATAGAAAACTTCAACAATGTTAATCTCCAAATGACCTTTTCTCCTGGTGAGCATTTATAGGGCCATCATGGCCCTCTTGTTTATAATATTGCTTTTACTAAACTATCGTTTGTTGAACAATTTTGGACATCGTTTTAACATACTGGTAACAGTTTTTCACACTTACCTACTGTTTGTAAAACATAACATCCACAACAATCATAAACTATTATCAATCTATTGTTATTATACTTTATTAGATATAAAACACTGAATCACAACTTAAATGTCCAACATATTAGGTGTGATACACAAATATCAAAGTAACGACAGCGTTCTTGATCGCACTTTAATACTGCCTGACGATGTCGCGAATTCATAAATACGCGAATAAAGAAAACAGCTGATTTTTAACAAAAAACGCGAAATTTTGACCTCGCGAAATTAAAGCGTTCTACAGTATGGTAATTCCCGTTAATTTTGTTGACATTAGTGATGAACTTACGTTTAGATCCAACTCCTACATTTTTCAAGATTCCTTAATTTTTAGTAAAGGGAAAAGGAATAAAATGTATAATATCTCCTTCCAGTCGATTTTCTTCGCGATCGACTGAGTTGCATGGTTCCAACTGACATATTCTAACCATTTAAAATGTTTATTCAATCTGTTTTATTAAAAAAATCGTTGTCTTTGAGCTTCTACATAGCGTATCAGATAACCTTCGATACGACAGCTTGTCGAAGGAAAATGGCGGCGATAAGTGTTGCTAGAGGGTGTGAGAAAAAGACGATATCTGATTGGATAATCGATTGGTTTGATTGACAGGTGGCGACTGGTCAATTTTGCAATGACTATATATATATGTAAGAATTCAAATTTAAGAATTCATTTAATCCAGAAATGTATTTTGGTACTTTATGGCATCAGATATATCTTGTGAAATCCATTATAATTATGGACTAAGTGCAGATTGTAATGTATGCTACTTTCAGTTTTTGCTGTTTTGTTGTTGGCAAAGAAACTAATATATTGTATGTGTTATATTTTGCAGTAGTTTTGGTGATGCTGTATTGAGTGATAAAGATTGTGAGAATGTCTATGAATTGGTGTACTCATCACATAGACAGGTACTTAATTTATCTGTTGTTTTGTGTCCTCAGAACTATTTACATTGTCAAAATGGTTGAACATTATTGTCTTATTTTAATGCAGGGGCATATAGCGATTGCCTTTTTAGCTCACCTGATTCATGAATGTCCGTCGTACGTCCACAATTAGGTTGTTTACACTCTAGCAACCGTAGCTCTTAACGAATCGTGATTAAACTTGCTCACAATGTATATGGCCACAATGTCTCGGCTAAGTTTGATTATGGGCAAAATCGGACAATAACTTCTAGAATTATGCTATATTTAGCTTGTTTACACTCTAGCGCCTTCACCAATCCTAATCATATTTTCAGTAAATGTGTATAACCAAAAGATCTTGGACAAGTTCGATTATGGGCGGAATCGGACCAATACTTCAGGAGTTATGGGCCCTTGACTTTGAAAATTTGCTATATTTTAGCTTTTTTACACTCTAGCACCTTCATTTATTCACCGATCCTAATATTATTTTCAGTAAATGAGTATAACCAAAATATCTTGGACAAGTCTGATTATGGGCGGAATCGGACCAGAACTTCAAGAGTTATGGGCCCTTGACTTAGAAAATTTGCTATATTTTACAGCTTGTTTACACTCTAGCGCCTTCATTTATTCACCGATCTTAAACATATTTACAATGAATGTGTATGACCTTAAGGTTTTGGACAAGTTCAGTTATGGGTGGAATCGGACCACAACTACAGGAGTTATGGGCCCTTGGATTAGAAAATTTGCTACGTTTTAGGTTGTTTAACAGTATTATACCTTCATTGTTGGTTTTGATCTCAAAATCTACGTAAAATTTTTTTTTATGAGATGGAAACTATATTACCTGGTCATTAGGTGAGCGATAAAGGGCCATCGTGGCCCCCTTGTTTGTTTGTATGAGGCCGAGTAGATTTAATTGTCCGTTCAGCATGTCATTAGGGGCATGCGCCATCTTTGAATACATCTTGTTTTCAAACATCATCATGTACTGATCTATTCCTCATTGTTTGTTCATTAACTATATATTTATATTTTAATTAATCTCCCTTCCATTTCAATTTACAGTCGCTTATCAAAACTTGCGGTTCACTTCCAATATTCATTATTTAAATTTAGGTACATACAGTACAATTCGGGTGATTTGTCCGATTTTCGCGTTTCCCCCGCATTCGTAATCGTCAATTTATCACCCGTCATCGATCTTTAAAAAAACGCGAATCACCACAATGTCGCTAATCACCGCGTTTTATGACTTATTTATCAGTCGTTAATCTTTGATAGCGATGGATCACAATGATTCGCGAACGTCTAAAGCCGACTCTCAAGTAAATAAAATGATATTTATTGTGAATCTTTCTTCTACTTTCGCTTTCTGTTGGCCGTTCATTTTCCGAAAACAGTCACATGGTAAGATAATTCAGGATTTAACACTTACTAAATCCGTCGGCCAAGACCGACTGAAATCCAGACATCTGATTAAATTTTGTCAAGTAGGAAATCCCATTCTTGAAGTAAATATGTTGAAAAACTGGCGAATTGCTAAGCGAATATGTAAATTGTGTAGCTATGTTTTACATAATGCAGCGTTACGTACAGGGCGAGATTCATATGTCTATTTTTAGTGTTTTATATATCGAGTACCAGGGCGAGAATCATTATTTAGACAGAGTAGCAGTCTCTCATTTTACAAATGTAGCTTGTAATATATACGAAAGCTGACAGATAAATTAAAGCTCATCAACTACTATTAAGTTCTCAACACTCGTTGATTATAATTTATGTCAACGTTAATTTTTCACACATATCAGGTAACAATTTGTTCACAAAGCGCAATTAAATAATGTGTGGATAACAGTGTTATTTACAAGAAATTTGTAAGTTTTTAGTAAACTAAAGAGGCGACATCGCATATCACCGGGTTGAGCGATCGTTGCCGCAATCCACCGCGAATTATTGCCCTTCAGTGGTGACGGTCACTGTCGATCATCGTCGCTCTGAACGCGACGGCCAAAATTCAAATCGCCGCGTTGATGCGATCTACCTGTGGCTTAGCGCAATTTTAATTCCGCGGCGATTCGCGAAAATCGGACAAATCATCCGAACCGTACTGTAGGTAGGATTCTTATCACATACGAACAATTATTCTGCCATTAATAAGATGGTCAGATATGGATATAAAATAAATTATCAACAAATAAAAGACTGATGATATAAGAGCCATTAAATAATTGAATGTTTTTATCTCATACATACTAAAGGTTGCTCAAGCAGCGGGAGAATTCCTGAACGCCAAATTATTCAGACATGAAGAGGATGAATCTACATTAACAAAGACAGCTAAGGGGAAAAAGAGAAGTCCAAACACACCACTAATAAGAGATCTTGTTCAATTCTTCATTGAAAGTGAGGTGGGTATTTTTTATGCTCCCGTATCGATAGATCGGGGGCATATTGTGTTTGGACTCTCTGTTTGTACCAAACTTTAACCTTGCCTATAAAATCAAAACGCTTACACCGACATTCATCAAACTTCATATGTAGGTTCCTCATGACAACCTTTACAGGACCTGTGCATTTTCAGGTCAGTAGGTGAAAGGTCAAGGTCACGGGGTCATTGTGTTTAAAAAAATTCCGACATTTTTTTTTAGGATACTACTCCTACATTTTTCATGGGATTTTGACGAAACTTTCACAGACTTGTTACCAAGAACCACCACACATATATTCCGGGTTTTGTGATTCCATCATTTTTGATGGAATTATGGCCCTTTGTTTATTTTGTGTGATTGTAACAGCGAAATACTCTTGTTTCCTTGTTTTCTCAAAACTTTCATGGAACTATTGTTATCAAGATGCCCAATGCATGTTGTAAAGGTTTTATGATTCGATAATTTTTTATGGAATTATGGCCCTTTGTTTATTTTGTGCATATGTAATATTGTTATGCCCTATGGGTAGCTTGCAGTAGAAGGCTGTTTAACAATTAAGGGGGTGAACCTCAGTAAATATAGGGTCAGGGACTCAAACCTTACAGTGGAACTAGGAGGACAAATAGGGATCTAACTAAATAATACAAACAGGACTAAGACAATCTACATTTACAAGTTTTAATTATGATATTTAGTTTTCAGCATTAGATATTCAATATTTAATCCATTTATGCATAGGCCTAATAATAACAATAGTATGCTCAATACTGAGATAAATCAATAAGTCTTCAATATACAAAGTTCAGTATTGCATTCAGTATATATATCCTACGCAGTCAGGCAGGCGGCAGTAAATTTCCTTATTTCCATTGTGGTCCTGTAATAATAATGATATAGCAAGGCACAATAAATTCATAATAATGATGGTTAAATTGATCAAGTTTAACAGGAGTAAAAGTAAAAAATATATATGTATATGTAAAAATCACAGTAAGGAATCATTGTATTAACCAATTGATGTTAATACAAATGTAACTACATGCTAAGTAAAAGATGTTTTTTGAGTGAAGTCTTGTATTTTTGCTGGTTGGCTGAAACCTTAATATCTTTTGGTAATTTATTCCATGATGAACAACCATTGTATGAGAAGGACTTTTTGCCGAAACCTTTGACTTCAGGAATACTGAAGCATGACCCATTACTAAACCTAGTATTATGACTATGCACATAACTAGCTGGAGTGAAATATTCATTCATGTAAGAAGGGGCAGAACATGAATGTATTTTAAAAACATGATTAAGAGTGATTTGATCCACACTTTTAGCAACGGGTAACCAGCCTAACTGTAAAAAATACTCTGTATTGATAAGACTTCTTTGATCTAGCCGAAGTACAAATCTAATGATCTTGTTCTGAGTAACCTGGAGCCTGTTTTTCAGATTCTGAGAAATGCCATAATACCACAGCGAGCAGGCATAATCCATGTGACATTGGATCAAGGACATGATTAGCATTTTCTTAGTGTACACTGATAAATACTTTTGCTTTCTGTACAGAAACCTTAGTCTTGCAATTGCTTTTTTAGCTCACATGTCACAAAGTGACAAAGTGAGCTATAAGGATCACTCTCCGTCCGCCGTCTGGCGTCGTGAGGTGTGCGTCGTGCGTCGTCAAACTTTATGTTGTGACCACACTAGGGGCCACATTTTTGGCTCAATTTTAGCAAAACTGGGTCAGAACGTTAATATCAACAAAATCTCGGACGAGTTCAATATTGGGCCATTCGGGGTCAAAAACTAGGTCACCAGGGCCAAATAAGGGAAAACCTTGTGAACACTCTAGAAGTCACTGTTTTGATTGGATGGTCATGAAACCTTGTCAGAATGTTTGTCTTCATAATATCTTGGACGAGTTCATACATGGGTCATCTTGGGTCAAAAACTAGGTCGCTAGGTCAAATCTTATGAAAAACCATGTTAACACTGTAGATTTCACAGTTATTATTGGATCTTCACCAAACTTTGTCAAATCATTTGTTTTAATGATATAACGGTCAAGTATAAATATGGGTCATCTGGGGTCAATAACTAGGTCACCAGGTCAAATCTTAGGAAAACTTTGTTAACACTGTAGATGTCACAGTTTTAATTGGATCTTCACCAAACCTTATCAAAATGTTTGCCTCAATGATATGTTGGTCAAGGATGAACATGGGTCAGCCGGGTTCAAAAACTGGGTCACAAGGTCAAATCTTAGGTAAAAATCTTGTAAAAGCTCTAAATGTCATGGTTTTGATTGGATCTTGGCCAAACCTTGTCAGATTGTTTGTCTTAATGATATTAAGGACAAGTTCAAATATGGGTCACCTAGGGTCAAAAACCAGGTCACAAGGTCAAATCTTAGGAAAACCTTATTAACACTGTAGATGTCAAATTTTGATCGTATCTTCACCAAACCTAGTCAGACTGTTTGTCTTAATGATATGTAAGACAAATTCGAACATAGGTCATCTGGGGTCAAAAACTAGGTCACCGGTTCAAAACAATGTTTTAATGAGTGAACAGTGATTGTCATGTGAGCGATATAGGGCCATCTTGGCCCTCTTGTTAACGATTGACGTAACCATAGTTTCAAAACTCAGACACTCAAGTCTGATATGCGACTTAGCATAAGACAATTTAACAAAGTGGCCTGTAACTATTAATATCAAATCCTAGTGATCATTCACCAGTCATAAACGTTAAACGCAAGCCTTTCACGTCACCAGACAGAATATTGCAAACAAATATTTATAGTAGATGCAACGCAAAAATGTAGAAAAAGTTACTTAACAACTCTAAAAATTTAATATTCGTTAGCTCTTATACTAATCTGAAAGGAGAAAATTAAAGAAAGTTAACCATAAAACTGGTAGATACCTAGATCTAATAATAATAAACTGAGTTCAGCGTGAACAAGATCAATAAACGTTCAGGTCGGAGGTACAGGGTCTGAAGCTCTTGAGTGCAGCAGACGCACAGTATTTATACTAACAGCCCTTGCAGCAACCATGGCATGCAGCAAGAGTTGCGTTGCTGCTGCAAAAATGTTGCATTTATGTGCACTAACGTCGCATTCTGCACACAGACATGGCAGAATGCACCAACAGTGCGACATCAGTGCCTTATCACTGAAGCGCCAACAAAATGCAGCATAAGTGCGCACTTATTGCGCGCAGAAGTTAAACAATACTGTAAGGGATAAATCCTTATTAAAACAAACAATAGAGTCTGAAAAATAATTATGCACCTGATATGGTCGCTTTCTCGGCACAAAACAATAAGCCATAACGTTTATAAATTTGTGATGTCGCTTTACCGGCATCAATGCGTAGCTCGTAGCAACGACCGGAAATAGTTAATTCAAAATGGCTGCCTCCGTGTACCATGTGGAACAGATGCAGACTAAAAACCGTGAAAAATACAAGCTATACTTAAAATTAAGCAAAGTTACTTGGCAAAAATATGGAGAATGATTAATGCTAACAATAAAACGATGATTTGTCTCATAAAATGCATGGGATATAGGAATGCAAACGACGGATTACATATTTATCGTCATCGTTCGTAAAAGGTATACTAATTAGTTTATATTGAGACGGAGTGCTCATGTGATCCGGGTGCATATCGAGACTTTCTGGCCTAATGCAAGAATAAATATCAATTTGATCTGAAAAAATGAATAATTACAACTGTTATCATTACGTGATTTACCAAATCAAAAATGTACATTAAGGATTTAAATATCGCATAAGACAGTAGAATAGCAACAAAGACCAGTAATGCCTGGACATTACAATATATACAGAAATACTCTTTTGTTTGCAACTACTTCTATATTTCTCAAGGGATTTTGACCAAACTTTTATAGAACTATTGTCACCAGTTTCCCCAGCACATATGGTACGGGTTTTGTGATTTGATCATTTTTGGAAGATTTATGGCCCTTAGTTTTTTTTGTGTCCTAAATTTCTTCTATGATACTCCTCCTACATTTCTCAAAGGAATTTGATGAAACTTTCACAGACTCCTTGTCACCAAAAACCCCAGCGCATATATTCCGGGTTTTGTGATTGGATTGTTTTGGGCGGATTTATGGCCCTTTCTTTATTTTGTGCATATGTAATAGAGAAATACTCTTCTGTGCACAACTCCTCCTAAATTTCTAAAGGTATTTTTACCAAATTTGATAAAACTATTGTCACCAAGTTCCCCAGCACATATTGTCAGGGTTTTGTGATTCGGTCATTTTTAGCAGATTTATCGCCCTTTGTTTGTCTGTACCAAACTTTAACCTTGCCTAATAAATCAAAAGGCCACCGCCTACAATCATCAAACTTCATATCTTGGTTCATCATGACAATCTCTACAGGACCTGTGCATTTTCAGTTTAAAGGGCACCCAGAGTGGGCATTGTGTTTTTAAAACACATCTTGTTTAACATAACTTGTACAGGTAGACAAATATTACATCTCATGTTAAATTATCCTCCATCTCTGAATTATGTGGGGTGGCTTGGCTGTAGATTGTGGATAGAATGTGGTTAAGGCCTAAATGAAGTCCATGGAAACTGGTCGTTACAATGTGACTAAAATAATGTTGAAAGTGGCGTTTAATCTTAATGACAATATCGGTTGGCATAACATCTCAACCAAGTGTGATAAATGACCAATTCTCTTTTGGCATTTCTGTGTTATGGCCTTTGAATTGGCCAAATAAGTCTTATTCGCTCATATTCAAGGTGAGCTTTGTAATCAGTCTTTGTCTGGCATCCATCATCGTGTGGCGTCAACTTTTACCTTGTGAACGCACAAAATTGGGTCAGAATGCTTATATTGACAGTCTCGGACGAGTTCGATGAAGTGTCACTTGGGGTCAAAAACCAGGTCACCAGGGCAAATTGCTGGAAAACCTTGTGAACACTCTAGAAGTCACTGTTTTGATTGGATCTTCATGAAACCTTGTCAGAATTTTTGTCTTTATAATATCTTGGACAAGTTCGAACAGGGGTCATCTGGGGTCAAAAACTAGGTCATTAGGTCCAATGTTACGAAAAACCATGTTAACACTCTAGATTTCACAGTTATAATTGGATCTTCACCAAACATTGTAAAATTGTTTGTTTTAATGATATGTAGGTCAAGTACGAATATGGGTCATCTTGGGTCATTAAAATCTTAGGAAAACCTTGTTAACGCTGTAGATGTCAACGTTTTGATTGGATCTTCACCAAACCTGGTCAGAATGTTTGTCTTAATGATATATGGGATGAGTGTGAACATGGATCAGCTGGGGTCAAAAACTAGGTCACCAGGTCAAATCTTAGGTAAAAACCTTGTTAATGCTCTAGATGTCACAGTTTTAATTGGATCTTCACCAAACCTTGTCAGAATGTTTGTCTTAACGATATGTAAGACAAGGCTGAACATGGGTCATCTGGGGTCAAATCTTAGGAAAACTTTGTTAACATTGTAGATGTCACAGTTTTGATTGGATCTTCACCAAACCTTGTTAGAATGTTTGTCTTTATGATATGTAAGACAAGTTCGAACATGGGTCATCTGGGATCAGAAACTAGGCCACCAGGTCAAATCACAGGAAGACCTTGATATCAGCAGACCTCATGACACAGGTTCAATACAATGTTCTAATGAGTAAATGATGGTTGTCATTTGAGCGATATAGGGTCATCTTGGCCCTCTTGTTAAGTTGAATGATATAACCCAATCTTCAACAAACTAGGTGACAATATTAGCTGGCATAATATATTGGCCAAGTTTGAAACCTGGTCAGATCACCTTAGACACTTCCAAATTATGGGACTGGAAGGACATATTTTGTAACATATTGGCACTCTTTTTGATTATTATACCCTGCAAACGGAGTTTGAGTGGGGTATTTTGGAGTCACTCTGTCGGTCGGTCGTTGGTCGGTCCGTCCATCCGTCCGCATAAAAGTTTGTGGAGCAAACTACTTTCACATTCTTTAAGCGATTGCAATGAAACTTAAAATATGTTATCACCATCTAGTGTATATGTACAAGACACAATTTTCATGCCCAGCTATTCACTCATTTCAAAGTTATGTCCCCTAGATCTTAGCTGTATAGTGTACTTTTGTATTCTTAGTGTCAAAGTGTCGACGGAGGTATTAGTCAACTCTGTGACAGCTCTAGTTTTACTCTGAAGTCTGATCATTACAATGCTGTTTTCACTTATGTCATTTATGATTAAGTGCTGCCTTTAGGAGCGTGATTTTTTCATATAAACTGGTATTTGGGGCTTTAATCATCCTTGGGACCCACTTGGGGCTCCAGTGGCCCACATGCCCAAGCTCCATAAATTTGATTTCCCTTTTTTGCCATCCCACTAATCATACCCTTATATATTCATACCTAGAATTTCGTGGCAGATTGTTACATTTTGAACAACAGGTCATCTTCAAACATGTCATGATAGTGAATGAATTGTTTGTTGATCTATTTTATAGTTACATGAACACGGAGCTTATCTTGTTGATAGCTTATGGGACATAAATCCTATGATTAAAGATTGGGAATGTATGACGGATTTACTGTTAGAAGAACCAGGAAAAAATGAAGAAGGTAACTTTTAATGTGTTTATTTCATTGAAAAGTACATAAAAATGTGTTAACAATTTACATAATTTTTTTGCTAAACTACAGTGCAATCTCTCCAAAGCTACTCCCTTTGGGAGAAGCAAAATTATGTTGTTGAGAGGTTGTTGCTCCAGAGAGGCTGAATTTATAGTTAAATCAAGCAGTGGGGAAATGTCATGCTGTTGCTTAAGGGAGGTTGTTGCTTAAGAGAGGGCCGTTCCGAAGAGGTTGTACTGTAATTATACCCTCGCAAACGAAGTTTGAGAGGGGGTATATTGGAGTCCCTCTGTCTGTCAGTCAGTCAGTGGTCGGTCGGTGCGTCCGCTTAAAGTTTGTGGAGCGAACTACTTCCACATTCTTAAGAGATTGCAATGAAACTTGAAATATGTTATCACCATGAAGTGTAGGTGTGCAAGACACAATTTTCATGCCAAGCGATTCATTCATTGCAGAGTTATGTTGCCTTGAACTTAGCCGTATTATGTACTGTTGCATTCTTAGTGTCAAAGCGACGACAGAGATATTAGTCAACTCTGTGACAGCTCTAGTTGATCTTACAGTAACAACACTGCTCAAATAATTAATTTTAAACGGGCTTTGTAAGATTTAATAGTTTAATTTTTTAACAGCCCTGGATGATAAACAGGAGACTAGTCTGATTGAGATAATGGTATGCTGTGTGAAACAAGCTGCTTCGGGTGAATCCCCTGTTGGTCGAGGTCATGGTAAACAAAAACTTACATCCAAGGAAAAACAATGTGTACATGATGACAAGACCAAGCTTACAGAACACTTCATTACTACATTACCACAGCTACTTCTGAAGGTAATATTATCTATAAAGGGGTAGGTTCACTTAGGGCCTAAAATGGCCCTGTGTCAGATTTCCTTAATATTTTGACAGTATATTATATTGGATGTTTCTTCATCAAAAACATGTTTCAAATTGTTCTGAAATGAGTTTTGTTGCCATAGCAACGAAACTTTTTTTAATAAAGATGGAAAAACCTCCAATTTTCTGTTCCATGGCCTCAATGTTCCTTTTATTAAGTGTATATGATTGTGCATGTTGCCTAAAGTGACAAGATATTTTTATTCCATGGTTGCTATGGAAACGTGGAAGTCACGTGACTGGGCATACTATAGTGGTGTTTCGTGTTTATATCGATGATATATTAATTATTTTGACAAAATTTATACAGCAGAAAAAATAACATATTTATCAAGAATGTGTGAAGAAATCATTTACATCGCGCTAAAGGTTTTCGTAATATGATGTAATTGACCAGTCGCCAGATACAGGAATGCTCCGCCCAACGCGAAACCTTCGACAAGCTAAATCCAAGATGGCGGACAGATTAACATATAAATCCCTCCGGCAGGTGTAAAATACACCGATTTTAAAAATATTTATTGGCTATTTAGGTTGATTATAACAGATTATACAATCAATAAACATTCCTGACGCTTCGTATCTGCCATAGATACAAATTTGAATTTTAGAAAGCGACAAGAAATACGACTGTATAATATGTATACAGTAACCGAGAAATAAAGATATATACTTCAGGGATTCTGTATATTACAGTCCCTGGGATACTTAAAGACGTTCGCGGCAGTTTATTGTCACTGGTCATAATTTACTTGTACACCGGCTAAAATAGTGATTTTCACGACATCGCAAATTAACTGTGACAAAATAGAACGCTGTAAACAAAAACAAAACAAAGCTGTCATGCCGAGATTTAAAGGTAAAAAGGTCAATTTACTACGGGAAAGTCGCAGGTACGAAGTTTGCTGTCTTCCACACGACTGTGTACTTGGCACAGCGAGCAAACATCTCTGTCGGATGAAAATCATCATAATGGCAACGACAAGATTTTGCAGGACCATGAATCAAACATGCATGATGTACCAGGGGTATCAGTAGTTGTTGAAATTGATGGGGACACGAACGCTTTGTCTGGTAGACGTATTGTTGAACTGAGCCATGTAGCTAAGCAACTTAAATCTTGTCAGAGGTGTAACCATGAACTTAGTCTATCAGACACCAATAAAGAACAAAGGTACGGATTTGGATCGGTTCTTACTGTATTGTGTAGATACTGTGGAGAGTTCAATAAGATTGAAACAAATAAACGACATCGTCATGAATCCAGCCAGCGAGGGCCGAAGTCATTTGTTGTGAACACAAAAGCAGCATTGGGTACGTTTTAATAATGTATTATTAATAAAACAATCATTATGCCATTTTATGGTACTTGGTCAGTCATTTTTGTTTTACTGAAATTTCAGAGCGCAATGGGAATTACTTGTATGCACAGTTATAAATAAGTACTGTCATTGATAATGTACAAATGTGTAATAATGTTTTAATCAAAACAAATTCATATCAAAATATTTTTAATTATAATGAGTGAGTTGTCTGTTGTAATGATCTGAAACATATAGGACCACTACTTGCCATTTATAAACTGTGATGCATAGTTACTAAGTTGGTGCATAGTATAGATCTGTGAATAATAAATTTATGTTGACAATTTTCAGGAAGTTCAAACAACTAAATGGTATTACTATTACATCTAAAGGTAAATGAAGATAATGTATAATCATCATGTAGCTAGATGTGTAACCTTAGCTTTCTTGTTTCTAACCTATAGCAGTGTTTCATTTTAAATTTCGAAGAACAATACGTCCATAAATTTAAAATTCAATGATTTATTACGTTGCGTATATGTGCAACTCGTCTCAGTTTTGAATTGTGTATTGAATTTGAATATATGACTTGGTGTTGATGCTAAAATGAAACACTGTTCTTGTATGTATCTTTAATACCTTCCCTTTAAATTATTTAACTAGTTTTAATTATATAAACTGATATTAAATGACTGACTTCTTCTGAAAATTTTCTTTAGTTTTATTGATATTTTCTTTCCTTTATGGTGAAGGTAAAAATACATCACTTCTTCTTTGCCATTGATCTGTCTTTTTTTTGCAATATGGTTGAGTGTATGCTTAGCATGCATTATGTCATGGATGTGTTTGAATTTAGCTGAGGGAGATGATATTTTCCATGGTTAACTTATACATGTAGTAATATACTTCATTAAACACAATTTTACATGAGTTATTGAATGCTTTTTTTTACATAAAGGCTAAGCCCTGATAATTGCTACAACTGTTTTGAAAAGATAGTGAATTTTAATTTATTTTACTTGTCATAATTCCATTGTATTCCTTCAATGCGATACCTCCTGCATCCATAATGTTATTGTCATGAAAGGGTTTTAAGCAACCAGTCACTTTGGTAGATTTGGTTCACCCTACATAAGGTCCCACCTCTTGATCTGTCTTGTTATATTGATACTAATTGTACAAACATGCTGATATTTTATCTTTTCTTTATCAATTTTAACAGTTCAAAACTATGCTCTTATTAAATCAAAAACATACTTTAAGGTTTATTTTAAGATAATGTATTTATAAGATTTTTATGCTTTATAAGCTTCACTTGGCTGTCAGTTTGCTGTGTGACACTCATAGTGTCTTTCTCATTCAGTTCAACCCGATGTGCGACACATTTTTGACAGTGATATCATAGTACACATCTTCTGCATAACCTGCATCACTTTTTCTGTCAGCATCACTATGCAGCATGAGTTCTTTACAAGTGCATAATGACCATGCAGTTTTGTAATTGTACTGTCCAGCATAATAACACATTACGCAGTGTACGGTTACCCTTTTTTTAGCTCACCAGAGCACAAAGTGCTCATGGTAAGCTATTGTGATCGTATGATGTCCGTGTGTGTGTGTGTGTGTCAACAATTGCTTTTAACAACATCTCCTTCTTAACCAGTTGGCCAATTTCAACGAAACTCTACATGGATGTTCCTTGCATGAAGCTCTACCAAAGTTGTAAAAAAAAAAAGATAATTTCATTAAACACTGTGGATGCCATGGCAACCAATAGTAAACACTTTTAAAATCTTCTTGTCCAAAACCACAGGGCCTAGACCTTAGATATTTGGTGTGTAGCATTGTCTAGTGGACCTCTACCAAGTTTGTTCAAATTATTGCCCATGGTCAAAATTGGCCCCGCCTCAGGGGTCACTTGATTCATATAGGAAAATTTAAAAAATCTTGGCCGAAACCACAATGCCTAGAGCCTATAGATATTTTGTGTGTAGCATTGTCTAGTGGACAAGTAGGGTGAAAATTAGCCCTGCCCCGGGGTTCACATGATTTATATAGGTGTTATGTCATGGGTTTATATTCACAAGAACGACTATGTGTTCTAACTACTTTTATTATAAAGATACATGTAAAATAGCTGTTAGTTGTTTAAGCAGTGTCTGTGATAGGAATGGCGTAGTGCCCTGGAAACTCTCTATTATAAAGGGGCTGTATACACCTGGAGTATCATGTTACATGAATAACTGATAATGCTACAATAGGAAAACAAGAAAATCTTCTTGTCCAAAACCTCAAGGCCTAGAGCTTACATATTTTGTATGTAGCATTGTCTGGTGGATATCTACCAAGTTTGTTTAAATTATTGCTGTAGGGTCAAAATTGGCCCTGCCCCAGGGTCACTTAATTTAACAAAGGCTCAAGATAATTTTCTGTAAGAGTCTTTTTAATTGGTGAGCGATATAGGGCCATCATGGCCTTGTTTGTATTTATAGTCGTCAGAAAAAATATAATAGCTGATGTAACAGTAAGTATCATATGGCAACTCTGTACACTTAAACATTGATTGTTTCAGGTATGGTACATTCTGGAATTGGATTAACTCACATTAACAATTTGATGAAAACACTAGAAATACCAGGTATTCATCACAAATCCATGAAGAAATTAGAAAGCAATGTATGTTTGTATGATACGTGTATTTTTATTGTGTTGTATACATGTATATTCAAATTGACATAGTACATTCTTATACTATGTGTACAAGATATTTTGTTTGCATCTGTAAGTAATTTCAACTGTTTCTCACAAAGCGTTTATCTGATAAAATATTTGATTGTAATTGAGAAAGTCTAGCAATTCTCAAAATGAAAAATGAAGTCATAACATTATCATGTATACATGTAGAAACAGACATCACCATGTGTATATCTTTATGTCCTTCATGAACATGATTAAGCAGTATGTACAGGTACTGTTTTCATTACTTATGAATAGTGACTGAGTATATTTGATGAGCTTGTCGTAATGTTTATTGTTGCGAATTATTCACACATGTATTCTATAAGCAATTTATATTTCATATTAGGTTGGTCAGCATGTTGTTTCAATTGCTAAGTCATCATGTAAAAGAGCATTACACTTAGAAGAAGAACTAGTGAAAGAGAAAAACAGGTGATTTACTATTTTTCCTTATCAGTAAAATTTACTTGTTGTTTGCTGTATCTAACACAGAGACTTTGAACAATATTGATTCTAATGAAGACATTAATTAACATTTCAATGTACAGATAATAATTTGAACAATAATTTTATGACTTCACTTGTTTTTGTGTAATTGGTGTTGTTAATTTTTCCGGTTAGTAGATACACACTTGTTGAAGTTCCATGTTCAAATGTATATCATTAGATACAACTACAAGAGATGTTATTTGTGTAGGTTAGTCATGATTCCAGGTTTATGCACATTTACATGTATATATTTGTATTGTTATAGGAGTGATTCCCCTCATCAAGATGATGATGATGATTTGGACACAGTTGATGTTGCAGTATCACATGACTCAAACTTGGCAATTGACAATTACTTGAATCAACAGAATCATACTGGTAATATATAAGTACTTACAAATCACACAATTATCAGAGTTTTGGTTTAAAACTTTATTATACAGCATGCTGAAATATAGAGTATGTCAAATGACTTTGTAGTTATCAATAGACATAATTTTGTCATTCTAATGCTTTTTTCAAAGATATTTGATTTATGCGTGACCCTCTTTTCATCTCACCATTCTTTATTTGTCATAACCAGTACAAAATTACAAGAACAAAAATCTGGAAACTTCCACATACGTGACTCAAATTCAAAATTTTTATTAAATTTTCATGGATGGATATGACATGCTTTGACTGATGTATAACACATACCACCGTATTAAAAATCACAGTATGCTAACCACATTTTACTATTGTTTAGAAATTGAAAACTATGTCCTTCGATTAGATTAGCAACATACGGTCATCTATAATTTTATACAATATAATGTTTTTTATTTTTTTAAACTATTTCAGGGACTGAATTAGATGAAGTTACTTTTGATGATCACTCTTATACAAAAACAGAAAACACTCATTACGTCTCTGGACAATTTAAGTATGATATGGGTTGGCAAAAAAGAGGATCAGGTCGATGTTATGACAGTAAGTCCGGTGTGGGAACAATGATTGGAAACTTCAGTGGTAAAGTGTGCGCATATGGCGTTAGGTGTAAGTGTTGTAGGACATGTGAATACTATTCTTCTAAGGGCAAAGTGATTCCTGATCATAGATGCTGTAAAAACTGGGGTGGAAGTTCAAAGGCGATGGAACCAGATGTTGGTGGAGAGCTTGCTAAAGAAATCAAAAAGGAGAAAATTCAATTAGGTACTATTATTATGTATGATGATTGTACTACAAGAAGAGAGCTACCACACGCAATAGTAAAATGGAGTGATCAAAATCATACAGTTAAACATTTAGGTAATAATCTTTATGCTCTTCAAAAGGAACACAAAGTGCTGTCTACCATGGTTATTAAACATATTCAAAAATGTTTCAACTATGCCTTGGCACAAAACAAAGGAAACTGTGAAAAATTCATTGAAGCTCTCAATCAGATTGTTCCTCACCTTTTTGGAGAACACAGCCAATGTGGGAGCTGGTGCGGTTTTAGCAAAAATCCTGAGACATACAAACACAGTGGACTTCCCCGTGGTAAACCCTTATTTGGTGAAAAACTCAGGTCAGAATTAGATAAGGTGTTCAGTGTTTATATTCAGAATGCTGCTAAGATAGCTCCAGGTGCCTCAACCAAAGATGTTGAGTCTTTCAATAATATGGTAGCCACAAAAGCTCCTAAAAGGCAGCATTATTCTAGTTCAGAAAGTTTGTACATTAGGGCAAGCTGTGCAGTTGCACAGAAAAATGAAGGTTACTCGTATGTGAATGATGTCAACAGTCATATAGGTATTTCACCAGGAAAAGTGTTTAAAGAACATGCTTTGAAACTTGAACAACGAAGGAAACGAAGAAACGAAGTTGAGAGTAAAGTTGAATTTAAGAGAAGAAAGCTGGAGCGTAAACTTCAACATAAAGTGGACAATTCTGCCAAAACTGTTATTGAAGGCTCTACCTATGAACATGGTGTTGCATTGACCCATGTGTCTGATGTGACTGAAATTCCAGTCACTCGACCTGTTCCTACAACAGAGAAAATACTGTATGAAAATGTACATTTGGGTAACAAAATATACTGTGACATTGAAACTACTTCATTGTATAAAGATGCAGATATTTTGCAGATTGCTGCTGTCAATAAATCAGATTCATTTAATGTATACATAATACCTACAAAACATATTTCTAAGGGGGCGTCTGATGTTACTGGTTTGACTGTGTTTGGAAAAGAAATGTTTTACCATGGTCGGTTGGTACGTTCCTATACTTTAACTGATGGATTAAGTATGTTTGTAAAATACTTGCAAAGACTTCAGCCCTGCATTTTGATTGGACATAATTTCCATAAATTTGATTTGCCCAGAATTTTCAGGGCATTTGAAATTAAGAGTATGACCAACATTCTCAAAAAAAATGTAGTTGGAACAGTTGACACTTTGCCTTTGTTCAAGAATAGTCATCCAAACATGGTGAAACACTCACAAGAGTATCTGGTTAGCCAATTTGTCAAAGAGAATTATTCAGCTCACAATGCACTAAGTGATGTAAAATCTTTACAAAAGTTATGTAATGTTGTAGGTGTTACTGACAAGCAAATGTCAGAACATAGTTGTATCAGCATCACTTCAAAAATTTAATTATCATGTTGACAGTCAGAAAAATATTGACTCTCTCTTTGAGCTGACGCAAAAAAATGTTATTTCTAAAGGAATGGTAGATAGAATTGGAGCAAGTGGTCTCTGCTTAGCTAATCTTAAGTTAGCTGTTCTGCGCTCTGGATTATTAGGTCTTAGTCATCTTTTCGGGGAAAATGTGAATGGCAAACCAAGAGTGACCAGGAATAAGAAAATCATTGAAAGTTTGTTTAACCACCTGAAGTAAATTAAATACAATTTTGATAAATTCCTATGTGCAAAATTGTGCATTTATTTCATATTCATTTGTGAATAAGTATGTTTTTATAATGAACCTTAACCCCATGTGATACATAGTTACTATGTTTTTTCAGTGTTTTACGAGTAAGAGTAGTTCTGAACGACTTATGTCTGGTATTAAAAACAATGCTTGTTTTCCGAGTGGAATTTACACCCACTTTCAAAAGACATTTCTGTGAGTGGTTATTTACATGTATGATGATAGAAACCATGCTTGTTTTTTAGCAGGTTTTGTACACACTTTTAAAAGACATTTAGGTGATACATAGCTGTTCTTTAAACACAAATTTGTCTTATATGATACTTGCATTAAGCTCTAACAAAATTGTTTGAAAATTTAAATTTCATTTAAAACTCTGGTTGCTATGGCAACTAATAGGAAATACTTTAAAATTTTAGTCTCCTTGTCTGAAATCACAGGGCATAGAGCTTATAGATATTTGGTTTGTAGCATTATCTAGTAGACATATACCAGGTCTGTTCAATATATGTCCATGTGGTCAAAATTGGCTCTGCCCCGGGGGTAACTTGATTTCATATAGGCTCTTATATGAAAAATGTTAACATTTTCTTCTCAAAAACTGCAATGTCTAGAGTTACAATAATTAGTTAGAAGCATTGTATAGTAGACCTCCACCAAGTTGTTCAAATCCTTTTCGCTGGGTCAATTGATTTTGTAATTAGTTTTTTTCTGGTGAGCGACATCAAGGCCCTCTTGTTTTATTATTTTGTTGACGTCGTTTTAGAATTTGAGGCCAGAATGACCGCAATGTGTTTGAAATCGCACAGGCTGGCTCATTTGTGAATTTCATGTATCCAGTGACAGAAATATCCGGAACATGTTTCTTCCTGTATAGTAGTAGTAGATTCGAGTGTATTGTATTACCAAGGTAAAGAAGAATGTACTTTACAGCTCGGCGTTAAGTGGTAGATGAACATTTTCCTCGATAACAACAATGACTATCACGTTTTACATTCTTCTACATTCACTATTTCTGTTTGCCTGTTTCCGTAAAAAATTACATATTCATACTCACCATCATTATTTTACTGAGATGTTACTTGCAAACTGAATTTAACAGACAAGCAATCTGTTCTAATCGTATTTCTAAATCAGTATGTTATTAAGAGTTTCAAATTTTATACTCAAAATAGCGTTTTCTTGCTAAATACAAGCATTCAGAGTTCTGGGTATAAGTATAATGTATTCAGAGCATTGCTCTATTTTCAGTAATATTCAACGATAAGATCTACCAATGGAAAATTAAATCATTTAGTTATCTGTATGACATTATTTTTAGTCCTCTACTGGTTTCATCGGAGCAAAGGGGTTCGGCAAATAAATTTTGACCAAAGAATCGGAGTGGACTATACGTTTACCTTCCGTCTGTACAGTGTGATTACTTGAACAAATGTGTAGGCTAGGTTAACTTAGGGTGTAGTTACTAGTTGAACAAAAAGTATAGATTAGAAATCCTTTTATTTATTTGGTCAGACTAAATGATGTACACCCAATAGTCCGACAGGGACTGATGTATTTGTTGCAATAACTCGTCACTTGTTACAGAACCCTTATAGTGACATTCGCTTTTCTTTTTTTTCATGACTAATTTGTCATCACGAACTGTTAAGGTAATTCGAAATTGTGACAAAATGGCTGTCTGACATTTTAGCTATGCATCCTAAAGAAGTGACATTGTTCAATAATTACTGAAAGTACATAACTGAAATGAGTATTTATCAATAGCTAATGATTAAATGTACATTTCTGCACCAGTAAAATAATATTTAATGACTAACAAGTATCTGTAATTCTCACCTGAACTTATGCTAATTTCATTTGCCAAAATAATGTATCATGATATCAAAATTAATTAACTGCAATGTCCAACAATAACTTCAATATGTCATTGAGGGTTTTGGCAAATGGAATTAGCATAAGTTCAGGGGAGAATTATAGTTACTTGTTAATGATAAATCATCAAATATTATTTTACTGGTACAGAAATGAGGCCTAAATTAAAATTAAGTTTGTTTGCCCTTTACCGACCGACCCAAAAAATTTTATTGCAAAATCTTTTTTTTTATTTGCACTTATGAGTTGCATTCCGCTGTTTCCTCTTCCCGATCATTGGTAAAGTATATAATAAATGGTTACAGCGATAAGTTTTTACCCTAATTATGCGATATTCTCGCATAATTTTCCAAGAAATCGCGTAAAAAAACGCAGACGTAATCGTTCTCCATTTCTGCATCGTCCGTGGAATTGAATAAAGTTCGTACCATACCGTACGGTCCGTGTCGTATTTTCCGAAAATTGTTATTCACTTGCTGGACAGTCACATGTTTTGATAGTACTTACTGAGTCTTATGTTATCTAATATAATGTTTCATTAAGCATTATGAACAACAAAGTATCAAATACTCGTTATTTTTCAAGAACGATCGTTATACAATACACTTATATTTTCATGAAGTATACGAATTTCGGATGACAAACTTTTCGGATAACAAACCATACGTCGTCATTAGAATCATAGTGGGTATTCAGTGATATCTGTTATAATTGTGTATCCTATCTTTGATATTTAATCATGTGACATGCATTCAGGATGAAATCCCCATTTGCAGGGACACAGAAGAAACTGTATAGTTACTGTCTATTAATTATGTGATTAGAGATTTGTCTCCTTTCCTACCATACAACACTACTCAAAAATAATTGATAAGTTGATGAGAGCGTATAGATTTGTTTCTAGGACAAAATCTGAGCAACAAATTTAATTGTGATTAAAACTCTGGCGGCCTAGGTAGATCAAAAACAGTTCGATACTAAATCATGCGAGTCGTTAACTGGTAGAAAAATATGATAATTCTATACCCTTGTAAAAATCATATTTTGTTTAGTTCTCACTTAAATAAATTTCAATTAGACTATATATTATGCAGACAAAGGAATGGTATCTGACATAATAAAGAAAATTCAGTCTGTACAAACTTTATTATTACATTCATCATAAAAACTGATTGTTTGATTATAGATATTATCACACTTGTTTTCATATGTGAAATATCTGATATATAACATTTCATAGGTTTTGGGCAATGGGGATTTTTCTTTCATATGTTTGGGCAGCAAATATTATCCCTGTGGTTATATGGTAGCAGAATTAATAAGATGACTATATAATGCTTCTAGATAGAAGTGGAATTTCATGCTAGGTAAAGGTCAAATTCAGAAATAAAATAAAATATTTTCCCTACCTACCGACCAGGACATCTATTAAACAGTTGATTAATATTGCATTAACACCGCAATATTTTTCGATGGCAAGTGTTGCAAATTCATTCATTAGACCTCCGGAAGATCTTTGGATACGGTATTCCAGATTTTTTTTTTTTGTAAAATAGGGTCACAACAAACACCCCCTTTTGGAAAATGCATCGCCCCTGGGGGCGTTTATTCGGGGGAATACGGTATCCGTATTCTTTGACAACGGTTTCTGGTAAAGTGCCGATCGATAAAACTATAATTTGTGAAAAAAGCATATCTGGAGCCAGAGGATGAACGTTCTTACATTTTTAGCTCAACTGATTCATCAGGTGAGCTTTTAGGATTGGTGAATGTCCGGCGTCCGTCCACAATTAGTTTGTTTACACTCTAGCAACCACAGCTCTTTACGAATCTTGATTAAACTTGCTCACAATGTATATGGCCACAATGTCTCGGCTAAGTTCGATTATGGGCAAAATCTGATAATAACTTCTAGAGTTATGGGCCCTTGAATTACAAAATTTGCTATATTTAGCTTGTTTACACTCTAGCACCTTCATTTATTCACCAATCCTGATAATATTTTCAGTAAATGTGTATAACCAAAAGATCTTGGACAAGTTCGATTATGGGCAATATCGGACCAGCACTTCAAGAGTTATGGGCCCTTGACTTAGAAAATTTGCTATATTTGAGTTTGTTTACACTCTAGGGCATTCATTTATTCACCGATCCTAATCATATTTACAATGAATGTGTATGACCTTATGGTTTTGGACAAGTTAAGTTATGGGTGGAACCGGACCACAACTTCAAGAGTTATGGACCCTTGGATTAGAAAATTTGCTATATTTTAGCTTGTTTAACAGTATTATACCTTCATTGTTGGTTTTGATATCAAAATCTACGTAAAAATGAGTTTTACGAGATGGAAACTATATTACCTGGTCATTGATTATTGGCCTTTGTTCTCAGGTGAGCGATAAAGGGCCAATGTGGCCCTCTTGTTTATTCATAAATATCATCATGTTTGATGCATAATAAGTTACTAAGTAAAATACATCTTAATGCATCAGGGATGCTATATTACAATACAGCATCCCTGATATATCGCATATTTTGTATTAAATATTAACAAATATTGACTTAAAAATAGGGCAACCTGTTTTCCCTGGGGGCAAGTAGATGTTCAAAGTAACTTGCCCCTTGGGCAAGTGGAAGTAAAATCCTTAAGAAAACCCCTGAAATTAATGTAAATATTACATTTAATCATTTGTATATTTAAGTATTTGATGGATCCAGAGAAGGTGACCAACTTGTTACAGATACCTCAATATTTTGATCTGGAAATCTACACATCTAGCCGACAGGAGAAGGTAACTAAATTTGACCCTTGGTTTTATCAAAATCTTGGTTATTTGACCCAGAGTTTTATCAAAATCTTGGTTTATTTTACCCCAAGTTTTATCAAAATCTTGGTTTATTTTACCCCAAGTTTTATCAAAATCTTGGTTTATTTGACCCTTTGTTTTAGCAAAATCTTGGTTTATTTGACCCTTGGTTTTAGCAAAATCTTGGTTTATTTGACCCTTTGTTTTAGCAAAATCTTGGTTTATTTGACCCTTTGTTTTAGCAAAATCTTGGTTTATTTGACCCTTGGTTTTATCAAAATCTTGGTTTATTTTACCCCAAGTTTTATCAAAATCTTGGTTTATTTGACCCTTTGTTTTAGCAAAATCTTGGTTTATTTGACCCTTTGTTTTAGCAAAATCTTGGTTTATTTGACCCTTGGTTTTATCAGAATTATGGCTTAACCAGCACAGAACCTTGATCTTGGTAGATACCCTTCTAACCAAATACTGCTGTTTATATTGAAACTTTTTTCTCAAGCATCATTTCTTCTTGTAATTCTAGGATTACTTAACTGACATTGTGAGATTGTTACTTGTATTTAAATTACAACTGATTTGTCTTTTCAGAATCTTGAAGGCCTATTAAGATATTTACATGAAATTGTAGAAAAGCATACAGACCAGGAAGTACTAGAATCATGTTCTAAATGTTTTGAATGTTTGTGTGATGAAGCTTATGCTATCAGTGGAAAATGTGACGTGGCCCGTAAAACCTTGGTGGACAGTCTTGTTGTCAAATTCAAGGAAGCCATGCAAGATTTCTTTGCTGAGGTATGTTGTTAACATTTTGTAGATATTACACAGCTAACATTATTTTCTACAAAAGGGGGCATATTGATTTGCACGTGTCACAGACAATCTGTAACCAAACTTGTCAGACAAATAACTAGAGAACGCTTTTCAGATTTGGTTGGGAGATTGGTCATCGCATGTAGATGACCCCTATTAATTTTGAGTTCAGTATGTCAAAGGTCAAGGTCTTACTATCCAGTTGACCTTTAGGGAATCTTTGTTTCACAAACACTTCTTGTTTATGTCATTGTATAATACATTTACTCCTTATCTGACAAAACTTCAATGTCTAGTTTGAAAATAGTGATTAGTAAAGAAAACTAGTAGAAAGGGTTTAATGTGTATAAGGTAGTCACCTGAGAAGTTTAGTTGGAATACCCTAGGTTATAAACTTCATATGAAAGTTGCAGAAAGAAAACCTATACTCTGGTGTCTTGTGTATTTTAATATTTCAATAGTGCATTACACTATTTAGATATTATGGTGTGTATCGGGCTTGAGTGTATAAGTAAAAAACGTTTAAAAAGCATTTTAAGTTATTAATAATCATTAAATATCACACTTCCATATTGCGCAACAAAAAATCTAACCAATTATGCAAAATATGTGTTTTATTATGATGAACAATGTACCCCATATTGACTCTGCTTTATGAAACGGAAAAATGTAATGTGCAGCACTGAAAGGGGCGCCGTAAGTGACTTATTAGAATCAATCGATATATAATTCGGTATCATTTGCATTCTATTGAAATCAGGGAACTTGTGAAATCTGGACAATTTTCTTGGTCCCGAAATTTCTCCCTCTATTTCAATGTAAATTATACTTCTGAATTCCGGAACTTCTGAATTCTGAATTCCGGACGATATTTCCATAAATTTTGGTTCATGTAAGTACAATTTTACTTCCAAAATCCGGACAGTGCAGAAAGTGTCAACCTTAATTAGTCCTGTGATTATAAACCCTGAGGCAAAATGTCATTTTCCCCTATTTCAATTGTTTACCAATCAGTGGTGTTGTAGTTTTCATGGTTTTGATTGGATCTTCACCAAATTTGTCAGAATGTTTGTCTTATTTATATGTAGGACAAGTTCTAAAATGGGTCATCTGGGGTCAAAAACTAGGTCACCGGTTCAAACCAAAGTTTTAATGAGTGAACAGTGATTGTCATGTGAGCGATATAGGGCCATCTTGGCCCTCTTGTTTTCAATAGTCTTATTTTATTCCATTATAATTATACATATGTATAATAAATATTGTTTCGTTTCACTTACCCAGCGTAAGAATGGGATGCATGAATTAATTGAATAATCATTAATTACAAAAGGTGATAGTGATCTGACTGTCTTATTGCTAATTTGCTCGCTTAAAAACACAGTACAGTACGGTTTGGGTGATTTGTCCAAAAATCGCGTTCCCCGCGTTCGTAATCGGCAATTTATCACCCGCGATGTTGCTATTCACCGTGTTTTATGACTCCTTATCAGACGGTAATCTTTAATCGCTAAGGATCACGGTGATTCGCGAATGTGTGAAGCCAACTCTCAAGTAGCTAAATAAAATGATATTTATTTTGAATGTTTCGCTTTCTGTTGACCGTTCATTTTCCGAAAACAGTCGCATGGTATTGGTAAGATAATTCAGGATTTAATACGTCGGCACGAGACTGACAGAAATCCAAGCATCTGATGAGATTTTGTCAAGTAGGAAATCCAATTCTTGAAGTAAATATGTAAAAAAAACGGCGAATTTGTAGTGGTGTTTTACATATGCAGCATACAGGGTGAGATTCATAAGTCTATTTTTAGTGTTTTATATATGATGAGTACAGGGCGAGAATCAATATTTAGACCAAGTCACAGTTTCTCATTTTACTTATGTTGCTCAGTGCTCTAATCAATAAAACCAGTCTACTGTTCACATGTAATATTAATTGGCGCAATTATATATGAAAACTGACAGATTAATTAAATCTCATCAACTACTATTAAGTTCTCAACACTCGTTGATTATAATTTATGTCAATACTAATTTTTCACACTTATCGGGTAACAATTTGTTCACAAAAGCGCAATTAAATAATGTGTGAATAGCACTGTTTTTGACAATAATCTTTTATTGTTAGTAACTTTAGTAGAGTAAAGAGTATCACCGGGAATTGGAGCGATCGTCGCAGCAATCCTTCGCAAATTATTGCCCTTCAGTGGTGACGGTCACCGTCAATTGTCGTCGCTCTGAACGCGATGGCTAAAATTCAAATCGCCGCGTTGAAGCGATCTACCTGTGGCTTAGCGCGATTTTAATTCTACAGCGATTCGCGATTTTCAGACAAATCACCCGAACCGTACTGTATAAAGATGTTGCCTTATCTAGTGAATCGTGCCTCAGAATGTTTATGCCCCCCTTCGAAGAAGAGGGGTTATATTGTTTTGCTAGCCTGTCGGTCTGTCTGTCTGTCTGTCTGTCGGTAGACCAGTTAGTTTCCGATCGATAACTCGTCAACAGATTGACCGATGGGCCTGATACTTCACAGGTACATTCGCCTTGGACAGTAGATGACCCCTATTGAAATTGGGGTCACTAGGTCAAAGGTCAAGGTCACTGACATTGAGTGTGAAAACCGTTTCCGATCGATAACTCGTCAACAAATTGACCGATGGGCCTGATACTTCACAGGTACATTCGCCTTGGACAGTAGATGACCCCTATTGAAACTGGGGTCACTAGGTCAAAGGTCAAGGTCACTGTGACATTGAGTGTGAAAACCGTTTCCGATCGATAACTCGTCAATGGATTGACCGATGGGCCTGATATTTGGCTTGTGCATTGGCCTTGGACAGAAGATAACCCCTATTGAAACTGGGGTCACTAGGTCAAAGGTCAAGGTCACTGTGACATTGAGTGTGAAAACCGTTTCCGATCGATAACTCGTCAACAAATTGACCGATGGGCCTGATACTTCACAGGTACATTCGCCTTGGACAGTAGATGACCCCTATTGAAACTGGGGTCACTAGGTCAAAGGTCAAGGTCACTGTGACATTGAGTGTGAAAACCATTTCCGATCAATAACTCGTCAACGGATTGACCTATTGGCCTGATACTTGGCTGGTGCATTGACCTTGGACAGTAGATGACCCCTATTGAAACTGGGGTCACTAGGTCAAAGGTCAAGGTCACTGACATTGAGTGTGAAAACCATTTCCGATCGATAACTCGTCAACGGATTGACCGATGGGCCTGATGCTTGGCTGGTGCATTGGCCTTGGACAGTAGATGACCCCTATTGAAACTGGGGTCAGATCGATAACTCGTCAATGGATTGACCGATGGGCCTGATACTTTGCAGGTGCATTGGCCATGGACACTAGGTGACCCCTATTGAAACTGGGGTCACTAGGTCAAAGGCCAAGTTTACTGTGACATGGAGTGTGAAAATCGTTTCCGATCGATAACTCGTCAACAGATTGATTGATGGGCCTGATACTTTGCAGGTGCATTGGCCTTTGACAGTAGATGACCCCTTTTGAAATTGGGGTCACTGGGTCAAAGATCAAGGTCACCGTGTCATGGAGTTTGAAAATCGTTTGAGCGATAACTCTGTGTCAAGGCCCTGTTTGGGGGGGGCATATGTCTCCGACCGCGGAGCTCTTGTTATATTTGCTTTAGTTTTTAATCTATCGTGTATTACCTAATAAACAGCAGGGTTTAGGCTCCGGAATTTCTTTAAAGTCAAATATCTAATGAACGGAGGACGTTATAAAAAATCTATGGCACGGTTTCCTGCATTATACATTACTTGTTATTTTAAGGCTATTTGTTGTAATATATTCCAATATACAGTGTAGTTATCGTTTTGTAATTTGTAATTTACATGCTATATTGGTTTATAGAAGACAAACAAATGTAACATTTGTTTTAAATGACTTGCAATGCACTTTATACAGTGGGTTAATTTTAATATATAATTATGGTTTTGTTTTTAGCTCACCTGATTCATTAGGATCGATGAATGTCCGTCGTCCGGCCACAATTAGTTTGTTTACACTCTAGCATCCACAGATCTTAATCAGTCGTGATCAAATGCTCACAATGTATATGGCCACAATGTCTCGGCTAAGTTCGATTATGGCCAAAGTTTGGACAATAACTTCAAGAGTTATGGGCCCTTGACTTTGAAAATTTGCTATATTTTAGCTTGTTTACACTCTAGCGCCTTCATTTATTCACTGATCCTAATACTATTTTCAGTAAATGAGTATAACCATAAGATCTTGGACAAGTCTATTATGGGTGGAATCAGACCAGAACTTAAAGAGTTATGGGCCCTTGACTTTGAAAATTTGCTATATTTTAGCTTGTTTACACTCTAGCGCCTTCATTTATTCACCGATCCTAATCATATTTACAATTAATGTGTATGACCATACGGTCTTGGACAAGTTCAGTTATGGGTGGAATTAGACCACAACTTCAAGAGTTATGGGCCCTTGGATTAGAAAATTTGTTCGTTTTAGCTTGTTTAACAGTATTTTACCTTCATTGTTGGTTTTGATCTCAAAATCTACCTAAAAATGAGTTATACGAGATGAAAATTATATTACCTGGTCATTAATTATAGTGCCTTTGTTTTCAGGTGAGCGATCTAGGGCCATCTTGGCCCTCTTGTAAAATCCAAGCCCGATACCTTAATTGATAAGTTATTAAATAATTTTGATCTCTCAAACAATGGCTACATCCGCTGTGTATTAAATATTTATGCTATCAAGCAGACTAAAGTGAGTTTGGTTTTAACTCAGATAAGCAAGCTTCGTAATCAGATATGTAAAAAAAACACGCACAAAAAAGCAAAATTTACAACCATTTAGTAAGAAATAGAAATAAAAGTTCATTTGGCTAAAATATGATGCGGAAAGTGATGTGTATTGATCCCACATAATAGTTTTCTAGTAACATTTGGGTTAAAAGGCAGCTTGATGGCATTGACAAATTATTATTAACAATTGAAATCATGAATCAAGACACACAGTATACTGTCTAGGGACATCATTTTCATGAACATGGCAATGATCATTCTTTAAAGTGGTATATGACCAGGAAGCCACAGACTACCGGCGTGTGAAGGCCCCCACAGACCCTCTACTACCCAGGAATTCTTTTAACATTCTGAAGCACTGCCAAATATTATGTTTATAACATGTTTTATTACAACAAAATAGAGTTTCAAAGAAAAAACTTTTTTTTCACCATATATATATTATTTAGTAAAGGTATAGAACTCCTGGGCTCAGAAATCACACCGGACGTGTTCATCAAGGTTCTGTTGTAACAATTCTGAACCAATTCTTAAAAGCCTGGTTTTATTTGACGCAGAAATAATTTCTCTTTAACCACCATCTCATTTTATATCAGAGTGTAAAAATAATTCCTGGGTAGTAGAGGCTCTGCGGAGGCCTTCACACGCTTTGAATTGTTGTATAATTACTCTCTAACTCAGTAAACATGTTTTATTGTATAATTACTCTCTAACTCAGTAAACATGTTTTATTGTATAA
Organism: Lutraria lutraria; assembly: GCA_964023205.1. Classification (NCBI taxonomy): domain Eukaryota; kingdom Metazoa; phylum Mollusca; class Bivalvia; order Venerida; family Mactridae; genus Lutraria; species Lutraria lutraria. The sequence goes on from OZ026842.1 coordinate 762,600, forward strand.
TTACTCTCTAACTCAGTAAACATGTTTTATTGTATAATTACTCTCTAACTCAGTAAACATGTTTTATTCTATAATTACTCTCTAACTCAGTAAACATGTTTTATTCTATAATTACTCTCTAACTCAGTAAACATGTATTATTCTATAATTACTCTCTAACTCAGTAAACATGTTTTATTGTATAATTACTCTCTAACTCAGTAAACATGTTTTATTGTATAATTACTCTCTAACTCAGTAAACATGTTTTATTGTATAATTACTCTCTAACTCAGTAAACATGTTTTATTGTATAATTACTCTCTAACTCAGTAAACATGTTTTATTGTATAATTACTCTCTAACTCAGTTAACATGTTTTATTGTATAATTACTCTCTAACTCAGTAAACATGTTTTATTGTATAATTACTCTCTAACTCAGTAAACATGTTTTATTGTATAATTACTCTCTAACTCAGTAAACATGTTTTATTCTATAATTACTCTCTAACTCAGTAAACATGTTTTATTCTATAATTACTCTCTAACTCAGTAAACATGTTTTATTCTATAATTACTCTCTAACTCAGTAAACATGTTTTATTCTATAATTACTCTCTAACTCAGTAAACATGTTTTATTCTATAATTACTCTCTAACTCAGTAAACATGTTTTATTGTATAATTACTCTCTAACTCAGTAAACATGTTTTATTGTATAATTACTCTCTAACTCAGTAAACATGTTTTATTGTATAATTACTCTCTAACTCAGTAAACATGTTTTATTCTATAATTACTCTCTAACTCAGTAAACATGTTTTATTCTATAATTACTCTCTAACTCAGTAAACATGTTTTATTGTATAATTACTCTCTAACTCAGTAAACATGTTTTATTCTATAATTACTCTCTAACTCAGTAAACATGTTTTATTCTATAATTACTCTCTAACTCAGTAAACATGTTTTATTGTATAATTACTCTCTAACTCAGTAAACATGTTTTATTGTATAATTACTCTCTAACTCAGTAAACATGTTTTATTGTATAATTACTCTCTAACTCAGTAAACATGTTTTATTGTATAATTACTCTCTAACTCAGTAAACATGTTTTATTGTATAATTACTCTCTAACTCAGTAAACATGTTTTATTGTATAATTACTCTCTAACTCAGTTAACATGTTTTATTGTATAATTACTCTCTAACTCAGTAAACATGTTTTATTGTATAATTACTCTCTAACTCAGTAAACATGTTTTATTGTATAATTACTCTCTAACTCAGTAAACATGTTTTATTGTATAATTACTCTCTAACTCAGTAAACATGTTTTATTGTATAATTACTCTCTAACTCAGTAAACATGTTTTATTGTATAATTACTCTCTAACTCAGTAAACATGTTTTATTCTATAATTACTCTCTAACTCAGTAAACATGTTTTATTCTATAATTACTCTCTAACTCAGTAAACATGTTTTATTCTATAATTACTCTCTAACTCAGTAAACATGTTTTATTGTATAATTACTCTCTAACTCAGTAAACATGTTTTATTGTATAATTACTCTCTAACTCAGTAAACATGTTTTATTCTATAATTACTCTCTAACTGAGTAAACATGTTTTATTCTATAATTACTCTCTAACTCAGTAAACATGTTTTATTCTATAATTACTCTCTAACTCAGTAAACATGTTTTATTCTATAATTACTCTCTAACTCAGTAAACATGTATTATTGTATAATTACTCTCTAACTCAGTAAACATGTTTTATTCTATAATTACTCTCTAACTCAGTAAACATGTTTTATTCTATAATTACTCTCTAACTCAGTAAACATGTTTTATTCTATAATTACTCTCTAACTCAGTAAACATGTTTTATTCTATAATTACTCTCTAACTCAGTAAACATGTTTTATTCTATAATTACTCTCTAACTCAGTAAACATGTTTTATTCTATAATTACTCTCTAACTCAGTAAACATGTTTTATTCTATAATTACTCTCTAACTCAGTAAACATGTTTTATTCTATAATTACTCTCTAACTCAGTAAACATGTTTTATTCTATAATTACTCTCTAACTCAGTAAACATGTTTTATTCTATAATTACTCTCTAACTCAGTAAACATGTTTTATTCTATAATTACTCTCTAACTCAGTAAACATGTTTTATTCTATAATTACTCTCTAACTCGGTAAACAAATTACTCTCTAACTCAGTAAACAAATTACTCTCTAACTCAGTAAACATGTTTTATTCTATAATTACTCTCTAACTCAGTAAACATGTATTATTGTATAATTACTCTCTAACTCAGTAAACATGTTTTATTCTATAATTACTCTCTAACTCAGTATACATGTTTTATTGTATAATTACTCTCTAACTCAGTAAACATGTTTTATTCTATAATTACTCTCTAACTCAGTATACATGTTTTATTGTATAATTACTCTCTAACTCAGTATACATGTTTTATTGTATAATTACTCTCTAACTCAGTATACATGTATTGTTGATTGTGTTGTAGGGAGAACAACCTGACGAAGATGAAGTTTATGCTCTGATTGCTGCTTTAAAACGTTTATATGCATTCTCATGGTATGTATGGTTTTTTTTATGGTTTGAAACAATTAGTATATTTTGTATTTGAATATTATGTCAGACTTCCAGTGAAAAAAACAACAACGATATCACTAGCTGGATGTAACATCTTCTGTTTATAAACAAACATGGCAGACAAGAAAAATAATCACTCTGATTAAATTAACTTGAGTCGAGTGGTTAAGGTTGCTGACTTCAAATCACTGTAACCTCTCACTTATAGAGGGTCGTGGGTTCTTCCAGGAACGATGGTTAGGTGAACTGTCAGCCTCATATGACTGACTGTTGAAAAGGGGCGTAAAACTCGATATAAACAAACAAAACCAGAGTTTTTAAGGTAGGATATTATCAAAATGTCTACATTTTTGTTGTTGTTTTTACGATGGGACATATAATATTATCAATTTCATATATTTACCAAGTACTCAAATGTAACTTTTTATAACATACAGGATGATTAATGATAGAAATTCTCTATGACATGTACTTTTTTTCTATTTTTAGTTGCCATGATTTGAGCTCCTGGGATTTATGGGATGATTTATTTCATATTGTGAGATTGTCCTCAGAGAATGTAGAACTAGCTGATGAGATTGTATGTAAAGCTCAGACAACAATACATATGTTACTGTTGTGGAATCTGAGACATCTGGAGGAAAATATGAACAAAGACCATCTTAACAATGTAAAGAAATATCAAGTGATGTTTATGAGACATCTACATCAGCTGCTGTTTCATAATCGGGATAAAATCAGTGAAGATGTAAGTTTGTCCTTCCATCTGAAAATCTTGTCATACATATCACCAAATGTATTAGGGGCAGAGTTATGATATTTTACCAAAATGTTTATCAGTATATGAAGTTGTGCATAAAGGGTAATAATTCTGTCAAAGACTGAAGTTATCTGCCCTTGAACTATTATTTTGGCATTACATACATGTATATGAAAATCTTTTGTCACATATAGTGTACCATGACCAGAATAGTAAAGTGGGGGCATCTTTGTCCTGTGGACATATTTCTAGTTTTTAGCTCACCAGAGCACAATGTGCTCAAGGTGAGCTTTTTTGATCGCTTGGCGTCCGGTGTCCGTCCACGCCTCTGTGCGTCAACAATTGCTTTAAATATGAATTACCCTAAACGCTCCTGTATATGTCGCACTTTTTTACATCCAAAATCAAGACCAAAACTTTGGTGCGACCCATACAAGGATGTAGAACTCAATCCCATGTTTTCTACGACTCAAACAAAAAGTCAAAATGGATTCTGAAGTATTTTTTTCACTCTTACCTAATGTTTGTAAAACATAAAATCCACAACAATCCCTATATAAACTATTATTGATCTATTGCAGCGTTTTTTTTCCTTCTTTGGACGGGGCCGGTAAACGGACCCGTTCCCAATCTCTACCGGACCCGTCCCAATTCGAGCACGGACCTGTACCAATTTGATCAATATTGCCCTTTTCCCAATTTATTTTAAAACATCAATCAATATCGTCCGAAACCACCTAATAATCACAATCTCTAACACAAATTTTACTGTCGATAACGGCATTTTCACGTGTACGATGTTAGATTGAATAATTCCGAGTACGAAAAAAAATAGACTGGTTTGCCGTATAATTACGATAAAACATGTGGCGCTTGGAAAGAAAACGAAACCAGTCGATTTCCCGAAAATGAGTCAAACCGAAAGTATAAATCACGACAGTATACATGTAATATTGTAAAAAACTTTAACAGAAAGTGGCTCTACTTCCAGACATCGAACCGATTTTGACTTTATGTCTCTATTGCGCCAAGCTGAGAGTGTTAACCGATTTTCGGGTCGAAAATGAGAAGTTACGTTCTCGTTTCTTTACGTCAGTGCATGACAACCAGGTAGACCTTACTCTGTGCAATGCTAATTTAAGACTCTTAATAATATTTATGAGAAAATTGATGAATGTAACATGTTGTGAACTTTTCACAGGCATACACAAGCGAAACAAGAGTGTCAGATACTCATGTTTTTTGGGGGACTGACATTGGACCAAATTTGACCTCATGCCCCTTGACTAAAAAGAATGTTTATTCTCCTAAACCCCCCTAACAGTAGAATTTTATGGTTTTGATAAATAAGATCAATACAGTAGGCGAGCTCTTTGTTTGCAATCAACAAGGTTATAACCTATTGATAATCAAATGTAGGGAGTAGATATGTATGCTGTTTTTCCCTTTTCTAAGGCCCCACCACCTTTTCTCTAAAGGTAGGCCCAGAAGTGTTCTTTCATGTGAACATGCTGTATAAATACATTACTATGATGGCTTTGACTTTTTTGCTTATCAGTAAATGTGATCCAATGTTATTTTTCACATTTTTATGTGCATAAACCTATGAAACAAGATCATAAAAGTAACCTAGATTATAAAACTTATTAAAAGAAAGCAGAATCATTTATGTGACTTGCTAAAACTGTAATTTATTCACCTTATATAAAATTCCCAATTTGCCTTATTTCGCGACATGAAATTCCCAATTTGGCACTTTTCACGACGAGAAAATTCCCAATTTGATCGGTACCGGACCCGTTCCCAATGAGGCGAGACATAAAGCACTGAATCACAGTTAAAATGTCAAACAGGTCAGAAACACGTGTGGTCTTTAAACTGCTAGCCAACATCACACAAATATCAGACACCGACGGCGGCAGCATGTCTTTGATCTTTATAATTCACCGCTCTTTGAGGTACAATGTTTAAATGTCATGGTATGCACAGGGGTGTCAATAATTCGGATTTTTTCAAGAAATGGCACGGTTATAATTATTTAATCTGCCCTGAAGGATATTCTATAATGCAAACTGAATTAGATATGGAAACAATGTGGTTGAAGCAAAAAATGTCGGCCATGTATAATGTTTTTAATTTTGCTATATTGACACCCTTGTGTGCCCTAAATAAATCCAGAATCTTCTCAAAATTAGGTCAAAGTGTGTGTAAACTTCAAATCTGGCAGCTGAAGTATTGATTTTTTATCGTGTCACATGTTAGTTGTTAAGAAATGCAGGATTACTGGTAGCCTTGACACTTCGTTAATTGCATAAAATTGACACTTACAATTTCGCAGGTAGGTATGTAATTTGATGTTATACGTTCTTACACAAATTTTTTTCCCAGGATTTCAACTGCTTTTTTTACCTGCGTCCTATACAAAAGTGCGACATATACATGAGTGTTTACGGTTGTTATCTCCCTCTAAAGCAGTTGGTCTATTTCAGTAAAATTTTACAAGGATGTTTCTTGGGTTAAGCTCTGCCAAAAATAATTCCTTGCAGAACAGCCATGGCAACCAATAGTAAAATCTGTAAAAATCTTGTCAGAAGCCACTATGCCTAGAGCTTTATAGATATTTGGGTGTGTAGCATTGTCAAGTGGACATCTGTCTAGTTTGTTCAAATTATGGGCCTTGTGTCAAAATTGGCTCCACCCCGGGTGTAACTTGATTATACATAGGAAAATTAGCAATTAGGCTTATGTATATAAAAACAGTACATAAGCCACAGTCTTCTTTCGGGTCAGTGATTATTGCGTCGATTATTGGGTCATCTTGGCCCTTTTTTTCTTCATTTAGGTTTTATTGTTTTCTATACCTTGGTGGCTATCTATGACTGTAACATTATTTTCCAGGCATATGTGACAATCTGTGACTCACTGATTATCTTCAGTAAGAATCTTGGAGAAAAAGAATCTCTTAAACCTCTAGTGTTTGAACCAGAGAAAGGATTACAGAACCAGTTGAGCTCATTTCTCATGGATAAAGTCTTCCTTGAAGAAGATGATGGTAAATTTATGTTTTTGTTTAGTTAACTGCTGATGCTGAATGATATTTTCATGTTGAAACATCTTATCTTAATAATGTTTATACTTCTTGGATGGTTCTCTGTATTATTTTTATACCCCTCATAAGAAGTTTGAGAGGGGGTATATTGGAGTCACTCTAGTCGCCGGTCAGTTGTTGGTCGGTCGGTCAGTCCGTCCATATAAAAGTTTGTGGAGCAAACTACTTCTACATTTTTTAAGCGATTGCAATGAAACTTTAAATATGTTATTACCATCAATGTAAATGTGTAAGACACAATTTTTATGCCCAGCGATTCACTCATTGCAGAGTTATGTCCCCTTGAACTTAGCCATATAGTGTACTTTTGCATTATTAGTGTCAAAGCGGCGGTGGGGGTATAAGTCTCCTCTGTGACAGCTCTTGTTTTTTTTGCTGGAGCTTGGGAATAATGGACAAATGACATTTTTTTATGCCCCTGAAGGAGGGGCATATAGTAGTCACACTGTCCATTCACCAGTACTACCATTTGTCAGAAGAATTGTTTCTGCTCCAGAACTTGATTACTCCTCCATTGATTGGCAGGAATGTTCATAGTCATGAGACAATGTGTAGAGAAAATTTGAAAATCTCCTTTTGATTTCATGAAAAGCAATGTTATTCACATTATTCTAAAATGATTTCTATGGTTTGGCAGCGTTATATTCTCCAAATCAAAGATTAATATGAAAGTAGCCAGTTTTTACGAGATGAATTTACTTGTAAATTCTTCTCATATAGCGATCATGCAGACTATGAATTTCAACACTGCACTGTTCTCTACAGTAGCTTTAGGATTGACTTCGTACTACATTTTTTCGGTCTTTTTCGTTACACAGACTCGCTAACAGAGCGGTAATGCACGCAGTTCAAACACCCATTCACACACAGTCAGTAAGCAAATCGGTGCTGTAACTATATCGATTTTCTATTTTTAGCGTTTAGACCCCAACTCTATCGGATAATTCATATACGCACCCTATCGGACACTTCATTGGTCATTGTTGTTATACATACATAAGTCGAAAATCAGATGACAACGAGTGGCGAAATATCTTCTAAAAATCATAATGGTCACATTTTAATTATCTACCTAAACATAATACCCTAACAAGTCCTGATTCATTCAATAATCAGTTGTGAAAGTCAATAACCGCTTATCGTAGTCAATCTTAATTCACACTACACTGCAGTACGCCCCGCCTCCGAATGCTACAGTGGGCCGTCGAATAAATCAATCACAGCCAATCGCAGCGTTCGTTGTAACAGCTTATTGTTATCAATAATCAGAGTGCAGTTTACATTCGTAAACCGAATATCATGAATGTCTGCTTGACGAAGATTTTGCTAATTGTTGAAAAATGACAATAAATACCCAGCGTGATGTTGAATAACTGTCAGGGTAAGTTTTGCAAACTGCGAAGAATTAATTAATAACAGCCATCTGTAATCAAAACTGCTTCTCCACAATCATTATGTATTTGCTATCCATAATGAAAACACGTGATTAAAAAATGTCGCTTGGTATCATGGTTACAGGGCAATTCGTGATGTTTCGACTTCATCATTAAAGCGAAAGTCGATTTCGGAAAATTTAAGTAGGTCAGTCGGTGTTCACGGCAAATAAATAAAAATCTGATCTAGATCTATGGTAATTCTTACCACTTGGAAATTTAATTACCGTTAAGTGGTCATTTTTGGGAAAACATGCGACATTGACACATGATTTATGCATCATTTGTAAATCAAACCGAAAAAAGCTTGTCAAATCTACCCAGTGATCTCCCTTACTTTGTTACAGCGAGTATATTTTATTCTTTCGATAAACTCCGATGTGGGTATAAAATCACGAACGATATAAAAATATACTGTAGCTAACAGCGGTCCAAGTGATGTCGAGACATACTTTTTGTAAGTTGAAGGGCTTGCTGCTCCAGTTCAGAGCAATATATTCATAAATATAACATTAAATGTTGCATAAAGAAAAAGAATTTCTGCGTCGTATAAGACCATCGTTTAAAAAATCGGTTTTAAATTGGTATATCACGGCCTTGATGAACACGATTGGTGTATATTTTCGTGATTTCTAGACCCAGGAGTTCTTTAATATTAAGGATATGTTACAAGGCCTTGATAATTCATATGGTGAAATAATTCTTTTTAAACAGGCAACATTACCCTTGTACATTAATATTTGATTGAATAAACAGTAGCCTACAGTACTAGGTCCTCGTTTCGGACAGAATTATTGATAGTTTTAAATTTTGTATCGACTCAGAGAGATCCCTGCATCACAAAATTCATCTCATTTCAGGCCTTCAGGCCTTTGATTTCTGGTGAGCGATTATATGTCCCTCATGACCCTCTTCTTGCTATTTTCATTGATTTCATTGTTATTATGCCCCCCTTCGAAGAAAAGGGGGTTTATTGTTTTGCTGGATGAAGGTCTGTCTGTCTGTCGGTTGGTCAGTAGACCAGTTAGTTTCCGATGGATAACTTGTCAACAGATTGACCGATGGGCCTGATACTTCGCAGGTACATTGGCCTTGGACAGTAGATGAGCCGTATTGAAATTGGGGTCACTAGGTCAAAGGTCAAGGTCACTGTGACCTTGAGTGTAAAAATTGTTTCCGATCGATAACTCATCAAGGGATTGACCGTTGGGCCTGATACTTCGCAGGTGCATTGGCCTTGGGACAGTAGATGACCCCTATTGAAATTGGGATCACTAGGTCAAAGGTCACTGTGACATGGAGTGTGAAAATCGTTTCTCATCGATAACTCGTCAACGGATTGACCAATGGGTCTGATACTTTGCAGGTGCATTTGCTTTGAACAGTAGTTGACCCTTTTGGAAATTGGGGTCACTAGGTCAAAGGTCAAGGTCACCGTGTCATGGAGTGTGAAAATCGTTTGAGCGATAACTCTGTGTCAAGGCCCTGTTTGGGAGGCATATGTCTTCGACCGCAGAGCTCTTGTTAAGTTTTTCACTTGGTATTTGCTGTTATTTATGTTGATGTAACTTCATACCAGTTAGAAGCAAAATTTGCAAGATCCAAAAATTGCTTTCCTTTTTATAAATTTGTTTATTTAACGAATTTTATAAAACCACATGCTATGTTAATTGGAAGTTTTTATTTGGTTGTTTTTCAGATGAAGTAGATGAAAATATTAAGATAGAAGAATTACATAAGAGACGTAATTTTCTGGCTTGTTTCTGTAAACTTATTGTGTATAATGTCCTTAACATCAAAGTTGCTGCTCCCATGTTCAAACATTATATGAAGGTGAGTAAACAATATGTAATACATTGTTGTTTTCTATCAGCAATATTGCTGCCTGATTGTGAGACAGACATTTGGATGCTTACATTAGTAGGTTTTAAAGTATGTCAGTAGCTGAGAATTGATTCATTACATATTATTGGGGATTGAATTTTAGATTCAAATCACTGTAACCTTTCATTGATAGAGAGTTGTGGTTTCGAGCCCCGCTACCGACCATGTCTCTTTATGTGAGAAAGTAGGCAGTTGCTTACGGAGGATGGGAGTGACCCTGAGTCTAGTACTGGTTCTTCCCAGGAACAATGGTTGACTGTGGACTGTTGAAAAGGGTATTAAAACTTAAAAACAAAACAGTCCAATTTGCTTGTAGATATGCATTATTAAGTGATACTTGGTAATCATTATTCCCCCAGATATGAAATATATGGGGGCTATATTGGATTAACGCTTAGCGGTCGGCCAGTCGGTCCGTGCGTCTGTAGACACAATTTGTGCGGAGAATTTCTCAGCAACTACTTACAGGATTTCAATGAAACTTCACAGAAGTGATCAGTAGTAAGCCTTGTTGTGCATGCTTAAAGCATTTTTTCGTTTGGATTAATTTTCACTGAGTTATACCCCTTTGTTGTTTTTATTCAGTATATACAATAGGCAAATTTTGTCCGGACAATTTCTCAGCAATTACTCACAGGATCTCAATGAAACTTCACAGAAGTGATCAGTAGTAAGCCTAGATGTGCATGTTAAAGCATTTGTTCGGATTAATTTTCACTGAGTTATAGCCCTTTGTTGTTTTTCTACAGTATATACAATAGGCTTATTTTGTCCGGACAATTTCTCAGCAACTACTTACAGGATTTCAACAAAACTTCACAGAAGTAATAAGTAGTTAGCCTAGTTGTGCATGCTTAAATCATTTTTCATTTGGATTGATTTTCACTGAGTTACAGCCCTTTGTTTTTTAGCTCACATGTCACAAAGTGACAAAGGGAGCTATTAGGATCACTCTCCGTCCGGCATCGTGCGTCGTCCAACTTTTTGTTGTGACCACACTAGGGGCCACATTTTTGGCTCAATTTTAGCAAAACTGGGTCAAAACGTTAATATCAACAAAATCTCGGACGAGTTCGATATTGGGCCATTTGGGGTCAAAAACTAGGTCACCAGGGCCAAATAAGGGAAAACCTTGTGAACACTTTAGAAATCACTGTTTTGCATTTATCTTCATGGAACTTTGTCAGAATGTTTATTTTAATAATATGTAGGTCAAGTTTGATAATGGGTAATATCTGTAGTAAAATTAGGTCACTAGGGCAAATTGCTGGAAAACATTGTGAACACTCTAGAAGTCACTGTTTTGATTGGATGATCATGAAACCTTGTCAGAATGTTTGTCTTCATAATATCTTGGACGAGTTCGAATATGGGTCATCTTGGGTCAAAAACTAGGTCGCTAGGTCAAATCTTATGAAAAACCATGTTAACACTGTAGATTTCACAGTTATTATTGGATCTTCACCAAACTTTGTCAAATCGTTTGTTTTAATGATATAACGGTCAAGTATAAATATGGGTCATCTGGGGTCAATAACTAGGTCACCAGGTCAAATCTTAGGAAAACTTTGTTAACACTGTAGATGTCACAGTTTTAATTGGATTCACCAAACCTTGTCAAAATGTTTGCCTCAATGATATGTGGGTGAAGGATGAACATGGGTCAGCCGGGTTCAAAAACTGGGTCACAAGGTCAAATCTTAGGTAAAAATCTTGTAAAAGCTCTAAATGTCATGGTTTTGATTGGATTAAGGACAAGTTCAAATATGGGTCACCTAGGGTCAAAAACCAGGTCACAAGGTCAAATCTTAGGAAAACCTTATTAACACTGTAGATGTCAAATTTTGATCGTATCTTCACCAAACCTAGTCAGGCTGTTTGTCTTAATGAGATGTAAGACAAATTCGAACATAGGTCGTCTGGGGTCAAAAACTAGGTCACCGGTTCAAAACAATGTTTTAATGAGTGAACAGTGATTGTCATGTGAGCGATATAGGGCCATCTTGGCCCTCTTGTTCTACAGTATATACAATAGGCAAATTTTGTCCTGACTATTTCTCATTGACTACTGCCAGGAATTCAATAAAACTTCTCAGGAGTGATAAGTAGTTAGCTTAGTTGTGCACGCATTATGCTTGTCTTGGTTGGTTAAATTTTCACTCAGTTATGGCCCTTTGTTGTTTTTATACAGTGTATATAAAATATCTCAGTAACTACTATTAGGAATTCAATGAAACTTCACAGAAGTTACAAAAAGTAAGCCAAGTTGCAATAACCAGGTTTTGTTTGGATTAATTTTCACTGAGTTATGGCCCCCTTGTTTTATACAATTAGGTCAATTTTGTCCGTACCATTTCTCAGCAACTACATGTTGGAATTCAGTGAAACTTCTTAGAAGTGATAAGTAGTTTGCCAAGTTGTGCATGTCCACAATAGGTTTTGTCCAAGTAAATTTTAATGAGTTATGGCCCTTTGTTATTTTCTATATAATGTATATTTAGAAACTGGTCAGGATATATCTAAGCAACCATTTGCAGGTATTAAAAAAATGAAAATGCATTCTATTTCCCTCTGTAAAATGTAACAATAACTGTGTCAAGGTCGCATCTAGGGGTATTCATCACCTTTAGTGATAGTTCTAGTTTATGTTTATTTGTATATTTACAGTTCTACAATGATTATGGTGACATTATTAAAGCTACAATGAGTAAAGCTAGGGAGATCAACAAGGTTGCCACAGCTAAAACACTAATTATGAGTCTTACCCAGGTAAGATATATACCATAATTCTTGTAATTACCGTACCAGGGGTGATACGTTCCCAGTCAGCACGCATTTAGACCCAAACTACTCAAATAAGAAACTTTAGAAAATTTCTTTAAAATGCTTTCTCGATTAAATATGATGGAATCATTAAATTTTGTTTGGAATTCAATTTCATCGGTTGGCTCATCCACAAAATAATAAAATACAAAATTTTAATGCTGAAATACCTGTCAACAATAAGAAAATGGCAATTTCTGAAATTGTGCTACTAACAAATTTTTTAGTATTTTGCCAAAAATGAGGTTCAGAAATAACAAGCTCTGTTGATCAGTAGAAAAAATATGTTTACCAAATTCAGTAAAAACAAAACAAGTCTCAGTTTATGTTTATTATTTAGACATCATAATTATCAAATAGACAGAAATATGAGGGCCCTGCTGAAATAGTGCTAGAATAAAGGACATGACGTAAGGTGTGAACATGAATGGCCCTTCAAAATGTTAAGTTCCATGTCTAGCATGTTGGAAGTTGAAGCGACTGATTTCCTTTATGTGAAATGATTGATGCCTTTTTCAATGCATATGCTCAGTCTGATCCTAAGGTGTGTATATTCCGTGATCTTTACTCAGTTTGTTGCATCCCAACCAATTACACATGCCCAACTGCTAGAGTTTTCTAGTATACCGTCGCCTCGTATTCCCATGGTACTTATTGAAACTGAAGAAAACACAAGTAAAAGAACTTACTTTGCATTAATCAATTGATATTTCTCTCGTTTTATTTCTTACGGCCTGTTTTGGAATAATCTTATTTTTCTCACACTTGTGTGAATTTTCTAAAATACGTTCAGGATCGACTGACGGTGGCAGCTATATTTTAAAGGTACATTTTCATATTTCTGCGGTAACCACTTCATGACTAGCCCCATAATTATTGCTAAAACAACTGCATAAGGTAAAGTACCTTTAACCGTCAATCAATATTCGAGTGATGTCATGGAATAGCGTAAACAGACGACCGGTATTTGTGATTCGTAAAACGACATGAACATAACAATAAGTAGGAAACCATCTTTAGCAGTTGTGTATGAGCATTGAAAATAAGTTTATATTTATATGATCTTTTGATTTTTATGCCAATACCTTTATATGGAAAAAACTGTTGCCAAAACTGTAAGAATAAAACGAAAGTAGCCTCTTTGTGTAAGTAGGTGACCTACTGGTGGCGCATCGTTCTGATTATACCAGAAGTATGATATACTGCGGATATATTGGTACTGCGAAAATACGAGGCGCGAGTATATATTTAAGTTCATAAATGCCTGAAAACAGCTTTCGGAAATAGTCGAGTATTGCAATGGATTGTGGGATTCTATTGATAGTGTTTTATAATTAGCAGTTGCAAATATATATGTATATAAATGTGTATATAAAGCCTTGGCTGAAGTTATTTGTGTGGGAGAAAGTCTTTATCTCAGTTTGTTTCATTATTTACAGTTATTTAAAGAGTTACAAGATGAACAAAGAGGTCTGATAGATAGATCCTCAGATGCCTTCCAATCTATTAAAGAATTGGCCAGAAGATTTTCCCTGTCATTTGGCTTGGATCAAATAAAAAATAGAGAAGCTGTTGCAGCTATGCATAGGTAAATTATACTAAACAAGACAAGAGCTCTGCGGTCGGAGACATATGCCCCCCAAACAGGGCCTTGACACAGAGTTATCGCACAAACGATTTTCACACTCCGTGACACAGTGAACTTTGACCTAGTGACCCCAATTTCAAAAGGGGTCATCTACTGTCCAAGGCCAATGCACCTTCAAAGTATCAGGCACATCGGTGTTTCTGTTGACGAGTTATCGATCATAAACGATTTTCACACTCCATGTCACAGTGACCTTGACCTTTGACCTAATGAACCCAATTTCAATAGGGGTCACCTAGTGTCCAAGGCTAATGCACCTGCAAAGTATCAGGCCCATCGGTCAATCTGTTGACGAGTTAGATCGATCGGAAACGATTTTCACACACAATGTCACAGTGACCTTTGACCTAGTGACCCTAGTTTCAATAGGGGTCATCTACTGTTCAAGGCCAATGCACCTGCAAAGTATCAGGCACATCGGTGTTTCTGTTGACGAGTTATCGATCATAAACGATTTTCACACTCCATGTCACAGTGACCTTGACCTTTGACCTAGTGAACCCAATTTCAATAGGGGTCACCTAGTGTCCAAGGCTAATGCACCTGCAAAGTATCAGGCCCATCGGTCAATCTGTTGACGAGTTAGATCGATCGGAAACGATTTTCACACTCCGTGACACAGTGAACTTTGACCTAGTGACCCCAATTTCAAAAGGGGTCATCTACTGTCCAAGGCCAATGCACCTTCAAAGTATCAGGCACATCGGTGTTTCTGTTGACGAGTTATCGATCATAAACGATTTTCACACTCCATGTCACAGTGACTTTGACCTAGTGAACCCAATTTCAATAGGGGTCACCTAGTGTCCAAGGCTAATGCACCTGCAAAGTATCAGGCCCATCGGTCAATCTGTTGACGAGTTAGATCGATCGGAAACGATTTTCACACACAATGTCACAGTGACCTTTGACCTAGTGACCCTAGTTTCAATAGGGGTCATCTACTGTTCAAGGCCAATGCACCTGCAAAGTATCAGGCCCATCGGTCAATCCGTTGACGAGTTATCGATTGGAAATGATTTTCACATTTAATGTCAGTGACCTTTGACCTAGTGAACCCAGTTTCAATAGGAGTCATCTACTGTACGAGGTCAAGGCACCTGCGAAGTATCAGGCCCATTGGTCAATCCATTGACGAGATTGATCGGAAATGATTTTCACCATCAATGTCACAGTGACCTTTGACCTAGTGACCCCAATTTTAATAGGGGTCATCTACTGTCCAAGGCCAATGCACCTGCGAAGTATCAGGCCCAACGGTAAATCCGTTGACGAGTTATCGATCAGAAACGATTTTCACACTCAATGTGACCTTGACCTTTGACCTAGTGACCCCAATTTCAATAGGGGTCATCTACTGTCCAAGGCCAATGTACATGCAAAATATCAGGCCCATCGATCAATCCGTTGACGAGTTATCGATCGGAAACTAACTGGTCTACAGACAGACAGACAGACTGACCGACAGGCTAGCAAAACAATATGCCCCCTCTTCTTCGAAGGGGGGCATAATAATTAGTACATATTAACCTTAAAAGATATAATTAAAATTGTGTACTGTGGGAGCTTATCTGTTTCTTTATTGAAAATTGTTGCTATCTTATTAATAGACTGACCAGTTTTTAGCTCCCCAGAGCACGAATGTGCTCAGGGTGAGCTTTTGTGATCGTCGGGCGTTCATCGTTTGTCGTGAAGTAGCGTCCATATTTACTTAAAACAACATCTCCTCCTACACCGCTATGCCGATTGCAACCAAACTTTGCTGGAATGATCCTTGGGTGGTCCCCTTTCAAAGTTGTTCAAAAAAATTAAATTTCATTAAAATCTCTGGTTGCTTTGGCAACAAATAGAAAAAACTTAAAAAATCTTCTTGTCCAAAACCATAGGGCCTAGAGATTTTTGGCATATAGCATTTTCTAGTGGACCTTTACCAAGTTTGTTAAAAATATTGCACTAGGGTCAAAATTGGCCCCGCCCCGGGGGTCACTTGATTTATATAGGCTTATATAGGAAAATTAAAAAAATCTCCGAAACCACAAGGCCAAGAGTTAAGATATTTTGTATGTAGTATTGTCTAGCAGACCTCTTCCAAATTTGTTCATATTATGGCCGTGGGGTAAAAATTGGCCCGGACCTTAGGGTCACTTGATTTTACTTGGACTCGTGTAGAAATATTTTAACAGTGTTCGTCTCTAAATGACCTTTTTTCCTGGTGGGCATTTACAGGGCCATCATGGCCCTCTTGTCATATTTTTGCCATTTATTTATGTGATATACAATTGTATTTATTTCCTATATTAATCTACTTGTTGTATATATTTTCCTGTATTTATTTATGTATTTATTTTTTCTAATGCTATATAATTTCAGTATGAAATAGGGTAATTGCTTTTTCTAAGGCTCATGTCCTAGACACACTGTCACTGTTAAATTTGTTTGTGGGTGTCTTATAGTCTTAGTACAATGATACAACAATGAGCTAATTAAATACATTTTAAGTTAAAATACTGTAATATTCTTTTGTTTTCATCTCTGTTCCATTGAAAAACTAGTTAATGTGGATTTACTGTGACAGTATTCTATGTTCAAATTTTCAGGGATGGAATTTTGTTTAGTATCAACAATGTTGATCCAAATGATCTGAGTAAAGCACCACCAAATATTGCCTTCTTGGAAGTACTTTGTGAATTCACTAATAAACTCATGAAACAGGATAAAAAGACTGTGTAAGTTATTGACTCAGTTTATCTACATAATTATTATATAATATAGTTTATCTACATAATTATTATATAATATTATGTCGTATATAAAAGGATTGGTGTGTTTTGTTGTGGATAAATTTATTTTAATAATGTATTTACCCCCCTGAACACCCCACAAGGGCTCTAATTTTCAGGATTGAGAATCTTGTCCTGTTACAACCCCTGAATGTAATTTGTTTGATGCAAACATGGTAATGTTACATTGTGTTATAGTTGAGTAGTAACTTTTGGTAACTATGAGTTTTTAGCTCACCTGATTCATCAGGTGAGCTTTTAGGATCGTTGAATGTCCGGCGTCCGGCCACAATTAGTTTGTTTACACTCTAGCAACCTCAGCTCTTAACGAATCATGATTAAACTTGCTCACAATGTATATGGCCACAATGTCTCGGCTAAGTTCGATTATGGGCAAAATCGGACAATAACTTCTAGAGTTATGGGCACTTGAATTACAAAATTTGCTACATTTAGTTTGTTTACATTCTAGCGCCTTCATTTATTCACCAATCCTAATCATATGTTTAGTAAATGTGTATAACCAAAAGATCTTGGAAAAGTTGGATTATGGGCGGAATCGGACCAGAACGTCAAGAGTTATGGGCCCTTGACTTTGAAAATTTGCTATATTTTAGCTTGTTTCCACACTAGCGCCTTCATTTTTACACCGATCCTAATAATATTTTCAGTAAATGTGTATAACCAAAATATCTTGGACAAATTTGATTATGGGTGGAATCAGACCACATCTTCAAGAGTTAATGGCCCTTGACTTAGAAAATTTGCTATATTTTAGCTTGTTTACACTCTAGCGCCTTCATTTATTCACCGATCCTAATCATATTTACAATGAATGTGTATGACCTGATGGTTTTGGACAAGTTCAGTTATGGGTGGAATCGGACCACAACTTCAAGAGTTATGGGCCCTTGGATTAGAAAATTTGCTACATTTTAGCTTACAAGTTTAACAGTATTATACCTTCATTGTTGGTTTTGATCTCAAAATCTACGTAAAAATGAGTTTTACAAGATGGAAACTATATTACCTGGTCATTAATTATTGGCCTTTGTTCTCAGGTGAGCGATAAAGGGCCAATGTATAGTTAAACTTTGTTATTGTAAGCATCACAAGCACTGGGCTTATCTCAAGGAGATCTGGATATCTGGAACACAAATCATGTTTCCTTATTTTTAAGCATCTAATACCATGATTATCTTGAGGAGTGTCATGCTGGATATTGTTTTGCACCTGCATGTTGGCAAACACCATGTTTTCTGCACATCATTATAATTGGGAAAAAAAGAACAAATCTTATTCCAGTACTTAATTTTTCACACCTCGTTAGATACATGATGACACAAAAGGGCAGAAATCAGCCACCAAACCTACAGACTTTCTCGTTGTATCAATGGAAATAACATATTGTCAAAGAAGGAAAATGCCTGGGACTTTGGAAACACCTCGCTGTATGAGGTGTCTTGTTCAGTGGACTGTATTGTGTAGCACCTCTAAAGCCTTAATTTCAAATTTTAAATTGATCTTACATTGATTTGTGATATTGTTTGGTGTTGTAGATTGAACTATTTAGACAAACAGATGTCAGGTGTACCACCAATATCGAGGAATTCAGAAGATTGGCAGGCTTTGTTGACATATAGAAATAGTTTGGTTCAAGGCGAACATGAGATACACCCTATAACATTAAAACAAGCAGCACAGAAACGATATGGCAAGAAGAGAAATGTTACCAATATAGATGGTATGTATTCATATTGATGTTTGTTTGTTTATTTGAGTTTTACACCTCTTTTCAAAACACAGTGTCATATGAGGCAGACAGTTCACCTAACCATTGTTCCTGGGAAGAACCAGCACTAGACTCTCATTCTCTGTAAGCAACTGCCTACTTTCTCACATAAAGAGACATGGTGGGTAGCTGGGCTCTTACCCACGACACTGTCAGTGTGAGGATACAGTGATTTGAAGTCAGCGACCTTAACTACCCGACCACGGAGGCAGGTTATAAATACTTTTCATATTGAAGAAGTGTTACATTTGTTTCAGAAACAAAACTTATTGCTTAAATGCATAGTGTTTTAATAAGTTGTTTAATGGGAGCCCTGTATCCAGTTTTCCAAAAAATAATAAAATAAAAGTGAAACATGTTTTTTTTATTAGCTCACCGGGCACAGAATGCCAAGGTGACCTTTTAGGATCGAGCTGTTTCCATTGTCGTCAGTTGTCAACAATCTCTCTAAACAACATCCCCTCCTAAACCACTGGGTCAAATTCAAAATAACTTCACAGGGGTATTCCTTGCTTGAAGCTATTAAAGATTTCCATTCCATGCAGAACTAAAGAAAATCCTCTTAATGGATAATTTGGGGTCAGAAACTAGGTTACCAGATTAAATCACAGGAAAACTCAATGATAATAGACCTAATGACACAGGCTAAAACATGTTTTTACAGCAAGCAATGATTCTCATTTGAGTGATGTAGGGCCATCTTGGCCCTCTTTCTATTTAGGATGAATTGTACTATGATGGAGTCAATATCTTTTTAGGTTATTAGTAATGATTGTATTTCATTTCAGAATTGAATTTTTATTTCATAATATAATTTATTATGTGGGTTCATTTTATATTTTGTTTACCTTGGAAGTAAATTGGAATGATTGACTTAGAAGAAAGAATGTATTTATTCATCAGGTACATTAGCTGAAGAATCTAACCATAGTTGGGATGCAGCTACACCAGCCCCTGGGTTAGGTATGCCTCAGCATACATCCACTGCTGTCAAACGTCGTAGAATGGATGAGGAAAGTAATGCATCAGAACAAGGCTCGGAAGCAGATTTTGGAGAATCCTCGTAAGTTCATGTTCACATTCTAGTTATGTCCCCTTATGAAGAAACTATTTGGCCTAAGCCCCTCAGATTTGGTTGGGAGGTTGGTCATCAGGTGTAGATGACCCATATTGATTTTGAGGTAAGTAGGTCAAAGGTCAAGGTCATACTATTCAGTTGGCCTTCATTGGGGCATCCGTGATTCACAAACACTTCTTGTTTTTGGTTTGCTTTATATTGTTTGTTTGTTAATGAAATAAGTTGTATGTTTACCTTACTTTCCTGTACTATTGGACATGAGATGATCCCATTGTTCTTTGATTTTTCGTTTCTCAAACCTGCCTGCTCTAAGCTTAATGGTTGATTTTTATATTTTTTATTAAGATTGCCCCACATACAATGATAGTGACCTCATTGTTTGGGGTCTATTGGAAAGTTTTAATGTCAGTTTTTTTCCCTCCTACTCAATGTTTTGTATTTGACAAGGAATCTTGAGAAAGAAATAATACAAAAACAAGTGGCCTTCATATTGTTTCTCTCTTTAACTGGTTACTGTAGTACACTTTATGTATTAATCATATTACAGGTAACAAGTTGTTGTTTAGAAGAAAAAATATAATTTGTGGCTAATTTTGCCATTAAAGTCTTGCTAAATATTGTTTAGGTTTACATGTTTGTATGATGTTGTGTTATTATATTGGCTTGCTGGTACTCTCATTTTTCCAGACTACATTTATTTTGCATGTTTTTAGCTCACCTGATTCATCAGGTGAGCTTTTAGGATCGTTGAATGTCCGGCGTCCGGCCACAATTAGTTAGTTTCTCTAGCATGGGCCCTTGAATTACAAAATTTGCTATATTTAGCTTGTTTATACTCTAGCGCCTTCACCAATCCTAATCATATTTTCAGTAAATGTGTATAACCAAAATACCTTGGACAAGTTCGATTATGGGCGGAATCGGACCAAAACTTCAAGAGTTATGGGCCATTGACTTAAAAAATTTGCTACATTTGAGTTTGTTTACACTCTAGCACATTCATTTATTCATCAATCCTAATCATATTTTCAGTAAATGTGTATAACCAAAAGATCTTAGACAAGATTCATTATGGGCGGAATCGGACCAGAACGTCAAGAGTTATGGGCCCTTGACTTTGAAAATTTGCTATATGTTAGCTTGTTTACACTCTAGCACCTTCATTTATTCACCGATCCTACTAATATCTTCAGTAAATGAGTATAACTAAAAGATCTTGGACAAGTTCGATTATGGGCGGAATCGGACCACATATTCAAGAGTTATTGGCCCTTGACTTTAAAAATTTGCTATATTTTAGCTTGTTTCCACTCTAGCTCCTTCATTTATTCACCGATCCTAATCATATTTACAATGAATGTTTATGACCTTACGGTATTGGACAAGTTCAGTTATGGGTAGAATCGAACCAGAACTTCAAGAGTTATGGGCCCTTGGATTAGAAAATTTGCTATGTTTTAGCTTGTTTAACAGTATTATACCTTCATTGTTGGTTTTGATCTCAAAATCTACATAAAAATGGCTTATAAGAGATGGAAACTATATTATCTGTTCATTAATTCGTTTGCAGCAGAACCACTCTAAACTCAAATTTTCGACCTGGCAGTCTTTTTCAAGAGCTATGATGCACTAACAATTTGTCTACATTTTTAGTACAGCTTAAAACTTTGCATTGTAACTTGTTATGATGTCTCCATGACGTAATTCCCGTAATATTGAAAGATATGATAATAAAGATACTTCAATACAAACAAGAACAAGATAAATGTAACAGAGTTCCCCTTGTACTTACTTATGCCAAACAACTACCAAATGTAGGAGCCATTTTGCATAAACACATGGGCCTACTGCACAAATCAGACAGGATGCAGGAAGTGTTCAAGGAGCCACCAATGGCAGCCTATAGGCGGGATCGCAACCTTGAAGACATACTTGTCCATGGTAAATTAAAGAAAGTTATACATCAACATAGACGACAATGTCAGCCTAACTGCAGGACGTGTCAGATTAAATCGGACAAGGACATCAACTGTACTGAGAAAGATGTTGTCTATGGATTGATGTGTACAACGTGCGATAAGACGGTATATGTTGGCGAAACAGGAAGGGAGCTGAAAGAACGAATGGAGGAACACCTGCGCGATATTCGACTTAACAAGGAAAGGGCAGTATCGTTTCATTTTAATAGTAAAGGGCATTCAATCAAGAATCTTAAGGTGACTATTCTAGAAAAAGTTCGTGGCCGGTCTAAGTCACTTCGTCTCATTAAAGAGAGCGAATGGATAAATAAGCTCAACACCAAGTTTCCATCTGGACTTAATTCCAGAGAAGTACGCCAATTGTAAAATGACGTCGTGACGTCATATCTTTCAATATTACGGGAATTGACGTCATGGAGACGTCATAACAAGTTACACTGCAAAGTTTTAAGCTGTACTAAAAATGTAGACAAATTGTTAGTGCATCATAGCTCTTGAAAAAGACCGCCAGGTCGAAAATTTGAGTTTAGAGTGGTTCTGCTGCAAACGATATTGTGATCCCCTTTTAGGGATATATTTATACAAGTGTTCATTAATTATTTTGACTTTGTTCTCAGGTGAGCGATAAAGGGCCATCTTGGCCCTCTTGTTTAGCTCACCAGAGCACGAATGTGCTCAGGGTGAGCTTTTGTGATCGTCTGACGTTCGTCGTGAAGTGGCGTCCATATTTACTTAAAACAACATCTCCTCCTACACTGCTATGCCGATTGCAACCAAACTTTGCTAGAATGATCCTTTGGTGGTCCCCTTTCAAAGTTGTTCAAAAAATTAAATTTCATTAAAAGCTCTGGTTGCTATGGCAACAAATAGATAAAACTTAAAAAATCTTCTTGTCCGAAACCACAGGGCCTAGAGCTAAGATATTTGGTATGTAGCATTGTCTAATGGAACTCTACAAAGTTTGTTCAAATTATTCCCCTTGGGTCAAAATTGGCTCCGCCCGGGGGTAACTTGATTTTACATAGACTTATATAGGAAATTTAAAAAATCTTTTTGTCAAAAACTACAATGCCTAGAGCTTTGATATTTGGTGTGTAGCATAGTCTAGTGGACCTCTACCTGGGGTTTATTATATTTTATATAGGAAAATTTGAAAAATCTTCTCCGAAACCACAAGGCCTAGAGCTAAGATATTTGGCATATAGCATTGTCTAGTGGACCTCTACCAAGTTTGTTCAAATTATTGCCCTAGGGTCAAAATTGGCTGCGCCCTGGGGGTCACTTGATTTATATAGACTTATATAGGAAATTTTTAAAAAATCTTCATCTCCGAAACCGCAAGGCCTAGAGCTTAGATATTTTGTATTTGGCATTGTCTAGTGGACCTCTACCAAGTTTGTTCAAATTATGGGCCTAGGGTCAAATTTGGCCCCGCCCCGGTGGTCACTTGATTTATAAAGACTTATATAGGAAAATTTAAAAAATCTTCTCCGAAACCACAAGGGCTAGAGCTAAGATATTTGGTATGTAGCATTGTCTAGTGGACCTCTACCAAGTTTGTTCAAATTATTGCCCTAGGGTCAAAATTGGCCGCGCCCTGGGGGTCACTTGATTTATAAAGACTTATATAGGAAATTTTTAAAAAATCTTCTCCGAAACCGCAAGGCCTAGAGCTTAGATATTTTGTATTTGGCATTGTCTAGTGGACCTGTACCAAGTTTGTTCAAATTATTGCCCTAGGGTCAAAATTGGCCGCGCCCTGGGGGTCACTTGATTTATAAAGACTTATATAGGAAATTTTAAAAAAATCTTCTTCTCCGAAACCGCAAGGCCTAGAGCTTAGATATTTTGTATTTGGCATTGTCTAGTGGACCTGTACCAAGTTTGTTCAAATTATGGAACGGGGTCAAAATTTACCCTGCCCTGGGGTTTATTCTATTTTATATAGGAAAATTTGAAAAATCTTCTTCTCCTAAACCACAAGGCCTAGAGCTAAGATATTTGGTATGTAGCATTGTCTAGTGGACCTCTACCAAGTTTGTTCAAATTATTGGCCTAGGGTCAAATTTGGCCCCGCCCCGGTGGTCACTTGATTTATAAAGACTTATATAGGAAAATTTAAAAAATCTTCTCCGAAACCACAAGGGCTAGAGCATAGATATTTTGTATGTGGCATTGTCTAGTGGACCTCTACCAAGTTTGTTCAAATTATGGGCCCAGGGTCAAAATTTGCCCTGCCCTGAGGTTTATTCTATTTCATATGGGAAAATTTGAAAAATCTTCTCCTAAACCAGAAGGCCTAGAGCTAAGATATTTGGTATGTAGTATTTTCTAGTGGACCTTTACCAAGTTTGATCAATTATTGCACTAGGGTCAAAATTGGCCCCACCCTGGGGGTCACTTGATTTATATAGGCTTGTATTGGAAAATTAAAAAAATCTTCTCCGAAAAAACATGGCCTAGAGTTAAGATATTTTGTATGTAGTATTGTCTAGCAGACCTCTCCCAAATTTGTTCATATTATGGCCCTGGGGTAAAAATTGGCCCTGACCTTTGGGTCATTTGATTTTACTTGGAGTCGTGTAGAAATATTTTAGCATTGTTCATCTCCAAATGACCTTTTTTCCTGGTGAGCATTTACAGGGCCATCATGGCCCTCTTGTTGTGTAGATGTCTTTATGCTTCATATATGGATCATTTGTTGTAGTGACTATACAAAATTAAAGTTTCAGAATGTTTTTATTCCTTCACATTCAGGGTTTGGCAGTTTCCTGTTAATGCCCATACTACATGATGCCTTTCATATTTATAATGACTTATCTTGAGGACTTAATAGTCCAGTGTGAGCTGTTAGTATGCTATTTTGTTCCTTTGACCGCCTTCAAACAACTTCTCCTCGGAAACGACTTTGTCAAAGTTTAAAGAAACTCGACAGGTCTGGAACAGTATTTGGGTGGTTCTTTACAAAAGTTTCTAAAAGAATGTTATTCAATGCAGAACAACATGGTCTAAAGCTTAGCATTTGGCATGAAGAGACCCTGTAACAAAGTTGCTAAAATAATGTCCCTGGGGTCAAAATTGACCTGTCTCGGGGGTAAATTTTTACACGGGTTTATATTGGAAAATAAAACAAAAACTTCTGGTCTGAAAGTTTGCGTATTTGGCATGGATCCATTGTCTAGAGACCATCTAATAAAGTGGCTTTGGGTTATTATAGGCCTTGCTCCAGGGATTTTAAATTGTACATAAGACTTATACAGGAATATGTTTAAAAAATTCTTTTTGTATGAATCACAAGGTTGATGGTTAAGATATTTAGCACAGAGCAACATGTAGAGGACGTCTAACAAAATTGCTAAACTAATAATCCTGAGCTATTTTTCCTAATACTTTTTACTTACTGTAGCACAAAATAAAATAAAATTTGTTCATGATATTGCCGTAACTTGTTTCTCAGGTGAGCATCCTAGGGCAACTTGGCCCTCTTGTTATTGTTACTTGTTGTCTCATGTCTTTATAGTGTGTTCTGATGTTTTTAGTTCTTTTCTGTTTCTTTTTTTTCAATTTCTGTTGTATTTTTGCTTTATTTCTAGTGTCTGGGGATGAAACACTGAAAGATGTAGCCAGTTTTGTGTGGATACCTGCATTATACTTTGTTACTTCTGCACGACTGTTGTATCTAGTATACACTCCTAAGCAAGGCTTCTTTTCTGAATATGTGGTGCAAAAAGGCTGAATATTATAATGTGTTAATTTTGTGCGTAAAACGAACTGGTGTTTTTAAGTACTTTACAATACAATAGCAACTGTTAGTTTATTGTTAATTATTGTGTTCAACATATTATGTATCATAAACCGTTTTATCTAATAAAGATTCAAATGTAAATTATTTGACTCTTTTCAACTTCTGTTAAGTGCTGTCAAGAATGTTTGTCAACTGTTTATTTGTTACGGTTCACATCATACAGTGTAACTTGTGAATATCAACTTTCTCATGTTATCAAGTTTATTTCATTCACTCAGCATATATATACATATGAAATGAGTGTACAGTATGGAATTAACATATATAACAGTATACCAGGTTGTACATGTATGTAAAACTGTAAGGAATTAAATACAGTGAGAATACATAAGATTTACATCGGAATACATAATAAAATAAAAAAAAAGTTATGTTGAATAATAATTAGTCAGGTGGGTTTTTTGTATGCTCAAGAATTTTCTGAAAACTGTAAAATTCTGAAAATCCAACAAGTAGTACTGTTAGAAAATCAGTATGTTTACAAAGTACACAAACAGGTTGACTATGGAAATACCATAATCTAAAGTAGGGTGCAAGATTGATGCTTGAAACTTATTATACTTATATTTGTAGATATGTGTAACTAAGTCTCCTGAGGAATGCAATTGGAATACCCTACATCATAAACTTTGTACATCTGTATTGCAAGAAACAAAAATTTATATTCAGGTTTCTTCTTGTATCACAGAATTTTGATTACTCAGTATACAACTTAGATAGTTATGACAGTGTGTTCCTTGATCAGTTACTATTTTTTCTATTTCTCAAATAGTAACTTTGATCCGTGTATTAAAAGTCCATGCTCTCAAGAAAACTAAAATAAGTTTGGTAATTTTGGTTTTAGCATTGATAATCAAGCTTTGCAGTCCAAAAGGGTAAAGCAAAATTTAAGGGAAGTATGAATAAAAAACTAAGAGACCATTCACTGAAATACTGAAAGAAAAGTTCACTTGACTGAAATATGATGTAGAAATTGATGGGTATTGCATCCCATGAAAAAGGTTGCTTTTGAGTAACATTTGAGTTGAAAAGCCGCTTGAAGGCATTGGCAAATTATTAGTAATATAGATTTACTGATTGAAAACACACAGAATGTCTATTGATGGCATATTCATGAAGTAGGAAATGATCATGATTCTAAAGTGACAAGAGGCCAGAAAAGTGATATGATTTAGGTGTTGTGTACCAGGCCCATACCTCCCATCGTCAATGTCACTCTTGAAGGTCAAATATTGGGTGTGCTTTGTCTAGGCTGCAACTCCATTGTTTATAGAAAGATGTTCTATTTATGTACTTTATGTTGTGACCACACTAGGGGCCACATTTTTAGCCCAATTTTAGCAAAACTTGGTCAGAACGTTAATATCAACAAAATCTTGGACGAGTTTGATATTGGGCCATTTGGGGTCAAAAACTAGGTCACCAGGGCCAAATAAGGGAAAACCTTGTGAACACTTTAGAAATCACTGTTTTGACTGGATCTTCATGAAACTTTGTCAGAATGTTTATTTTAATAATATGTAGGTCAAGTTTGATAATGGGTCATTTCTGTAGTAACATTAGATCACTAGGGCAAATTGCTGGAAAACCTTGTGAACACTCTAGAAGTCACTGTTTTGATTGGATGATCATGAAACCTTGTCAGAATGTTTGTCTTCATGATATCTTGGACGAGTTCGAACATGGGTCATCTTGGGTCAAAAACTAGGTTGCTATGTCAAATCTTATGAAAAACCATGTTAACACTGTAGATTTCACAGTTATTATTGGATCTTCACCAAACTTTGTCAAATCGTTTGTTTTAATGATATAACGGTCAAGTATAAATATGGGTCATCTGGGGCCAATAACTAGGTCACCAGGTCAAATCTTAGGAAAACTTTGTTAACACTGTAGATGTCACAGTTTTAATTGGATCTTCACCAAACCTTGTCAAAATGTTTGCCTCAATGATATGTGGGTGAAGGATGAACATGGGTCAGCCGGGTTCAAAAACTGGGTCACAAGGTCAAATCTTAGGTAAAAATCTTGTAAAAGCTCTAAATGTCATGGTTTTGATTGGATCTTGGCCAAACCTTGTCAGATTGTCAGAAAACCTTATTAACACTGTAGATGTCAAATTTTGATCGTATCTTCACCAAACCTAGTCAGACTGTTTGTCTTAATGATATGTAAGACAAATTCGAACATAGGTCGTCTGGGGTCAAAAACTAGGTCACCGGTTCAAAACAATGTTTTAATGAGTGAACAGTGATTGTCATGTGAGCGATATAGGGCCATCTTGGCCCTCTTGTTTTTATAGGCCTTTTTAGAAAGTAGGTTATCTCCCTTGACGAAATCAACATCATTCGGAATACTTCGGATACTGGGTCGTGTTTCCAATAATAGCATCTGGAGACAAATTAAACTATCATTGATTATCCGATATTGAAATTGACTATATGTTGAAAATAAATGATTAACACATGAATCAGTTGTTTAAAAGTGTTAGAAAAGTAGAATTGTAAAACAACAGGGTGGTATAAATATATACAACCACTTACTGTTTTTAGCTCACCAGAGCACGAATGTGCTCAAGGTGAGCTTTTGTGATCGCCCTGCGTCCATCGTTCGTCGTGAGTGGCATCCATGATTACTTAAAACAACATCTTCTCCTACACCACTATGCCGATTGCAACCAAACTTTGCTGGAATGATCCTTGGGTGGTCCCCTTTCAAAGTTGTTCAAAAAAATTAATTTCATTAAAAGCTCTGGTTGCTATGGCAACAAATAGAAAAAACTTAAAAAATCTTCTTGTCCAAAACCACAGGGCCTAGAGCTGAGATATTTGGTATGTAGCATTGTCTAATGGAACTCTACAAAGTTTATTCAAATTATTCCCCTGGGGTCAAAATTGGCTCCACCCCAGGGGGTAACTTGATTTTACATAGACTTATATAGGAAATTTAAAAAATCTTCTTCTCAAAAACTACAATGCCTAGAGCTTTGATATTTAGTGTGTAGCATAGTCTAGTGGACCTCTACCAAGTTTGTTCAAATTATTGCCCTAGGGTTAAAATTGGCCCCGCCCCGGGGGTCACTTGATTTATATAGACTTATATAGGAAAATTAAAAAAATCTTCTTCTCCAAGACCACAAGGCCTAGAGCTTAGATATTTTGTAAGTGGCATTGTCTAGTGGACCTCTACCAAGTTTGTTCAAATTATGGCCCCGGGGTCAAAATTGGCCCTGCCCTGGGGTTTATTCTATTTTATATAGGAAAATTTAAAAAATCTTCTCCAAAACCGCAAGGCCTAGAGCTAAGATATTTGGTATGTAGCATTGTCTAGTGGACCTCTACCCAATTT
The DNA here is from genome assembly GCA_964023205.1 of Lutraria lutraria. NCBI lineage: Eukaryota > Metazoa > Mollusca > Bivalvia > Venerida > Mactridae > Lutraria > Lutraria lutraria. The sequence continues at coordinate 791,662 of OZ026842.1, forward strand.
GTTCAAATTATTGCCCTAGGGTCAAAATTGGCCCCGCCCCTGGGGTCACTTGATTTATATAGACTTATATAGGAAAATTTTAAAAATCTTCTCCGAAACTGCAAGGCCTAGAGCTTAGATATTTTGTATGTTGCATTGTCTAGTGGACCTCTACCAAGTTTGTTCAAATTATGGCCCGGGGTCAAAATTGGCCCTGCCCTGGGGTTTATTCTATTTTATATAGGAAAATTTAAAAAATCTTCTCCGAAACCACAAGGCCTAGAGCTAAGATATTTGGTATCTAGCTTTGTCTAATGGACCTCTTTTAAATCTGTTCATATAATGGCCATGGGATAAAAAACGGCCCAGATGGGTCACTTGATCTTACTTGGACTCGTATAGAAAACTTCAACAATGTTAATCTCCAAATGACCTTTTCTCCTGGTGAGCATTTATAGGGCCATCATGGCCCTCTTGTTTGTAAGGATCATGTTACCTAGACTGACTATGGTTTTTTTCGATGATATGCTGACTTCGAAGCTACAGATTTTGCTTTGATATAACGAAACAGACATCAGAGACACGGCACGGAAATTGCACATATGACAACTACAGTCATTAAGATAAATCACATCTTTGCACATGAATTAGTTATGGTAAAACAAAACTTAGCACTAAGTGGAGTGTTCGTCTTTTCACACCAATAAAATTTAATGTAAAACCCAACACCCCTGATAAGTTTTCAAGATAACGTTATTCCTTCATAGAAATCCTATTATTTTTAGCTCACCAGAGCACGAATGTGCTCAGGGTGAGCTTTTGTGATCGCCCTGCGTCCATCGTTCGTCGTGAAGCGGCATCCATATTTACTTAAAACAACATATGCTCCTACACTGCTATTCCGATTGCAACCAAACTTTGCTGAAATTATCTTTGGGTGGTCCCTTTCAAAGTTGTTCAAAAAATTAAATTTCATTAAAAACTCTGGTTGCTATGGCAACAAATAGAAAAAACTTAAAAAATCTTCTTGTCCGAAAGCACAGGGCCTAGAGCTGAGATATTTGGTATGTAGCATTGTCTAATGGAACTCTACAAAGTTTGTTCAAATTATTCCCCTGGGGTCAAAATTAGCTCCGCCCCAGGGGTAACTTGATTTTACATAGACTTATATAGGAAATTTAAAAAATCTTCTTGTCAAAAACTACAATGCCTAGAGCTTTGATATTTGGTGTGTAGCATAGTCTAGTGGACTTCTACCAAGTTTGTTCAAATTATTGCCCTAGGGTCAAAATTGGCCCCGCCCCGGGGGTCACTTGATTTATATAGACTTATATAGGAAAATTTTAAAAATCTTCTTCTCCGAAACCGCAAGGCCTAGAGCTAAGATATTTTGTATGTAGCATTGTCTAGTGGACCTCTACCAAGTTTGTTCAAATTATTGCTTTAGGGTCAAAATTGGCCCCGTCCCGGGGGTCACTTGATTTATTTAGACTTATATAGGAAAATTTAAAAAATCTTCTCCGAAACCGCAAGGCCCAGAGCTTAGATATTTTGTATGTGGCATTATCTAGTGGACCTCTACCAAGTTTGTTCAAATTATGGCCCCGGGGTCAAAATTGGCCCTGCCGTGGGGTTTATTCTATTTTATATAGGAAAATTTGAAAAATCTTCTCCTCCTAAACCACAAGGCCTAGAGCTAAGATATTTGGTATGTAGCATTGTCTAGTGGACCTCTACCAAGTTTGTACAAATTGTTGCTTTAGGGTCAAAATTGGCCCCGCCCCGGGGATCACTTGATTTATATAGGCTTATGTAGGAAAATTTAAAAAATCTTTTCCGAAACCACAAGGCCTAGAGTTAAGATATTTTGTATGTAGTATTGTCTAGCAGACCTCTTCCAAATTTGTTCATATTATGGTCCTAGGGTAAAAATTGGCCCTGACCTTAGGGTCACTTGATTTTACTTGGACTCGTTTAGAAATCCAAATGACCTTTTTTCCTGGTGAGCATTTATAGGGCCATCATGGCCCTCTTGTTTTGTGGATGTATTTAAATTTGCTTTTAAATATCTACATTAACAAAGCAAACATACTTTTTACAAACCTGATCACAATTTGAATTTGCATGTTAATATCACGTACATTGTATGAAATGTATAAAAAATCTAAATAAAGTTTAAAAAATTCCATCTATTATGAAATGCTTACCTAACAATGACACATTGATGATAATGATGATAACAACAGTAATAATGATATCACAATCATCATCAACATAATCATAAAAAATAATGACAATAACAATCATTACAATAATAATGACATAACAGTTATGTTAATGTCAGTGAACTTTCAAATAGGATGGAATCAGAGTTGGAAAGGTTCGGGTATTTAAAGACGGGAGGAGTTCCATATTCTTTATAATTTTATTGATGCACATATATGTTAATCCTTTAAGCTAACATATCAGTCCCAGACCAGTCCGTTATATAAAATGTCGCAAACATGCACCAATGGTGTTCAGTTGTATAATAAAGTATTAATCGTGCAATCAATAAATTCCCTAAATGTAAATGTCCCCCATAATTTACTTATATATAATATAAATAAATGATTTGAATGGAATTGTCACATGAATTTTCCCACTGCACATTTTAAATATTTATTTAACCTCGTTAGAGCAACAACCTCTCAACAACATGTATGAATTGTTTAAGCATTATTGCATTAAGTGAAGTATCCAATTTCACAAAAACTTTAAATAGCTGGTTATTCTTATAGGAAGATATAGTTGCTAGTCTTGGTGATGTTCACATTGAATGGTCTGGTCTTCATGATGTATTTTTTTATGTTCGTCATTTGATTGATAGGCGTGTTATGTAGTTGACAGAAACACGGATAAATGTCCATAACTTATTTTAATGCTGATAGCATGATTAAATCCCATGTTCACAATATATTATTATGTAGAGTGTGATTTCTTATTTATCTTTTCTGTTTTTATTGCATTTAGGAATACAGTATGTTGCAGTAACTCATTTTAATACACTATATGACACAATAACTTAGATTCAGAGCTAAATATTTAAGTTTGTAATTGACGAACGAATTGTGATTTTTGTTTAAATATGTAGCGGTGTGGTATATTGTATTATAAATTGGCTGGGATATCCACCATATTCCAATTCTTAATTCTATTCTAAACCAATACATCTGACTTCAAAGGTAGATACAACATGTAAGGTCAAACATTATCACCAAGCCATTGAACATATTGAAACTAAGTACACACAGAACAAGTTAATATTTTCTCAAGTCAAAGAAACTCTCTGTTCATTGAAAATATAGAGCTGAAAGTTGAAGATTCAATAATAAAACCATCAATAAGCGTAAGTAATCTGAGTGTAATGTTAGATTCGAAAATAGATATGGATCATCAATGGTAAGATCATGCTACAAGCAGTAACAGAACATTGGACATATATTTTGACCATACTTAGCAACCAATGCCACCAAATCCTTTATTTACTCACTTGTTACATCTAAGTTATATTATTCTAATGCCCATCTTTATGGCATGCCAAAAGCTATGATAAACATTACACAATGTTCAGGATACAGCAGCTGGTGTCATAACTAAAATGTCTCGCTTTATCTATATCACTCACCCTCTAAAGGAACTTCATTAGCTATATTAGGATTTAGATATCCAGTATAGTCGTTTCTGGTAATACCGCGATATCGCGGTATTTACATTCTCATAAACGAGGCTTAATGACGCCACCTAGCGTCCGTTTTCGCGCGAAATTTTGAAGGACAGATGTAGTAAACTTCGTTTAACAACAAACTATATCGATCCCAGCGTAAAATGATAACTTACAACTTAATTTCATCTTATCCATTGAAAACTTACCCGGAAGTAGAAATTCACTATCCCCTAAATCAAAATCATGATCCTTACTACATAAATAAATTGAAAGTTGCAAATAATTATCGTAATATTTTTTCGTCTGGTACTGAAGTTTATGAATGACATTGGTAAATATTGCATTGCCTCAATTTAATTACGTCACAGCTTTCTAAAAATAGACATAAAAATAAGGAGGCTCTTACGATTTTGTTTGTTTGAAATATTGTATATAACGCATATGGATTTGCTTTAGTTTATATTTTTTAAACCAAACCACGCAGGAATACATGTATAAATCTTACGGACAGTTTTTCATGAAAATTCGCGAATGTAAAGAGGCCCGTAATAGCTAGGGTTCTAGACTAAAATTATTTCCATTGTCTACTTGTTGTCGACCTCGAGATAAGCAGGCTGGGAATTAATTCTTATTAAAACGCCATATCTAATGATTTATTTAAAAAGATATATTTCATAGTTATCAACAGCGAAAGTATATATATGCGAAACGTTTCCTCACACTGACCGCAAGAAACCTTATTGACAAACCCCTTGCTGTGCCCCATGTAAATACCGCGGTATTACCGGAAGCAGAAAGTTTGAAAGTAGGTTAAACATGGCTGTCTACAACATCTTCGATAAACAAACAGACGCAGACGAAAATGATTTTACTGACGTAGAATTGTGAATAAGGTGCAAATGCATATTGTCAGTTGCAGAAAATTAAAAGATAAGGCTTTCTTTCATTACGGCTTTTAATTTATTTGTTAGTACCGCGGTATTAGCGAACTCCGTCCTACTTATATATAAAGATTTAAATATCCAGTACTTATATATATGTATTTAAATATCCAGTACTTATATATATGTATTTAAATATCCAGTACTTGTATATATGTATTTAAATATCCAGTACTTGTATATAAAGATTTAAATATCCAGTACTTGTATATATGTATTTAAATATCCAGTACTTATATATATGTATTTAAATATCCAGTACTTGTATATATGTATTTAAATATCCAGTACTTGTATATATGTATTTAAATATCCAGTACTTATATATATGTATTTAAATATCCAGTACTTATATATATGTATTTAAATATCCAGTACTTGTATATAAAGATTTAAATATCCAGTACTTGTATATATGTATTTAAATATCCAGTACTTGTATATATGTATTTAAATATCCAGTACTTGTATATATGTATTTAAATATCCAGTACTTGTATATATGTATTTAAATATCCAGTACTTGTATATATGTATTTAAATATCCAGTACTTGTATATATGTATTTAAATATCCAGTACTTATATATATGTATTTAAATATCCAGTACTTATATATATGTATTTAAATATCCAGTACTTGTATATATGTATTTAAATATCCAGTACTTGTATATATGTATTTAAATATCCAGTACTTGTATATACGTATTTAAATATCCAGTACTTGTATATATGTATTTAAATATCCAGTACTTGTATATAAAGATTTAAATATCCAGTACTTGTATATATGTATTTAAATATCCAGTACTTATATATATGTATTTAAATATCCAGTACTTGTATATATGTATTTAAATATCCAGTACTTATATATATGTATTTAAATATCCAGTACTTGTATATATGTATTTAAATATCCAGTACTTATATATAGGGCTGTCCCGATACAGATCTCAGCTGATACGATACGTATTGCGATACGGTACTGGTGATATGCGATATCAACGATACGATATAAAAATATTTCAAAGTAATGAAAAACGTTGTAATATTAGTGTTTTTTGGGAATTCTGCATATTTGTTTGGTGGTAGAAAGTTCTACTTAACTGTTAAAAAGATGTAAAACTAAAATTGTCCTGTACTTAAAGTCATCAATTTGATTCACATATAATTATGATAGTTGATTTTGTGAAAATTAAATAAGTATGAGAAATATTATAAAAGAAGCAAGTTTTAATCTATGTCCCATAAATGACCTTATATCAAGAATAGAATCTAGTATCATAAAATTGTTTAAAGAATAAGGGTTATGATTGTCAAATTGATTAACAATACTAAATTAATAATGAATAATTAATCATATGATGGTGAGACATATTTGTTCTAAGGTTGCTAGTCCCACCACTATACTTGACATCGCGTTGACACTTCTTACAGACAACTACGTGCTTGTTTCATTAATCGGCAAACCAAAATGCTGCCAAATTTTTATGTAAAATTACATGGTGGCGTAATACAAATTAAAAGTCAATTTCTACTTGACAAAATCTGAATACTAGTACTACACTCAAACCAACTTATAAACCGCCACCTGATATTATTGGATATAAATTTATGGTTTAAAGTAAAAAGCAAAAACTATTTTTATTTCTGTAATGATATTGAAAGTTTTGTTAAATGCTTGTAATCGTTAATTTGACATTTTCTTTCAAACAAATGATAATGGAAATTGATAATTGAAACTTCGAGGACTGCGCCTGCCTCAAAGGAACGCCGGACTCCAACATTTCCACTTCTCTGCCTCTTTCTTCTACAGACAGGCGGGTCATGTTTTATGTTTTTATGTTAGCGTATAGAAAACCGAAGCGATTGAAATATGCTGACCAAATTTTCATCGAATGCACGGGATTCACGAGCGATATAATCGATAATGAAGTATATATTTTGCATGGGTGAATGTGCAAGAGAATATGCAATCAAATATTATAAAATTATAGGTTATTGAATGAAATTATTGTATGCAGAATTTCAGAAATCTCTGCCGCATAATTTCCGAGAAATGTCAGTTTATGAACTGGCGGTTGATAAGTTGGTTTGAGTGTAGTATTCGAATCGAATTCGTTGTCCTCACGCTTCTAATGTCCATAAATAGAGTATGGAATCACTGATATTAGTTGAGTAAGCATTTTCGACGATGACACGAGAATAAATTCGCAAATTTAGTTCAGTTGTTCAACATTCTAAGAGTTTTTGTAATATAAAATAAAAAACTGCGATACGGCCGATACGAGACCTTCCGATACGATACGCATATCGTTCAGCACTGTATCGGTACGTACCGGTACGCAGCTATATCGGGACAGCCCTACTTATATATATGTATTTAAATATCCAGTACTTATATATATGTATTTAAATATCCAGTACTTGTATATATGTATTTAAATATCCAGTACTTATATATATGTATTTAAATATCCAGTACTTGTATATATGTATTTAAATATCCAGTACTTATATATATGTATTTAAATATCCAGTACTTGTATATATGGATTTAAATATCCAGTACTTGTATATATGGATTTAAATATCCAGTACTTGTATATATGTATTTAAATATCCAGTACTTGTATATATGGATTTAAATATCCAGTACTTATATATAAAGATTTAAATATCCAGTACTTGTATATATGTATTTAAATATCCAGTACTTGTATATATGGATTTAAATATCCAGTACTTGTATATATGGATTTAAATATCCAGTACTTGTATATATGTATTTAAATATCCAGTACTTGTATATATGGATTTAAATATCCAGTACTTATATATAAAGATTTAAATATCCAGTACTTGTATATATGTATTTAAATATCCAGTACTTGTATATATGGATTTAAATATCCAATACTTGTATATATGGATTTAAATATCCAGTTCTTGTATATAAAGATTTAAATATCCAGTACTTATATATATGGTTTTAAATATCCAGTTCTTGTATATAAAGATTTAAATATCCAGTACTTGTATATATGGATTTAAATATCCAGTACTTGTATATAAAGATTTAAATATCCAGTACTTGTATATATGGTTTTAAATATCCAGTTCTTGTATATAAAGATTTAAATATCCAGTACTTGTATATATGGATTTAAATATCCAGTACTTGTATATAAAGATTTAAATATCCAGTACTTATATATATGGTTTTAAATATCCAGTACTTGTATATAAAGATTTAAATATCCAGTACTTATATATATGGTTTTAAATATCCAGTTCTTGTATATAAAGATTTAAATATCCAGTACTTGTATATATGGATTTAAATATCCAGTACTTGTATATAAAGATTTAAATATCCAGTACTTATATATATGGATTTAAATATCCAGTTCTTGTATATAAAGATTTAAATATCCAGTACTTGTATATATGGATTTAAATATCCAGTACTTGTATATAAAGATTTAAATATCCAGTACTTATATATATGGTTTTAAATATCCAGTACTTGTATATAAAGATTTAAATATCCAGTACTTATATATATGGTTTTAAATATCCAGTACTTGTATATAAAGATTTAAATATCCAGTACTTGTATATAAAGATTTAAATATCCAGTACTTGTATATAAAGATTTAAATATCCAGTTCTTGTATATAAAGATTTAAATATCCAGTACTTATATATATGGATTTAAATATCCAGTTCTTGTATATAAAGATTTAAATATCCAGTACTTGTATATAAAGATTTAAATATCCAGTACTTATATATATGTATTTAAATATCCAGTACTTATATATATGGATTTAAATATCCAGTTCTTGTATATAAAGATTTAAATATCCAGTACTTATATAATGGATTTAGGTCACCAGGTGAAATTCCCTGATAACCTTGCTGTCACTCAAGAGGTCACAGAACTTTTTTTCTGTTGGATCTTCACCAATCCTTGGCAGAATGTTTGTCATTATGATATTTTGGACAAGGTCAAACATGGGTTATCTTGTGTCAAAATTTAGGTCTCAGGGTCAAAGCACAGGTAAACCTTGATAACAAGAGACCTAATGACACAGGCTCAAAACAATGTTTTCATCAGCAAGCAATGATTCTCCTGTGAGTGATGTATGATGAATATATGCTTTAATTGATACATTTGTTTGTTATACAGAGGTTATGGACAACATGGCTCCTGGGTGAATCAAGGTAAAGGTCATGATAGAGGAGGAGATATACAAGCATACATACAGAGACATCAACAGGATATGTAAGTATAATACAATTGACATTGGTCAACGTTTATATCAAGCGTAACGCAAAATAGATTTTTGTGAGAAGCATCAAGATACTTAATTTATTTATTTATTTGGATTTAACGCCATTTTCAACATTATTTCAGTCATATCTTGGGGGGCAGTTTTCCTAACAAGTTTCCCTGGACTTCATTTAGGCCTTAACCAGTACTAACCACATTCTATATGTAAGCTACTTCCAAGCTGCCCCACATAATTAGAGATGGAGGACAATTTAACATAGAATGTGATAATTATCTTACTCAAATTTGTTTCGGACAATGTGAGCCTCGACTGGGGTTCATACTTACAACCTCATGATCAGTAAACCAACGCTCTCACCACTGAGCTAACTGAGCTGGCATATAAGAAGATGTAAAACATATAAAGGGATGATTAATTCATGTTTTTAGCTCACATGTCACAAAGTGACAAAGTGAGCTATTAGGATCACTCTCCGTCCGGCGTCGTGCGTCGTCAAACTTTTTGTTGTGACCACACTAGGGGCCACATTTTTGGCTCAATTTTAGCAAAACTGGGTCAGAACGTTAATATCAACAAAATCTCGGACGAGTTCGATATTGGGCCATTTGGGGTCAAAAACTAGGTCACCAGGGCCAAATAAGGGAAAACCTTGTGAACACTTTAGAAATCACTGTTTTGAATTTATCTTCATGAAACTTTGTCAGAATGTTTATTTTAATAATATGTAGGTCAAGTTTGAAAATGGGTAATTTCTGTAGTAAAATTAGGTCACTAGGGCAAATTGCTGGAAAACCTTGTGAACGCTCTAGAAGTCACTGTTTTGATTGGATGATCATGAAACCTTGTCAGAATTGTTGTCTTCATAATATCTTGGACGAGTTCGAACATGGGTCATCTTGGGTCAAAAACTAGGTCGCTAGGTCAAATCTTATGAAAAACCATGTTAACACTGTAGATTTCACAGTTATTATTGGATCTTCACCAAACTTTGTCAAATCGTTTGTTTTAATGATATAACGGTCAAGTATAAATATGGGTCATCTGGGGTCAATAACTAGGTCACCAGGTCAAATCTTAAGAAAACTTTGTTAACACTGTACATGTCACAGTTTTAATTGGATCTTCACCAAACCTTGTCAAAATGTTTGCCTCAATGATATGTGGGTCAAGGATGAACATGGGTCAGCCGGGTTCAAAAACTGGGTCACAAGGTCAAATCTTAGGTAAAAATCTTGTAAAAGCTCTAAATGGCATGGTTTTGATTGAATCTTGGTTAAACCTTGTCAAATTGTTTGTCTTAATGATATTAAGGACAAGTTCAAATATGGGTCACCTAGGGTAAAAAACCAGGTCACAAGGTCAAATCTTAGGAAAACCTTATTAACACTGTAGATGTCAAATTTTGATCGTATCTTCACCAAACCTAGTCAGACTGTTTGTCTTAATGATATGTAAGACAAATTCGAACATAGGTCGTCTGGGGTCAAAAACTAGGTCACCGGTTCAAAACAATGTTTTAATGAGTGAACAGTGATTGTCATGTGAGCGATATAGGGCCATCTTGGCCCTCTTGTTGTTTTATCTACAGGCCCCAGTTAGAACCTGAGCCAAGTGAAGCAAGTATCTCAGAGTATGACAGTCCACATTTAGCAGCATCTCATTATAGACATCTTCATCATCAACAGCAACAAATGATGTATGAAGAATCGTCACAAAACATTGATGATGGATCTGTAAGTGCTCATTTATATCATGTTTGTTCATTAACAACTCTTTGCTGATTAACTTCTACACAGTTACTGCTAGGTTTGTAATGTATCTAGACAGCAATTTCATAGACATATCATACTTATACCCCCATAATAAGATAGTGGAGGGTTATATAGGAGTTCTTTATCTGTCCATCTGTATCTGTAACTTTCTCATTCAGGATTTTGAAATAAATTACCACATGTGTTAACTATCATCAGACAATGTATAGGGTGTAACTTCCATGACTGTAGCTCCAAGGTCAAGGTCATAATTTGGGTATTTTTGGTGTGTCTGCTCTGTAACTTCTTCATTCATCAGAGGATTTTGAAATAAGTTACCACAAATGTTATCCATCAAAGACGATGTGTTGCACACAACTTCTATGACTAGCATCAAGGTCAAGGTCACACTTAGAGGTTAAAGGTAAAAAATTGGTATTTTTTGTGTCCACTCAGTAATTTTGTCATCTATGGGTAAATTTTGGAAATACTTGGTATAAATATTTACCACTATGTGCTGATGTGTCTTGCAAAAGAGCCTGGTCTGTACCTCACACTTAAAGGTAAAAAATTGGGCCATTTTTCATATAAACTCAGTAACTTTGTCATGTATGGATGGAATTTCTGAAATACAACATGTGACAGTGTGTCATGTGTAAGACCAAGAGTAAAATGCCTCAGAAGAAATCATGTTCACATCTTTAAGTAATAGCCAATAACGTTTCTGAAAAGCCTCTATTCCTCAGATTTAAACATTCTGTGCCAAAGTGGCATGTGGGGTATTTGTCACTCCTGTGACAAAGCTCTAGTTGTCTCATTTTTGTGTAAAAAGAGAAGGAAAATGCATGGTTCAAACGCATGACCTCCTGCTTGTACGTCAGATGCTCTACCAACCAAGCAAGTGGTCTAGTTAATATCACAGCCAATTTATTTATACCAATACTACTTACAATACAGCGACATTTAGATAGTGAGATGTATTGTAAAATCACCCCTATAGTATGGATAGACATCCATTGTAAACTCATATCTAATGCATTGAATGATAATCATATAATTTTATATATTAATTTAAAAAAAATGTATATTATTAAATCCAGCCACTTTGTACTAGACCAATAAGTGTCTTGAATGTATTACCATGCCACATAATTGTGTTTTATTTATAGAAATAGAGAATTGAATTTGTATTTTGAAGTTGTATTATGAAATGATTGTTCCATTTCAAGCGCCACCATGCCGGGGTTATTCAACAAATGCAACAACAACAACATCCTCCTCCTCCCCTGACCCCTCACAACTCACAGCCACCCACTCCTCTCCCACCCCCGCTAACTCCTCAACTTCCACACACACCAATGACTCCTCAGGGTCACATTGGTCAAGCTCCTGCACATTCCCACATGTCACAGTCACCTTTGACCTCCCATGGACACATGAGTCCAGCCCCTATGACCCCACATTCACACGCATCAATGATGCCCCGAACCCCTCAAAACATGGGACCAGGACCTTCAGTAAGTACGGTATTCATTGTGGAGTTGTGAAGTGCTTTATTTCAAGTCACCCATTTTCTTATTTTTTCCTCTGTATCTTTTTTTATTTGCTTGTAGGCTTGTCTGCCATTGTCACCTGCATTTTTTTATTTATATACAATTTTGAATTATTTTCTTTTGTACTGTCTTTTTAGCTCACATGAGCACTTGTGCTCAGGGTGAGCTTTTGTGATCAGTCTTCGTCCAGCGTTGTGTGTCGTCAAACTTTTACCTTGTGGCGGGTTCGATAATGGGTCATTTGGGGTCAAAAATAGGTCACCAGGGACAAATAAGGGAAAACCTTGTGAACACTCTAGTCACTGTTTTGATTGGATCTTCATGAAACTTTGTCTGAATGTTTATTTTAATGATATGTAGGTCAAGTTTGATAATGGGTCATCTGCAGACTGCAGTCAAAAACTAGGTCACTAGGGCAAATTGCTGGAAAACCTTGTGAACACTCCAGTCACTGTTTTGATTGGATCATCATGAAACCTTGTCAGAATGTTTGTCTTTATAATATCTTGGACGAGTTTTCGAACATGGGTCATCTGGGGTCAAAAACTAGGTCGCTAGGTCAAATCTTATGAAAAACCATGTTAACACTGTAGATTTCACAGTTATAATTCGAGGGTTCAAATGAAAAAGGTGATAACTTCCATTTTCAACATTTTGAGAAAAAAACAAAAAACAAATTTTGATGTAACTTTTATTACCGAAAAAAAAGCCACATCAATATTGTTTTTTTATATTTGTTCACCATTTTGGATCATACCTTGTGAATTTTGCCTTGCTTGATATAATTTGCAAGCAATAATTAGTGTTTTGGGGAAATTAGAAAACGAAATAGTGGCATTTTACAGAGGTTTCCAGAAAGATTTCCCAACTCAAAAGTACATTTTGTGTATTACTTTCTAACTATATGATTATTAGCATATTAGTAAATATGCACTAAAACCTCACATTAAAGTTTTGCATGGTAGTGTAATTGAAATGTACATAAAAAACAGTACATATTCATTTACTCAAAAACTGTTCAATAGTCAATATACTGGTACAAAAAAAGTTTTATAATGTCAAATACTTCCTGTTGGAGTCAATGCCAAGCAAAACAAAGTCAGAAATGTATGTGTTCCATCTACCCACCCACCCCTATCTCTTCTATCATAACCATGAATTTGCCAAGTTCTTCTTCAGGTGTAAGATTACATTAAATGTAACAAATATTAAGAACTCAAAATTGTTTATGAGTTTGGCTGAATGTACTCGGCAATTCTTGCACCGATATATGTGTAGTAAAAAAAGTCAAATACGGTTCTAAGCAATTTCCATATGCCATCATTTTCTGTCGCTTCAATATATTGCTGGCCAGAATTTTGTCAAGACGCTTTGTATGATAATCAAGCACTTGTTGTTGCCGAATCATAACTTTTCTGCTTATTTTTGCGTCCTCTACAGCACAGTCTTCATCATTTGTAGAGTTATATTCACTGTCAGGTTTTGTGTCATTCTGTCTGTCCTCCATGTTTTCATTTTTCGCTTCTTACGCTTCAAGTTCTGGCCTCTTTTTATTGATATGTTTTCCTCGATATTTTCCAGTCTTTATCTCTGGTTGGTGTACTAGTAAAAACTAAAACTAATAAAAGGAGAAATATACTGAGAAGTTTTTAATATTGTATCCAACCGGATACTTCACAGAGTTTTGGTGTACTCGTAACTGGTCTTTTCTGGGATGCACATCGGTGCAGTAAAGTAGTCATTTTCATTTGTTGGATTTTCATTATCAGGTGTATTTTGTTCTTCTTCAATGTAAATTGTATGATTTATGGTTTCCTGTTTTACAATTCTTTGTATCCATTATGATAAGGATACACCATCAGTATATCGTCATACTTCTTCTACTTGGCTTATGTCATTTCCATGCTGTTCTGTCAGCATTTCGGTGTTATTTACTATGTTGTAGAGTTTATACGAGCTTTCTCATACATGGTGTCATATTCTATTAACATATCAATAATGTCATAATAATTATCAAACTGATCTTGGATGTAAAGCAAGTCTGACCACTCTGTGTCGTCCACCTTCAGAATAAAATATTTTCAATACATAACCAGAAGTTTGTATAAATATTATAATTATGTACTTCAAGTTGACTGAATAAGTAAATTTTACGATTGTTTTTATTGAATTTAGTTATACTGAACACAAAAACAACAATAAAACACAATATCTTAGATAACAAAGTCATACAAAAATAAAATACAAGAATTTTCATAACCCAGCACAAAAAGTAGCAATATTTAGAATAGAATATACAATTCTTGTAATCAACTACAAAGCATGAGACAGTGATTATTTATTAAACAGAATAAAAGACTACATACCTTGATAAAGAATGATCTATATCACTGTAATTCTTTTCACTGCATAATTATTTTCTCTAATTTCGCTACTAATTTTGGTCAATAGACAAATAATTAAATGACTGCAAATCCAGTCAGAGTCATCTTATCAGTATTATGATTAATTTACTGACAGGAATTATCACTGACTATATTCTAAGATAAACAAATAGCTAAGAAATCTCATGGGAAAAAGAGATAGCAGATGGTGCACTGTGGATTGTATGAATGTAGTACTTTGTCAGAGGTAAAATGTGATTAAATCAGTTATCACCTTTTTCCACTACAGATTTATCAGCAACTGTCAAATGTAGGGGGATAAGTACACTTAAGTTTCACCTCTACAAAATTTACTGAAAAGAAGTTATCACAAAATACTTCTTTCATTTTTGCCCAAATAAGGACTGAAGTTTACTTCAAAAATCCTGATATAAAGGACACTAAGTACCTTTAAAAATCACAAAAAGTCATTTTCGGAAAAATGGAAGTTATCATCTTTTACCTTTGAACCCTCGCATTGGATCTTCACCAAATATTGTCAATCATTTGTTTTAATGATATAACGGTTAAGTACAAATATGGGTCATCTGGGGTCAATAACTAGGTCACTAGGTCAAAACTTTGTTAACACTGTAGATGTCACAGTTTTTATTGGATCTTTACCAAACCTTGTCAGAATATTTGCCTCAATGATATGTGGGCCAAAGTCAAACATGGGTCAGCCGGGTCAATAACTAGGTCACCAGGTCAAATCTTAGGTAAAAACCTTGTTAATGCTCTAGATGTCACGGATTTCATTGGATCTTTGCTAAACCTTGTCTGAGTGTTCGTCTTAATGACATTAAGGACAAATTCAAATATGGGTCACTTAGGGTCAAAAACTAGGTCAAGAGGTCAAATCTTAGGAAAACTTATTAACACTATAGATGTCAAATTTTGATTGGATCTTCACCAAACCTTGTCAGAAGGTCACAGGTTCAAAACAATGTTTTAATGAGTTTGTCGTGTGAGCAATATAGGGCTATCTTGGTGTATGTGTATGGTGTATATGGTTTATTAGCTCACCAGAGCACAAAGTGCTCATGGTGAGCTATTGTGATCACTTCATGTCTGTCATCCGTGTGTGTGCGTGCGTGTGTCAACAATTGCTTTAAACAACATCTCCTTCTTAACCATTTGGCCAATTTCAATGAAACTTTACATCGATGTTCCTTGTATGAAGCTCTACGGAAGTTGTTAAAAAAAAAAAAATTCATTAAAAACTCTGGTTGCCATGGCAACCAATAGGAAAAACTTTTAAAATCTTCTTGTACAAAACCTCAGGGCCTAGAGCTTAGATATTTGGTGTATAGCATTGTCTAGTGGACCTCTACCAAGTTTGTTCAAACTATTGCCCTAGGGTCAAAATTGGCCCCGCCCCAGGGGTCACTTGATTTTACATAGACTTATAGAGGGAAATTTTAAAAATCTTCTTTTCAGAAACTGCAATGCCTAAAGCTTAGATATTTAGTGTGTAGCATTGTCTAGTGGACCTCTACCATGTTTGTTCAAATTATTGTTCTAGGGTCAAAATTGGCCCCGCCCCAGGGGTCACTTGATTTTATATAGACTTATATAGGGAAATTTTAAAAATCTTCTTGTCAGAAACCACAATGCCTAGAGCTAAGATATTTGGTATGTAGTATTGTCTAGCGGACCTCTACAAAGTCTGTTAAAAGTATGGCCCCAGGGTGAAAATTAGCCCCACCCCAGAATTCACATGATTTATATAGGCTTATATAGGGAAAAAAATCTTCTTGTCCAAAACCTTAAGGCCTAGAGCTTACTTATTTTGTATGTAGCATTGTCTGGTGGACATGTACCAAGTTTGTTCAAATTATTAAGTCAGGGGCAAAATTAGTCCCACTCCCAGGTCACTTAATTTTACAAAGGCTCGTGATAATTTTCTCTACAAGTCTTTTTATCTGGTGAGCGATATAGGGCCATCATGGCCCTCTTGTATAAATATTATGACAGTTTTATCTTTATATTCTGTTCAATTATACTGTTATAGACTAGTGAGCCATTGAATATGATGTGATATTCCCTGGCAGAATGCCATATCAACTGAGGCTAATATCACATCATATTCAATGGCTCATTAGTTAAAAGCTGTTTCATTATAGGAAAAGTCTTTGATTGAACAACATTGATATTGGTTTAATGAATATTGAATAATTACGAATATTGACCTGATTATATTTTTAGATAGGGAAATTCTGAAATTTACATTAAGAATGATGTTACACCATTGAGTACAAAATTTATATATGACACAATCAATCAGGCAATCAAATAAGAATGTGTTTATTTATTGATCATACAATAAAATAAACATTAACTTTAGGGAAATATTCTACATGATCTGCATCCATGTTATAAAAGTCATCATGGGGCACTTGAGACAAAGATTTAACCTCAGTTTTTATGCCCCCGTATCGATAGATCTGGGGCATATTGTTTTTGGCCTCTCTGTTTGCTGTTTGTCTGTTTGTACCAAACTTTAACCTTGCCTATAAAATCAAAACGCCTGCACCTACATCCATCAAACTTCATATGTAGGTTCCTCATGACAACCTCTACAGGACCTGTGCATTTTCAGGTCAGTAGGTCAAAGGTCACAGGGTCATTGTGTTTAAAAAAAAACTGACATTATTTTTAGGATACTACTCCTACATTTTTCATGGGATTTTGACGAAACTTTCACAGACTTGTTGTTACCA
Source organism: Lutraria lutraria (assembly GCA_964023205.1). NCBI lineage: Eukaryota > Metazoa > Mollusca > Bivalvia > Venerida > Mactridae > Lutraria > Lutraria lutraria. The sequence continues at coordinate 809,044 of OZ026842.1, forward strand.
GGAACCACCACACATATATTCTGGCGTTTGTGATTTGATCATTTTTGACGGAATTAAGGCCCTTTGTTTTTTTTGTGTGATTGTAACAGCGAAATACTCTTGTTTCCTTGTTTTCTCAAGGAATTTTGATCAAACTTTCATGGAACTATTGTTATCGAGATACCCAATGCATGTTGTAAAGGTTTTATGATTCAATAAATGTTGACGGAATTATGGCCCTTTGTTTATTTTGTGCATATGTAATATATAGAGAAATACTCTTTTGTTTGCAACTACTTCTTAATTTTTCAAGGGATTTTTACCAAACTTTAATAGAACTATTGTCACCATGTTCACCAGCACATTTTGTTAGGGTTTTGTGATTTGATCATTTTTAGCAGATTTACGGCCCTTTGTTTGCCTGTACCGAAATTTAACCTTGCCTATTAAATCAAAACGCTACCTCCTGCAATCATCGAACTTCATATCTTGGTTCATCATGACAATCTCTACAGGACCTACAGGTGCTTTTTCAAAAAGGGCAACCGGAGGGGGCACAGTGTTTGTAAAACACATCTTGTTCTGTTGTAAAACACAATTTTTAGTTCACATGAGCAAAGTGCTCCTGGGTGAGCTTTTGTGATCGGTCTTTGTCCGTCATCCGTTGAAGTGTGTATCATTATCTTTTGCCTTGTGAACACAAAAGAGGCCATAAGTTTACTTCAGAAAACTGAGTCAGAATGTTTGTATTGATAAAATCTTGAACATGGGTCATTTGGGATAAAGCATTAGGTCAATGGGTTAAATCAAATTTAGACCTTGTTAATGCTGTAGAGATCACTGTTATGCTTGGATATTCATTAAACTTTGTTAGAATGTAATGTCTTAATGATATCTTGGACAACTTCGAACATGGGTCATCTAGGATAAAAAATTAGGTCACCAGGTTAAATCACATAAAACCGTGTTAACACTCTAGAGGTTAATATTCACCAATTTTGATTGGATCTTCAGTAAACCTAGTCAGAATGTTTGTCTTAATAATATGTGGGACAAATTCAAACATGGGTCATCTGGGATCAGATGCTAGGTCAAATCTTGGGAAAACCTTAAAGGGGCATGCCCTGGAACTGCTGTGTCTTGGGTTTTATGCACCAAAAATGCATTTATCACTTGTAAAAACAATTATTACCGAAAAGTCAAAGAAGAATGTGCCTTCAAAAATGGCCCTATAATGCGCGCGTGGGTATTTATATGCCGGTTTAAATAAAAGACTGTAATTGACGACAATGATATTTCTGATTCGTCTTGAGAATTTAACTTAGCGTGCGCGCTGCCTTTCAAGCAGCAAAACAATGATATTTACCTATAATTGATCGATAGATAAGCTTTATGTCGCAAACAATGAACATGACATGAGCAATACCTACCATTTCACAGTTTGTTGACATTTTTTCCGCTTTTGACAGATCCCGAAAGGGTCGAGTTATGAAAATGACGAATATTTTCAAAGGCGTAATCGGCAGGTTTGGTAAATCTTGAAATGTGTATTTTGAGTCAACTAGCGGGATATTTCGTAAATATTTTACAGGACTTTCATTAATTGATTTTGGCATTCAAATGATACCAATTTGATTTATATTCGAGACGCTTCACTTCCAGGGCATGCCCCTTTAATAACAACAGACCTTATGACACAGGCTACATAGAGTGATACATAGGGCCACTGTGGCCATCTTATTTATATATTGTTGCTCCATCTGATTTTTAGCTCACATGTCACAAAGTGACAAAGTGAGCTATTAGGATCACTCTCCGTCCGGCGGTGTGCGTCGTAAAACTTTATGTTGTGACCACACTAGGGGCCACATTTTTAGCAAAACTGGGTCAGAACGTTAATATCAACAAAATCTCGAACAAGTTCGATATTGGGCCATTTTGGGTAAAAAACTAGGTCACCAGGGCCAAATAAGGGAAAACCTTGTGAACACTTTAGAAATCACTGTTTTGACTGGATCTTCATGAAACTTTGTCAGAATGTTTATTTTAATAATATGTAGGTCAGGTTTGATAATGGGTCATTTCCGGTGAAAAACAAGGTCACTAGGGCAAATTGCTGGGAAACCTTGTGAACACTCTAGAAGTCACTGTTTTGATTGGATGATCATGAAACCTTGTCAGAATGTTTGTCTTCATAATATCTTGGACGAGTTCGAACATGGGTCATCTTGGGTCAAAAACTAGGTTGCTAGGTCAAATCTTATGAAAAACCATGTTAACACTGTAGATTTCACAGTTATTATTGGATCTTCACCAAACTTTGTCAAATCGTTTGTTTTAATGATGTAACGGTCAAGTATAAATATGGGTCATCTGGGGTCAATAACTAGGTCACCAGGTCAAATCTTAGGAAAACTTTGTTAACACTGTAGATGTCACAGTTTTAATTGGATCTTCACCAAACCTTGTCAGAATGTTTGCCTCAAGGTGGGTCAAGGTTGAACATGGGTCAGCCGGGGTCAAAAACTGGGTCACCAGGTCAAATCTTAGGTAAAAATCTTGTCAAAACGGGTTGTTACAGTTGTCATGTGAGCGATATAGGGCCATCTTGGCCCTCTTGTTCTTATTTCTTTTTTCATTACAATAAGTGTGATGTAAATTTCATCAATTTTGTACTTTTTTTAAAGCAGATCTTTTTATTGTTAACATTATTGGTATGTGGTATGTTTTTAGCAGGGAGGCTGAAAGAGATTCTCCTTTCTTGTCAGATTATGATTTAAGACCATTTTATAAACATGTTGTGATTGACAGAATTATGTGATCCCCAATGGTTGAAGAGCCTGGTTAGTGTAAAGTTGTTTACCCTCTGGCTAAAACTTAAATACAAAAGTTACTGCACTTTTCCCTCTTGGTATCTTTTATTCTACAAAGGTGATTCCATCATAGCAGTTATATTGGAAACAATTTTTTTGCAGTAGAAATATTATAGATTAGTTGCTAACTGTGCTCGATCCAGTAAATTGTGTGTCTATAATTTGATCATTAAATTGGGTTGATGCAAATGTGCCATCCCGCCACTGCTATTGTGAGGTCTTAGTCGAGATGATTTCACCTAAACGTCCCTACACTGTCCCAACATCCCACATTTATTTTGACCCTTCTAAATGTAGGTGTGTCAAACACTTAACCGAAACGGATTATGAAAACATAGTTATATTAGTTGAAAAAGATAAAAACTTATCCTTTAAAATGATGCCAATTATGACTACATTCCTTCACTGTACTGTGAGAAAATCTGGAAAAAAATTTGCATTTAAGCTTGATAACAATATACACTGATTGTCAGAAGTTCTGTCCTATTTAAACAGTGAAAATTAACAAATAAGATAAAACAATTTATTATGCTTATTTTCAGTCTGACTATGGACAACCTGGATATTGATTGAAGCTCTCAGCAAACAAATAACAGTTGTCTACTGACAGATTTTTAGTAATTTATATGTTTGACAGTGAGTCTGTTTACTGCAGTTACAATCAGTATAAATATCATGTAATACTTAATTATTCCGGTCGTGAAGTATGTATGGATACATAGTATAACATACTGCATTACTGTGTTGTTTGTTCATTGATTTTTGTTCTGTTCTTTACAGTATTACTAATTTATCAAATTATTTAGAATGTTTGACAGTGTTTTCTCTTTATTAATGTGTTCAAGTCTAAGTATCTTGTAATCACAATTTGTATTTATTTCTTTTTTAGCTCACCAGAGCACAATGTGCTCAAGGTGAGCTTTTGTGATCACTCAGTGTCCATCGTGCATCGTTTGTCATGATATTTACTTAAAACAACATCTCCTCCTACACTGCTATGCCGATTGCAACCAAACTTTGCTGGAATGCTCCTTGGGTGGTCCTCTTTCAAAGTTGTTCAAAAAATTAAATTTCATTAAAAACTCTGGTTGCTTTGGCAACAAATAGAAAAAACTTAAAAAATCTTCTTGTCCAAAACCACATGGCCTAGAGTTGAGATATTTGGTATGTAGCATTGTCTAATGGAACTCTACAAAGTTTGTTCTAATTATTCCCTGGGGTCAAAATTGGCTCCGCCCCGGGGTAACTTGATTTTACATAGACTTATATAGGAAATTTAAAAAATCTTCTTGTCAAAAAGTACAATGCCTAGAGCTTTGATATTTGGTGTGTAGCATAGTCTAGTGGACCTCTACCAAGTTTATTCAAGTTATTGCCATAGGGTCAAAATTGGCCCCACTCCAGGGGTCACTTGATTTATATAATATAGACTTTTATAGGAAAATTTAAAAAATCTTCTCCGAAACTGCAAGGCCTGGAGCTTAGATATTTTGTATGTGGCATTGTCTAGTGGACCTCTACCAAGTTTGTTCAAATTATGGCCCCAGGGTCAAAATTGGCACTGCCCTGGGTTTATTCTATTTTTTTTTGGAAAATTTGAAAAATCTTTATCTCCGAAACCACAAGGCCTAGAGTTAAGAAATTAGGTATGTAGCATTGTCTAGTGGAACTCTACTAAATTTGTTCAAATTATTGCCCTAGGGTCAAAACTGGCCCTGCCCCATGGGTTACTTAATTTATGTAGACTTATATAGGAAAATTTCAAAATTCTTCTCCGAAACCGCAAGGCCTAGAGCTTAGATATTTTGAATGTTGCATTGTCTAGTAGTCCTCTTCCAAGTTTGTTCAAATTATGGACTCGGGGTCAAAATTGGCCCCACCCCGGGGTTTATTCTACTTTATATAGGAAAATTTGAAAAACCTTCTCCAAAACCACATGGCCTAAACCTAAGATATTTGGTATGTAGCATTGTCTAGTGAACCTCTACCAAGTTTGTTCAAATTATTGCCCTAGGGTCAAAATTCGCCCCACCCCAGGGGTCACTTGATTTATATAGAAAAAATCTTCTCTGAAACCACAAGGCCTAGAGCTAAGATATTTTGTATGTAGTATTGTCTAGCAGGCCTCTACCAGGTTTGTTCAAATTATGGCCCTAGGGTCAAAATTGGCCCCGCCCCAGGGATCACTTGATTTTACTTGGACCCGTGTAGAAAAAATTTAACAACATTAGTCTCCAAATGACCTTTTTTCCTGGTGAGCATTTATAGGGCCATCATGGCCCTCTTGTTTATGAAATGATCAGATCAATTAAATTACTCTATTTTTAATCCCCATATTACAGCAGGCAACAATTTGCATTGTATTGGTAAAGTAATTGTAGTATAAAAAGTATGAACAGCTCAATTTATTTCATGGAAATGTTCTAATTCCTGTGTGTTACATGTTTTAATGTTATATAGTATGATGAGAAATATAAAGTAAAGTCAAACCTGTGTTAGTGGCCACCTCCCAATAAAGACAATCCTACAAGTAAAAGCCATTGTTTTAAAAAGCATCAATGATTATTTCAAACAAAATTACCTCTGAATGAAGGCTAACTACCTATAAAGATCATGCTTTGTCTTTCCAAACAATGGCCTATAAAACTGTTTGAGTGTATACTTGTTTTGTATTTATGTTGTAATTAAGGTATATTTATGTAGAACCTAACATAATTGGATTACAATAAATTAGTTGTGTATCTATCAGTAACTTCATGTTTTATCCTTCAATCAGATGAATAATACTGGTTAAAATTTAGTTGATTAGAAACAAAGGATGTACGTAATATTCACAAACAATATAATTGGATAGAACTACAGCTTAGAGCTACATTGTAATTTATTACACAGGACCAAACTTATGGACGATAAAGTACAAGGTACTGTATACATCTTAATATTGGCACCCGTCTGCCAAATCTAGACCACACCAATATAAAACCTTGCTTATTATTTTGTCAAAGAATTGTAACTCTTGTTATCAACTAGAACTCTGCGAGTTGATGTGTCGCCTGACGCTGGATAGTTTACGTGACATATGAGCAAAAATGTTGCAAAGTGCACTTAACCTTGCTTTAATGTAGAATACCTTTGTGTCTGTTTACACTGTCGGAAAGAAATGCTCTAATAAAATCTATCAAAGCGGAATAATTAAAAAAATCGCACAACTTAGAGTTATGGTTCTTGTGCACTGCACTTCGGGTCATTGCTAGAAACATGCAAACCAAGTTTCGAGTCATTCCAACTTATGGTGACAATGTTCTGTTCCGGACAAGAAATCCTCTAATAAAATCAATTGAAGGGGAGTATTTAAAAACAAGAGGGCCAAGATGGCCCTATATCGCTCACATGACAATCACTGTTCACTCATTAAAACATTGTTTTGAACCGGTGACCTAGTTTTTGACCCCAGACGACCTATGTTCGAATTTGTCTCACATATCATTAAGACAAACAGTCTGACTAGGTTTAGTGAAGATACGATCAAAATTTGACATCTACAGTGTTAATAAGGTTTTCCTAAGATTTGACCTTGTGACCTGGTTTTTGACCCTAGGTGACCCATATTTGAACTTGTCCTTCATATCATTAAGACAATCAATCTGACAAGGTTTGGCCAAGATCCAATCAAAACCATGACATTTAGAGCTTTTACAAGATTTTTACCTAAGATTTGACCTTGTGACCCAGTTTTTGAACCCGGCTGACCCATGTTCATCCTTGACCCACATATCATTGAGGCAAACATTTTGACAAGGTTTGGTGAAGATCCAATTAAAACTGTGACATCTACAGTGTTAACAAAGTTTTCCTAAGATTTGACCTGGTGACCTAGTTATTGACCCCAGATGACCCATATTTATACTTGACCGTTATATCATTAAAACAAACGATTTGACAAAGTTTGGTGAAGATCCAATAATAACTGTGAAATCTACAGTGTTAACATGGTTTTTCATAAGATTTGACCTAGCGACCTAGTTTTTGACCCAAGATGACCCATGTTCGAATTCGTCCAAGATATTATAAAGACAAACATTCTGACAAGGTTTCATGATCATCCAATCAAAACAGTGACTTCTAGAGTGTTCACAAGGTTTTCCAGCAATTTGCCCTAGTGACCTAATTTTACTACAGAAATTACCCATTTTCAAACTTGACCTACATATTATTAAAATAAACATTCTGACAAAGTTTCATGAAGATAAAGTCAAAACAGTGATTTCTAAAGTGTTCACAAGGTTTTCCCTTATTTGGCCCTGGTGACCTAGTTTTTGACACCAAATTGCCCAATATCGAACTCGTCCGAGATTTTGTTGATATTAACGTTCTGACCCAGTTCTGCTAAAATTGAGCCAAAAATGTGGCCCCTAGTGTGGTCACATCATAAAGTTTGACTACGCACGATGCACACCGCACGACGCCGGACGGAGAGTGATCCTAATAGCTCACTTTGTCACTTTGTGACATGTGAGCTAAAAACGCACAAGGTAGAGTTACTGTTCTTCTGCATTGCACTTTGGATCATTGCAAGAAACATTCACACCAAGTTTGAAGTCATTCGAACTAATGGTGACAAAGTTATGTTCCAAATAAGCAAAAGGGGACGCCATAATCCCTATATCTCGCCTAGTCAGGCGACACAAAAAGGTGTTATAGCTCAACCATGTTTTTTGAGCCATGACAAAATTATTCAGAATAATCCACTTAGTCAAATAGGAGATATGGATATTGGGAACAAATCTGACTGAAACATGTTGATAAGATAAATTTAACATGCTCAACTACTATGTATACCCAACTGATTTAGTAGTCTTCCGTCACGGTTAAAAAAACATGGTCAAGCTGTACCAACACTTTTGTATAATTATTTGTTGGTTAAGTATGTTTGTATGAGTACATCCATTACATTTATGGCCTTGGGGTAAGTCCCAATTGAAACCAGGTAAAATTAAAACAATCCAAACAATCAATCAACCACCTGCATGTTGATAAAAGATTTATCTAAAGACTAAATTCAGGGAATTCGGTGTGCTTTAACATGACATTTGATTCAAACAGGTCATGTAAACATCTTTCAAGTCAAGATTTCATTTGACTGAAACATAAAAATTTAAGGAGTGTACCTGTAAATTTAAATACTTTCAAAGATATGTAAAAAATCATTTTTTCTAAAATTAAGTAGATTTTAAGTGTACATGTATATGCACTCTGTTGTGGATTCATATCTCAGCTTCACCTACCAAATATAAGGAAAGTTTTACAGGGTCCTCATCCTGAGTACCAATATCTGTATGAAGCTATAAGACTATCAATGATTTATCTGATATGAAATAAAGGGTTAATGCTCCACTTTAAGCTATATCCAGGTCATCTTCCTTCAATGGGTGCTTTACACTCGCTATCATACTGTATTACTGTACACCCTTATAAAACAAACAAATTATCATGTTTAGCATTTTATTTTTTCATCAACAAATGATTATGAGAGCTGCACAATAGAGATTCCAAACAGAGAAAGACAGAATTCTGAGGTAAGAGAGGAAAACATCAAAATACAACGAGTACATTGATCCCCCCCCCCCCCCCCTACAACTCTCATGTGAACTATGGTATAAAATATTACAACAATATTGTATGAATATTTCATCATCTTAATTCAACAGAAATTTTAACATTAAAATCAAAGTTCACAGAACATGTATGGTGAAATATTACTGGACTTAGTATCATATAACATGCACCAGTAAGAATTGGTGAAATGCAATGTTTTAAAGTATTCCAAACTTTGTTAATCAGGAATTTACATAAATGGAAACGTAAAAACCCGTTTACTCATATTGAAACTATTTGGTATAGTTTGAAGGATAACATGTCAAAAAGAAAACAATAGAAGAATTATACCAGAGTTCACATGCTAAGTGAACTTACAATTATAATGAGTATGACAAAGACAATTTGTAATGGGTTATGAAAATATCACAATAATGCTCTTTGTCCAGTAAAACAGGCAAGAAAAACTACGGTACAATTATAAGATCCATATAAAACATACATCAATGTTTGGTACCCGATAAATAATCTGGTTCCCTGTATACTTGTCCTTTGATTATTATGTTGCATCAGGGGCAGGTAATCCAGACTACCTGATAAAGTGAATGATCTCAAATGAGGTTTTTGATTTAATAAAACTTCACTCAGATTCATTATGGCAATTATTAACACAGCACATATTAATGCATTCTTGTAATTTCATCAATCAACAATAATAATATAGTTTTCAACAAATAAAATTGAAATATTTAAATACAGACCTACAATGCAAGACACACGAGTAGTTCTTAAATTATGGCCAGTTTTCAAACGATCATATATTGCATCAAGAAATTTCAGAGATTTATAATTATTTTCATTATGTTACAGATGTGTAAATGTAACATACATCATACTTAGAAATAAAGTCTGACACACGTTTTATCCAAATACAATGTATAAATAAATACACTAAAAAGTTTTTTTATAATTCATAAAAAGCACATTTTGGTCAAATTATTCAGTATTGCTTTGTAAAAAATAGAATTGTAAATAACACAATGTTAGACTGTCCTATACCTTCATTGTACAGTCTCTTAACTTAAGGTTCCAGTGAAAATGTATGTTAGACAAAACAAGAAACTAAAGTTATTGACTGGAAACCACCTGTTCGACACCCTCTCGCCTTTTCCTAACCTATTAATCATTCATGAAAACCTGGTAAATAAATATAACTGTACCTGGCACAGTTAGTTCCATGTCTATTTAACATGTCAAATATTGTAATTCTAGACAGGAATTCTTTTACTTGGCTCTATTTGAAAGATGCATATAGTTAAATAACTTGTTTCTTCCAACGACAGTAAATTTTTACAACATAAAATATGGTAAAATATTGGGAGATATCTCATAACAGGTTTACACAATGAATTTCCTTCAGTGAATAACTTGACACTCACTCACTGAAGAAACAGGGTCTCAATTTCTATTTTCCCTAGTATAAAGTATGTTGAAATTCTTATCATAAACATATATAAGAGATGACAATCATAAAATACATAAGTACTCACTGTAAACAAGAGGGCCATGATGGCCCTATAAATGCTCACCAGGAGAAAAGGTCATTTGGAGATTAACATTGTTGAAGTTTTCTATACGAGTCCAAGTAAGATCAAGTGACCCATCTGGGCCGTTTTTTATCCCATGGCCATTATATGAACAGATTTAAAAGAGGTCTATTAGACAAAGCTAGATACCAAATATCTTAGCTCCAGGCCTTGTGGTTTCGGAGATTTTTTAAAATTTTCCTATATAAAATAGAATAAACCCCAGGGCAGGGCTAATTTTACCCCCGGGGCCATAATTTGAACAAACCTGGTAGAGGTCCACTAGACAATGCCACATACAAAATATCTAAGCTCTAGGCCTTGCAGTTTCGGAGAAGATTTTTTAATTTTTCCTATATAAGTCTATATAAATCAAATGACCCCCGGGGCGGGGCCAATTTTTACCCTAGGGCAATAATTTGAACAAACTTGGTAGAGGTCCACTAGACAATGCTACATACCAAATATCTTAGCTCTAGGCCTTGTGGTTTCAGAGAAGAAGATTTCTTAAATTTTCCAATATAAAATAGAATAAACCCCAGGGCAGGGCCAATTTTGACCCTAGGGCAATAATTTGAACAAACTTGGTAGAGGTCCACTAGATAATGCTACATACCAAATATCTTAGCTCTAACTTTGAAAGGGGACCACCCAAGGATCATTCCAGCAAAGTTTGGTTGCAATCAGCATAGCGGTTTAGGAGGAGATGTTGTTTTAAGTAAACATGGACGCCACGTAACGATGCACGATGGACGCAGGGCGATCACAAAAGCTTACCCTGAGCACATTCGTGCTCTGGTGAGCTAACAAGAGGGCCCTTTATCGCTCACCTGAGAACAAAGGCCAATAATCAATGACCAGGTAATATAGTTTCCATCTCGTAAAACTCATTTTTACGTAGATTTTGAGATCAAAACCAACAATGAAGGTATAATACTGTTAAACAAGCTAAAATGTAGCAAATTTTCTAATCTAAGGGTCCATAACTCTTGAAGCTGTGGTCCGATTCCACCCATAAATTACCTTGTCCAAAACCATAAGGTCATACACATTCATTGTAAATATGATTAGGATCGGTGAATAAATGAAGGCGCTAGAGCGTAAACAAGCTAAAATATAGCAAATTTGCTAAGTCAAGGGCCCATTACTCTTTAAGATGTGGTCCGATTCCGCCCATAATCGACCTTGTCCAAGATCTTTTGGTTATACTTATTTACTAAAAATATTATTAGGATCGGTGAATAAATGTAGGTGCTAGAGTGTAAACAAGCTAAAATAAAGCAAATTTTCAAAGTCAAGGGCCCATAACTCTTGAAGTTTGGGTCCGATTTCGCCCATAATCGACCTTGTCCAAGATCTTTTGGTTATACACATTTACTGAAAATATTATTAGGATCAATGAATAAATGTAGGTGCTAGAGTGTAAACAAGCTAAAATATAGCAAATTTTCAAAGTCAAGGGCCCATAACTCTTGAAGTTCTGGTCCGATTCCGCCCATAATCGAACTTGTCCAAGATCTTTTGGTTATACACACTTACTGAAAATATGATTAGGATTGGTGAATAAATGAATGCGCTAGAGTGTAAACAAACTCAAATATAGCAAATTTTCTAAGTCAAGGGCCCTTAACTCTTGAAGTTCTGGTTCGATATTGCCCATAATCGAACTTGTTCAAGATCTTTTGGTTATACACATTTCCTGAAAATATGATCAGGATTGGTGAATAAATGAAGGCGCTAGAGTGTAAACAAGCTAAATATAGCAAATTTTGTAATTCAAGGGCCCCATAACTCTAGAAGTTATTATCAGATTTTGCCAATAATCGAACTTAGCCGAGACATTGTGGCCATATACATTGTGAGCAAGTTTAATCAAGATTCGTAAAGAGCTGCGGTTGCTAGAGTGTAAACAAACTAATTGTGGCCGGACGCCGGACATTCACCGATCCTAAAAGCTCACCTGATGAATCAGGTGAGCTAAAAAGTACAGAAAAACATATCACAGTTAAATAGAAGGATTTACACACAAGAATATACACATAAACACTTCCTAATTCATACACCTATCTGAGTTAATGTTCAATCAGAGTACAGTACAACCTCTCCAGAGCGGCCCTCTCTTGAGCAACAACCTCACTTCAACAACAGCATGACTTTTCCCACAGAACGATTTGACTACTTATTTAATCTCTCTAGAGCAACAACCTTTCAACAACGACATACCGGTACCTAATTTTACTACTCACATAAGGAGTGTTGCTTTGGAGAGGTTGCACTGTAATTCTACAAATAAATCTTTTAATTATATAAGTCACTAAGTGCCAAACTAATGAGATTTTATACCAGGTTACCTCAAGACAATTAATACTACCTTCACTTAAACACAGAAGTTGTAATTTTCTTTTGATTAGAAGTCATGCATTGAAAATTATAGAGGAAATCTTCATTTTCTGCGTAACAGATCATAATTTTATTATTTAAACAGATTCTTTTAATGTCTAGTAAAAAATTATCTCAAAAATTCTTTTTCAATGATGACAAACATGTAAATTACCCGACTTAATCATTTTCTTTACAGGCAAGATGACAAGTTAAGGCTAAAAGGTAAATATTCAGTATGTAGGCACATGCTTACATAAACGCTTTATCTTCACTACTTATAAATAAGACATATTACCAAATTTCATACAGGGTCCAGTTGTCAGGAGTTTTAATGTATACAAGACGTGAGCCTATAAAACAACTCGTGTATTCTGATATCAGGCATTGAGATACTATGACAACAATAAATAAACAAATATACATCATCTATGTTTGTTATTGTTAATCATCTTGGAATGCTGCAGTAATGTTTTCTCGAATTGCTCCAATAGATTAATGAGCACTTTTTTCTTGAAGCGACCAGCCTCATGTATGATGTCCTGAACAAAGGCTCGCTTCATTTCGTAGTTACCTTCAATCTTATTCATGTGTTCAAACAATTTGTCATACCCTGAAATCAAGCAATTATTAAATTATAATAAATAAAAGAGATGAAAATCTATCAAGTGTAATGTATTTCTTGATATTTTGAAAATAAAGAACGTAAAAATACCCATATGACATACACACTGATAACTGACAAATATAAACAAGATACTTCATGGATTGTTTATGTAGTTAACATCATTATTTAAGGAAGTCTATTGCTATGGTATATACCAAAATTCAACTATTGTAGATAAAAACAACATGATAACATATAACCCTGAAAATCCTACAATCAAATTATAAATCCACTGCACAATTTAATTCCACAATTTTAGCACTGTATACATTGCGTTCAAACAATTTAAAGTTACTGCAAGTTTTACTTCAGACTCAGACATGAGGATGCCTACAGTACCGTTCAGATGATTTGACCAAAAATCACGTTCGTGATCAGCAATTTATCACCGTAGCGGTGTTTTTTTTTTTTGGCATCGATCTTGAAAAAAATGCAAATCACGGCAATGCCGCTATTCACCGCGTTTTATTACTTTTTATCAGACGGTTATCTTTGATCACTAAGGATCATGGTGATTCCCGAACATCTAAAGCCGACTCTCACGTAGCTAAAATGATATTTATTGTGAATCTTTCTTCAACTTTCTGTTGACCGTTCATCTTCCGAAAACAATCACATGGGAGGATAATTCAGGATTTAACACTTACTAAATCCGTCGGCCAAGACCGACAGAAATCCAGGCATCTGATTAAACTTTGTCAAGTAGGAAATCCCATTCTTGCGGTAAATATGTAGAAAAACTGGCGAATTTGTAAACTGTGTAGCCATATGCAGCATACAGGGCAAGATTAATTATTTAGACCGAGTCGCAGTTTCTCATTTTACTTGTAGCTCGGTGCTCTAATCAATAAAACCAACTTCCCGCAATAATATACAAAAGCTGACAGATTAAGTAAAGCTCATCAACTACTGTATTAAGTTCTCAACACTCGTTGATTATAATTTATGTCAATGCTAATTTTTCAAACTTATCAGGTAACAATTTGTTCACATAAGCGCAATTAAATAATGTGTGAATAACACTGTTATTCACAAGAAATTGGTAAGTTTTGAGTAAACTTAAGAGGCTACATCGCATATCACCGGGTTGAGCGATCGTCGCCGCAATCCACTGCAAATTATTGCCCTTCAGTGGTGATGGTCACCATTGATCATCGTTGCTCTGAACGCTGGCTTAGCGCGATTTTAATTCCGCGGCGATTCGCGATTTTCGGACAAATCACCCGAACTGTACTGTATGTCTAAACTAGATCTTTTTTACTTACTTTTTCCAGGTTTCCGAACTTCCTTCACAACCATCTGTCGTAAATTCACATTATGAGACCACATATTAATCTCTTTCTTGTGATTGTTTTTTAACAGATGTTTATTATTCACTACATGGGATTCCTCAGTAGGAGACACAGGGCTAGTCCTTCCATTCTTAAGTTCTGACACATGATTTGTGAAACTGTTTTCATGTATGGTAAGTTCCATGTGATTTAAATCTTCTGGTTCATCTTTCACTAACACGGAAATACTATCTATATCCATAGGAGATTCTATAAAACAAGAGATAGTGAACAGTCAAATAATCAAATAAGTTCTAATATAATAAAGAGCACTGGAAGCAGTGCCAACACTCGTCTTTTCACCGCCTCAGTGAAATCTATCCACCTATACAGTTTCATGTTGCTACCTCTTATAGCTTCAGAGTTATGAGCTACATTAAAGTTTTTGCACTAACACAGACAACACAATGATCACAATAGCTTGACTTTCTTCGAAAACAGCTGAGCTATAATACAGATTTAAAATATGACCATCAACAAAATGATCACATAAATGCACAGCAAAAACATTTAATGTAGTTTATATTATTACCCCTCACTTTTTTTGTAATGTTAATTTCCCATAGGCAAACGGGTAACATTTTTACTGTTACATTCATGGTACCATGTGACTGAACATTTTTTTACTGTCACTGGGTAATAGTAAATTTCTAACAGTATTTTTTTACTGTCACAGGGTAACAGTAAATTTTTAACAGTATTTTTTATTGTCACATGGGTGATAGTAAATTTTTTAAAAGTATTTTCTTGAAAAAAGTTTGCGGTAACAAAATAAATAACACATAGCTTACGTTGTGGGTAACAGTAAAAATGTCAGCCTGAGGAAAGTACTGTTACTCAAGGCCGAAGTACTTTCCGAGGGCTGACATTTTTACTGTTACCCACAATGTAAGCTATGTGTTATTTATATACTGATTCATACAGTGTTTTGTTAAGCCACTTTTAGCTGAATAACCTAAACTTTAATATGAATAAAGTTTCAAAGCCCAATTTGAAAATCATTTTTCTATCTATGCAAGACATTTTCGCTGTCGAATACTGAGCTGTGGTCATGTACATAAATATATTACCTGATTCCGAGGAAGATACTTCTGATATAGGTGATAATGGTTCTATATCTGACATGTCATCTTCTGACTGAGATATAGATGTTGATACTCGACGTATTGGTATATGTACACCTCTTGGTAGAGGTCCTAAAATATATATCACATCAAACACATTAAGATAAATACTCAAGTTATTAAAACACATGCTTGTTTTATGTAAGGACTATTATTATTTTAAACAGTCTAATAGTCACAATAATGAGAAAACTACTGAAATTCACAAATCAAAAAGTTAAAAAGACAAAACAATATACCAGGTTTTCGACCACCCATACGTTTTCCACGTGATTTTTGATGAGTGTTGTCTAAAATCTTTTTTTTCTGAGATTGTTGACCACCTAACATAGAATCTTCTGCTTCATCCACCATGATATTCTAGAAAATATAACTGTGCATTTTAAACTGTAAACATGCATTAAAATGATTTTATTTCCCAGAAAAGGAAACAGAAGATTTTTGAGTACAGTAGAAACTCCCTAATGGACCTTTCCCATAACTAGGTTACTTCCCTTAGTAAATCGACTGTGATGTCCCCTGATAAGGAATAATTCTACTTCCGGGGACTATGCTGATATCGATGATAATGGCGGACAACTGAGAAATTCTCAGTGCGTTTAAGAGAAATGCGTTTTATTTACTTGCAAAACTGATAAGCTAAAAAGTTATATACGGGTCGTAGGCCAGCATGTTCATGGTAATTAATATGAATTAATTAGATCCGTGGAAGGGTTATTTAAGCTCAATATAATTATGAATGTGTATGATGAAAAAACTGGCTCAAAATATCCAATTATGTTAGTGGCGAGATCTGGAACTGTTAACGTTTACAAACTGTTGTAACGTCTGTCTTATAGTATGTGATGATGTCTCAGTGGCACAGTCTCACTGGTACTTGAACTCCAAACATATATACAATAATTTTGCTGACAAGTTGTATATTCAGTCATATATGAAAACGGTCATATTCAGCATCTGTCTAAATATGATTTGTGGTTTTATTAAATACTAACACTAATATCCAGTACATAAACATCAATAATTATATTGTTTTCCGGTTCATCGCTTAAATTACAAGAAAAAAATAAATAAAATCATATGTGATGTGTGTTTTTGAGGCTTTCAATGTGCTACTGTTTTCACTCGACCGTGCGAGAGAACGACAACGTGAAACTCTGATCATGTACTGCTAGTTTTGCTATGTTTCATTATTTGAGATGTATGAAGGTGTGAAAAAAAAAGAAATTAATTGTGCAGGAACGGGCCCTTACTTATTGAATATCATTGGCACATTAATGAGGAATGTGTTGATTATCCAATTTGCCATTGTGTTAAAAGAATACTTATTGTTGGCAGTTATAATATATCTATCATAATTTCACCTCCGTCTTTTAGAATATACATCTATCAATTCCATAGCTATAAATTAAATCCAGTACCGTTATACCTGGCATCATTATATATATACACACACATACAATTAATCATTACAACAGCCTGGCTACCCTTATTATTTGAAAAAAAATATTTACGGTTCCAAAAACGACTATGTCTTCAAAATACAAAATATTTATTCATTTACTGTCCGATAATGCTACCATCTCGAACCGCTCTCTCATAGAACCAAACATTTCCCTTTTGAAATTACTATATATGTCCCCTACTATGCAACATGGCCAGTTTCTGCAGAATAAACAAGTAATAATGTGTTGTTTTACAATGAATGGTCCCATAAACCAATCAACAATAAAAGTATCAACTGAAACACTGATTGTTAATCGTTAACGTTGACTTCTCAACAGGGTATATTAATTAGCGCTACACGTGGCAAACATACCATAAAGATCGTCTGCGATAAGATTAGTTGATGTTATTGTGGTATGACAATGGATATACTGACCCATAATTATCGATAAAATTAATATACAATATCTTTTATGTCATAAATTGACGATTTACACCTCTAATCAAACTTGTATTCGTTATTAAGAAATTGTGACATTAAATTACTTATTTATTTAATTGTTCATTACTGAAGAAATTTTAAATATGAAACTATGTGGAATACTTACATTATAAATTTAAACAATTAGTAGAAATTATGTAGTCAACAATTTTCATCTTTACTCAGCACTTTGGATGTACTGACTGTCATGGGTTTGGTATTAACAGAAACCCAAATTAGTAAAATCAAGAAACAATAAAATATAAATTTTAACATACTTGGACATAAACAAAACTATGCTAAAGTTTTGACATCATTGAATATTAATTTACTGAACAAAGAAAATACTGAGCAATAGTAATTAGTTATTTTAAAGTGTTTAAAAGCAGATAATTTATAGTTGAAAGATGGTACGTGTGTCTAACTAATGTGTTCAACACCTTTGGTATGTACATGTGCAGCTTCTTTACCTTTATGTAACTCCCTACATATAGGTATTAATATATCATTTAATTGTTAAACTTAATCATGCACTCATTTTATTATTTGTGTTTGCTTATATTCGTGTAGATCTGCAGTCAATTTTAGATTATTATGGCATAGTCTAATGTCGGGGTTTATGTACGCCAATGATTAACTTGCTACTTTTTACACTTCCGAGAGACACAGTGATAATTATGTTGAATGTTACAAATTTGAAAACATTCATTTAATTACTGCATTTTGAAAGTCTACATATAATCTGTCACATTATGTTTTATTTGCCAAGATATCGCTAGTTGTCTGTGTATGCACCAATTTTCAGTTTCGTTTTAAATAAATAATAACAATTGTCATCGGATTTTGTGTATTAAATGACATGCATGCAAAACATTAATTATATGTAGTGGTTTATAACATAATGTGTGAAAAACTTAATTATTGACTCAATACTATCAGGTTGACGCACCAGTATTGACTTTTCCTCCTATATGTGTTCTGCTTGGCGAATTAAGATATAGTCCTCGGAAGTAGATAATATTTTCAGCGCATGCGCACTGCCGACAAGAACAACAAACTTCCAAGGGAGACTACCTAGTTATGGGAAAGGGCCATAGAACCTCTCCAATCCGGAATCCTTCTCAGTCCAGAAAATTTCCACAGTCCTGTTTCGTTACTTCAATGAGATATATGAACAAGAGGGCCAAGATGGCCCTATATCGCTCACATGACAATCACTATTCACTCATTAAAACATTGTTTTGAACCGGTGACCTAGTTTTTGACCCCAGACGACCTATGTTCGAATTTGTCTTACATATCATTAAGACAAACAGTCTGACTAGGTTTGGTGAAGATACGATCAAAATTTGACATCTACAGTGTTAATAAGGTTTTCCTAAGATTTGACCTTGTGACCTGGTTTTTGACCCTAGGTGACCCATATTTGAACTTGTCCTTATTATCATTAAGACAAACAATCTGACAAGGTTTGGCCAAGATCCAATCAAAACCATGACATTTAGAGCTTTTACAAGATTTTTACCTAAGATTTGACCTCGTGACCCAGTTTTTGAACCCGGCTGACACATGTTCATCCTTCACCCACATATCATTGAGGCAAACATTTTGACAAGGTTCGGTGAAGATCCAATTAAAACTGTGACATCTACAGTGTTAACAAAGTTTTTGACCTGGTGACCTAGTTATTGACCCCAGATGACCCATATTTATACTTGACCGTTATATCATTAAAACAAACAATTTGACAAAGTTTGGTGAAGATCCAATAATAACTGTGAAATCTACAGTGTTAACATGGTTTTTCATAAGATTTGACCTAGCGACCTAGTTTTTGACCCAAGATGACCCATGTTCGAACTCGTCCAAGATATTATGAAGACAAACATTCTGACAAGGTTTCATGATCATCCAATCAAAACAGTGACTTCTAGAGTGTTCACAAGGTTTTCCAGCAATTTGCCCTAGTGACCTAATTTTGCTACAGAAATTACCCATTATCAAACTTGACCTACATATTATTAAAATAAACATTCTGACAAAGTTTCATGAAGATGCAGTCAAAACAGTGATTTCTAAAGTGTTCACAAGGTTTTCCCTTATTTGGCCCTGGTGACCTAGTTTTTTACCCCAAATGGCCCAATATCGAACTCGTCCGAGATTTTGTTGATATTAACGTTCTGACCCAGTTTTGCTAAAATTGGGCTAAAAATGTGGCCCCTAGTGTGGTCACAACATAAAGTTTGACGACGCACGACGCACACCGCACGACGCCGGACGGAGAGTGATCCTAATAGCTCACTTTGTCACTTTGTGACATGTGAGCTAAAAAATCCTCCCCAATCCGGAACCTCCGTAGTCCAGACTATTTCGGTCCGAAATGCTATTATGTACTGATTTTTAAACTCCTCAATCCGGAATTTATGCAAAAAGATATACAACATGTCGTACTGTTTATTTGATCGACAATAGGTTCCCTAATTAGCCTCGGGGTTTTACTGTTAGCATCAATCGAGTGTATTTCCGTATAGTAGGGTACATGGAAGACATCATTTTGTTAATAAAGGTATTGTAGACAAATGAACTGAACTTAGTTTGACCTCTCAAAACTGAAAACAACTACATTTGTGAATTAAAATGTCTTTTAACACCTTTACACAATGAAATCAGTTCGTACTTGCCTTTATTATTGTCATTTTATAAATAACATATAGTTAGGAATAAGGTAAGCTAATTTGACAAGTCCTGAAACTTGTTTGTGAAATGTGAAAACATGCAGTAAAATCAAAGGTTTATGCAAATTGATGACCCCAGACAATTATTAGATGAGCAGTGAGGCCGACTGGATGTGTGAACAACATGATGATGAGCAGTGAGGCCGACTGGATGTGTGAACAACATGATGATGAGCAGTGAGGCAGACTGGATGTGTGAACAACATGATGATGAGCAGTGAGGCCGACTGGATGTGTGAACAACATGATGATGAGCAGTGAGGCCGACTGGATGTGTGAACAACATGATGATGAATTAAAGTGGCATTATCATTTCCAAAGTGTTCGTCACAAACTTTGTGTCCTGTATCAAGTTGACCAATAAAAATTAAAATATACGATTTTTGAGTAATTATTGCATGATTAATCATTTAATGCATTCTAGACTTTTTATTGTACATCTTATCACTTTAATATTGACCGTCGTTGCGGTTTTTTTCTTACATTTTCGAGTAAAAAGTCGGGATTTGATCAAGTCCCTGTGTTTCAATTTGGTTTTAGCTTCAGATACTCACTCATTCATAAGCGCTCATTTGTGGGATGAGTTTCCCCCATACAAATATTTATTAATTATAGCCTTATTATAAGTATACATGTCATTGTAATAAAGTAGATCTTATGAACAAAAACATTTTATTTGTTCTGCATAAAACAAGAACAATGCACAACTCCAGACAATAAAAGAACATAAACTACAGTTGTACTTACATATCAACAATAGCATACAACAGATGAGGTAAATCTTCCCTATAAACTCTAAATGGACAAAACCTCTCTAATCCAAACTTTTTTTGTCAGTCCAAAGGGAGTTCGTATTAGGGAGTTTCTACTGTATATAAATTTCAACTACCTATCACTTATTCTTATGGAGACAATATGTAATTTACGGAACTGCACAGTGCAAAACATTGTTACACAATAATATATAGCCTACCTATATGTATTAAGCAGACAATGGAACATACAGTCCTACAACTATTTTTCAATATTTTTAAATGAAGACTATTGGATATAAAGCAATTAGGACCATCAGAAGTATTTCCATAGTAAGAGACAGGGCTCCTCTAACACACTATGTCCTGGTACTCTTTCATCATGCTCATCTAAAACCTAGCTATAAATCATTCAGACCTTTTCCATCACTATGATGTGATAAAAGTGAAAATCTTTTAGTATACATCATGAACACTTAAACCCATTTAAACAAAAAAGTATTTATGCAACACGGATGCCCCCTAAAGGCCAAGTGGATTGTAAGACCAGGTTGTCTTGACCTTCGACCTCAAAAGTCAATAGGGATCACCTACATGTGATGACCAACCTCAAAACCAAATATGAGGAGCTTAGGTCAAATTGTTCTCTAGTTATTGCCCGGACAAGGTTTGGTTACGGACGGACTGACATGTGCTAAGCAATAAACCCCTTTTTCTTCAAAGGGGCATAATAACTGAACCTACGACACTGTGTCCATGTCCTACGTTTCTGTTTTTACCTTATTGACTTTAAATGGATTTCCAAACATGTGAACCCTGGTGGGAGTATTCTCAAGTTGACGTAATGGTGGTGATTCACTATGTAGTTTCTTTAAATATTCTTGATAATTGCCCATCTGTCCAATAGGTACACTATGTAACTCATCTAGAACATATACAAACCAGATTCTCAACATGTTTTATACTAAGATTACATTAAATACAGAAACAAATATTGTTTTGTTATGACAAGTACTCAATTTTCTTAAATTAACTCCCCAGTATTAAAATGATTCTTTCATGACATGACAAGTTCTCAATAATAATCCTATTGATACTAGAAAGTCTTATTTAATATGTTATACCTAAAAGCAACATTTGCAATCATTTAAGTCACAGAAATAAGTAGTTCAACCTACAATTAACAGATCTGTAATAAGGATATTTAATCAGTAACAGGGATTTTTTGGGGGTGATTTTATAGCCGAAATTTGGTCATATTCCCAATGGAAAATAGTATCTTTTTTCCCAATTTACAGACAAAAATTCCCAATCCCCAAAAATAAAACAAAAAACTTCTTTTTTTTTCAATTTTATAATTTCATTAACATCACTATTGGTAGTAATTATACCTTATTCTACTACTGTTCTATGGGAGAATAAGTAGAATAAGTTGAACATTGCAAAAATTGTAGTTATACATTTTTTTCCCAATTTTTATTAAAACACCACGAAAATTCCTAATCCCAAAGGTATGGGTCATATTCCCAAAATA
This sequence comes from Lutraria lutraria, assembly GCA_964023205.1. Lineage (NCBI taxonomy): Eukaryota > Metazoa > Mollusca > Bivalvia > Venerida > Mactridae > Lutraria > Lutraria lutraria. Next base: position 831,526 of record OZ026842.1, read on the forward strand.
CCGAGAAAAAACCCTGAGTAAAATGACCAACTATTTTTTATCAAATAAAATAAACTTCTATCAGTTTGTAAGTGCATAATGCAATAAGCCAACATATAGAGCAGGTAAGGTTAATACTTCTAATTATAGATAAATCTGTTTGTGAATTAAATTATAACAAATAATCAATATAACAAACCTGTATCTGATAATTTAGTCTTATTAGTGAAAGATGTTTGTAAGAAGTTTGTTCTCATTCTAGCAATTTGATCCAGTAAACTCTTTCTAGGTATATCATAAGGATTTCTGAAAGTAAAATAATGATTACCATTTATATTAATCTACAATTTATGTCTGTAATGTTCGGATTTATTGGCGACCTACAATTCCGGACGACCATCAAATCCGGACACCCGCTTAAATGCTTTATTTCGGCGTTTACTTAGATCATTCGTTGTTGATCACTCAAGCGCTTTATTTTGTAACAACTAAGATCAACACCTTCAATGAAATGCAAGAATATTTTATAGAAATACAGCATTTACATTATCCGCCGGTTGTTTACATGTGCGTTCACGGGGGGAAGTCTAATACAGTGCATTGCGCATGCGCAAATATTTCTGTGAGGCTCGGATTAAATTCAAAAGGGTCAAATATAAGAACATATGAGGCAGACAAACATTTCCAAAGAAGAGATAACTGCTAAAAAAACTTTATTAAAACATACCATATAATAATTAACCATCATATTATGATAAACGTTGATTTTTTATCCACAGTTTGTAACCGCACATTTTGATGATATGGTACAGTACGTGTTTATTTTTATACATTCTTGTATGCAGGGGAGATCATTTTTACTTAGAGAATAATACATATACGAGTAAAATATTTCATAAACTAATGATTGACAGTAAAAATATTCAATAACATAATAAAACAGATATGGCTTTGAGTGCAGGAAAATGACCCTTACGACATTTTTTTGACAATTTCATTTGTTGGTAGAATATGAAAGATAATTCATTTTGCTCTGTTTTAAGCTACAGTTTATGTTTCTATGTAGTATACTTCGATCGGTATTGCCATTTACACACATTGTGTGTAATAGAAAGATTTCGTCAAATTTCGACGTCACAACGTCAAAATTAGAACGCAAGCTTAATTTCATTTGATTAGTTTATCTGGCATTGAATCAGCTGTATGTGTTAAATTATTTAATATATTTTAAGTTTATTTCAATACACTGGTATACAAAGTAATTGAAGTGTTTGTCTGATACGTATACAGTGTACACGAAAACTGATTTCGGCAGCATAAATACAGATATAAATTACCATTATTCGACTGTATTGATAACTATTTGTACTTACAAACGTTCATAATAAGAATACCTCGTCTTGGTCAAAATTTGATTCTTCTGTTAATAAGAATATCCTGCTTTTACGTATTTATTCGGTATAATTATTATTTTATACACATTTTGGTCCCGGTATTACGACCATTCGGAACGTTTAAACTTTAAGCACTACCCAATTAGGCATATGTGTAAACACGCTCGTAAAACAAATGTCATTATACACGACTGAATGGTTGTAATAAACAACTGATAAAGCAGTCTTTTAGATTCAATTATCATCGGTCGATTAATTGCTGTTGTCGATATTTGTTTGCTTGTCAAGATGTTAACGTGCCGTCACAAAAAAATACAAGATTGTGCAAGGTCTTGGATAGGTACGTATATATTTGCTAATGTATCAGTGTTTTTAATGGTCCTTTATTATCCTTGTAAGTTTTTTTGAGTGAACAATTTCTATTTCATCATCATTCTTGCATTTTTAAAACATCACAGAATACTGTATATATTATCAGGGTTCTCAATAACAGCAGGCTTCAGGCCACTTTAGCAGCTTAGAAATGTGTTTGGGCAGTTAGGAATCTCTAAAGTTCATAAAATATAGCTGTAAAAATGCCCTTGGCATCACTAGCAGGCTTGTTAGTCTAACTGTTGGGCCTGTTGGCCACCAACTTATTTAGAACCCTGTATTATTAAACGTTTGTTTTGAAATGGACAAATGTGCAAGAAATTATCCAATGTCAAAAATAAAAATATTTTTTATTACAGTGGTCCCTGATCAATTGAAATTATCAGCTGATTAATAACTCATTAACTGTCATGTTAAGAAATATTTCAGATCAGATATACTTGTGTATCGAATAAGAAGCCACAAGAAAATCATGAGAATGTTTCTTTGACAAAAGGTCTTTTTATTCATCTGACAATGTCATGATGCAAACACAAAGTATATATGGAATGCTCATGACTTATGATAAACGCTGAATGAATTGACAGTGAACTAATAAATGAAATTTCTGTAAGAATTCAGTGCCTTGGGTATCAGAGGTGATATGCTGGTTTGTAACTTTATTTGCTTTATTTTTGGTTCTCAAAATTTTCATTGCATTCAAAGGATGGAATGAAATAAATAAACATTATTATCTTGATTATAATAATCAGCATTTGATTTATACATTGATGTAGTGTATGCGATTTAGAATATGAACCAATGTATATTCTGTAGTGTTAATAACATTTATATTTTGTTAGTGATCATTATTGACATTAAAAGCACATAGAGATGTTTATTATATATTTTCAGGTGTTAGAAGAGAAACCAGTGACCAACAGATGAACTGAATATTCTAATGTGTGGATGGTAATAAGTAATATCCCAAATTCAGATGTAAGGGTTACTAGTTAGTGTACCCTGAGGAGAAAAATGCTTTGAAATTAAGAAATTACTAGGACTACACGCATAATGATTAAAAGAGATGGTCTAATTGTTTCAGAGACCGACATAAGACTTTATTCATATCAATTTGTGGGGAATGTTGATTAAGACAGGGTGAATAAATGGATTTGTTTTAATAGACAAAACTTTCCATATAATTCCATATGAGGCAGTCAAGCAATATAATCCATGGTTAATTTCACTGATAAGTGGTCTGACAGGCTTTCTTTAAGTTTCTTGAAGACATTAAAGACATTGAACAGCTACTATATAAGTGACCCCCCCCCCAAAATCCACATGAGGTCTAATCTCTTAATTGTTTTATTGCCCCTAATGGGATTAATCCTGTCTTTTCACGGTCAGTTAAGTGTCTGTAGACTTGACACCTAGTCATGCATATAAGAGGGTCATAAATTCTATTGATTTTTAGTGCTAATTAGTTTATGGATAACTTCCTGTTGTTTTTTACGAGCATTTTGTGTAATTAATGAATGTTGTCCTTTAATTACCAGATTATGTAAAAACAGTTAATACATGAAAAATGCTACTGAATGCTTCTTCTATTTCTAAATCAAATAATTCTATTTATACATGAAATTATTTTTTGCAAGATAACTATTATAATCGGACTATGTTTTCCCTTGGTTTATACAATATAAATTGAGACAATATATTGGTTAGAAATATTAAATAGGTATAAAAGGTGTTAGGATACGTTTGTATTAATTTTACAAAATAGACATTTAAATTATCAAAATCAACCAGACCTAACTAATTGGTGCGAGATACATATATTTGCTAATGTGTTTGAAGCGTTGAGCATTTATTTGAGTAATTAATTTCTTTAATCATATTAAATAAGCTGTCTTATTCTTAATATTTTTCATTTAATATAAACATACTTTAAAAGAAGTTATAATTTATATTTTTAATTAAACATTGAATCAATTTAAGTATCTACACAGTAACTATATATTAGCCATAAAAAGTGACTGATTATGTAATTAGAAGCTAGTCTATCAATGACCCTGTCAGTTTTATTGGACTCCCTACTGTGGAATATACAGGACTGCTGGGTCTTAGTCACATGCCTAGCATTCCTGGTTCAATGTCTTTAAACAGCTACTATATAAGTGACCCCCCCCCCCAAAAAAAAAATCCACATGTGGTCTAATCTCTTAATTGTTTTATTGCCCCTAATCAGATAAAACCAGTCTGGTCAAGGTCTGTAGACTTGACACCTAGTCAAAAAGTGGGGTAATAAATTTTATTGATTTACAGTGATAATAAGTTTATGACTAAATTGCTTTTGTTTTTATAATATGCATAGAGTAACAGATATGTAAACAGGTGCTAGTCTATCAATGCCCCTGTCTGTTTTATTACCCCCTACTGTGGAATTAGGGGACTTTCTGGCCCATAAGTCACATGTCTCGCATTCCTGGTTCAATGTCTTTAAGTACTGTAAGGTGTAACCTCATCCCTGATATACCGGCAGGTGGAACCATCATTTCAGGGTAAGAGTCAGGAGCTGGAGGAGGACTTTTCATAACAATGACTTCATTCTCATTGCTGACAGCTGTCTGATTTTTCTCTTACAAATACTTATGATTTGTGAATGGATGTAAAACAACTTAGTAATAATTTAATCGTTTTGAAGTATCATTTTCCCGTCATACCAGAAATGAAAACAAGGAACATTTATTGAGGACAACACATTTAGTATTACATATGAACATAAAATGTTTATTACTCAATTTCTTATTTTTGATATACTAATATACACAAACAATGATTGATTAGGCCCAGAATAATTTCATTAAAGATGCTTATATGACTATGATGAAAATAAATATTCACCAAACCCAATTTTGTTCTCCATTTGTATCTTGGAATGGAATAGCTTTGTATGTTTTACCAGACTTGTTGACCACTTCAGCAGGATCAGTTAGTTTTCATGCAGCCAACCTCCATTACAGATTGTATCAGACCAAATGCTCCATCAATACAACACATGAATGTTTCAAAATCATATTAATGTGTTAAGTTGTGAACAATGTGTTACAAATCTATGAACTAATTGCAATAACTTATTTATCATTATGCATTTAAAATATGTACACTCTGACTGTACATTATTTATTTAAAATTCACTTTGAAATTGTCTTTCTTTTAGGTACATGTTAAACCTTGTATACTATTACACACCACCTTTCACTGTAACCATGTTTATAAAAAATAATTATGGCACATACTTATGACATCATTGACATCCTGACCCATCAGTTCCTGTATGAATTTATATTTACATTGTGTATTATTTATTAAGTAAAATTGATAACTCAGCTGATCATGTACTTCATATAGGCTGTTGAATGAACAGTCAAAATATCAATAGATAGGCTACAAAAAATCAATACAGGATGCCATGTATTACTTTTTTACTTTGAACTCACTGAACAGTCGGTCAACACAAGAGAGGAATAAATCTGGTATTACGAACTTAATTTGTTTTGTCTTCCTAAAACATGGGACCATTATAATGGCCCCAGATCAAACCAACAAATAAACAGCGAATGTCTCTAAAAGGAATTCAAACAAATTTACTGTTATGTGAATCTGATCGAAAGAAGTACACACATTCCAGACAGGTATGCAATATGGGTCCCCACGGTGCCGGTGTACTACATAAAATTTATTTAAATGAAGAAATTTTCACGATTATACACACAATTATATTAACCATATTCACTCACTCACATAATATTTTTACAACTTGATCACTATCGAAATGCCAATGTTTTAAGTCATTTCGTGTCAATATTGGTACAGATATGAAGATCGTAGCGGGAGACAACTCCATGCAGCCGGTGTACAGTATACGTACATAAATGTCTAAATATTTATTGCATCACTCTATTTTCCCGCTGAAATTGATTTCATTTGTTTATCATTTGTTTATGACGTCATGACCTGTCTAATTAGTGTAATATTTCATTGCAAAAGACACACATATGTAAAATGGAGAGGAAGGATAGGGTTTAATTCGTAACTGCTTGTGAATAGAGCGAAATGGAGGTAAAATAAATGAACATCAGAGTTCAATGTACGTTAGCTAAATATACGGGATGTTTTGTATGCAAGTGATAAAAATTCCGGGAATTTACCCGTAAATTATCAGTAGTGGGCGTTTATATGTTGGTAACATCGCGATATTCGTGTTTACACATGGAGTCAGATTAGCGCGGTAAAAAAGGACCGGCAGACGACTCGTATTTAAACTTGGTTTAAAGCGAGCAAACTGAATCTTTCACGAAGTCAGGTTAAAAATGCAATAAAAAATAATCAATTATTTGTTAAACGTACATTTTTGGTGCGGTTTCTTCATGTAAAGCACGCAAAACAGCGAATGTTAAACCCGGAAATAAATTATTGTTTACATAGCGTCATTGGATACGCGCGGTCATGTATAAACCTTTGTATCGACGTTCTCGTCTCATTGTCGTAAGGGACGTTTTCCTGCGCTCGACGTCATATGTTATTACTGCCGACTAAGTGTCCGGAAACATGGTACTGTTTTAAGCAAAGTTAACACAATTTAATGACCCCACGTCGGGGCCTTAACATGTGTGTTCTTTATTTATAAAGTAAAATAAAAACATGTCGTCATATTGGACTTGAACCTAGCTTCCTGCAGGTAAATTATCTAGCATCAAATGTAAACAGTTTTTAAGATATTGTAAAAAATGTGCGAAAAGTGTCCGGTCATAGGTCGCCAACCAGTATGGTTTATTGAATAACTTGTTTAACATTCGATCTGTATTTAAATCTTGATGCACATGCATTATTGTCAAAACATAAATTCGAACATTGAATATATTAATGTTTGTTATCTCTGGTTAAACATGTGCCGAGCCTGAGCGGTTAAGTTTGTTTAACCAGCGATAACAAACATTAACATGTTATACTAATCAATGTATAGGATATATGTCTAATATGCAGTGATCTCCCTCACTTTGATACTGAGAGTATATTTTCCTGAAATTCTATGTCCAAATGACTTGATTTGGACTTTAATTTAGGGGTCCTGAGTAGACTTTCAGGCAAATTTATTGCAGAAAAACACGTCCCATAAAGCCCTGAATCTATAATTACGGAAATATATCTAGAAATAATTATTTTGGAAATTGAAAGAATGTATATGACATGCACCTGCCAAGAAGTGACGTGTAGTACCAAGCTGCTCTATAACTATCAACAGGGACAGCAGTCAATTAAAAGAAACACATTTATTGTAACTTTTGCTGTACAAATAACCACTTCTCCTTGAAGTGGCCCTACAACTCCCTAAATTGAGATGAGGGAAAAATCACTTCTCCCTAAAATCAGAGGCTAGCTTAAGCCCTGAATATATGGAAACAGATTAAATGAATACAAACCTAAATTGTTGAGGTTTTATTCCTTTATCAGGTACACCAATAGTAAATGTATTATAATCAGTTAGTTCTTGTTTAAGACACGACAAATTCCCTCCAACATTCTTCAAGAGTTGACTAAAATCCTTCCTCTGGAGAACTGAAGTCTTCATTCTGTAAAGTGAAGCATCATTAATTAGTGAGCTTTTCAATTCATACGCAGAACCAATCAAAGCCATTAGTTTTGTGTTTTGGCAGTTTTTCAAATTGCAATTTTCTAAAATAATTAGCTCTACTTTTTCTTTGAAAACAGCCAAGCTAAGAACTTATAAGTCACAAAGCAAGAAAAAAGAGGGTCATTTGGAGATGAAATTTGTTAAAATTTTTCTACACAAGTCCAAGTAAATTCAAGTGACCCTAAGGTCTAGGCCAATTTTTACCCTAGGGCCATAATTTGAACAAACTTGGTAGAGGTCTGCTAGACAATACTACATACAAAATATCTCTAGGCTCTATGCCTTGTGGTTTCAGAGATTTCTTAAATTTTCCTATATAAGCCTATATAAATCAAGTGACCCCTTGGGCAGGCCATTTTGACCCTAGGGCAATAATTTGGTCAAACTTGGTAGAGGTCCACTAGACAATGTTACATACCAAATATCTAAGGTCTAGGCCATGTGATTTTGGAGATGAAGATTTTTCAAATTTTATTATATACTAGAAGCCCAAGGGCAACATGTCGAGCCCCTGTTTAGCCAGCTTGTGATCTTGACCTTTGAACTACAAGTATGGGTGATATTCATGACACATCATTTCATTGAAGTAAACTTTTATACCAATATATTTAAAAATCCTTGAATGCAAACAGAAGTTACAGCCCAAACAAGGAAAATATATTTGACCGAATGTGTAATCTTGACCTTTGACCTATAAAAAACTGGGTGTTGCCCAAGACACATGGTCGCATTGTATTATGACAAGTCATTTTTAAATAATTTAATGCATAAGGGAGATACAGCCCGGACAAGGTGTATTATGCTCATTTTTGACATTTGACCTCTAAGTGTGACCTTGACCTTTGAGCTAGAGACCTGGATCTTGCACACTGCACACCGTCTCATGGTGTTTAACAAATATGCCAAGTTATCTTAAAAAGTTTCTATGTATAAGGGAGATACAGCCCGGACAAGGTGTATTATGCTCATTTTTGACATTTGACCTCTAAGTGTGACCTTGACCTTTGAGCTAGAGACCTGGATCTTGCACACTGCACACCGTCTCATGGTGTTTAACAATTATGCCAAGTTATCTTAAAAAGTTTCTATGCACAAGGGAGATACAGCCCGGACAAGGTCTATAATGCTCGTTTTTGACGTTTGACCTCTAAGTGTGACCTTGACCTTTGAGCTAGAGACCTGGATTTTGCGCACTGCACACCGTCTCATGGTGTTTAACAATAACGCTAAGTTATCTTAAAAAGTTTTTATGAATAAGGGAGATACAGCCCGGACAAGGTCTATAATGCTCGTTTTTGACGTTTGACCTCTAAGTGTGACCTTGACCTTTGAGCTAGAGACCTGGATTTTGCGCACTGCACACCGTCTCATGGTGTTTAACAATTATGCCAAGTTATTTTAAAAAGTGTCAATGCATAATGGATATACAGCCCAGACAAGGTCTATAATGCTCATTTTTGACGTTTGACCTCTAAGTGTGACCTTGACCTTTGAGCTAGAGACCTGGATTTTGCGCACTGCACACCGCCTCATGGTGTTTAACAATTATGCCAAGTTATTTTAAAAAGTGTCAATGCATAATGGAGATACAGCCCGGACAAAGATCCGGACAGACACACTAACTAACTCACTCACTCAGGCGGGCTCGACAAAAATGAACATACGGAAGTAAATATAAACTCAGAAATTTGAACATACTTAAGTAAATACATACTCAGAAATTTGAACATACAGAAGTAAATATAAACTCAGGAATATGAACACACAGAATTGAATATAATTTCAAGACTTAAGTATAAACTCGGTAATATGAACAAACAGACGTTAAGCGAAAGATGTAGATATACAAATGAAAAAGTCAGGGGGGAAAAAGTGGCCTAGAGGGGGAAGAAATGGCCTGGGACACTTTTTCCCCAGGGAAAAAAAAGGCCTAGGCCAATTTTTCCCCGGGGGAAAAGTGGCCAGGGGGGAAAGAATGGCCTATTACACCGGGTCCATAATTTGAACAAACTTGGTAGAGGGCCACTAGACAATGCCAAATACATAACATCTAAGCTCTAGGCCTTGTGGTTTCAGAGAAGAAGATTTTTCAAATTTTCCTATATAAGTCTATATATAAAGGTTTTTCTATTTGTTGCCATAGCAACCAGTTTTTAATGAAATTTAATTTTTAGAACAACTCTGAAAGGGGACCACCCAAGGATCATTCCAGCCACGTTTGGTTACAATCAGCATAGCGGTGCTGGAGGAGATGTTGTTTAAAATAAATATAAACGACACTTCACGACGAACGCTGAGTAATCACAAAAGCTCACCTTGAGCACATTGTGCTCTGATGAGCTAAAAATTAAGTTCACATGTCCACTTGCTTTAGCACTCACCTAGAACTAACTTTAATCCCTTCATGAGGAGGTATCTTCGATCCTACTGAAGCTACAAGTCTATCCATTTCCATTTTAGCCTGAAATTTACCAGTACATTACTAAACATATCATGAAGTATAGTATAGTCATACAGTACTGTTCTGCTGAGCATGGAGTCATACAGTACTGTTCTGCTGAACATGGAGTCTGATAATACAACCAACTTGTTATTATGACCATTTTGTAACAGAACCAAATACTTTCCTAATGTTAGTACCGTGTGAATTGTTGTTGTTGATTTTCAACATTAGCTTCATTTGACAAGGGAACAAACTTGTGAAAATGTTTGGCGATGAATAAAAATCAAAAGCTACTAAAGGATGAAAGCATGTGGGGCTGGCATGTTTAAGTGATGGTGTAAATTGGAGAAACGGCCACACAAACCAAAAACACATTTATCTCATATATACATTCAAATTTCTAATTACTGGTGTCTACAGATAGCTAATACATAATACATACTGTAACTAATAAGCATTTCGTCTATTTCAAACAATGAAACGATAAATTTCATCTTTTTTAACCAAAGAAATCATCAAGTATGCTTACCATATTCTTTAATTTCTTGAGGTATGTAATAACACTGTATGAAAGACAATTATCCATGTTGTCAGGCACTAGGTTATGTGCACCCATTCTAGCCAAGGCTCTCTTTAATGGCTAAAGATACAAAATATTTTAATATTATCTTATAAACACTGACAATGTGAAACAAAACATCCTAATGAAATATATAAATATTTCTTTATATGGTATGATGAACAAATAACAAGAACATAAACAATATGGCCATGATGGCTCTGTAAATGCTCACCAGGAACAAGAGGGCCATGATAGCTCTGTAAATGCTCACCAGGAACAAGATGGCCATGATGGCCCTGTAAATGCTCACCAGGAACAAGAGGGCCATCATGACTCTGTAAATGCTCAACAGGAACAAGAGGGCCATCATGGCTCTGTAAATGCTCACCAGGAACAAGAGGGCCATCATGACTCTGTAAATGCTCACCAGGAACAAGATGGCCATCATGACTCTGTAAATGCTCACCAGGAACAAGAGGGCCATCATGACTCTGTAAATGCTCACCAGGAACAAGATGGCCATCATGACTCTGTAAATGCTTACCAGGAACAAGAGGGCCATCATGACTCTGTAAATGCTCAACAGGAACAAGATGGCCATCATGACTCTGTAAATGCTCACCAGGAACAAGATGGCCATCATGACTCTGTAAATGCTCACCAGGAACAAGAGGGCCATCATGACTCTGTAAATGCTCACCAGGAACAAGAGGGCCATCATGACTCTGTAAATGCTCACCAGGAACAAGATGGCCATCATGACTCTGTAAATGCTCACCAGGAACAAGGGGGCCATCATGACTCTGTAAATGCTCACCAGGAACAAGATGGCCATCATGACTCTGTAAATGCTCACCAGGAACAAAAGGGCCATCATGACTCTGTAAATGCTCACCAGGAACAAGATGGCCATCATGACTCTGTAAATGCTCAACAGGAACAAGAGGGCCATGATGGCTCTGTAAATGCTCACCAGGAACAAGATGGCCATGATGGCCCTGTAAATGCTCACCAGGAACAAGATGGCCATCATGGCTCTGTAAATGCTCACCAGGAACAAGATGGCCATCATGGCTCTGTAAATGCTCACCAGGAACAAGATGGCCATGATGGCCCTGTAAATGCTCACCAGGAACAAGATGGCCATCATGGCTCTGTAAATGCTCACCAGGAACAAGATGGCCATGATGGCTCTGTAAATGCTCACCAGGAACAAGATGGCCATCATGACTCTGTAAATGCTCACCAGGAACAAGAGGGCCATCATGACTCTGTAAATGCTCACCAGGAACAAGAGGGCCATCATGACTCTGTAAATGCTCACCAGGAACAAGATGGCCATCATGACTCTGTAAATGCTCACCAGGAACAAGAGGGCCATCATGACTCTGTAAATGCTCACCAGGAACAAGAGGGCCATCATGACTCTGTAAATGCTCACCAGGAACAAGATGGCCATCATGACTCTGTAAATGCTCAACAGGAACAAGATGGCCATCATGACTCTGTAAATGCTCACCAGGAACAAGATGGCCATGATGGCCCTGTAAATGCTCACCAGGAACAAGATGGCCATCATGGCTCTGTAAATGCTCACCAGGAACAAGATGGCCATGATGACTCTGTAAATGCTCACCAGGAACAAGAGGGCCATCATGACTCTGTAAATGCTCACCAGGAACAAGATGGCCATCATGACTCTGTAAATGCTCACCAGGAACAAGAGGGCCATCATGACTCTGTAAATGCTCAACAGGAACAAGATGGCCATCATGGCTCTGTAAATGCTCAACAGGAACAAGATGGCCATGATGGCCCTGTAAATGCTCACCAGGAACAAGATGGCCATGATGGCCCTGTAAATGCTCACCAGGAACAAGAGGGCCATGATGGCTCTGTAAATGCTCACCAGGAACAAGATGGCCATGATGGCCCTGTAAATGCTCACCAGGAACAAGAGGGCCACCATGACTCTGTAAATGCTCACCAGGAACAAGAGGGCCATCATGACTCTGTAAATGCTCAACAGGAACAAGAGGGCCATGATGGCCCTGTAAATGCTCACCAGGAAAAAAGCTCATTTGGAGACGAACATTGTTAAAATTTTGCTACACAAGTCCAAGTAAAACTAGAACTATCACTAAAGGTGATGAATACCCCCAGATGCGGCCTTGACACAGTTATTGTTACATTTTACAGAGGGAAATATAATGCATTTTTTTAATACCTGCAAATTGTTGCTTAGATATATCCTGACCAGTTTCTAAATATACATTATATAAAAAATAACAAAGGGCCATAACTTATTAAAATTTACTTGGACAAAGCCTATTGTGGACATGCACAACTTGGCAAACTACTTATCACTTCTAAGAAGTTTCACTGAATTCCTGCATGTAGTTGCTGAGAAATAGTACGGACAAAATTTACCTCATTGTATAAAACAAAGGGCCATAACTCAGTGAAAATTACTCCAAACAAAACCTGGTTATTGCATGCACAACTTGGCTTACTTTTTTTAACTTCTGTGAAGTTTCATTGAATTCCTATGAGTAGTTACTGAGATATTGTATATACACTGTATAAAAAACAACAAAGGGCCATAACTCAGTGAAAATTTAACCAATCAAGACAAGGCATGCACAACTAGGCTAACTACTCATCACTTCTGAGAAGTTTTATTGAATTCCTGGCAGTAGTCAATGAGAAATAGTCAGGACAAAATTTGCCTATTGTATATACTGTAGAAAAAAACAAAGGGCTATAACTCAGTGAAAATCAATCTAAATGAAAAATGATTTAAGCATGCACAAAAAGGCTAACTACTTATTACTTCTGTGAAGTTTTGAAATCCTATGAATAGTTGCTGAGAAATTGTCCGGACAAAATTTGCCTAATGTATATACTGTATAAAAACAACAAAGGGCTATAACTCAGTGAAAATTAATCCGAACGAAAATTGCTTTAAGCAAGCACAACAAGGCTTACTACTGATTACCTCTGTGAAGTTTCATTGAGATCCTGTGAGTAGTTCCTGAGAAATTGTCCGGACAAAATTTGCCTATTGTATATACTGTATAAAAACAACAAAGGGGTATAACTCAGTGATAATTAATCCGAACGAAAATTGCTTTAAGCATGCACAACTACGCTTACTACTGATCACTTCTGTGAAGTTTCATTGAGATCCTGTGAGTAATTGCTGAGAAATTGTCCGGACAAAATTTGCCTATTGTATGTACTGTATAAAAACAACAAAGGGCTATAACTCAGTGAAAATTAATCCGAACGAAAATTGTTTTAATCATGCACAACTAGGCTTACTACTGATCACTTCTGTGAAGTTTCATTGAGATCCTGTGAGTGATTGCTGAGAAATTGTCCGGACAAAATTTGCCTATTGTATATACTGTATAAAAACAACAAAGGGGTATAACTCAGTGAAAATTAATCCGAACGAAAAATGCTTTAAGCTAGCACAACTTACTACTGATCACTTCTGTGAAGTTTTATTGAAATCCTGTAAGTAGTTGCTGAGAAATTCTCCGGACAAATTGTGTCTACAGACGCACGGACCGACCGACCGACCGACCGTCAAGCGTGAATCCAATATAGCCCCAATATATTTCATATCTGGGGGTATAATAAACAGTATCACTCTTTGTACACTATCTAGATATACATCAAGCTGATATAAGACCCCTATCAGTTTTATGATGTCTGACACAGTGGGAGACCAATATACTTCCTGCCAATAAACGTCATAAAAGCCTGACATTTTATATTTAAACGACCGACCGACCGACCGTCAAGCGTGAATCCAATATACTATATAGCCCCCATATATTTCATATCTGGGGGTATAATCAAGTGATCCTAAGGTCAGGGCCAATTTTTACCTTAGGGCCATAATATCAACAAATTTGGAAGAGGTCTGCTAGACAATACTACATACAAAATATCTTAGCTCTTGGCCTTGTGGTTTCGGCGAAGATTTTTTAAAATTTTCCTATATAAAATAGAATAAACCCCAGGGCAGGTCAAATTTTGACCAGGGGGCCATATAGTCTAGTCAAGTTATGACAAATTTTGGTCGAACCCAGGACAAAATGGTACAGAAATGAAATATGGCTCATTTGAAAGCTTAGACTTTCTACAATATCAAGATTAAAATAGGACAAAATCGGATCGGCCGTTTTTCCAGAAATTCGTTTTAAGTATAGGCCATCATTTATCAAATAATACGTCAATAGCATGTTAACTGATTCAATAACTTCGACAAATACATCAGATAAATTATAAATATCTATTAAATTTTACAAAACATGAATAATATCAGCCCTGCATAATACAAAAATACAAAAAATAAAAGATGTTTAAGCATTTGTACTGTTTGAAATCAAAATTAGATGTTAAATTACCCCACCCACTTATGGTAACATAGAAATTAGACTAATCTCGTGAAAGTTTATACAATTTTACAGATCTTTACAACATAACCCGTAAGAAAGTAGATCTCTTTCAGATTCCTGAAAAATAAGTTATCCATTTTCAAGTCTGGTTGCCATGGCAACTAAAAATAGTTAAAAAATCCTAAATTCCTCTCCAAAGCGAAAAGCCTATAGCTTTGTTATTTAATTGACGCCATGTCTAATGATCCTTCAATCTAAACCCAACAATTTTTACCCCAGAGTCAAAATTGGCTACGCTCCTGGTCTCCATCATGATATGGTCTAACTAAGGTATTTGATTTGCATCCATCATGCATGGTGGGTCTTTGTTTCGATGCGTTTAACGCTGTTTTCAACGATATTCAACGACGGCCATTTCACCAAACCAGTTTTCACAGACTGCATTCTAACAA
Organism: Lutraria lutraria; assembly: GCA_964023205.1. Lineage (NCBI taxonomy): Eukaryota > Metazoa > Mollusca > Bivalvia > Venerida > Mactridae > Lutraria > Lutraria lutraria. The sequence goes on from OZ026842.1 coordinate 846,817, forward strand.
GTACTTGCTTAATTACCATCATACATGGAGTTAACAACTTCTCCACATAAGGAAATCAACAAATACAGCACACTTAACTACTGGATCATGACCGCGGCCCATTGATTCTATACCTCATGAAGTCCGAAAATTCACACTCCTTCAGTCCAGACTGACTGCATCCCTGATCATTCTTTATTTTATATTGAGTTTCCTATGAAATTCTGGAAAAGCTTTGTAAATACGTACATGTATCAATGTAATGCACTTGTAGGCATTTCTAACCCGACACTAATAAAATGCCACCTACTATGATTATTTATTAGGCCACACCAATTTAATAACTTGTTCATAAGATTTTTTCTGACGAAAGCAAGCGAGCGAGCGAAATATTTTTTTAAATATACTTTTTACTTTTCCGATTTTAGCGAGCGGGCGAAATATTTTTGAAAAATATCATCTTTAATTCCTTCTTTCAAACAAGAAAGTGGGAATGCGAATAAAAAGTCTGTGTTAATTTATTTCAATAACTGTTACCGTTTACCAGTAAAAACGCTTTTAATGTCCTTATTCAATTGTTTTCTGATGAAAATTGTTGAATCACCCGGAACGAAAGGAGTCAGAATTTTTATCAGCCGAGACAAATGTGGGTACCTTAAGACCAGCACTTATCTGTAAAAAAACATTGTGGGAATGAGCAAGCGATAATAGGAAGCAAAAATAAAAATATTACTTTTCTAATTTTGATAATAATAATAGGAGCGACAAATCGGATGAACAAGTACTGTAATTAAATTGGTGTGGCCTTAACGAGTTTTGTTTAAACTTTGAATATAGATAACTGAACAATGTAGTCATACTTCCCCATTATTTGGTCTCACTTGATAAACATACAGATATAAAACTTAACAAATCAGAAATATAATTGTAAAATCCTGATTCACAAAATGGCTTATGACGCAAAATTCTGATAATCTGTAAAGTCAGTTAATTTAGCAGAACAGGTTATACGTCCGAGTAATAATTATTAGTTCATAATGTATGTCCTCAAATGGCTCTCACAACATGAACATCTAAGGCCGGTTCAATTGGACTCTCGTAAGAAGAGAATACGCCAGCTGAAAGAGCTTAGAAGAGAAACCCAATCGAACGCAATCGCGGCCGAAATGTCTGCATCCCAATAATCTTTGAATCATATGGATAAACTATTGAACACGCTGACACTGTAAACAATGTATTTATTAAAACTTTCTTTTTTATTGTGAGTGGAAACAATAGGGTTTTTAAGAAAAGGCAATTTCAAACGGTATTGTTTGTTTGGTCATGCTGTATGGTCATGTGAATAATATCTCGCCCCCGTCTTCTACCCATCGGGCGGAATTAATAGAAGAGCTTCTAAAATTAGAAGACAATTAATCGAACAGTTCGGAAGAGCTCTGCCTCTTCCGATAGCTCTTCCATTTGACCAATCGAACTGGCCTCCTCTCTCTCATCGACAGCGCATACGATCAGAATACCCATTTGGGAATATTCCCCCATTCCTGCACTAGGGCCTACTTCAGATCATGGAGATTGCCAGGGGCTGCTGGTCGACTCTGAATAGAAATTAACTCAACTGTGCAGTTGTACTTGAATTTGTTGTACGCTATTGTGAAAAGATTAATTTTGTTCTTGCAGTAAAAATATCATTATCCTAATACATTCCTATTTACTTATAGGTGTCTTAATAGTTCTAATCTTAATTTCAGCTTATTTCATTTATAAACACATCCATGTAAAATTTGAGATGGGTTATTTCATGGAAACAGAGTCTTAATTGGATGATTGGTCGGTAAAATTAACGAAACAACTTGTTTTGTTTGACCTCAGAGAATACTTGTAGATATATAATAATGCAATCGTATTAAGTGAACCATTTTTCAACTCACGTGAAAAAGTACTGCACAGCTGACCGCGTAATAATCGCGTTTGAATGTATGTTTGTCATCGGCCGCAACAAATTATTGGTATTGTTGATCAACTGTTTTTGTAATGTCAGGTATTTTTTTGGCTTATCAGCTAAATATTTGTGTAGAAGGTCTCTTTAATTTTGCAATACAAGCATTGCATGTCAACTTTCAGCCTATAATATCATGACATTAATAGATGCAGAAAGACAATGTTTTCGGATAACAATGTCAATTTAAAAAAAAGATAACGAAAGTATAAATTTTAAAGTATATATTAAGAATATATTCGTCTGCTCAGGAAGTGTTTATCATATTTTTTCTTCAATACATAACATTTTATATTCTTTACTATCCATGATATATAAAACTATTTAAAAATTGAAATGTCATAAATACTTGGACTCAGTTGGTCTTCCTTAATAGATGAGACATTCGCTCAGAAATCTGATTTTATCCTGGTTATTAGTTTGAGTAATATTCGGTGAAAATATTCAGCCTAAATCGAAAATTACAAAGCATCTGCAGCATGTTAGTCACCTGCATGCACGAAACAACCATGAACAGTATTGGAACAATTATCATTTCTTTGCTGCAATTGGTTATGCTATGAAAACTAGTAATAACTTAAACTATTTTGATAGTAAGTTGATATATTTTGATTGTTTATTCTTTATTCATTCAAATCAGATGTCTAGTTTTGAAATTAGTTACCCACTTGCGCAAAATGCGGATTGTTAAGCTGTCATATGTTTGATAGATCCCAATCTCAGTGATTATCGAAAAGCCAGTCATTATCATTACTTTCTCATTGGTTTACATTTTTGGAAGTTTGCTACATTTATTTCTATTTGTATTTTCATAAAAAGTCATTTTTCTGCAAGGAGTCACTCTTCATTGTTCACATATTTGATAAACATGAACAAAAATAGGAAGAAAACATATGTTCATTCTTTGTTTTTCTAGACAAATAAAAAGTCGGGAGTCCGTGATATAATATACATATTCACCCCATGTACGGTTTTGCTGCAAAAAGTGTGGTCTCATTTGATAGAAAGTGGGATACTAAAACCAAAGCTTCCTCTTTTGAAACGTTCAGTACAAAAACAGGCTCGAAAAGCCTTCGGTCGTGATCAACAATACATTAACGTAAGCCTGGTCAAGTATACATTAGGTTAGGACTCTTTATTGATAACCGACTATCAAAATCATACCTTAATATAGCTAGGTAGATATTCAGCTATATAGAGCGATTTCTTAGTATATCAACTCCTAAGAACATCAAGACGATAGTAGGCCGACTTATTAGACGTCAATTAATGAAAACGACGCACTAAAGTACGAGGCAATACGGATTTTATACGCAACTGTACCAGTTTTCGGATAGTGAAATTATCCGAAAATGAAAAGCTTATTTATTTTGTTAAAACTGGTCAGATTTTGGCCTATTTTATTTTTCATGTAAGTTATCATATACATGATCGTTTTATAACAAAATAAATTCTGTACCATTTAGTCCTACCCCAGCTGTTAATTTGACTGGACTAATAATTTGAACGAACTTGGTAGAGGTCCGCTAGACAATACAACATACAAAATATCTAAGCTATAGGCCTAGTGGTTTCGGAGAAGAAGATTTTTTAAATTTTGCTACAATAAGTCTATATAAATTAAGTGACCGCCGGGGCGTGGCCAATTTTGACCTGTGGACCATAATTTAAACAAACTTGGTAGAGGTCCACTAGACAATGCCACATACAAAACATCTAAGCTCTAGGCCTTGCGGTTTCGAAGAAGAAGATTTTTAAAATTTTCCTATATAGTCTTTATAAATCAAGTGACCCCCCCGGGGCAGGGCCAATTTTGACCCTATGGCAATAATTTGTGCAAACTTGGTAGAGGTCTATTAGACTATGCTACACACCAAATATCAAAGCTCTAGGCATTCTAGTTTTTGACAAGAAGATTTTTTTAATTTCCTATATAAGTCAATGAAAAATCAAGTTAACCACGGGGTGGAGCCAATTTTTACCCCAGGGAAATAATTTGATCAGACTTTGTAGAGTTCCATTAGACAATGCTACATACCAAATATCTTGGCTCTAGGTCCTGTGGTTTCGGACAAGAAGATTTAAAAGGTTTTATTGTATTTGTTAAATGACACATAACTATTTATATCTCTTATCTTGAATGACACATTTATAACTAAACAGATATATAGTCTATATGTACTTGAACAGTGTTCAAAATTAGCATTTTGAAATTACTCGCCATTCGGGCCAGTAACTTTTGTAGTAACTTAACAAAAGTTACTCGCCCAAAACCAAATTTACTAGCCCGAATTACAAAACCCTGTATTGACATATTTTTCCTTGTTAACCCATTAACGCTTAGAGGTAAACATTTATATCTCTTATCACTAACCATTACAGTTTATTGGGCAAATTTGTTAATCTGAAACCCATTGTGTTTAAATTAAGGTATCTGGCTTGGATGTCAGGTCAAATAGAGTTTCACTAAGTTCTAGATTTAAAAACTAAACCATAATTATATACTAAAATAAACCCACTGTATAAAGTGCATTGCAAGTAATTTTAAACAAATATTACATTTGATTGGTCTTCTATAAACCAATATCGCACAGGGCTTGACACTAACTTTTTCAAGAGGGAGTCAGCAGAACTACTTGCATAGAAAATGAGGAAGTCCTTGCAAATTATAGGTAGTCCTCATTTTAATACATAAGATATTCATTTCAAATTCAATGCCTTTCGAGTGTAGTTTATTAGAATACAAGACGAGTAGGAACGTCATGCAGATTTTCACAAATGTATTGAACTAAGTTATACTGGTTACATCACATCAGATCTAACAAAAGTTTGTAACCTTCATTATTTGATTTACTTAAATTTATAGAATTCAGGTAACCCAAATTTCAAATAGCCCGACAAAATACCTAGCTTGGAAACCAAGGTAGTCCTTGGAGAAAATAGGAAGCCTCAGGCTAATGGACTCTGTATATAGGAATATATTACAACAAGTAGTCTTAAAATGACTATAAATGTATAAAGCAGGGAACCGTGACTCTTTTTTTGGATAAAGTCATCCATTCTTTAGATACTTGACTTCAAAGAAATTCTGTACCCAGAACCCCGCTGTTTATTACGTAACACTCCATGGATAAAAAATGAAAAGAAGTATCAAAATTCTGAGGCACAGTTCCCTAGATTAACATTCCCGCTACAAAATACCGAAAACCGCTTTGAAATCCGTCATCAAATAAGACAGCTGTGTTTTTTAAGCTGAGCAATTAACAATTAAAGCGTCGGATCATTATCGTCTTGTGAAATCAACGAATTTGACGCACCCCATTCAATTTTGATAGCTAATCAAAATCACTTATGTTTACCGTTCAATAATTGAAACCACGCCCAGGTTTGATGTCTAGTAAGAGATTTTTTAACAAATTTTTGTCATTAATGAATTAATAGTATCATATCGTACCAATACAATGCACATTACGTTAGAGATGTTTAAGGCTGATAAAGAAAAGTCGATAAAGGGTTGCAGTATTTATCGCAATAAAACACCATTTTTGAGCATTCGGTTAGTATTTTTTGTTGCTTGGTATCAAAGTATAATATTTAATCTTTGTAAATAACGTAAAATATCGTTTTACGTTGTTTTAGCGATTTTATCCAAGCCAGATACGTTAAGCCATTTTTTAATCATTAAAAGTTTGTAGAGAATAGATATTCTTTTTTTTTTTTAGAAACCATTATTCTGTCTCTATCAGACAATTTACAGATTGTAACTTCAATTTCTTTGGCTCTTACTCATATTATCTTGTTGTTGCAATATTATTAAAATGTAATGGGAGATACTTTTATGAAATTAACCTATAGAATAATAATCAAACATAAACTGAGATTTTCATAAAACTTACTTTGTGCAGATTTCATCCTGAATGTGTCTCGCAAGATTAAATTTCAAAGATAAGATACCTCAATTAGAAAAGATTATCATCAAACATCCATTAAATGATGTATGGTTGCACGATGTATTGCTGTTATCCGAAATTCGTATACTTTATGGAAATATAAATGTAATGACTGTTCTTCAAAATTAACGAGTCTTTGATACTTTGTTGGTCATAATGCTTAATGAAACATTATATTGGATAACATAAGATACACTAAGTACATTAAAAACATGTGATTGTCGAGTGAAGTGTGTAACAATTTTCGGAAAATACGACATGGACCATACGGTACGGTACAAACTTTATCCAGTTCCACTCACGATGCAGAAAGAAAACCTCCCCACTAATTGGATTAAATTGTCATCTGCATAATGAATCACAGCTTGGGGCAATTAAAATTGGTGTTGATAGGTGCAAACAAACAACATACAGCAACATGGTCAATTTAAATATGACTGATAAGTTGCCGATTTTTATGGATGTCTTACAAAATTTGGGTGACAGAGTTTGATTGTTCTGTATAATGGATCAAGAATCGGAAATTTTACTCGTCCGTGGGGTGAGCAGAAATTATTTTTTTGGTTGCCCGAAAAATTTTTAACTCGCCAGGGCGATCAGGCGAGTGCTAATTTTGAAGACTGCTTGAATGACACATAACTAAACAGATATATAGTCTATATGTACTTGAATGACATATAACTAAACAGATATATAGTCTATAGATATGTACTTGAATGACATATAACTAAACAGATATATAGTCTATAGATATGTACTTGAATGACATATAACTAAACAGATATGTAGTCTATAGATATGTACTTGAATGACATATAACTAAACAGATATATAGTCTATATGTACTTGAATGACATATAACTAAACAGATATATAGTCTATATGTACTTTAATGACACATAACTAAACAGATATATAGTCTATATGTACTTGAATGACACATAACTAAACAGATATATAGTCCATAGATATGTACTTGAATGGCATATAACTAAACAGATATATAGTCTATATGTACTTGAATGACACATAACTAAACAGATATATAGTCTATATGTACTTGAATGACACATAACTAAACAGATATATAGTCTATAGATATGTACTTGAATGACATATAACTAAACAGATATATAGTCTATATGTACTTGAATGACACATAACTAAACAGATATATAGTCTATATGTACTTGAATGACATATAACTAAACAGATATATAGTCTATATGTACTTGAATGACATATAACTAAAACAGATATATAGTCTATATGTACTTGAATGACATATAACTAAACAGATATATAGTCTATATGTACTTGAATGACATATAACTAAACAGATATATAGTCTATATGTACTTGAATGACATATAACTAAACAGATATATAGTCTATATGTACTTGAATGACATATAACTAAACAGATATATAGTCTATATGTACTTGAATGACATATAACTAAAACAGATATATAGTCTATATGTACTTGAATGACATATAACTAAACAGATATATAGTCTATAGATATGTACTTGAATGACATATAACTAAACAGATATATAGTCTATATGTACTTGAATGACACATAACTACTACTGTCATACAAGACTGTGATACTACATTCATTTTACCTTGTTTCTACTTACGTTTCTGACCAAAAAAGTGATGCATACATAATTTTACCCTACATATATGTAATACTTTCGTCATTCAATAGGAACAATAAAACAACTACTAGTAGTTTACTAACCTGTGCATAATATCCTGGCATAGTTTTGATATAATTGTCAAATCTCTGTCTCCATTGTGGAGTAGGTTTAAGTTTGTGTACTTTAAACAGTTCATCTGTAATACATGTATAAACATTAGATTAAAGTTGTAGGAGTTTTGATAAAAAAATGAAAAATATCAGCTTCTGAAGATAATGCATGGTGATAGTTTTCATTGAAATGGATCTCTATTTTTTTTTTTGATCTTCAAAAAACTGGCAATTCTCACAGACTTCAATGCAAATTTAAAGGAAAACAAATATATTGAACTGTTGCATGCAAACGTTGTCTGATGTTGGTCAACAAAGTTACATCCAAGTGCAACCTTGACCATGAACACATGAAAATGAATTTTGAGCACAACGCATAATTATTATTATGTTGGACAATAGTGTCAAGTTAAAATTATTTACCCCCATGCAGAAACAAGCTTTTCCGGACATGGTTTTCCCTTTGACCTTTAAGTGTCACCTTGATGCCACTGGGGACAAAAATGGCCCTGCCAAAGGGGTCACAATTTTACATTAAATTATATAGGAAAAATCTTTGACCAACTTAAAGTTATGGCCCGGACACGAAATATGACCTTGACCCTATGGAGCTGGTTTTTGCGCACGACACACCGTCTGATGTTTGGAAAATATTGTTAAGAAAAGAATATGACTGCCAGCAATATTTCAATTAATCAAATTGACAGAATTCTTCTGACTAAATCACAGAAATATGAATTCTACCTGATTTTTATGAACTTACCTAATAATGGAAGTAACACAGGATAATTATATGGCATTACAAACAGATTCACACAAGTTAATGCACTACTAGCTTTTAAATATCCAAAGGGATGTCCGAGTTCACTATATCTTGCACTGTTACTAATGAACACTTGCCAACACACATTAGGCTGTCTACGTTCTAATATATACTGTGTCAATGGTGAAGGTTCCAGTTCATATTTATCAAATGGTAAATTATCAATCACCATGGGCTCACACGGGGTACATGAAAACTGTACATTAGGATGAGCAGATCTCGGTTGCTGAAATATGTTAAGTAAAGTTAGCAAAAGAATTATTTTAATATTCACCCAAGAAACACACAAGAACAAAGAAAACAAAGGCATCTGCAATAACTCTCGATATTCTTCAAATAGTCAAGTTAAAAATGAACTTTGAATATTCTAGATATTGTGGCATCATTATCTCAGCAGAACAAATTTTCTTGCGTTTTGCATGAATTTACCAGTTAGCTAACAATGAAACATTAAGAATGAAGTATTTATGTTGTCTATATACAAAATTCCCAATTTTGATCAAAATGACACAAATTTTTCCTAATTTGTCTGGCACTGGCACCTTTTCCAATCAGGAAAAAAATCACTGTCAGTATGTAAATTGTTACTGAATACATTCTATGATCCCTACTTACCAATGTCTGGTTAGTATTATCTGGCCAAAATGATTCAGGAATAGGCCAATGGCCAACAGAATAACCTTTCTGCGCTGACCTAGGCACCAATATAAGTCTACGTAAGTTATGCCAACTTGTGTTGCTAGGCAACTGAGTGGGTGGGGGTGTAGGAGTGGATTTCTTTTCATCTTCAATTTTAATTATCTGCCCGTTAATATTTTGATTTTCTGCAAAAAATACACTCTGTCTAAATCATAAAGAAAATTAATAGCTATCCAATCTGATCCATGCATCAGGCCAACAATTCACAGAACAAACTACAAATCATATAAAAAATAGAAAATGTCACCTAAGAATGCTGATAAAACTGAGTAATATAGCATCAAACACAAGTCTGGTTACAAATACTATTTATGTTGGGTTTAACGCCGTTTTACAACAGTTTTTCATTTATATACAGTGCCCAATTAACCTAACATGTTTACCTGGACAGTATTCTAACCAGTACTAATTTACTCTACTACATGTTTACCTGGACAGTATTCTAACCAGTACTAATTTACTCTACTACAAGAAACTGGCAACTTCTCAACATGTGAAATTTTTTAGATGCATTTTTGTACACTCACGTTTTCATCACCTCTTGTCAATACATGTATGCTTTATATAAATATAATAATAATAATTGTAAATGTATATCAGCTGGAGGCCTTTTGTTCAATAAACTTACTGACATACAGTACGGTTCAGGTAATTTGTCCGATTTTCGCGTTTCCCCCGCGTTCGTAATCGGCAATTTATCACCCGTAGCGGCGATTTTTATCGCGGCATCGATCTTGAAAAAAAACGCGCATCACCGCAATGGTGCTCATCACCGCGTTTTATGACTTATTTATCAGTCGGTAATCTTTGATAGCTATGGATCAGGGTGATTCGCGAACGTCTAAAGTCGACTCTCAAGTAGCTAAAATGATATTTATTGTGAATCTTTCTTCTACTTTCGCTTTCTGTTGACCGCTAATTTTCCGAAAACAGTCACATGGTAAGATAATTCAGGATTGAAAACTTACTAAATCCGTCGGCCAAGACCGACTGAAATCCTGACATCCGATTAAATTTTGTCAAGTAGGAAATCCTATTCTTGAAGTAAATACAGTTGAAACGCGATAGTCCGAAATGCGATAGTTCGAAAAATGCGATAGTTCAAAATTGTCCGTCAGTCCCGGCAAATTTCCTTCTATTTTCATTATAGATTTGATGCGAAAGTTCGAAATGCGATAGTACGAAAAATGCGAAAGTTCGAAATGAAATTGAAGTCCCCAGATACGTTTTACTCTATAAAACGATGCGTAAGTTCGAAGTGAATACTATGTTTTTCACACCTATTCAATTTATTTGATAGTTAGAAATAATTGATTTTATTTGTCTACCACTTTGACACGTGTCATTGTTGAAAAGAAATCATTTGGCCATAAAACTGTGAAAATTTGAATTATAATAAGCGTATAAAATTATAAGCGTTTAAAATATATAGACTATAAAAGTCGTGTGTATACTTCGTAATTGTTTATCGTACTGTAATCATTCGTGTAAAGGTCGCACGTGCGTATTTGATGCAGGTCAAACATGTGGCAATCCAGGGAAAATACTTTCATGTGTAAGACACAGTCATATACATGTTTAGCAGAGATATATGACCAAATAAATGACGAGATAAGGAAACCAAAAATCGGCGCCATTTTGTTTGTTTTGCGCTAAGCAATCCGGGAAAAGTACGGAACCGTATTGTATTTAAGATAAACTTTACGAGAAAGATTTATTTCCCTTGTATGTTTAGCTATCATTTGCAAAGCTTGTCATCGGTAAACAACTAAATTCAGCTTGTTCCTATTTTGACCTTTTTCAGCCGCGGAAAATTCGGTTCCAGCAGAAACATAATGAAAACGTGTTGAAATCACGCTTCAACGGGTGGGGTCATCACAATATTTCAGACTTTTTTCTCATAAACAAAAAGATGCGATAGTTCGAAAAGTGCGATAGTACGAACTTTTCGGACGTTCCCATGGCATTTCGAACTATCGCGATTCAACTGTATGTAGAAAAAATGGTGAATTGCTAAGCGAGTATGTAAACTGAGTAGCTATGTTTTACATATGCAGCGTTACGTACAGGGCGAGATTCATATGTCTATTTTTAATGTTTTATATATCGAGTACCATGGCGAGAATTTAGACCGAGTCGCAGTCTCTCATTTTACCTATGTAGCTCGGTGCTCTAATCAATAAAACCAGTCCAATGTTTACATGTAATATTATTTTGCGCAATAATTTACGAAAGCTGACAGATTAATTAAAGCTCATCAACTACTTTTAAGTTCTCAACACTCGTTGATTATAATTTATGTCAACGCTAATTTTTCACACATATCAGGTAGCAATTTGTTCACAAAAGAGCAATTTAATAATGTGTGAATATCACTATTATTGACAAGAAATTGGTAAGTTTTGAGTAAACTTAAGAGGCGACCGTGTTGAGCGATCGTCGCCGCAATCCACCGCGAATTATTGCCCTTCAGTGGTGACGGTCACCGTCGATCATCGTCCCACTGAACGTGACGGCCAAAATTCAAATCGCCGCGTTGAAGCGATCTACCTGTGGCTTAGCTCGATTTTAATTCCGCGGCGTTTCGCGAAAATCGGACAAATCACCCGAACCGTACTGTACTTACAGAACAACTTTGAATGTGAACCATCCAGGGATCATTCCAGCAAAGTTTTGTTGCAATGGGCATAGTGATTTAAGAGATACTGTTTAAAGAAAATATGGAGGCACTTCACGATGCACCACAGATGCATGGTAATCACAAAACCTTTCCTTCAGCACATTGTGCTCTGGTGAGCTATTAAAGGTGACACATATCCAAGTTTCTTGTCAATATAATTATGATTCAAGAAAATGTTACAGCATAAATTTTAGCCCAATTGTTCTGTTAATTTTTTTATTTGGCCCAATGATTTTATGAGCCAGCACGAACATTTTAATACAGGAATATTTAGCAAACAAAAGATACATCCTCTCATTTTTGCAATTCGAAGTAGTAATAATCCATAAAGATACCAACCTTTCATACTCTCAGTTTCTATCTTATTTATCTCAGTCTGTAAAGGTGGAGGATCAGGACCAATCTTTTCAAATTGAATCACAACACCATTCTGTACCTTAGATACAAGACTTTCTATAGCTGCATTTAACATTTTCTGATTGTAAACAGCGTAGGACCGACCTGAACAGAAACATAATTACAAGAGTCAACTTCTGCTTGTTATATAAATTATAGAGATTTCAATTAATAAAGTAGGTTTGTTTAACTAATATAAACTAGACATGCACAACAGATAAACAGATCAGTCTGTGTTCACATTTTTTAGAGATATTTACACATTAATCTATAAGGCTGCACCTAAGTTACATAAATACTATATGAACAAACCTCCAGTCACTTCACACATTAGATCTAACGGATGATTATCAGCTGATGGTATAAATGTATTACTACTGAGATCTATAGGGACACTTCCAGCTAACCTCATTACAAGACCAAATATTCTCTGATCCCATCTAAATGGTTCCTTGGTTAGTTCATGACCAGGTACACATGATGTGTTCATTGGTATGTTGAGCTAAAGAAAAAAAAGCAATGACAGAGATGCATCAATATGAAATAGTGATAATAAATTTTACTGTCGTTCAATAAATGTTATATGTACCTAACAGGTAACTTTGTCCAACTGCCTGTTCAGACAACATTTTTAAAAATTCACTTAGACTGCATGTATAAAAATACACTTTTTTGTTTGTTTATTGGACTTTTACACCCCTTTTCAACAGTCAGGGTTATAAGAGACAGACATTTCATCTAACTATCGTTCCTGGGAAGAACCAGTACTGGACTCCCATCCTCCGTCAGCAACTGCCTACTTTCTCACATATAGAGACACGGTCGGTAGCCGGGCTCAAACCCATGACCCTCTTTCAGTGGTAGAAAAAGAAACATATTCTAAGACAATATGACCACATTTACATTCCAATTTTATGTTTTTAAAAAATTATTCAATTGAAGAAAAATGGAATTTTATGAATGGATTTATACTTGCCTGATGAAATATACACAAGGATATTATCTCCCTTTAACAATCCGTTAAAGATAGCGTTCACGTGATCTATTATTATCATGTGATCTATTATTATCACGTGATCTAAACGCATGCTCCATAACCACCTGTAAACCCCATTTAACTCAGTTTTATTTCGGCGTTTAAATATAACACCGAAAGTACAAAAAGGGGAGGTGGGTGGAAATAGATCAGGCAAGTATAAATCCATTCATAAAATTCCAATTTTCTTCAAAATTGAATAATTTCATTTCATGATTTATACTTGCCTGATGAAATATACATAAGGATGATTACCAAGCAGTACCTACCTTATGGTTGTGGATGTATTTTCTGTGTCTGGTATTCTGTAAACTGTATTCACCATTTCATGCAGTTTACACTTCAGTATATACAATAATGTTTCCTTACATTGTATGAATTTATTAAAAGTTCTATGTCTATAATTAACATATTTCATTCTACTTGAATGTCAATTAGGAATCCGTCGGAAATTAAAACCTAATTCTAACACCAAAAATTACTGTAATACAGATGGTTCTATATTTTTCAAATAGAACTTTACAAAGGTGGTCTCCCTTGACCAATCAGCTGCTTCTAATACAGACTGTAAAGAGGCTCCCTTAAAAAAAGCCCAAGATGGTCCTAAGGATCTAGTTGAGTGAGCTTTCACTTTCTTGGACTTGTCCTCATATGCCATCTGAATAACGTTAACAATCCATTTACTAATAGTTTGTCTTGACACTTTCTTGTGAGGCTTATTAATTGGTATGAAAAGACTGTTTTCTCCATTACATTTTAGGATCAATGAGTTTGTTATCTTTAAAACATGGAACGAAAATCTTTGCTGCTGAATGATTTGGTCTATCCTGTTTGCTTAATCCTTGTCTCAATAAGGTCACTCCTTTTGCCTGTACTGAGACAGTGAGCTCCTTCACCTAACTTTAATGCTTGGAGGTCTCCCGTCCTTCGGAATGTTGCGATTGCTATAAGAAAAACAGTTTTGTAAGTTACATATTTAAGACTTGTCTTTGACATAGGTTCAAAGGGGGATATTTGAAGCATGGACAGAATTAATAGTAAATCCCACTCTGGTAATAGTTTAGTTTGAGGAGGTCTCTCATTGAACACGCCTCTGAGAATGCGAATAATGTAAGGATGTTGACCAATTGGTTTATTATCAACCGGATGTAACAAAGCTGACAACATAGACCTATACCCCGATATTGTGCGATACTGTAAACCGCTCTGATACAAATCAGCCAAAAAATCTACACATTGAGCTACATTTGCTGAAAACGGAGCAATTTCCTGTTTACAACACAAGCTAGAAAATCTATTGTATTTTGTATTGTAATCTTGTTGTGTGCCTGATCTCCAACTGCTCTTGAGCAATTTTCGAGCCCTTTTTGAAAATCCCTCTGCCTTGAAATGTCTGTCGATAGTAGCCATGCAGTTAGATCGAATACATGTGGGTTGGGATGAAAGATCTGAGTTTTGGGTTGACTTAACAGATCCTGTAAAGCTGGGATTTGTATCAGTTGTGCTATCGACATTTGAAGTAACTCGGGATACCAATGTCGTCTTGGCCATTTGGGAGCTATCAGAATTATTGTGCATTGAAATTGTTTCATGTATTGAATTACTCTTGTGGTGGGAACGCATATGCAAACATCCCTTCCCAAGATATTGTCAATGCATCTTGAGCTAACGCATGTGGATGAGGGTCCCATGAACAAAATATTTGAGTTTGTTTGTTCAGATGAGAGGCAAATAGGTCTATCAATGGACTGCCCCATATCCAGAAAATTTGATGAACAAGTGACCTGTTCAATGTCCATTCTGTTGGCCGAATTATTGTCCTTGACAACTGGTCTGGCAAAATATTGAATTTGCCCGCTATGTGTGCTGCTTTCAATATGAATTTGTTTTCTATAGCTAAATTCCAAATTTTCCATGTCTGAAGACAAAGGAAAGGAGATCGGGTCCCTCCTTGTTTGTTCAGATATTGGACCACAGTCGTGTTGTCTGAACGGATGAGAACTGTCTGATTTGCCAAAAACGGAAGGAAATGAGTCAATGCTTTGTAGACTGTTTCCATTTCTAAAGAATTGATGTGCATTTTGCGTTCTTGTGTTGACCAAACCCCTTGAGCAATGTGTTTGTTTAGGCATGCACCCCATGCCTTCTGACTTGCATCTGTCTGAATTGTGATATTCATTTGAATTTGTAGAAAAGATTTGCCCTGTGTAATGTTTGGAGTATGTAGCCACCAATTGAGATGTTTGATTAGGTGACTGTGTAAAGGAATCTGCAAAGTGACGTTCTTTGAACTTGGACGCCAAAAATGTAGTAGATATAATTGAATTGGTCTCATTCGTAGTCTTGCATGTGGTATTAATTCTATGCAAGAAGCCAGTAGGCCTAACAAGTTTAGATACTGTAATGCTGTTGCTTGTGTCTGACCTAGAATTACTTTGACTGCTAGTTTGATTTTGTTTATTCTTTCTATAGTAGTAAAAATCAACCCTTTCTTGAGATCTATAACACTGCCTATGTATGTTATCTTTTGGTTGGGAATAAGCTGTGATTTTTTTCGATTGATTATAAACCCTAGTTTAAGAAGGAGATTTATCAGTGTCCCTTGATCTTGCAGTAAATTTTGTTTCATTGCATTCAGACCTAACCAATCGTCTAAATATACTGCTAGACGAATAGACTGTTTGCGTACATAGGCTGCTACTAAAGAGACCAATTTGGTCCAGGTCCTCGGTGCCACTTTTGGACCAAATGCCATTACCTTCCATTGGTAAGTTTGATTGTTTACATAAAATCTGAAGAACTTCCTGTGACTGGGAAAAATTGGTATGTGTAAATATGCGTCTGCAAGATCTAGGGTAAAAGCGAAATCTCCCTTTCTGACTAGATTCAAAACTGCTTTCATTGAATCCATTTTGAAATATTGAGTACGAAGGAAGACATTGAGAGGTTTCAGGTTGATCACGGGTCTCATACCACCTGTTTTCTTGGGAACTAGGAAAAATGTACTGTAGAAACCTTGATTTAGGTTCTGATAGACTGGTTCTATTGCTTGTTTTTGTAATAAAGTATATATTTCCGGTAATAGAATAAGGCATATCTTTTGCAGGTAGCTTTGTTGGTTTTATGCCATTGAAATTTGGAATGTTTTCGAATTCTAGTTTGTAACCTTCTCTGATTAAAGATAGTACCCACTGATCTTTCGTGATTTCCTCCCAATGTCTAAGAAAGAACCAGATCCGACCTCCTACTGGAATGTTCGGTTTTTGTGAAATAAAGTCATTTAGATTTTGATCGAAAAGTGCTACTCACCCGTGCTGTCTTATTTGTGGTAGCTTTTGGAAATCTCGGACCTGAATACCCCTGTGTCCGTGACTGATAGTTGTTCTTGTTGCTCTGACCCC
The DNA here is from genome assembly GCA_964023205.1 of Lutraria lutraria. Lineage (NCBI taxonomy): Eukaryota > Metazoa > Mollusca > Bivalvia > Venerida > Mactridae > Lutraria > Lutraria lutraria. Next base: position 863,536 of record OZ026842.1, read on the forward strand.
CACATGTCTGCGCTAAGGGTGTGCGGTAGGTAGTCCATGATCTATCCGGAACTGGATAGCGTGGTCTTTTCCATGACTGATCAGAAGTTTCAGTTAACTTTCTTTTCGGTGTTTATCAAATTCTGGTAGCAAATCTGAGATCTGTTTGTTAATTTCTTGTCTCTCTTTCAATTTCTGTTCCAGACCTGTCCCAAATATGCCTTCATGTGATAAAGGTAAGTTCCACACCTGATTTCTCAAATCCTTCGACTCATTCAGTCCTGAGTAGGCCATGGCAGCCTTCCGTCTTATCATGTGATGTAATGCACCTGACCTGGCTATCTGGTCTAAGAACTTAGTGTTCATGGCAAAAATATCTCTGACACACTGGTTAGCTATCTTCTCTAAATCTTTCAAAGGTTGCGAAAACAACGATTGGGTTTTAATGGTTGCTTTCAGACCGAACTTTTTCTTAAGCAAATTTCCAATGATGCTGTCCAGGCTAGGGACCGCTAGCATGTTTTCTGCTTCAGCAGATACTGGAAATGAAGATTTGTAACTGTCTTTGTATGCTGACAGTTTGGATGGTTTCTCACATCTCCAATAATAGATACAGATATCTGACTACTATCTAATGAAATGCCACCACTGGATTTGTCTGTCTTCGTAGTAGTATCAGCACCAAACATTTGTTCAAGCAAATTGTGTGTTTTAGTACTGTATTTCCTAAAACGATCCTCGTTGTCATCACTGTCGGAATCTAAGTGACCTAGATGTGAGCGACCATTGCCTTCGGAGTTTTCATCTCCTAACAAATATCTCGTCTCCTTCTGACCAGGCATGAGAGAGAGTACATCTTCATCTAACTGATGTGACTGTATGTTGTCGTCTTGTAAATACGCTAACGGTAGACGTACAACTGTATCAGTATTCTGAGTGACTGTGTCTACTGTGTTCGTGCAAGTGTCACTCGTGGTTTCCGGTCTCTGCCTGGCCGAACCAGCAGTATCCGCAAAAGTACTGAGAAATCTGTCGAGTTTCGAGTCAATAGTCTCAAACCGCGACCTGACATCATCCCGAAGAGCATCTAATTCCTTATGGCTGGCTCTCGGAGTACGTGACAATTTCGACTTCGTAGAATAAGAGCGGACCGACTCCACATCATTCTTGTTGTCCATACTGGAAATACCCACCGTAAGAGTATTTTCCTGCTCCAGTAAAGCGTTAGCCATAATAATTCACGCATAAAAACTTAATCCAAAGTACGAAAATCGAATATTTCCACATAAAAATCCAAAAATCACATGTGCAAAACAGGCAATGTTGATGTTTTAGCGCCAGTAATAAAACTGAGTTAAATGGGGTTTACAGGTGGTTATAGGGCAACGCAACCCTAATTATGAATTAATCTCATTTAAATAATTATTCATTATTATTCTGAAAAAATTAAATCATTTGAGCGTTAAAATACGCACATTGAAGATATTTTACGAAAATATCGTAGAAACTTGGCTATCTGAAAGAGTACAGGGCACCTCCATTTTACCCATTTACAATCGATTAACAGGTGTGTGACGTCATATTTCACAAACATGGATATGGCAATTAAGCGGGAGTGAAAGAGAATGGTTGATTATTATAGATATCGCCTTTAATTGTGATGAATAAGCTTAGGAAATCACGCATTTGTATTTTAGAATCACAGCCAACATATTCTTCCAAGTTATCCACCAAAACACAATTTTCACAGCCACAAAATTCTTCTTAATTTTCCATCTGACACTTTGTAAATCCATTTTTATAGTGACATAAACTAATACTAACATTTTTTTTATACATGTATTTATAAATTGCGTGAAAAATACTGACGTGAAAACTTAATTATAGCAGGGATGTAATATTGCATCCCTGATTATAGTAATATTTCATTTATAAGAATTAAGATCAAACACTATGAAGTGCGACAAACATTACAATTGGTTGTATTTTCTTACACCATTTCCATCGTAAATCTATCTATATACAAACATGTAAAAGTTAATTTACAGATTAAAATATCACTGAAGATTATTATAATTATCACATCTATACAAAGTGGTGTTCGTACGCACAGTTATATTGTGTGTTGAGTTGGGAGTTAAACAGTATCACACATTTAATTGTGGGGTAATATATATAGCGTCATTGGTGTGATTTGTGGGAAAACACGGAAAATCTGGAAATTTGCCATTATTTTCGGGAAAAGTAGAATATGATATACATAAATGCTTAATAATCATAAAAGCCGAAAGCATGTGTAGTTACTTCTTAAACTTTTGCCTAAATTACCTCAATTATGTCAATCCATAATCACTACACATTTATTTTCCACCTTCAGTACGCTCACTTTAAAAATCAATAAATCAATATCTCCCACACTGATGAAAATTACGTCACAAGACAACAAGAACCAGACATAATATTGCATCATAGACTTCTTACACTTCTGTTGAAAAATAATGTTCTAGGTCATAGTTTTAATTGATCAACCAATGAAAAGTCGCTAATCAGTTGATCACACGACCACACATGGATTTGCCATATTACACATCTGTCTGTCAGTGTTTCTTTTTGAAGTCAGCTGTCTCCACATATCATTGTCCTGTGCCTATTTCGGTGTCATAAAACTTGCTGAGACAGGGTGATGTGTAATTTACCGCTTATCTGATTGTTAATTGAAGTTTCATGTGAAATTGGAGTAATAGTAGCAAATTGGGACCTTGTTTATTGTTTTAGGTACGTGACGTAGACTAAATAAAAAGGGGTTGTGTCATGCAGTTGTCTATAATTAGAAAGAATTATTAAATCATTATCAGATATTTTACATTATCAGTAAAACGATTTAAGAATTACATATAAAACTCATACTTAGTTTTATTTTGATCTCATGAAATGTTTCTGTTTATTATTAATTTTCCATTATGAAATATCACTAACAATCGCATTTTCATCTTTTTTTCTTTATTATACAGACAAAATAATTGCACCATAATTATTTGTTCAAACATCATAATATATAATGCATTCATGCACATTTAAACAATCAATAATTATTACGTCGGTATGACATAAAAAATTGATAATTTTCGAAATTAACTGAAGTTTGTCACACCACCAATAACATCTTTTTTGTATAAATTCAAAACGAATAGCAATGTTAAATTGTTTGTACCGAACGGCTAGTAACCATTAATTTGGATAAGTGTAAAAAAATATTATAATACAATATACAATACAATATCTTTTAAGGCCGTATCTTTTGTAATAGTGCTCGCAGAACGGGTGTACTGGCTTTTACACTTTGTGAAATATGACGTCAGGACATGTGACTATTCTTTCAAAATGGCGGCACCCTAGGAGATTCGCTCAATCACTAAATGACAATATTAAATCACCAATATTTTTGTTAAATGGTGGATTTTTTTTTTAAAAATGCAGGAATCATCATAACTTTAATATTTCTACACGACTAAGTGCTTGAAAAGTCAACATTGCGTTGCCCTTTATGGAGTATGCGTTTAGATCACGTGATAATAATAGATCACGTGAACGCTATTTTTAGCGGATTGTTGATGTTAAAGGGAGATAATATCCTTATGTATATTTCATCAGACAAGTATAAATCATGAAATGAAAATTGCTACATAATAAGAACTATCCTGTTTATGACATAGAGACTACATCTATAAACAGATCAATACCTCTGGTTGTACTCCATTTGTGTATGTTAGTTTACCACCATCACTTAATACAATAATCACAGCAGGTTCTAAATAGTGAGGACATCTACCCTGAAATACAAAAAAATATTCACAATTGCTGAACATAGCCTTTTACTCTCTGTTAAATAATCTGTGTTTCAAGCTATCGTTTGTGGAGTACTAACAAATGGTCCATATGCTAAAACCTAGCAAAAACTTGGTAGTATATCAAATGACAATTAATAGTTTAAAATGTACAAATAGTCCATTTCAGGGATTTTTTTGGGGCGACTTTATAGCCGAAATTCGGTCATATTCCCAATGGAAAATAGTATCTTTTTTTCCCAATTTACAGACAAAAATTCCCAATCAAGTAGAATAAGGTGAACATTGCAAAAATTGTAGTTATACATTTTTCCCAATTTAGATTAAAACACCGCAAAAATTCCCAATCCCAAGGGTATGGGTCATATTCCCAAAATACTGAGAAAAAACCCTGCATTTTGAAAAGAAATACATTTTTACTTTCACTATGGGTAGTCTGTGTCAGTCTCATAGTGGAACAATCAAACTGTGGCTTTCTCAAGGATGACATTTGAACTGTTCCAAAATTCACCCCATACCAGTCCAGGCCATAAGATATCTCTAATATCAAACAACAAAAGTGTGCTTTGTCTAAATACTTATATAAATATCAATGTACCAACATCGCAGACAATTCAGAATGGCTACCTGTCCATATGTATCAATGCCAGACTGCATCCTGTTCACATTGAGTAAATCAAAGCAACTCTTTAATGCACTTCCCATTGATGTTATTCCAGTAGCTTCTAAATTCTTTAGTTCAGCTGTAAATGTGGCATGGTTCTCTTTCCATCCAGCCTAAAAAAATAATCCAGAATTGACATTGTCGCAGTTTTTGTGTTGCACTAGTTTAAAACTGTTTTACCAGACAACACAATTATTATTTTTCTTAGTACAGTTGTGTGGTATATTGTATTTATAATTGGCAAATTTAACTTAAGATATTCACCAGCCCTATTAGCTCAGTTGGTAGAGCTTCTGACTTGCCAGGGCCCTAGCTGCACTTCAGGGGAAGGGGCCCAGGGCCCTCAGGTAGGGGAATTTCGCGTTATTTTGAGGAAAAAGGGGAATTTCAGGGGATTTTTTCAACTGCCTTATTACCCTGCAATAAACATTTTAAGCTTAGAATAACTGTAATTTAATATATTACATGCATAAATATACAATTAATCATAGGTTAATAACTTAATATCAACCATTTATGAAAAAAAAAAAAATTCAGCACCAGAAAACATCAAATGAGGGCCCCGCTTGCAAGCAGGATGTTGCGTGTTTCAGCCCCGCATCTGGTACTTTATTTTCCTCCTCCTATTACTTAGAAGAGATTCTTGGTCAAAATTGGGCCATTTTTTGTAAGTTTATGCATGTTTAACAGTCAGGGCCCTAGCTGCACTTTAGGGGAAGGGGCCCAAGCCCCTGGGGTAGGAAATTTCGCGTCATTTTGAGGAAAAAGGGGAATTTCAGGGGATTTTTACAACTGCCTTATAAGCCTACAATAAACATTTTAAGTTTAGAATAGCTGTATTTAAATATATATCATACATTAATATACAATTAAGCAAGGTTAATAAACTTAACATCAACCATTTAAACCAAAAAAGAAAAAAAAATTAGGGGAATTTTTATCAAAAGTCCAGTATCAAAAGTATATTATTTTAGGAGGGAAACATCAAATGAGGGCCCTGACAGTTAAGTCATAATGTTACACTCAAATGTGACAAAAATCCTCTATTTCAATTCTTTACTCTTTGACCAGTACATGTACCATCAAGTGCTTTCACTGCATAATGGCAGATATGATGGTGTGTTAATGAGGTGTTGGCAAGTTAAAAACTGTAAAATATGTTGAAGAAATGGTTTATTTAGAATGCATTTAATAGAGTTATAGACTAACATTTTAATTTAAGAACATTTTATAGTGTCCAATGCATTATTTTTATACTCTTTTTAGCTGACAGTATACTGCAAGAAACCATTATGTGTGAATTAAAATGTACATGTAATTGTGTTAAAAAAATCATTGCAGTATGTTGTTGGAGACACAAAAGACTATTTATGGATAGTGAAATAAAAGCAGTTTATCATAATATTCAATAATATTTTCCAGTTAAGTGTCCATTTTTTTAAAAGTGTAAAAATTGCTAAATAATTTTTCTATTCAGTATACTGCATTATTTAACTGTTAATTTAACCTCTCTAGAGTAACAACCTATCAACAGCAACATAACTCCCAAAGGGTGTGGCTTTGGGCAGGTAGCACTGTAACTATTTTGACACAATTTAGAAATGGTCATATCAGCATATTGTAATAAATGTGCGATATAACTAACTGTTATACAATTGGCAATCATATTAGATTACAAATATCTTCAAATAAAAATAAATAAATGTAGTTATTCAGAAGCAATTTTATTAACAAAAAACTATTTTGCTTAGGTGTGGTTACTCTCAGTACTTTGATTTCTTTGTGAACATACACATGTGTATGCAAATAGCAAGGTCACGCTATTTTTAGTAACTGATTGAAATTTTACCAACAATGCACCACCAACACGGAGTAAGCAATGGCGAATGGACGTACGAGGGACTTCGCTGAATATTTGTGGCGATTTCTGTGTGTAACATTCAGCCAAATGCTTTTAACCGTGTCGGATTATGTGCATGAACGTTTTATCAAACTGAACGATCGCATACTTTTGCGGATCGGACGTAAATAATGCGAAAATACCTTGATATTCAACGGGGGCTCCTCCAATGTCAAGAGCATGTACCTGTCCCAACGACTGTTCGGATCGCGACTTCTGATCTGAATTAAAAATGAAAACGCCAAATCACAAGTCAGAAAGGTCTGTCAAATCATCACGAATAAATTAAATCGATATAAACTCGCAGATGTTAATTTACCTTCATAAAATTCTCGACTGAAGCTTTAGCAATGTCGATCAAATAGGTCCCCATGTATGTGCGTTGATTCATAGACGCACTAGTGTCTACAAGGAATAATATTATAGTCATCGTGAAGCTAGATCATTAAACTTAATTTCCAGATCGATACCGGAAGGCCTAAAGGCCTCCTTACGTTAAAATTCGCGTATATTCCGTCCGTTTCTCACAACGTCGAAGCCCGGTTTGGCTGCCGAAATCAGCAGCTTGCACGCCACAAAATTGAAGCACGTGACCAGTTCGCCATTAATTTCTGATTGGTTGATATTTTTTGCCGGGGAACGACACATTTTATTCATTTAAAATCTACTGTTCGATGTAAAATAACGAGTATTATGGCTTTTATAACTTCGACTTTTGTGGTACAATCGATTTTACACTTGGATTTTGTTACAAAAGCTATGATAGATGAATTATAGGATGTAATAAGGAAAATAGAATTTATAATTTTGAACTGATCCTCGTTAAAAATATTTTCCTACTTTCGTTTTGTTTGACCTGAATACGCACGCGAATTTACCCAAATATTATCTCGCCGTTAAAATGGACAAATTTCTTGTAATTATTTTTACGAATATGCTTAATGTTATAATTACGTTTCTCGTCAAAAACTTCACACAAGCGCAGCTTATTTCAAGGGAATTCTTCAGGGGTGTATATATAAATATGTATCTACTTCATGTACTTCGAATATCTTTAGTTGATTGACACGATTACGGGTACACATGTACGCTCATGCAGGGACTACTAATGAACCTTCCAATTTGTACACATGCATATACAGTCAAACCTTCTATCAAAGACCACCTTAGGTCAAGCAAGGACTTATATACATACGTGTATGTATATAAGTCCTTGGGTCAAGAGAAAATTTATTGACAGGTTGACTTTATTCGGAGGTCATTTTGTTATAGATAGATAGATTTATTTCGACATAAAATGAACATTTACATGGCAATAATAACATTAAAACATACAAAAACAGTAAATTGATACATGTGTACGCATGAATTAATAAAAACAGCCATGTAAAATCAACATTAAATGTCAAGGATTATAACACAAGAAAGGGTTCAGAGGAACCCTTATTTCCATTGTGGTCCTTGATATATAGATTAGTGTTCTATGACATAGGAAAATATCACATTTGGGAATAAATTATATGAACAGGTATATATTAAATAAATAAAATTACTTATCACAGTTAAATAGCTATTATAGTAATTAAGATAAATAATCAAAGACTGTTGTTTTTTTAAACCGTCATTATTTACAGGGTAGGCCTCAGAGGTGGCCTCTAACACGGGTTTGACTGCATATATGTTAATTTAGTTGTACAAAAATTACGTAAAAATATATGCCTTGAAGTGCGATCGACTGCATGGTTCGTTGACCAACGTACTTACGACACCTGCGTACTTTCACTGGGGGCCAACGAAGTATCACGAGAGGCGTTTCGCATCGAAAGCATGTGTATGGTATCAAGGACTTATATATATATGTATGTACATATGTCCTTGATGGTATGCAACGACATTTTATGTAGACAGTCTTTGGTTTTCTGATCTCCACATGCCATTTTAAAAAGAAGTTTGACCGACAGGAGGACGAGCTGTTTTTTTAGTTGTTTTGTTAGTTGTTTAAATTTTATTAATTTTGTATTTGCCGATATATAATGCGTTTTTCAGTACAATAATTGCGTCGTCATCGCATTATGCCAGATTTGTCCGTTATTCTGTGTAAAAATGCAATTTTCCTCAAAAACATTGTGACGATGAAACCCATTTGTATAATATTTAGCACCCATGATACTGGCATCATGTCTGTGAACATATAACTTACCATCTCCTCCCCGCTTATCAGATTGAATAGAATGTACATGCGCTTCTATAACAACGGCCAGGCCAGTCTCACTAGACAAGTCGTGTATGGTGTCAACTGAAGTCTTTGTTTGATGTATATATGTTACTAACAGAATGTGTGTATGTTTCACTCTGAAGTCAATTTAGCGTATATTAAATAATATTTTACAGTTGACAGATATCTATGTATGTATGATGGTCTGAAGAGAACAGTTAAATTGTCAGATAGTCTTGTCATTTAATAGCTGAATTATGATTTACGTATATAATTATAATTATATCATCTACTAGTTTGAACAATTTTGAAATATGATGTTATCTAAAAAAAAATTTATTACATTTCTCTGATTCGTTACCATCATTGCCCTATTCATTCAGTATTCGAACTAGTCTGTACTAAGCAATAATGTACTGTGCTCGTCAATCCAAGCGTGATTTGCACCGAATTCGCCAATAATTCGAAAAAGGTGACCCAGTCTTGAAGACGCGTACGTCCACGGTCATTTAGAGTAGATGTGACTGACGGACGATCGAAGCATTTGTAATTGTATTGCGGTCACTTTTATTGTTTCATCGGTAACGTCATCTATCTTCAAAGTTCTCTGCGTCTGAGCACATCATAGTTGTGTCCAATTCTTCCGTCAATATAGCACCAGCTGGTTGAGAAACTTCTGTACTTCCTGATTCCTCGATCTTGTTTCTAGACAATGGACAGACTTAGAAATTTCCTTATTGGTCTGTCACTTGCTACATTATTTGTCGGGATCATTTTTTCCAGTTTCTGTGTTTGTTGTCATGTCGTCGATATTATCGACCCCTTCATTTTATGGTATATGGCGATATTTAGTTGTACCTCTATCATTTGCTTCCCGCATGTACGAAACGTTAGATGCTGGAGTTTGCACAGTGCCGATGTCGCTTCTAAAATGCTGGCAAATGGCGCCCAGTGGCAGTATATATACACACCGCGTGATCTGTATTTGACTTCAATGAGCAACGTACACACGAAGACTGACCTTCGTTTAGCACCGTACACACACTCTGTGAGAAACTAACACAGTCGTAGTATGCAAAGAAACGTTCAAATGTGCTTATTGCGCTTACAGAACATTTCTAATGAAGACAAAATGATTGAATAAGTATTCCAGGCCCATTAAGTATAAGAAATAATACTCACGAAAGATAGTTTAATGAAAAATCTACCGAAACAGGACAGTTTACAAACATCGGTAACTTGCGAGCTTAATTCACAAGTAAATGATACTAAGTAAATTACATACAACTGTTTAATAGTATTATACGTTCCTACTCACCATGTTTCGTACTTGGAAAATGATATTCCAGCAAAATACAATGCCACTACTAAGGAATCAAAGCTCTGAAGGATCTGCTGTTGTTCGGAACTACAAAGCAGTCAAAAGTTGAATTTCTTTGTAGGGTGAATCCGAACGGTAGTTCGTACACGAATTTGGAAGCAGACTTAAGTACTACTAACGCTTTTCTACACCCGCTATGCAGTTGTTATAATATAAAGTTGTTCCCGTTCCATGAGCTTTCAGTACTTTGATTTATGATTCCCATCTGATCACCAAAATTAGTTCAGCAAATAGCATAATATTATATAGTCTACATTACCTGCCTTTTTGTATACTCAACTTATGCAGAATATGTAATATTTCATACATGAAGACACACTCGAAGAAAAAGTTACACGTTATCAGAGTTTCCTCTGGGTAATTTTCAGTCTGCGCCAATAAATTCGCCAATCATAAAAAGTTTGCGCCAATGGCTCCAAGGTTGGAGACAGTAATTTGTGTAAGGAGACACAAGTTAAATGTTTGTACGGCGCAAAATCGCATCCGGCAATTCAATATTAGAATGTGGCCTATGTAGCATTTTTTATCAGGATGTGCGAAGTTTCAGATCAAACGGATTTGTTATTTTGACTTAACTGATCCCGAAACTAAAGTGATCATCTACTCCATCAAAAATACAAGCCGTTGATGTTTCATGAATCTCGTGAATCTGGTAATATGGTTCTACAGTTCACGAGGTACTCTATATGTAGTCCCTGTTTCCACCCTAAAATTAAAATCAGGGGAAACTATCACCTCGATGTATTAGACGTTGTTATATCTGCTGGAATGCATATAAACTATTTAAATAAAGTCTCCAAAAATAATATACTCCGTTGTCTGAGGGTACGTTTCGTAAAAACCTGGTATAACGGTCCCAAACATAGATTTTCAACTGTAAAGTGACCATCTATATCGAACCATAAAGTGACCGTCAATGTCGAACCAATTAAGTCATCATTTCTCACCTGATCGGACATTTTTTGTATTGAGCTCCGAAATCGATATTTAATTAACGACAATTGCGTAAACAGTCTGTGTCCACGCTCGCGATTATAAAATTAGTCTGTGTGAATATGTTTATAATGTTTTGTTTATTTGCGACATGTTGCTAAAATAAATACATCGAAACGTATAAATACCGTGTTCCGTATCTTATAACACGATTAAATGATTATTACAACACACCGATAATAAACACAGCGAATTTCTCTAATAATTTATACATCGAAGTTCATTTAGATCAAACAATTTGATATAAAGAGTTTCGGCTGCATTTATTGACAGATGGGCAGATTCATTCCCGTCGTTGTTTATCGAGCTCGCTCCATTCTTAGACTATAAATAGCGACTGCATCATCAAGCTAACACTAGTTGGTGTGAGTAACACGTGACCTCGCTCTATTTCTGTTTTGTTTATATCACGTGATGACCATTGCGGATATTTCGGAATATTTCGGGCACTGTCACTAATCTGCTTCGCGCAAGAAGTTGCGATTTTGCATTGCCACTTAAAAATAAGCATTCCAGAGTGTACGGCGGGCTTCCGCCGCCGTACAATAACTTTTTCTGTTAATATATGCAATACTAAATAGAAGTAATAACTAACACACATAAGTTTATATACTACATCTTTTATTACAGTCATTTGAAACATCATAAAACAATAATAACAATTATAAATTTCTCAAAACAGTATTACAAATTAATTATAGATCTCATTCTATATATTGGCACTTGACACACAATTTACAGAACATTTCTTTTTTGTTCGCATCGTTACCTTTAAACCAACATCAGTATATTAATTGTTTATTTCAAACTGGTAATCATTAAAACACTTACGGTCTTACCTGCCTTTAATCTTCCGTACGTGTGAAAACCACGTCGGCTACATCATAAGCTATTTTTCTGTTCATGAGTCTAATTTGCTACAAACTGCATTCATTCACATGGGTCTGATTAACTAATTAATTATTTGTCATCTGATTATCAATACCTTCTCAAGTCAAGTCAAGTCAAAATACTTTTATTCGCTCATTTCATGATACATGAATAAATGAGGTACACAATTAACATTTTAGTTGAGGCTCTTTGACATTGTTAGAAAATAGTCATATTAACATGCAGAAAATGAACATAAACAGATAAACAAGTATAAAACATAATACGATAGTAGGGTGCATTGGATTGAGATTCTTTAAACGAAAAGAGAGAAAAAGATGATGTCCAAAATGGACACTGGAGAGTCACAAAAAAGAGAAAACAAACGAAAAGAGGTTTATTTAAATCAGTGGACAGTTTTCAAAATTATTTTAATGAACTTACATAACTTCACATATTCAGCTTTAGACGCGTTGTTGAAGAGTTGAGATAGTTTTAATGTACTTGGGTTTCTACAATAATAAGATTTTAAAAGCTGATTTCTTTGATCAATAAAAAGATTACAATCAAATAAATAATGATATTCATCACCTAATTTCGAACAGTTTACGCAGAGACGTTCATTTAATGGTGTTTTATTCCAGTTACCTGTTTCAACTGGGAGTTTATGATTTCTTGTTCTAAATTTTATAATAAAAGATAGTAGATTTATTGGGGTGTTTGATAAGTAATTTTCATAGCCAAATGAAGTTTTGACAATTTTGTAAAATGTATTATTTTTAGATTTTTCCATGGCAGAAAACCAGTCATTGATATATAGATCTTTAAGTTTTTGTTTAATACTAAGTTTAAGACATTTTGGATTCAGCACGTTCTGATTTTGCCAACTATCAGGGAAACCACATTTAATCAATATTGATTTAATCTTATCTCGAAGTATCATAATAACTTATAAGCATTAAATCAATCGGTTACAATTTCCCAATGAACCACTTTTTAGCTCACATGTCACAAAGTGACAAAGTGAGCTATTAGGATCACTCTCCGTCCGGCGTCCGGCGTCGTGCGGTGTGCGTCGTGCGTCGTCAAACTTTATGATGTGACCACACTAGGGGCCACATTTTTAGCTCAATTTTAGCAAAACTGGGTCAGAACGTTAATATCAACAAAATCTAGGACGAGTCCCGCACTCCCAATTTTCTCTTTTTAGGTACTTTTTCGAGAATGTTGATAACTTCAAGCTGATTTTAGAAAATGTTGGCCAAATTAAGTATTGCTTTAATCAATGTTCACTAACTTAGTACGCTAACTTATTATGGTTGTGTGTTATAACTATGAAGTCGCATCACTTTATACATGTTTAATTATCGTTTATTCTAATTTGCTTCTTATTGACTATCACAATTAAGTACATGTAGATATACTTTTCTAATCGAAACGAACTAAGCATCTCATGGTGCAGTGACCAGTACAGCAAACTTAGGCAAATTAACAACATGGGTGGGTTACGTTGTCTGCAAGCTATAACTTATAATAATAAATTCTATTTTTTATATACTCAAATAAATTTTTCTTGTGGTCAGTTTATTTCAGAAACCATGCTCTTTAAGAAGAAATTATGGCTGGCGCTTTATTCTAAGAACAATATGGAAAATCAAAGCACTGAAAGTACTGTCGGACTTAATTTTTACCATACGAGGCAAAAGAGAGAAATGTGTACCCACATCGTTCGAGCCCATACAAATACTTTTAGCATTAAAACTTACGGACCGATTTTTCATTCATATTGTAATGCAGCTCATATGCATGTAGTTAAATGACATACGCTAAGGCTTTACTATAGTATCTTTGCAAAAATTCTAAGATAAAAAAGGCTAATATTGGAAAGAATAATAATTAGCACATTAATTGAAGACAATTTAATTGCATTAAAACTCTTTATTGTACACAAACTAGTGATCAACACTTCAGTAACAGTAAATACAAACATTGATTCTTCTGGTTTTAACACAACAGAACATCGTCGCATTGAACACATCCAGGGTCACTCAAATCAAAAAGGTCCTGACACAGTAGAGTAAGACCTATATGACCTATAGTTAACCCGATGTTGCATGAAATTCAGACGTGATTATGTAATTCTAAATAATCTGGCGTAAAAGGAACTCTTAAACTGTAATTTTTAAAATCACGTATCCAATAATTTACGTTCGTATTTAGCGACTCGAATTATTATTCGTAAGCCGCAGTTTCAACTTTCAACCCTTCGATGTTTACCTGACATGAACTCATTTAATAAATCAAACTCCCCACACCGGTTACGCTTTGCTAGTAGAAACTGCGGGGAGTGGGTCTATAAATAGCGATTCCGTCATCAAACTAACACTAGTTGGTGTGAATATCACGCAAATACGATTAGATAAGAATTCGCTTTGTAATATTAAGAAATGTTAGAAAGGCACAAAACACATACATCGATGGTAGATTGTTGCAAATGCATGAATACGTCCGTAGAGATGTTTCTGAACTGTCGAATGAAAACCGGAAGTAGAACTACTTTTACGGCAAGCTATTTTATTGGACAGTGAATACGCGGTTTTAATTCTACGCATTTGAATATCTCATGTATCTACTGACAAGCACTTATTAAATACACGACTCTTTCCATGTAGTTACAATAAAATGATTTGAAATATATTTAGATCTGACACACTTAATTGGGGAAAGATTCCAGATACTTCTATACAATCACACCATTTAGTTGCGTACTATTTCCTTTATGCGGCATTCTTTTAACCAAGCTGTTATGGAGTCCAGCGACAAAATTTTGGTCAACGATTACAAAAAACAAATCGAAGCCTAAACATGACAGTATCACTTCCTGGAAAGACAGACCAAGAGGGATACAGTCAGAGCGCCAACACTACTAAGTGATAACTAGGAATAAGTAATGACAATCTTGAACAGCTACTGATGTATACACCGATACCTTTTCATATGAACAAAGACAGAAAACATTTCTAAGTTGTCATATGTTGGGCGTTAGGACAATTAAATGCACATTGTTTTAAGAAAACTATAATACAAATGAACAACCGTTAAATTGTTATCTTTATTGTTGAAATCATTGTTATATATTGCAAATAAAATTATTAGAAAACAGTATAATCAGTTATCAGTAAATGTAAACATAATCACAGTTAAATCATTGTAATCACTAACTGTATGTATAAAAGGTAACTCTATAGCATGCAGTATTAGTCAATGAAGTTGGCATCTTCATGGCACTTGTCAGCATGGTAGCGCTCTTGATGTCTTTGCTGAGCAGAATTTGTGCTAAAAACTGTTGACAAACACCATGTATTTTACTTTCTTCATGATATCTTTGACGATATGGGGACAAATAATACTGGTTTGTAAACTGTGTGTTACATTCACACTGCACGTCATCAAATTTGTGAGTTTGGAACATGAGCTTTTAAAGAATAAGTCTATTTCTTTTCACATATGCTGCACTCGAATAGATGTGGCGTTTTGTTCCTCGGCCATCATGGTATGTGTCTGAAACGAAACAAAAGCATTCTTTATTATTGTTCAGTACACTTTGTAAAACATACATAAATATATGATATTAACTGGAGCCTATGAGTTCTAGATTTATGAGGTTTCATGAGGTTTAGACGGAAAATTCCGTCTCTGGGGGAAACCGATAAGAACTGTTCCCCTTGGTAACGTATTTTTCCATTTCACCCAAATGTGTGTTCAAATAATGGACTAGAAATAGAAAGAAACCTATCAAACCACTTTTTTGAAAGTTTTATACCTGAAAGTATTCATCATAAACTATTCACATCGGAGTATATAATGAGTAAAATGCGGATATTTCCATTAGCTATGCAAGAACTGATCAGCTGGACAATTTCTGATATATCAACAAGGATATTCGTCGTACAAAATAACCTTGACAGGGAACAGTATTAAATACGGTGGACATGCTGTACTCCTAACACTGCATAAATAAACTTCCAAGCTACCAAAATTGCCATCATAAGTTAGCATACATCATTGATTAAAGCAATAATTAATTTGGCCAACATTCTCTAAAATCAGCTTGAAGTTATCAACATTCTCGAAAAAGTACCTAAAAAGAGAAAATTGGGAGTGCGGGACCCAACAAATTGCTACAAAAAAGGCAGACATCAAATTTACCCTTCAGAGGATTCAAATTTACACTATGAGTGTTTCAATAAGGTCAAACTAGTCTAAAACGTCTATATAACGACTTTTAAAAACGAAATCACAGCGATGACAATTCACAACTTCCAACTTCAAAAATTGTTCCGGGGTTGACTCCCAAACCACAAAAGCTACGTTCATGAACTAAAGTTGTGAGCTTTCTTAAAAGATGCGCATATACTTTATATCCAGTAATGTAATAAAATGTTCAAACTTACCGAAAACGTATCCATTTTTGCACAAAAATAACATTCTCAAAGCGTCGCTTGAATATCAACTTTCGCTACACTACGTTGCGCCCCCTGATATTATAGTGTTTTATTATGAATTAAGGCCCATTCTAAAAAGTTGTGTCAGTAATTTAACATTTCCACTCTGTACATGTATACCGGTATACACGCTGCGATTTTACGACAGTGTGTCGTTTTGTAAAATTTGACCATTTTTCGAGTGAAAAATCTTCAATAGCGAGTTTAGAATATCTTTAAAGGTAGTAAAAGTATATAATTTCTGTTAGCGTGTTGAGTTGCCCATACGTTGCACTATATATTCATGAGTAGATATTTTGTACTGCATTGCAATAACATGGAAGTTTATCACACGCGTTGGAAAATTCGAATTGTCGAAGTTCTTTCCCTTCTATATATAATATGGGTTACATGGGAAAAAATGTTTTTTGTTGTTTTTTTCTTGACAAACCCTTTTGCTTGTTACGACTATTTTGTATTGCTCGTTTACGATATTGCATAGCCATCTGATTTTGACTTATATGCACGTAATATTTGTATTTAAGCCATTTAATTGAAAAAATGGAACTATATGTTCGTAGGCGGAAGGTTAATGGAAGCTGTTCGGTATGCAGATTTTATGAAAACTGAGCGATTTCTCTTCCGTGAGGTGGATGCTGGTCCACTTAATCGTGCATGCATCATTGTCTCAACTCCCCCTTTGCCTCAACACAAAAAATAATTCACAGAGCTCGCTTTAAAACGAAATACTAACATTTTTTGCAAATGTGATTGAGCCATCGACAACGTGCTTGAGTCATTGGCAATATGTAAGAGCCCTCGCAAATGTGATATGGAGCCAACACATACTATTACTCAATGATTGTTAATATATCATTGTGGAATTATCCCGCTATCAAATTATACTTGACAATTATACAAGTAAGACATAATATGCGTTATAGGCTATAGCACCGGTTGACATCGTAGTATAGAAATACATGTACATGTACTAGTTTTGATAATATTGAATTCATTACGGTTATAAAGAATAATCCGGGAACATTATACTCAAGCACAAATTAACAAGAAACGCTTTGACTATAAAACGTTCAAATATTATGATTCCGTGACCTTTGCCCTGTAAAGCAGACGTTTCAGAATCGTAATGAAATAGCAAGGTGGAAGTGCAGGAAGTTGTCGACGATTTTGGCTTTATAACCGTAATGATTTCAATATTATCAAAACTAGTACATGTACATGTATTTTGTAATATGATGTCAACCGGTCCTATATTGTATATGACATCTTACTTGTTGATCAATTATCATGTATAATTTGATAGCGGGATAATTCCACAATGATATATTAATACTCATGGAGTAATGGTACGTGTTGGCCCCATCACATTTGCGAGGCTCTTACACATTGCCAATGGCTACAGCACGTTGTCGATGGCTCAATCACATTTGTTTTATAGCGAGCTTTGTGAGCTATTTTTTGTTATGAGGCAAAGGGGAAGTCGGGACTATGTAGCATGCACGATTAAATGGTCCAGGTTCCACTTCACGGAAGAGAAATCACTCCTGATGTGTCTCCTCGTGAAAGAAAACACACGAGTTGATAATTTCTAAAAGTTCTGGCAGCGTCATTTTGGAGTATTTCTTGGCGAAAATGCATGCAAAATGACGAGAAAAATGTTCTAGGTGGCATAGCATTCTTCGATTTTTGAAAAACAAGCATGTGCTTTAAAAACGGATATTTTTTATAAAATGTGTTTACCTGTTTATACTTGAAATTGATCGATAACAGAAGTGTCGAGGGCTCATATTTAGCAGATCACAAAAATGTGAAAGAGCCACCGTTTAGTAGGGGTGAATTGTCTGCTATTTAAAAAGTACTGTTGCTATTTAAAACACGTGGGCAAAGTACACGTGTGATGATTAACAAACTTTAACAACAACGTAATCGTTTACGTGAGGCTGGTGCATAATACGGGTACTTCATACAAAATCAAAATTTTCTGCATATTTATACCATAGGCACTCGATTCCGTGATTTTTATACGTTTATAGACCTTATTTTTCAAACAACGCAAATCTGTCAAAAGAAAAATCTTCAAATTTTCTGCTATTGAGCATATTAAAATCTCCGCTATTGTATTAAAGTTTTTGTTATACTCAATAGCGGAAAATGTATATCTTCAACTGAATTTTGAGATATGAATTTTCCAACGCTGTAAACAAAATAGAATGTAACTGTCGGTCAACTATATGACTGAACAAGAGAATGCTAGCTCTCATATAACTGATGCATGTAGCCCTATAAGTGGGTCTGTCTTGCTTTTCTTAGCCTTTGCAGGGATTCTAGCCTTATTTTTTTTTTAAATTGAAACATATTTTTCTGCTAAACCATTAACTGACTATCATATGTACGTATCATGTAATTAATTTTTTAAAATCCCTTTGCTTAGCAAAATTAGTAGATTTCTCTGACTGTAGCACGGACCACCATCAGATATAACTATAGTTTCTCACAGTCTCCCCATCTGGCCGTAATGCTCTTTAACTAGTTAATTACTTGGTGATTTTTTTAACAACTTACAGTGTTTTGTAGCAGGGTTATATTTTCAATGGGCGATTTTTAATTCTAAGGGAATTAAGTCTTGGTGATTCATTGTTGTTGTTTGTTTGAGTTGTCTCCCTTGCTGTGAAAACCAATGAACTTCATAGGAATGTGAACTTTTTAGTGTTTTTTACTCAGCTCTTAGTCTTGATATTTATTACTTTTTCGCGTAGTATAGCGGAAAAGTTTTATCTAAACGTTACGGGTGAACAAACCGCTTCAGTTTGTTATGTAGGATTGACCTATTGATAATTGTTTAATTTGCATATAGCGTCCAATGGAAATATGTTTTGTACGAAGGTAGAAAATACAGAGTTTTAGTAAATCAGTTCTAGCATGCACTCCATGATAGATAGTTATCTTTCAACTACGGGAGATTTTCTTCAAGTAAAAATGGACACTTTAAACGAAGATTCTCTCATGGAAAACCTAGAGAAACTCATTTCTTCAAAGCTAACTTCGTTCGAAGAAAAGATAACAAAGACGCAGAAAAACATTGCTGAAAATCAATTAGTAAAAATGAAGCAGGATATTTGTAGTGATAATTACGTTTTCAAGAGAAAAAGCTGCGAGGATCAGTACAAATTTAATACAACTGTGACCGGTGCTATGCAAAAAGCTGACAATAAGATCAAAGACCCGGACTTAACGGGGGCTTCTAAGAGCATATCGGAAGGTTTGCAATTAATTCATGGTTGACAGAAACTTAAACGCATTGCTGATTCGTCAGAGTTGGGTTGGTCAGTCGCCAAAGAGTATCAGAGTAATCCACTGGCATCAGATTCCGAAGACGAGAGGAAAATAGTCGGAGCGGAATCACGTGCTAATCGTAAATTGAAGAACAAGTGTTCAAATTACAGACGATTCACGCCGTATTTGAATACAAACAATGTTGAAACTTCGCAGAGACAAACGCCGAGCACGCAGAAAACACAGAGCAAACCAGGTTTATGTTTTTCATGCGGCAAGCCAGGGCATTGGAAGTATGAGTGTCGAGAACCAAGTAACGATAAGACTACTGAAAAGATAAGTAAAGTTTTATATCATGATTGTAATTTTGAAATAATATCTGAATGCGTTACGTTAGATAACTCTTTTACGAGTATAGACGCAAACGAGTCCGAATATGTTGTCCGGTCTGAGTCCGATAACACGTCACAAGTAGGGCGTTTAAGACAGTGTCTAGATAAATGGGATAAAATAAGTATAGATAGTAACTAATGAGGTCATTGATCACATAAGGTTATAAGCTATCTTTTAAAACAGTACCAAAAAAATTAATTTTAACAAACAATAAATCCGCACGTGATAATCATGATTTCGTAAGTGCCGAAATAACAAAACTGTTGATCAAAGGTTGTATAACGGAGGTAAAATACATTCCACACGTGGTATATCCGTTGACCGTGGCGTTCAGTAAAGTAAACAAACCAAGGTTAGTTTTAGACTGTCGTCATATCAATCCTCATCTGCATAAATTCAAGTTCAAATATGAGGATGTTTCTACAGCGGCTGATATTTTTGAAAAAGATGATTTTTTATTTACTTTTGATCTCAAATCAGCCTATCATATTGTTGGATTTTTTTCCAGAGCATAGAAAGTATTTAGGATTTTCTTCGGAAAATAGTGAAGGAATACATTTTACGTATTTAACGTTCTTCCATTCGGTTTATCGACGGCTGGTTTTATTTTTACTAAATTGATGATAATTCCGGTCAGAAAAGTCAGATCTACGGGTAAAAAATTAGTAATATTTCTTGACGATGGGATAGGGGGACACAAAGACTTAAGACAAGCTGTAAATTTAAGTTCATTTATTCATGAATTGCTTTTAAGTCTGGGTGTAGCAACGTTAAATGTCGCATCGACGCTAAATGTCGCATTTGACGTTATATGTCGCAAGGCTGACGCTAAATGTCGCAACCAACGCTAAACGTCGCAAAACCTCCTGACGCTATATGTCGCATCTATAACGCTAAATGTCGCAACAAATAGCACTGACGCTATATGTCGCAACATC
Source organism: Lutraria lutraria (assembly GCA_964023205.1). Lineage (NCBI taxonomy): Eukaryota > Metazoa > Mollusca > Bivalvia > Venerida > Mactridae > Lutraria > Lutraria lutraria. The sequence goes on from OZ026842.1 coordinate 884,492, forward strand.
AACGCTAAATGTCGCACTCATTCATCAACCTCTATAATGCAGAGTTATGGTTCCCGCTACACCCCTACATACTCGTATATGTGTAATAAATAATGTTTAACTCATCCCCTCTAAGTTTTTTACATTTGCTCGTTTGAATTGGGGATTTTATTTTATATCTTGGCATTTATTGTATATCGCCGTCACCGGTGCGGCATGTGTGTGTGTGGATAGAACGAGGCGTGATGGACTTGCACACTAACGATATGATGTTTGTTTATTTGTTTGTTTGTTTCATCGGGTTTAACGCCATTTTCAAAATTATTTTAGTCACATTGTGGCGGGCAATTATCCTAACCAGCTTTCCTGGACTTCATTTAGGCCTTAACCAGTACTAACCACATTCTATCCGTAAGCTTCTGCCATGCTACCCCACATAATTCAGTGGTGGAGGACAATTTAACATAGGATGTAATATCTTCTGTAAAATTGTCACGGGTAGCGTTAGCCTCGTCCGGTGTTCGAACTCACAACCTCTCGACCATCAGACAAACGCTCTAACCACTGAGATAGCCGGGCGGGCACTAACGATATGAACTTTCACACTAACAACATTGACTCTCCCACTAATGATATGGATTCGCACCATATGGACTGTCCCACTAATTGATATTGAGATTAGCACACTTAAACGACATAAAATTGCACACTATTAGTTAGTTACTATTAGTGTCACTAACGGTATAAATTAGGACACTAACGATATCGGCTATAGTGATAGTGATTCATCAGAATTTCAGACTCGAATTAAACATTTGCGAGAAATAAAAAAAATAAAACGGAAACCGAAACACTTTCACAAAGAAAAAACATTGAACTACTGCCGGAGATTTGATGTAATCATTGTTAAAGCTTGTTTTGTAACTAAATCCTTTATCGCGATACTCTCGTCAAAGTGTGAACAGATTATTCAAAGATATTGTGAGCAAGACAACGCCGCCGCGATTGTATCTCAACCCTGTCCGGTTCCGTGATTTATCTGTATCACCTAAAACTGTAAGAAAAAATATTAGAATAGTTGGGTCTGGCAGCGGGTTAGCGCAAGCAATCCGTGGTGTGATAACATATTCCTTATGGGTCAATGCATGTCTCTTTCTTTGGATGGTCTGATTTTGTGACCGGTATAGAATATGGTATAGACGTCCATGGCATTAGTAATGAGATGTTCAAGATATTAGGATCTTAACAGCCAAAATTCAAAGGTGGTCAAATCTGGCTTTTTTCTTAAATTACTCTTTAAAATATGTTATTTGACAATTTTAGAAAGAGGTTTACTATGTAATTTTATAAAAATAATGGTTTACATGACAGAAAAAACTACAATTATCCTTTTAAATGGCTAAACCCCGAATATCATACATTTTTGTAGATCAATAAATGATCATACTTTTATTATTAAAAAAACAATTGCACACGAAATAATGCATTTGTAGTAGTATTTCACTTACATGTAATTGTATATCAATAATTATATCTAAAACGTACATGCATCAGATATTAGTGCAGTGTATGACATGAAAGAATTTCTTATTTTTTAATGCTTCGGAGACTTATTATTTACGATATATGTAGGCAAAAAATCAAGAAAATAGCGCTATGATATATATTTAAGGGACATAACTTATATTCAAAATAATCCCCCATTTCTAACAAACATAATAAAACCTTACTAGGCTTACTGATGCACAATACATCTTAAAGTAACCCTAGGGTAAACAAATGTTCCAATTTCTGGCATTATTTAGCCAATCTATAAGTCACTTAATTAAAATAAAACACTTTTTCATTCTAAGTATGTTCTAAGATATTCAAAAATAATGTTTAAAGAAAACATAGAAAGAAACAAGAGATGTCTTTAAAAAGACAGTCGCGAAGTTGTTTTAATGTTATTTACACTATTGAAACCAAAAGTATAATCTTTATGAAATTCCTAAATTGCCGCTATGTACCATGTGAACACAACTTATCGCTAGCAGTCCAATTAGGTCGCGCCTTAGAATGTTAATGTTAGGTCAGCTAAATAAATTACGTATTTAGTCATATCTACTTTATATCAATTCCAATAAATGTAATATGTTTGCCAAGAACGGTATATAACATTATTTCGACCGCATAAGAATACATTTTCTTACAAAGTTTACAACCAAAAGAAGAACATATTAAACAGTTGCAGACTCGCTATAAGTTGGCGTGGTCTTAATTATTCTACGCTTGTAGATTTCATCCAATGAAAGGAAGCGTTCCCTCTGAATCATCCAATAGAATGGGAAATTTCTTTTGAATAATTAATACGTCATGCCAAGGAATAAAGAAAAAGTTTCTCCCTTCTGAGGTTTGAACACACAGCCATCAGAAAGCAATTCTGGCCTATTTAAATACTCTTTAATGTGGAGGAATGCGTTAGGATCCCAAATGCCAAACGTATCCACTTTTAAAAGTAGGTTAAGGAATAACCAAAAACGATTTCTTTATTTCAGTTTCGATTAACCGTTTACAGGTGTACTTTGCTTTTAAATTTTGTAACATTCAGCAAAACAGTTTTAGTGATATGTACTCTAGTATTTTTTGTGTGACAAATCATACGATATTGAATATATTTTGACCATTTGTAACCTTACATTAATGTAGACACATATCGTTACGTATATGTAAATATAATTTCTGAGGTTTAGTTAAAATAAAATGACTCGTTCTTTACTTTTTGTTTATGGCTGACTTTCTCTGTCGTAGCAAAATGAAAATGTCCTTTAATGTGGTAATCCTTTTAACTGAGTGAAAAGTAAGTCGATGTATGTGTTAGACTTAAGTCCTTTCAGCTTGGAATAAGAGTATACATATTAATAGCTTAACCAAGTTGTTTTACAGGTAAGAGGTAAGAGTTCCAGCAATATGACCTTCTGTATACTAGTATATATTGATAGGATTTCCTTCAAACTTTGAACAAATGGTGTTCGTTGATAAACTGGCAGTCACTCCTCGTTACTCTACCCCTTGGCCATCACTCCCTGTTCTAACAATACACACATGTACACACCGGCGACGGCGATATATAATAAATGCCAAGATAAAAAATAAAATCCCCAATTCAAACGAGCAGATGTAAAAAACAAACTTGGAGGGGATTAACTAAACATTATCATGAACGGAGGAACCATTATTTATTAAACATACGAGTGTGTAGGGTTGTAGCGGGAACCATAACTCTGCATTATAGAGGTTGAAGAATGAGTGCGACATTTAGCGTTGATGTTGCGACATATAGCGTCAGTGCTATTTGTTGCGACATTTAGCGTTACAGGTGCGACATATAGCGTCAGGAGGTTTTGCGACGTTTAGCGTTGGTTGCGACATTTAGCGTCAGCCTTGCGACATATAACGTCAAATGCGACATTTAGCGTCGATGCGACATTTAACGTTGCTACACTGGGTTTTTTAATAGCAGACGAGAAATGTTGCTGGATACCATCACAGCACATTGTTTGGTTATGTCATTGGTGGTCAATGGATACATACACGTTACATGTCACTAATGACAGAATAAGCAGGTTAGAATCCTCGATAGATTCGATGTTTTCTCAAACATGCACAAAGGCACTGAAAATAGTGAAGGCCAAATTTTTAGCCTCCATATTAGGTCAGGTCATATCGCTTAAAAATGCAGTAGGAAATTTAGTTAGTTTTAAAACAAGGGCATTGTATAGTTGTCTAGATACCAGATGTAGTTGGGAAAGTAAGGTAGTAGTAGATTCTGGAGGAAAAATGCTCGAAAATGGAAAACAGTTGGTCGGGCCCCGTAATCAAAAGTGACATGTGATTTAGAATGTTTTACTGATGCCTCTGGTACAGGTTACGGAGGTTAGGTTGCCCTGTGTGCGGGCGCCTTAATTGAAGGCAGTGAAGTTGTAGGTTGCTGGGATGAATTAGAAGCTGGTCAAAGCTCTACTATGCGAGAAATTGAAGCAGTTAATAGAGTATTAAAAAGTAATTCTGCCCTTTTGGAGGGAAAATGTGTAAAATTATATTGTGACAACAAAAATGTAATCTCGATTTTAAACAAAGGTAGCAGAAAACAAAAATTGCATTTTGTTTCGGAAGACGTTAAAACGTTTTGTAAAGAAAATGACATGGTTTTGTTGCCAGAATGGCTTCCACGAGAGAATAATGATCATGCAGATGAATTAAGTCGTACTTACGATAATGATGACTGGGGAATAAAATTATGGGTTTTTAAATGGTTAAATTCGGAATGGGGCACACATGTGATAGATTTGCATCAAATTTTAATGCACATTGTGTTCGTTTTAACAGTAGATGGTGGTGTCCTGGTAGCGAAGCGATGGATTCATTAGATCAAAACTGGAAACATGGTTTAAATTAGCTTGTCCCACCGCCACGACTGGCTAGTAAGGTTATAGATAAGATTAAATCTGATAAGGCTTCTGGTACTTTAATAATACCAATGTGGAGGTCGGCACCATTTTGGCCGAAGATCTGTGACGAACAGGGTACATTTGTTTGTAATTATAAGGAATTCATTGTTGAATTCATAAGGTTACCAAAGTATCATATTATTTCTGTTGGTTTAGGTAACAATGGTATATTTAAACACAAGCCTTTATCATTTGAAATGATTGCTTTGAAAGTAAGACACCAGTCATAAACACGTTTTCATGGCATGCAGGTTGAATTATAGGTTAAGTAACTGAGGTTGTGAATCATAGTGTTGAGTTTTATGATGACGCTTATTATTTCAGGTATAGGGCTGAGAGAAAATGTTGCTAAGCAGTTACGAGAGGCCGGTTGTGATGATTTGTCCAAAGTAGACAGCATGTGCAAGCATTTAATTGACTCTAAGAGTGTTAACACAAACAAACAAGATAATTTAATATATAACAACTTATAGAAATCTTTGCAAAAGTTGTTTAGGATATTTTCAATTGTTTTTCTTAAACAAGAGGGCCATGATGGCCCTATAAATGCTCACCAGGAGAAAAGGTCATTTGGAGATGAACATTGTTGAAGTTTTCTATACGAGTCCAAGTAAGATCTAGTGACCCATCTGGGCCGTTTTTTATCCCATGGCCATTATATGAACAGATTTAAAAGAGGTCCATTAGACAAAGCTAGATACCAAATATCTTAGCTCTAGGCCTTGTGGTTTCGGAGAAGAAGATTTTTTAAATTTTCCTATATAAAATAGAATAAACCCCAGGGCAGGGCCAATTTTGACCCCAGGGCCATAATTTGAACAAACTTGGTAGAGGTCTACTAGACAATGCCACATACAAAATATCTGAGCTCTAGGCCTTGCGGTTTCGGAGAAGAAGATTTTTTAAATTTTCCTATATAAGTCTATATAAATCAAGTGACCCCCGGGGCGGGGCCAATTTTGACCCTAGGGCAATAATTTGAACAAACTTGGTAGAGGTCCACTAGACTATGCTACACACCAAATTTCAAAGCTCTAGGCATTGTAGTTTTTGACAAGAAGGTTCAAACTTGGTAGAGGTCCACTAGACTATGCTACACACCAAATTTCAAAGCTCTAGGCATTGTAGTTTTTGACAAGAAGATTTTTTAAATTTCCTATATAAGTCTATGTAAAATCAAGTTACCCCCGGGGCGGAGCCAATTTTGACCCCAGGGGAATAATTTGAACAAACTTTGTAGAGTTCCATTAGACAATGCTACATACCAAATATCTCAGCTCTAGGTCCTGTGGTTTCGGACAAGAAGATTTTTAAGTTTTTTCAATTTGTTGCCATAGCAACCAGAGTTTTTAATGAAATTTAATTTTTTGAACAACTTTGAAAGGGGAACACCCAAGGATCATTCCAGCAGTTTGGTTGCAATTGGCACAGTGGTGTAGGAGGAGATGTTGTTTTAAGTAAACATGGACGCCACTTCACGACGAACGATGGACGCAGGGCGATCACAAAAGCTCACCTTGAGCACATTCGTGCTCTGGTGAGCTAAAAATAGAGTTATTCAAGAACTAGAGAGTGTGTTTTAGCATTAATCAAGTCTGTAGCTCCAAATCTAAACATTGGATTGCATTCATTACGATCTGGTGGAGCATCCGCTGCTGCTAACAATAATACAAATGAAAGGTGTCTTAAAAGGCACGGAAGCTGGAAGTCTGATTTCGCTAAGGACATGTATGTCGCAGATTCTTTGGACAAAAGGTTAAATATATCAAAATCTTTGAATCTTCAAAGTTTATAATTTACTCATTACTAAGTTGTAATTATAAGTATATAGACATGAATATATAATTATTTTTTCTTAACAGATATTTCGGACAAATAGCAGTTATGTTAATGTTCTTCAGTCTTTATTTACTAACTTTGAATAGTTCTAGGTGCATTGCTACAAGGCAAAATGAGAATGTTGTTTTGTTGTTATGTATAAGGTTAGACAACCAGTTCTTCACTATTTACTGTCCAAATAAGATGTATGCTATCTATGAAGGCTTCATCTGTTGGTTTTGAATGTGTTTCGGACCAGTACATTTTTTGTAATATTCAAAGATTCAGAATATGAACAAGGGTTTTAAATGTGTTTCGGACCAGTACATTTTTTGTAATATTCAAATATTCAGAATATGAACAAGGGTTTTAAGTGACAAGTTTTAACAGTGACAATATAAGACAGAATTCTTCACTCAAATTAACAAAAAAAAAACACCAAAAAAAACACAATTTTCCAGCATGAAAGTTTTTTCTTGTATCATACAGAAGTAATTGAACAAGTTACACATAATTTAATATATAACAACTTATAGAAATCTTTTAAGTTGTTTAGGATATTTTCAATTGTTTTTCTTAAACAAGAGGGCCATGATGGCCCTATAAATGCTCACCAGGAGAAAAGGTCATTTGGAGATTAACATTGTTGAAGTGCCATTATATGAACAGATTTAAAAGAGGTCTATTAGACAAAGCTAGATACCAAATATCTTAGCTCTAGGCCTTGTGGTTTCGGAGATTTTTTAAAATTTTCCTATATAAAATAGAATAAACCCCAGGGCAGGGCCAATTTTGACCCCGGGCCAATTTTGACCCCGGGGTCATAATTTGAACAAACTTGGTAGAGGGACCACTAGACAATGCCACATACTAAATATCTTAGCTCTAGGCCTTGTGGTTTCGGAGAAGAAGATTTTTAAAATTTTCCTATGTAAGTCTATATAAATCAAGTGACCCCCTGGGCGGGGCCAATTTTGACCCTAGGGCAATAATTTGAACAAACTTGGTAGAGGTCCACTAGACAATGCTACATACCTAATATCTTAGCTCTAGGCCTTGTGGTTTCGGAGAAGAAGATTTTTTAAATTTTCCTATATAAAATAGAATAAACCCCAGGGCAGGGCCAATTTTGACCCTAGGGCAATAATTTTAACAAACTTGGTAGAGGTCCACAATCGGCATAGCGGTGTAGGAGATGTTGTTTTAAGTAAACATGGACGCCACATAACGATGCACGATGGACGCAGGGCGATCACAAAAGCTCACCCTGAGCACATTTGTGCTCTGGTGAGCTATAAATATATCAGTATTACAATTGGTGGTAGAAAAGAATACATTGTTGACAGCATATAGCAAAGATAAAGGTTATGATTACCATATAATACTAGAAGCCCAAGGGCAACATGTCGAGCCCCTGTTTAGCCAGCTTGTGATCTTGACCTTTGAACTACAAGTATGGGTGATATTCATGACACATCATTTCATTGAAGTAAACTTTTATACCAATTTATTTAAAAATCCTTGAATGCAATCAGAAGTTACAACCGAGACAAGGAAAATATATTTGACCAAATGTGTAATCTTGACCTTTGACCTATAAAAATCTGGGTGTTGCCCAAGACACATGGTCGCATTGTATTATGGCAAGTCATTTTAAAATAATTCAATGCATAAGGGAGACACAGCCCGGACAAGGTGTATAATGATTATTTTTTATGTTTGACCTCTAAGTGTGACCTTGACCTTTGAGCTAGAGACCTGGATTTTGCGCACTGCACACCATCTCATGGTGTTTAACAATTATGCCAAGTTATCTTAAAAAGTTTCTATGCATAAGGGAGATACAGCCCTGACAAGGTCTATAATGCTCGTTTTTGACGTTTGACCTCGAAGTGTGACCTTGACCTTAGAGCTAGAGACCTGGATTTTGCGCACTGCACACCGTCTCATGGTGTTTAACAATAATGCCAAGTTATCTTAAAAAGTTTCTATGAATAAGGGAGATACAGCCCGGACAAGGTCTATAATGATTATTTTTTATGTTTGACCTCTAAGTGTGACCTTGACCTTTGAGCTAGAGACCTGGATTTTGCGCACTGCACACCGTCTCATGGTGTTTAACAATTATGCCAAGTTGTTTTAAAAAGTGTCAATGCATAATGGAGATACAGCCCGGACAAGGATCCGGACGGACACACTCATTCACTAACTCACTAACTAACTAACTAACGTACAGACACACAACCGCCATTGTGGCGACTATGTCAAGCTCACCGCAGGAAAGTTACTCAGGATAAATATAATAACTTAGTACACAACTGATGCATTGTTTTAAATTCATAACATAAACAATCCAAGGATTGACAAATGTTACACTTAATTGAGAAAACATAATTATTCTTCAATGATAATATATGAAGAAAATATTGACTATATACATAAAAGTCAGACAAAGCACACATAATTGTTAAATGTTTGTAAAATTTAAGCTAACTGTAATAGAAAATTGTGAAGGCAGTTTTATCAGTGATGGCTTTTAGCGAGTCATATTCTTAAACAAGATTGCCGCAAGCAGTGCCAACACTCTGCTGTTCACCGCCTCAGTGAAATTTATCCACCTGAAGTTTCATGTTGCTACCTCTTATACTTTCTGAGTTATGAGCTACATTAAAGTTTTTGCACTAACACAGACAACACAATGATCACAAAAGCTTGACCTTTTTTTTAAAACAGCTGAGCTAAAAAATAATTGATACTGATACAATTTTTTACAACGTAATACATGTAGACACAAGAATCGTTCTTTTAATAACAAATCAGCCCTTAATTAAACATACGCAAACTTTAATCTGTATTGAGTAGTCACTAGTCAGCATTTCATTTGTACCTCACCAACAATTTAACATGTGAATCAACAATAAAATTACACCACAAAAAGAATATACACATTCACATAGAATATACACATTCACATAAACTACACCATTCTAATGACAATTTTTCCTAGACATATTTAACATGCAGTCACTCTTTCTTGCTGGTAGCGATTCTGTTCTGCAGCATGCGAACCTCTGGCTCAAATCTATCTACACAAAGTGTGCCATTTGCATCAAAATATTCAGCAACAGACTTGGTGACTTTATCAGATCTTGATCTACCTGAATTACCATCAGTGTATGTCATGACTAAGGTATAATTGTCATCATATCTGTAATGTACAAAAGTAAATAAAAATATGGTATTTCACAGTACACAGAATACAAAATAGCGTATGGTTGTATTACACATGTATCAGAAAAAATTCTTATAGGAAGATTACAGCGATTTATATATGCTAAACTAGAACTTTGTCACAGAAGTGACTAAGATCCTGCCTCCGCTTCGACACTAAGAATGAGATAGTACACTATATGGCTAAGTTCAAGGACACATAACTCTGGTATGTGTGGATCATTGGGCATGAAAATTATGTCTTGCACATCCACACTTCATGGTGATGACATATTTCAAGTTTCATTGCAATCACTTAAGGAATGAGGAAGTATTTGGCTCCACAAACTTGTGATATTGTATGTGGACATATGACCAATGACCGACCGATGGAGTGACTCCAATATACCCCCTCTTCGGTTATGCTAACTGCAATCCTTGACACAAAACTATGATTGTTTACTAATCATACCAACAAACTACCTCAACTACTGTATACGTCTTAATATTGGCGCCCGTTTTATTTTGGCGATTTTGGAACCACCAAATCTAGACCGCGCCAATATAAAACCACGCCAATAATAAACACCGCCAATTATTTTGTCAAAGAAAATATTGTAACTTTTGTTATCAAAAGGTGTTACTAACATTTTTTCACGCAAGTATTTCGAGGGTTCAGCGCAACACTGTCGTAACTTGTTCTTATTTCAATATGAGTTATGACACTGTTGCGCTGAGCCCTCGATTTGTTTGTTTAGTATGTTTGTACATGTATTATTACTTGTTTACTTTTATCTGTTAAAGTATATGCATTAGGTTTATTGCCTTAGGGTAGATCTTAATTGAAACAAGGTAAAATCTAAACGATTCAAACAATTCAGTTTATTTGTTACACCATATAAAACTTATATCGACGGCACATATAGAAAGACTAAATTAAACCAGATATAATAACAATATGTGTCAATATAAGATAAATAATCGAAACAAATAATCACTTTTAGCCATTGTGTTAACTCATGTTCGATCCAAAGTAATTACCAACACTTTGGTCTTCATGTATCTTATTCTTGCTGTTTATACAATCCTCACTTGACATGATAGTAGAAATGAAGATATTTAGTAAAATATTCTAGTTATTTCCCTTGAAAATGGTGGAAACTTGTTTTCTTAAGACAAGTGCTTTAATTTTGGCGCTTAAGAAGACAGGACATGGTTTTATTTTGGCGGTTGGATATGAAACCGCCAAATATAGAACCCGCCAATTCATGAACATCTTAAAAACGCCAAATTTTGCACCCGCAGAATTGAAGACGTATACAGTATGCCTTATAATACAGTGGAACTTGTCCTTGCAACATTGTAAAAATGCAAAAAGTATATTTTAAACAAAATAACCATGAAGACACAAGTAGAAGAATTGTTTAACCAAACAACAATGATCTTACTTTTTCAGAGTAGAAACTAACTCCCATTTATTGTCCGGGTCTACACCAGCTTTATCCTTGTCTAAGGCAACAAGGAAAATTCCTTTTTCTACATAAGTAGTATACAGTGTCAGTACACCCATAAGTACAAAATATCTGAGTGTTAATGAAGGAATAATAATAATAAAGACTTTATTTAAAGAGCAACACAGTTAGCAGGGGGCGCAAAGTAATGTAGCGAAAGTTGATATTTAAGCGACGCTTTTGAGAATGTTAGTTAAGATGGCGGACTAAATGTGATATTTTTGTGCAAAAATGGATACGTTTTCGGTAAGTTTGAACATTTTATTACATTACTGGATATAAAGTATACCCGGAACAATTTTCGAAGTTGGAAGTTGTGAATTGTCATCGCTGTGATTTAGTTTTTAAAAGTCGTTATATAGACATTTAAGACTAGTTTGACCTTATTGAAACACTCATAGTGTAAATTTGAATCCTCTGAAGGGTAAATTTGATGTCTGCCTTTTTTGTAGCAATTTGTTGGGTCCCGCACTCCCAATTTTCTCTTTTTAGGTACTTTTTCGAGAATGTTGATAACTTCAAGCTGATTTTAGAAAATGTTGGCCAAATTAATTATTGCTTTAATCAATGTTCACTAACTTAGTACGCTAACTTATGATGGCTGTGTGTTATAACTATGAAGTCGCATCACTTTATACACGTTTAATTATCCTTTATTCTAATTTGCTTCTTATTGACTATCACAATTAAGTACATGTAGTTATACTTTTCTAATCGAAACAAACTAAGCATCTCATGGTGCAGTGACCAGTACAGCAAACTTAGGCAAATTAACAACATGGGTGGGTTACGTTGTCTGCAAGCTATAACTTATAATAATAAATTCTATTTTTTATATACTCAAATAAATTTTTCTTGTGGTCAGTTTATTTCAGAAACCATGCTCTTTAAGAAGAAATCATGGCTGGCGCTTTACGGTCATTTTCAGTAAGGCAGTGCAATTACATGGAGCAATATTGGTCCAAAATCAAGATTTAAATAATGCGTTTTAAGTATTTGCGTTTGAAAGAGACACCAATCCGTGGTTAATATAGAAAATATCTTGATCATCAAACGATGTCAAAGCGTTCTTTTTGTGTCTGGAATAATGGGTATTAGATCCATGATGAAAGGTTTGTTACGCACTGTGTGTATGAATGAACAACAATGTGATTACAAAAAGTGGAACCTTTATTTAATAGAAATTGAATTATCCGATACATAAATGCTAGAAATATGTAATATTGTGTTTAAAGAATGACTCCTATGAAAATGTAAAAAATGTGAATATACCTCAAAGTTGAAGGTATCATAAAAATCGTTGTAAAATATGTTCTTCAAAAATGAACATTTTCTTCAATTCTTCCAAAGTTACATGTTTTTCACGTAGTAGATTGACAACACTTGAGGTTATGTATCTATCTTTCCACAGAACAGAAGATTATATGACAGAAGTACATCACAATCATAAAACTGTAAATTTGCAAATCACATATTGTCGAAAAAAGTAACGAACCTTTCGATGTGTTGAACGTACGTTAATTCAACGAAATAATTCTGATTTATGCAGAATATAAAACCCTTCAGACAAAGCTAGTACAAAATCATGTGAATATAACACTTATTAACAGAAATGCCTATATAAAATGTTTTTACAATACAAGGGTAACAAACCTTTCATTTTTGGTCATGACAATGTTATAACGTATAATACAAATTATCTTTGTCATTTCTTCCATGTATAACACCAACATATTTATACTGATGTAAAAAAAACTTAAGTATATTTTACTATAAATATTGCCTTCACAACACAACACCAGTACACATGAAAATAATGACCAAACTATCTACTGTTATTCAGCATATATGCCATTTCAAATCTATGCATGAATATCTCCGTCAGTCAAATTAAACATTCGGTTTGACCTCCCATACATAATATCGGTAAAGTTGATCCATATATAATCTTCTCTTTTTGACCACTGAAACAAATCCTTAAACTTTTGAATGTATGCTGCATCAAAAGCTTCGTCATCAAGATCAACCTGCATGATTTCTCAACACACCATGATTTGCTATACTGTACTGCCGCAAAATTACCAGTATCAATTTAGCACACAGGGCCATAGTTTCTAATTCTTGTTACATCATAGTTCATAGGCTTCATCTTATTGTTTCAGGCGTTCCCTGCATGTACTGTCGTCGTATTTCATCATACAACGGCAATTTAAAAAAAATGAAAGGTTCGTTACCTTAGTTGGTGATGTATTAGCACTGCATCTTTTATAAGCTACATATATAACGGACACTGGTTCAGTTCATCAACCTTTTAGGCATGTTCTAAATCACGCAATAATATTTTTTAGATCTTGTCATTTAAGACAGTTGGGAAAATTGCATAAATTTCTTAATTTGTATTGATAAATTTTTTCTAAATTTTTAACAGTAGGTATATATAAGTACCAAATCATGAATTGAATGACCATATATCATATATAAGTACCTTTAGTAGCATATACACATGTTCATTACTAAGTTTGCGAGAAATACACGATGTAATATTTCCACATACAATGTTTTTCTTTAAAATCTACTCAGTCTTTTTCAACGAAAGGTTCGTTACTTAACGTCACAAACCTTTCATTTCATAAAATGCAACCAACAAAGAATCTACACCGATTGCATTGAAAATTCAACAACCGTCGGACAATTTATTATTTCAGATTGCTTAAAAGCAAAAAAGAGTTAAAAACAATTAAAACAAGAGGGCCATAATGGCCCTATAAATGCTCACCAGGAGAAAAGGTCATTTGGAGATTAACATTGTTGAAGTTTTCTATACGAGTCCAAGTAAGATCAAGTGACCCATCTGGGCCGTTTTTTATCCCATGGCCATTATATGAACATATTTAAAAGAGGTCCATTAGACAAAGCTAGATACCAAGTATCTTAGCTCTAGGCCTTGTGGTTTCGGAGAAGATTTTTTAAATTTTCCTATATAAAATAGAATAAACCCCAGGACAGGGCTAATTTTGACCCTAGGGCAATAATTTGAACAAACTTGGTAGAGGTCCACTAGATAATGCTACATACCAAATATCTTAGCTCTAGGCCTTGTGGTTTCGGAGAAGAAGATTTTTTAAATTTTCCTATATAAGTCTATATAAATCAAGTGACCCCCGGGGCGGGGCCAATTTTAGACCTAGGGCAATAATTTGAACAAACTTGGTAGAGGTCCACTAGACCATGCTACACACCAAATATCAAAGCTCTAGGCATTGTAGTTTTTGACAAGAAGATTTTTAAAATTTCCTATATAAGTCTATGTAAAATCAAGTTACCCTCGGGGCGGAACCCATATTTTGACCCCAGGGGAATAATTTGAACAAACTTTGTAGAGTTCCATTAGACAATGCTACATACCAAATATCTCAGCTCTAGGCCCTGTGGTTTTGGACAAGAAGATTTTTTAAGTTTTTTTCTATTGGTTGCCATAGCAACCAGAGTTTTTAATGAAATTTAATTTTTTGAACAACTTTGAAAGGGGACCACCCAAGGATCATTCCAGCCAAGTTTGGTTGCAATCGGCATAGCGGTGTAGGAGGAGATGTTGTTTTAAGTAAACATGGACGCCACGTAACGACGCACGGCGCACGCAGGGCGATCACAAAAGCTCACCTTGAGCACATTCATGCTCTGGTGAGCTAAAAACTAGGTTTTACTAATATCCAACAACCATGAGTTCAACAAAAAGAATGTCGAATGAAATTCCCCTGAAACTTTGCCCTTGTTTCAAGGATGAATACGTCGTATCTCCATCATACGTCATACAAGCTGATGCATGAAAAAACTCTACCATACCTTTCATAAACAACATCTACAAGTACACCTGAAATAGCATGGTAACAAACCTTTCATCACGAACCTTTCATTGGGCACGTTTTGGAACCATTTGGAAAGAAGAAAGCAAACAAAGAAGACGAATATGTTGTGTTTTATAATTAAATATCATGTCTTATGGATGCCAAGTAGTAAATTATCTTTGTGTACCAAACACAGCGTTAAGCTGAAGTAACAAACCTTTCACTTGCAAGTGGAATTTTGAAGAGTTCAGTGTTTAAGACCCTATTATCAGACATCTGTCGTATCAAAACGAAGAAATTTTGTTTTAACTGTCGTATGGTTGTGGAAGGGTGTGTTTTGTGGTATGTTTTCCATTATAAAGCTGTATATTTCATATTATCTCTACATATTTTTCAATGTAACGAACCTTACAGCAGTTTTAGCGACAAAATATATTTACATGTGTTTCCAAAAGAACAGTCAAATCGTTTTGATCGCGGTGAATAAAAGGCTCCGAAGGTAGTTCTACAAATATTGAAAACGATTTTGCTTCATAAACGAGCATGCGTGTGTAATATTTTAATCCAAATAAAGACTTCCTGACTGACGACAGTCACGAACCTTTCAAATCTGATACTTTGTGACCTTATTTAAAAAACAATTTGACATTGAGCTTGAAATAAACTATGTAGAAATGTTCAGTTTTAGGTGCCTGGTAAGATCGTCATCAGAAAACATATAATTATTGTCTTGTATTAAAATAAAATGTCGACGACATAGAAAATTGGATATTGCACTGCCTTACTGAAAATGACCGTTTATTCCAAGAACAATATGGAAAACAAGAGGGCCACATTGGCCCTTTATTGCTCACCTGAGACAAAGGCCAATAATTAATGACCAGGTAATATAGTTTCCATCTCGTAAAACTCATTTTTATGTAGATTTTGAGATCAAAACCAACAATGAAGGTATAATATGGTTAAACTTGTAAGCTAAAACGTAGCAAATTTTCTAATCCAAGGGCCCATAACTCTTGAAGTTGTGGTCCGATCCCACCCATAACTGAACTTGTCCAAAACCATCAGGTCATACACATTCATTGTAAATATGATTAGGATCGGTGAATAAATGAAGGTGCTAGAGTGTAAACAAGCTAAAATATAGCAAATTTTCTAAGTCAAGGGCCCATAACTCTTGACGTTCTGGTCCGATTCTGCACATAATCGAACTTGTCCAAGATATTTTGGTTATACTCATTTACTGAAAATATTATTAGTATTGGTGAATAAATGAAGGTGCTAGAGTGTAAACAAACTCAAATATAGCAAATTTTCTAAGTCAAGGGCCTAGAACTCTTGAAGTTCTGGTCCGATTTTGCCCATAATCGAACTTGTCCAAGATCTTTTGGTTATACACATTTACTGAAAATATGATCAGGATTGGAGAATAAATGAAGGCGCTAGAGTGTAAACAAGCTAAATAAAGCAAATTTTGTAATTCAAGGGCCCATAACTCTAGAAGTTATTATCAGATTTTGCCCATAATCGAACTTAGCCGAGACATTGTGGCCATATACATTGTGAGCAAGTTTAATCAAGATTCGTGAAGAGCTGCGGTTGCTAGAGTGTAAACAAACTAATTGTGGACGGACGACCGACGCCTGACATTCAACGATCCTAAAAGCTCACCTGATGAATCAGGTGAGCTAAAAAACAACAACAACAAACAAAATATCAATGAACTGATTTCCAGCATTCGGTATATTTTTGTTTATATGTATTTAGATTTTGAGTATTTGTACCTCTGTAGGTAAGAATTCCATATTTTTGGCCCTCAGTTATTTAGGGATTTCCTTGTGAATTAAAGTCTTGTTTTTGGAACATAAAGAGTGATTTTCAGATGATCAAAGGTAATCCTCATAATGTAGTACAATTTTTTATGAAATTTTCACTTAAATATTTGGGCACATATCATTTATAGACTAACAGTATACATCATGATTGATAACTCTATAAATGATTTGTGAAAAACTAATGTGATATGATACATATAATACATCTAGAAGTAATTCCATATTTGAACATCAGACATCTTTCGAAAGATTAAATCAAGTGTTTGTAAAATACTGATGCCCCCTAAAGGTCAACTGGATAGTAAGACCTTGACGTATTGAACTTAAAATCAATAGTGATTATCTACATGCAATGACCAACCTCCTAACCAAATTTGAGGACAGTAGGCTCAATCGTTCTCTAGTTATTCACCAGACATGGTTTCGTTATGTCTATATGGAGAGACAGACCAACCAACATGCGCAAAGCAATATACCCCCTTTTCTTCAAAAGAGGGTACAATAAGTACATGTAATGTAATCACAAAGAAAAAGGATACGATAAGACACAAACAATGAGAACTGGACGAGATTCAGGGAAAGGATTGAAGAAGTCCCATAACAATGCAAACATGGCAAATCCTACAGCAATGGTACAAATAAACAAACGTCCGTCCATTAGTTTATGACTTTCTTCAAATCCAAACTTGTCCAACAGAACCTGAAATACAAATAACGTGGTTTTCATTAAGTTTATTCAGTAAGACTTAGAGGCAAAACCTTGAATGAAGGAAGCTTTCCAATGTCATAAATGATCTATTTGGGATTTCTAGGCAGCCAATATTCTTTTCTAAGCAGTCAATTTGGCCTCTGACTGCCTTATATTCATGCTTAATTCAGCAGTCACAAAATTCAAAGTTTTATTACATGATAAGTAAAATATTTTCTTACAATGAATTGAGTTATGTTTGAGATTTACATACCTTTTTAGCACCATCATCAAGTGCATTCTTCAAAGCTGCATTGTCCCATTTATCTATCTTTACTGGTTTCTCGTCAATGGTCTTCCACTGAAATATTAAGTTACCATTGTATGAACATTAATGAAAGTATCAAACAATTAATAAACTAGGATTATATCCTTCCAAGAAATGATGTAAATATATCTGTAACTTGTGTAACCATCTAAGAAATCCATCATTGATCATTGGTGTAAATACACATGGCTCATGATGGTAAATATTTCTGCCAAGTAATTCCAAAATCCATCAAGAAATGACGAAGTTATGAAGCAGACACCAAAAAAAGACCCCATCATTGACCTTTGACATCCAAGTGTGACCTTGGCCTTGGAGCTACTGACCTTGGTCTTAAGTGTGACACATTGTCTCATGGTGTTTAACAATAAGTTATTTTCAAATATGTCATTGCATAAGGGAGATAAAGCCCAGACAAGGTCTATAATGTTCATTTTTTATGTTTGACCTCTGTGACCTTGACCTTTGTGCTAGAGACCTGGATCTTACGCACTGCACACCGTCTCATGGTGTTTAACAATTATGCCAAGTTATATTAACAAGAGGCCCATGATGGCCCCATAAATGCTCACCAGGAGAAAAGGTCATTTGGAGATGAACATTGTTGAAGTTTTCTATACGAGTCCAAGTATGATCTGGGCCGTTTTTTATCCCATGGCCATTATATGAACAGATTTAAAAGAGGTTCATTAGACAAAGCTAGATACCAAATATCTTAGCTCTAGGCCTTGTGGTTTCGGAGAAGATTTTTTAAATTTTCCTATATAAAATAGAATAAACCCCAGGGCAGGGCTAATTTTGACCCCGGGGCCATAATTTGAACAAACTTGGTAGAGGTCCACTAGACAATGCCACATACAAAATATCTAAGCTCTAGGCCTTGAGGTTTTGGAGAAGAAGATTTTTTAAATTTTCCTATATAAGTCTATATAAATCAAGTGACCCCCGGGGCGGGGCCAATTTTGACCCTAGGGTAATAATTTGAACAAACTTGGTAGAGGCTCACTAGTCAATGCTACATACCAAATATCTTAGCTCTAGGCCTTGTGGTTTCGGAGAAGAAGATTTTTTAAATTTTCCTATATAAAATAGAATAAACCCCAGGGCAGGGCCAATTTTGACCCCGGGGCCATAATTTGAACAAACTTGTTAGAGGTCCACTAGAAAATGCCACATACAAAATATCTAAGCTCTAGGCCTTGCGGTTTTGGAGAAGAAGATTTTTTAAATTTTCCTATATAAGTCTATATAAATCAAGTGACCCCCGGGGCGGGGCCAATTTTGACCCTAGGGTAATAATTTGAACAAACTTGGTAGAGGCTCACTAGTCAATGCTACATACCAAATATCTTAGCTCTAGGCCTTGTGGTTTCGGAGAAGAAGATTTTTTAAATTTTCCTATATAAAATAGAATAAACCCCAGGGCAGGGCCAATTTTGACCCCAGGGCCATAATTTGAACAAACTTGTTAGAGGTCCACTAGAAAATGCCACATACAAAATATCTAAGCTCTAGGCCTTGTGGTTTTGGAGAAGAAGATTTTTTAAATTTTCCTATATAAGTCTATATAAATCAAGTGACACCCGGGGCGGGGCCAATTTTGACCCTAGGGCAATAATTTGAACAAACTTGGTAGAGGTCCACTAGACTATGCTACACACCAAATATCAAAGCTCTAGGCATTGTAGTTTTTGACAAGAAGATTTTTTAAATTTCCTATATAAGTCTATGTAAAATCAAGTTACCCCCGGGGCGGAGCCAATTTTGACCCCAGGGGAATAATTTGAACAAACTTTGTAGAGTTCCATTAGACAATGCTACATACCAAATATCTCAGCTCTAGGCCCTGTGGTTTCGGACAAGAAGATTTTTTAAGTTTTTTCTATTTGTTGCCATAGCAACCAGTTTTTAATGAAATTTAATTTTTTGAACAACTTTAAAAGGGGACCACCCAAGGATCATTCCGGCAAAGTTTGGTTGCAATTGGCATAGCGGTGTAGGAGGAGATGTTGTTTTAAGTAAACATGGACGCCACTTCACGACGCACGATGGACGCAGGGCGATCACAAAAGCTCACCTTGAGCACATTCGTGCTCTGGTGAGCTAAAAATGTCAAT
The DNA here is from genome assembly GCA_964023205.1 of Lutraria lutraria. Lineage (NCBI taxonomy): Eukaryota > Metazoa > Mollusca > Bivalvia > Venerida > Mactridae > Lutraria > Lutraria lutraria. Next base: position 904,313 of record OZ026842.1, read on the forward strand.
GCATAAGGGAGATACAGCTCAGACAAGAATCCGGACGGACGGACTAACTAACCAACTAACTAACGAACGTACAGACACGCAACAGACATTGTGTCGACTATGTCTAGCTCATCGCAAGCGGGCTCGACAAAAACAGTTGGTCAAATAAGCACTTGTCTGGGATGAGTAATTATTGATTCAGACAAGTAACTTTTGTGGTAATTATGTATAGAGCAATCAGTATAAAGGAAAACTATTCACTTTTGGTCATTCGGACAGGTAGTTCCAAATCCTAAATTCACAGACTGAAAAATCATTCATGTCAAACAATTAATGAGATGTTGCTTGCAAAAAAATACCATAAAACCTCAGACAAATGCTGAAAGACTGAGAGATGTTTAGCTCACTTTACAGTATGAGTTTATGAGAGCAAGTTAACTGAACAAGTACAAAATGTAGGTGACTCCATGTTGAGACTATTACCATAATTATATACATGTATCAACATTTATAGTGACTTTACTGTGACCTGTATGAAGAGTTATTTCAATAAGTCTTCCAAATATTAATGATAAAAATTTGAAAATAAACTCAGGGTTTGAGTAAATTACAAATTAAATTCCCATTACTTGAAGCCCAAACAACGCTGTGAATCAGAGAGTGGAACAACATTGGTTTCATAATTTAAATAATTATGATCAGAATCTGTTAAAATATCTTATGATTTTATCCTAAAGTTAACCATCCCCAAATCTACCACCACATGCAATAAATTCATTACAAGATCAATGAATACACTTACATTATCATCCATGCCCCGTAACCTTGTTTTATATGTTATAAAATGTATTTAGGTTGTAATCATTTTTCCTGACAGTCAGATATATCACACAATTATGGATGCTTAATTGGACCATTTTTATAATCGATCATCAGGGAATCCCTATGCATCATATATAACCTCAGTTTATGTACAAATGAATATGACTAAGCAGCTTTTTACTCAAGATATTGTTGAATGATGCTTCATTATCTGATATTAAACAAATTGTTGAGTCTAGTACATGGAATCTCAACTATTTGACTATTTTTCTAACATCAAATATGGCCTGAACAATTTGCAGTAATTTTCCCCCAAACTTACTCACTTCCCATGCCCGTCAAAAGGGGAAATTTAGCGTAACATATTTCAAAAAGAGAAACATTTAAAAACATTTATCTTCTATGCAATATGGATTATCTATTTGTTTATATCATTAATACAAATATTACTACACTGTAATTGGCGAAAATGGTGTATTTTTAAAAAAAAATCTTTTAACATGATCATGTGGAAAACACTTGTTGTCAAGGGAAAATTCCGGCCATCTATATAAAGGGGAAAATGAAGGAAATGTTGCTAGGGAAAACAGCGCATATAAGGCAGTAAATATGGCAAACAATCACTGACAATTCCTAATAATTGGTACCAAACATGCACTTTTATAAATTTGGCACATTGTGTCATAGTGAGTAAATTTTAATATGAGTTTATTTTATATGAAAACATACAAACATTAGCATATATACATGCCTTATGATGTTCTACAAGCTACTGGCATAAAACTGTAATAGCATCAAAATTTGAACTTGACATTAATCCATATGTGATATGAGACACCACATGAATATAAACTAGGATTTTACAACAAAAATCTTAAACAATATTAGATGTAACTATATCTATATCTATAGATATATTATAATTATATAAATCAGTACACTTTTATATTGCTTTCATAGTACCAAACTACAGTATAAATCATTATTCCAATAACCATGATGTAACTAACCTGAGTTGATTTGCCTTCCTCCTATAATAGATATTAATACATTCTGTTAATAATCTAAACTGTACACACATGTTAAAATTAACTTAAACAAGCACATTGTGAGACATGGTCAGTCCATATATAGTGTTGTGAGAACTACATACACAAATTTTAATAAAACAATCAAGGCTTTACTAAATGAAACCAAAACTAAGGCCACATGAATTATATAACTTGTTCATAGGATTTTTTTTCTGAAGAGAGCAAGTGAGCGAGCGAAATATTATTTTTAATATTATTTTTTACTTTCCGATTTGAGCGAGCGGGTGAAATATTTATTTACTTTAATGCCTTCTTTCAAACAAGAAGCAAGCATGCGAATAAAAAGTCTGTGTTCATAAATTTCAATAACCGTTATTAGTTTACCAGTAAAATCACTGTTAATGTCTTTATTGAATTGTTTTTCTGATGTAAACCAAAGAAATCAGAAATTTTATTATCCAAGACAAATGCAGGTACCTTCTGACCAGCACTTATCTATAGAAAAAACTTCATGGATGTGAGCAAGCAGTCGGAAGCAAAAATTAAAAAATAATATTATTTTTCTAATTTTGATAAAAAGTGATCAGCAGATCTGATGAACAAGTAATTAAATTGGTGTGACCTAAGCTTTTTTAGCAGACCTAAATGGTAAAAATTTAGATACAAAAGCAAGAATGTCAGACGATCATAGGCTCACCTGTATTGACTTATAAGCCCTAAGAAGAATCAAAGTACTGAAAGTACTCTTGGAAACTGAACTTACAAGACTTGAACTGCAACTAGTTTAACAATTGCATGAGAACGTAGAAAAACATAGAACTTTGGTCTGCATCAAAATTAAAGCGACGAGCGAGCGATAGCTATATGGAAAGCTGAACTACCTTCAAAAATCAGTTACCAAATAATAAATACAACCCAGTACAGAAGACTCCAGTGTTCACAATGTTAGTATTTATATTTTCAAAAAGGAATCTCTCAATCACACCATGTCTTGATAAACAATATTAACCAAGCAGAAATCGCCCAACATTTCAAATTTGTAATAGGAATCATGCCAATGGTGATGTAAGTATGAAACATAGCTTGTCACAGGATGCCCCTGAAGCATTAACTAGTCAGAGGTAAGGATGGCAAATTAACATTTTCAGAATAAACTGGGGATCTGAGTCGCATTATAGGCAACGAACAAAGGTCGGAGGTAGTTTTTCATTATAATATTTTCAGTGGTTAGTGATCTAGAGAGTGGGGAGTGAAGTGCTTAACTGTTTTTGTTAACGTTTTATATCCTAAAAGGTATGCATAACGGTAACGAAAATATTGTGGTGCTATCAAGATATAAATTTATATCCAAGGAAATGGAAAGATATGTGATGTATATTATTGTATTTCATTCAAACCAGTGGATGTGATTTCAGTCTTGACATTTAACCTGGTGTGACCTTGACTTTGGAAGCATGTAACTGTTTCTAAATTCTAGCCCATGATACAACAATCTGATGACTATGAGCATTTTTGCCAAGTAAATTTGAAATCCACAAAGGATTGATGAAGTTACAGAGTGGAAATGTAACTCTGGACGGTACAATAGACAGCCAATGTGACAACTATATACCCCTCCTTTGGGGTATACACACCCAAAACCTGGTACTGCAAACTTCTTTTTAAAGCATTCTTCCCTATAATTGTTTTGTAATTTTGTGTTCAAAGGCAGTGCACATTAACCATGATGAAGAATTATAGTTATACATTGAACAGTGTCCGTTTATACTGTTTATGAGGCTAAATATGGATAAATCCATAAAAAACATTAAATTCTGCGACATTTCTTCTTTAAGGTATCCTCGCGTACACAGTTCTGACGCACCTAGGAATCAATCATTATTTATGATAACTAAGCCTTCAAGGAAAAAATAAAGTAATACATTACCTTTGCATTGCAAAGTTTGATCATTTATTTATCGTTGTACATCATGTTTACATAGATAAAATACATTTTCCAACCACAGAACTCATAGTTTCATAAGTGACGACTGTCAACAATGGCTGAATGAGAGTACAATGAAACGACGCATTTGATTGGTTTCTATATTTAACTACAGCTAAACATAAATAACTCCTGATTTTCACTGTCAATACTTAGTACCGTATATGCTCGACTATAAGACGCATGCGCTTATAAGACGCACCTATAATATGGACTAGCAATCTGAGGTATTTAGCATTGACCCTTCTATAAGACGCTGTCGAATTTTGACATCAAACGAGGATAGTTATAAGTTCCAGAGGGAGTTAATCTTCTGATATAAACTGATTAAAATCAAACAATAAGCGTAAATTATTGCTTTATTTCAAAGCAGAAATCGCATTGCTCCCGACAGTCGTATAAAACAGAAAGTAGAATTTAACAAAAGGGAGTAACTTCTACAGGCTGTTTATTAATATATATCTCATAATGTACAGTAAGAGAATCTGTGATTCTGAAATGCCCCCAGGTAATGTTAATTCAAATGTTTAACAATTGCAATCAGCAATGATTATGTCATACTGACTGTGCTTTTGATTAAGTTGAGATGTAAAAGGTGCTAATTTCACCAGATACAAAAGAAATTAACAAAAGCTACCAATATGTGCATTAACTCAAACTAGAAGCCCAAGGGCAACATGTCGAGCCCCTGTTTAGCCAGCTTATGATCTTGACCTTTGAACTACAAGTATGGGTGATATTCATGACACATCATTTCATTGAAGTAAACTTTTATACCAATTTATTTAAAAATCCTTGAATGCAAACAGAAGTTACAGCCCAGACAAGGAAAATATATTTGACCGAATGTGTAATCTTGACCTTTGACCTATGAAAATCTGGGTGTTGCCCAAGACACATGGTCTCATTGTATTATGGCAAGTCATTTTCAAATAATTCAATGCATAAGGGAGACACAGCCCTGACAAGGTGTATACTGATTATTTTTTATGTTTGACCTCTAAGTATGACCTTGACCTTTGAGCAAGAGACCTGGATCTTATGCACTGTACACCGTCTCATGATGTTTAACAATTATGCCAAGTTATCTTAAAAAGTTTCTATGAATAAGGGAGATACAGCCCGGACAAGGTCTATAATGCTCATTTTTGACGTTTGACCTCTAAGTGTGACCTTGACCTTTGAGCTAGAGACCTGGATTTTGCGCACTGCACACCGTCTCATGGTGTTTAACAATCAGGCCAAGTTATTTTAAAAAGTGTCAATGCATAAGGGAGATACAGCCTGGACAAGGATCCGGACGGACACACTAACTCACTAACTAACGTACAGACACGCAACCGCCATTGTGGCGACTATGTCGAGCTCACCGCAGGCGGGCTCGACAATAAAACTCTAATGATTTACTAATAAAACTATATTGTCACATATAACATCTGTATTAATCTCGTACCTTACTATGTAATACAGTAACAAATTATTTACACAAAAAATATCCATAATTGTGTGTCACATTCACATTCAATTTATGTGAGTAAAATTTTAACCAGAGAGCAAGAAACTGATCATTTGACAGGTTGCATCATTTATGACGTCAGTTACACTAACCTTAAACCTACTGGCTAGGCATATTTCAATACCGCTAAAAATAGAAAATCAATATAGTTACAAGTCTGGGAATGTGCACATATTTTGCAGACTTTAAACCTCTGTGTCTTAGTGTGGTAAAATATTTTTTTGGACATAAGTTGAGTTGGATTTGCAACCTACTTAGAAGTAAGGATGAATTGGCAGTGAATTGTTCAGAAGTCGTAACAGAAAAAGTGTCAAAGAAAATTTTGTTACATCAAAGGATGCCGACATTTTACACGATTAACTCGTTTTTTATTATGAAATAATACATGAACCTGTTAGATAAGATAAGAACAGAAAGTTATTAATGCTGACAACATATTATACAGTAGGTAATGTTATGATTTTTTTTCTTAACTGTTGGACAACGAGTGGGTGGGGCGCGTCGTCGAAAACGAAATCAACGGTCGATAAAATGAAATATTCTGTCAAAAGTATAAGATTTTGGGGAAATTATTTTACCTCTCCTGTGTGTCTCGCTTGTAAGACGCACCCCCCTCGTCAAGTTTGATAATTGAGTCACAAAAATGCGTCTTATAGTCGAGCATATATGGTACTCATTTTAGCAACAGTACAAGACAATTTATAAAGAAAGTTTGTGTAGCAAAAATTGTTTTAAGAACAAATATAAATAATGGTAATTTTTGCAGAAAACATAAATGTGAAGCTGCTGTTCTCATGGGGGCACCAGTCTCCTTACGCTTGATATAATATTGACCTCTCTCATTTAAGTTGTGGAATAATTTCTGCACCTGACCTCTAGTTACAGAAAAAAGTGAAAAAATAAGGAGAAAGCAAAGAATTAAGTTATTCTGCAGCATTTAAAATACATAATAGTTCTTGTTGACTGCAATTTAAGCGATCCTTATTACTATTAGCTAACGAGTATACATTTCTAGACAGTGAATATTTCAATTGTAGATCACATTACAGGTCATATGACTGTCACGTGACTTTATAAAAATAGCGAGCGAGAAGGCGCCAGCTGTTCGCTTCATTTTTTCATTGTTTCGCTAAAAATATTTTGCTTCAACATTTTAACAATTAAGTAATAAGAAAAATACATAGTTTTCAGTGTTTATTTATAAAATGTGTTAAAAAAGTACCACAAAATCGCGAACTTCCCACATTTTCGCTTAACAGAAAGCACCGATACATTTACTTGTTAATTTCCGCGGGGATGACGTCACAAGATAATACAAAATCGAAAACGAGATCAAAACAAAAATGGCGTCATAATCGGTGTGCGTCGGAATAGAGTATCGGAGGATAACTTAAGAGTTAAATTTGTGCTTTAAATAGAATTTTTTTTTTAATCTTACTATCTATATCTATATATACTGCCAGACTCCACTTTCGTGTATTACGTGCAGGACCATACCGACTTCGCGGACACTGTTAATGCAAAGTTAAACCCCATCGAAAACAAAGTATCCGACGGGTGAGCAAACCGACTACTGGTGTACTTCAACTCCACATATGGCAAACCGGGAAGCTAATTAAACACAAAGTTTGCATTGCAATTTTACACCATCAAATGAAAGCAAAGGAAAAATGTCGTGCGATTTTTCATTTTAAGTGAATCATTGCTGGTAAACTTAACAGACAAAAAATATAATATATATACCTTTCCCATTGTAAGATGTTAAAATCGGTACAGGAAGTACACGTCGGCAGAATGTTTATGTTGGAGTTACCTCCCCTTTGAAAGTGCTCTTCATTAAGAAGGGTAGCGCCAAAAGTAAACATGCTGGCAAAATGATGTGATTGTGCAAAACTTGCCGTAAACTTTTATAAACCTGAATGAATATTCACACTTCTATATAGGCACCGTATTACGTATGTATTTTGGAAACCTGTAATTCTTGTTTTAGTATTTTTGTGACTCCTATACACTTCTCGGTTAGTCTACATTTATGAGACTACGAGCAATCCGTTCATGATTTTGCTATTTCATCTATTGCCCGCTACGTCTCATTGCGGAAGGACCAAAACAATGTCGGATTTCTGAGTTTTGTCAAGTTTGTCTTTTCAGCGGTTCAAAGCACAATTTGCCGTCAATAAGCATGGAAATGAATAAATATAGCATATATATCGAAGAGCAATAACAAAATTATGAATAAATAGTATAAACCTTGAAAATAACACGCGAGGTTTTAAAATCCGGTCATATTTGTGTAAACTTTATGCAGGCAATGAAGTTCATCTACTGTACGGCAAGCGATACGCGTAAAAATCATAACACCGAATTGGTGTCGGGTCGAGAAAAGAACGCAACTCATTTTTTATCATAACGTATTTATTGCACAAAAATATTAGTTATAAACCTTCATAAGTAATCTATCACTCTACTCAAGTAATCATTGAACTAGTAATACCCGAAAAAACTGGATCAGCTTTGAAGAATAACTTTAATACATACATGAATATAATGTTTTGCAAGTGCGAGAAACTGTGTAAAGCTTTAACTTGTTGCTTTCTTTGTGAATAACAAATACATAAATTATGAAACAAATAAAACAATGCCATTCTTTCCAAAAGTGCGTCCAAATTTGCAATTGTCTTCTTTCTTTCACTACGATAAATTAATATCGTCAAAAACCATATAGATCCAGTTTACTCGATTAATCGCAACGTTACGCGTAATCACTACTGTACAGTGACGGTAGATTTACCTGTACACATGTATACGAATATGGAGAATAGTGAATTTAAATCAGAATTAAATTGTCGTTTTGAACTTATGCATTAATGGATTTATATGCAATATACATCAAATGAAGCAGAAAATTGATGGCATACACCATATAATTTTTTTAGCAGGTACCAATTTTATTTTGATGTAAAATCGTTCCCAACAGATTTCGTTGGGGATTACATAGCCAATGAGTAGCTGTTTTCCGACACAGAATTGACCTTTCCGCAGTTGTACCCGGAAGATAGATATCGGCAAGCGCAAAAAATGTCTCGATATCATCTGTAGCGTACAATTAGTTGGACTACTTCTCGGTAACCAGACAATTCACCCCTCGGAAAACCCAAGACAGCTCAGCCCCAAGACAGCTCACCAAGACCCCTAAAATAAGTAAGACAATTCGCCCCTTATTTTATTAGATAAGTGATAACAATGTATAAATGTTTTTCTTGTGTCAAATTATTTAATTAATCAGGAAAAAAGGGTTAAACTTAAGATAATTAAACAAAACAACAAAATAGTCGACTGAAAATTTCAAGTTATTTATTTAACAATACAATTCGCCGATTTCCAGTTCAGCGCCCCCTAGCGGTACATCGCTATATGGTGAAACAAGATGGCAGCGTATGGGGTCATGCGGAAAGCAGTGGGAAGTCGATATATTTTATCATCTACTGAGAGTTATTAAATTCTACAAAATTTACGATTGTCGTTCTTGTCAGCTGTGCGCATGCGCTAAAAATATTATCTACTTCCGAGGACTATATCTTAATTCGCCAAGCAGAACACATATAGGAAAAGTCAATACTGTTTCGCCAACCTGATAATAAATAAGTTTTTTCACAGATTAGGTTGTAAACCACAAATTTATGTATTATTAATGTTTTGCATGCATGTGATTTAACACACAAAATCCGATGAAAATTGTTATTATATAAATATCACATCCCACATAGGGTGATAGAACGTAATGTTCATCCGAGACAAGTAATGTCGACCGAGGCGTTAGCCGAGGTTGACATTACTTTGTCAAGGGTGAACATTACGTTCTATCACCCTATGTGGGATGTGATATTTATTTTATTATACCGAACAAAACAATGATTAAGAAAGACAAGAATGCAACAAACATGCTAACAATTATATGGTTCTTTTCGTACTGGTTGAGTCAAAACACTAAGTCTTCTTCAGAGATTGAAACGAAGTATAGTTATTTCGCTGTCAAATTATCTTCTGGTAAACGGGATGTCAAATTATGAGTTGATTTTGATAATCGCCCATACAAACGTCCAGGATATAGAACAGATTGACTAAAACACGGCACCCGTTAATAATCGCGTCAGCGCGTGAGGGCAGTTTCGTTATGGCAAGCGGGCCGAAATGTAATGTCACAGGGTAACATTACGGATTGTCACCCTCTGACGTCACATGAGGCTATAGAGTAAATAAGTCACGTGAGGTATAATAATATTTTGTAACAGGAGCCATAATTCTTTCAACCCAGGTTCTATCGTGGTTTTATCAAGTTATACATGTATTTGTTTTCTTTATAACTATACACTAATTGCAAATAAAAGATGATAACTCACTATACAAGATCTATATATTTTATTTAAGTTTATCCTGATATTATATATTTATAAATACATAATACAATGTCTAATGGTGCCTGTTTATTATCTACTGAATTTAATTATTAAAGTTAATTTCTAACAAAGCTAAATTGGACAAAAATTTAACCCTAAATTGAATTTTAAGTGAAGTGACCAGTCTTTGAGACAAAAGGTAAAAGTTACCTATGGAGTCCAATAAGAAAGGCAAAGATAATAAGATTTCGCTGACTTATATACTAAAAATTCCCGCCAAAAGTGGATAACATTCCCATGAAACATGAGCAATTGGTAAGATACATTTGTAATAGCATGAGATTCATGAAGTATACTCTAGACATAGTAATTATACATTGATTAGTGTTTACACAAAACAGTATGTGGACAGGCTACAAAATCTTAACAATCAAACTACTTGATTAATACAGAAATCAATGTTATCATAAATAAAAAGTTAAAAAGTGTACACAACAGTAATATAGAGTTAAACCATTCCTGCTACAATTTATTTAAAACGAAACTGAAAATTGGTACATACACAGACAACTAGCGATATCTTGGCAAATAAAACATAATGTGACAGATTTTAATTATTATGTAGACTTTCAAAATGCAGTAATGAAATGAATGTTTTTAAATTCTTAACATTCAACATAATTATCATTCTGTCTCTCAGAGGTGTAAAAAGTAGCAAGTTAATCGTTGACGTGCATATACCCCGACATTAGATTATGTCATAATAATCTAAAATTGATAGCAAATCTACACGAATATAAGCAAACACAAAAAATAAAATCAGTGCATGGTTAAGTTTAACAATTAAATGATATATTAATACCTATATGTTGGAGTTACATAAAGGTAAAGATGCTGCACATGTACATATCGTATACCAAATGTGTTGAACACATTAGTTAGACACACCATCTTTCAACTATAAATTTACTGCTTTCAAACACTTTAAAATATCTGATAACTATTGCTCAATATTTTCTTTGTTCAGTAAATTAATATTCAATAATGTTTGAATTTGGCATAGTTTTGTATATGTCCTAGTATGTTAAAATTTATATTTTATTGTATCTTGATTTTACTCATAAATTTGGGTTTCTGTGAATATCAAACCCATGATAGACAGTACATCCAAAGTGCTAAATAAAGATGAAAATTGTTGACTACATAATTTCTAATAATTGTTAAAATTTATAACTTAAGTATTCCACGTAGTTTCATATTTAATATTTCTTCAGTAATAAACAATTAAACAAATAAGTTTTTGTCACAATTCTTAATAACGAAAACAAGTTTGATTAGAGGTGAAAATCGTCGATGTATGACATAAAAGATATTGTATATTAATTTTATCGATAATTATGGGTCAGTATATACATTGTCATACCACAGTAACATCAACTAATCTTATCGCAGACGATCATTATGGTATGTTTGCCATGTGTAGCGCTAATTAATGCACCCTGGTGAGAAGTTAACGATTAACAGTCAATGTTTCAGTTGATACTTTTATTGTTGATTGGTTTATGGGACCATAAAACAACACATTATTACGTATTTATTCTGCAGAAATATATAGTAATTTCAAAAGGGAAATATTTGGTTCTATGAAAGAGCGGTCCGAGACGGTAGCATTATAGGACAGTAAATGAATAATGTATATGACTATGTACTTTGTACACGTCTTTAAAAATAAAAATATGTTCTGTTCTGTTCAAAAAGTAAATGAATAAATATTTTGTATTTTGAAGACATAGTTGTTTTTGGAACCTTAAAGATTTTTTCCATAATAAGTGTAGCCAGGCTGTTGTAATGATTAATTGCATATGTGGACAGTACGATTCGGGTGATTTGTCCGATTTTCGTGTTTCCCCCGCGTTCGTATTCGTGAATTTATCACCCGTAGCGGCGATTTTCATCGCGGCATCGATCTTGAAAAAAACGCGAATCACCACAATGTCGCTAATCACCGCATTTTATGACTTATTTATTAGTCGGTAATCTTTGATATCGATGGATCACGGTGATTCGCGAACGTCTAAACCCGACTCTCAAGTAAATAAAATAATATTTATTGTGAATCTTTCTTCTACTTTCGCTTTCTGTTGACCGTTCATTTTCCGAAAACAGCCACATGGTAAGATAATTCAGGTCTTAACACTTACTTAACCCGTCGGCCAAGACCGACTGAAATCCAGACATCTGATTAATTTTGTCAAGTAGGAAATCCTATTCTTGAAGTTAATATGTAGAAAAACTGGCGAATTGCTAAGCGAATATGAAAACTGTGTAGCTATGTTTTACATATGCAGCGTTACGTACAGGGCGAGATTCATATGTCTATTTTTAGTGTTTTATATATCGAGTACCAGGGCGAGAATCATTATTTAGACCGAGTCCCAGTCTCTCATTTTACGGCTCTAATCAATAAAACCAGTCCACTGTTTACATGTAAGATTATTTCGCGCAATAATATACGAAAGCTGACAGATTAATTAAGTTCTCAACACTCGTTGATTATAATTTATGTCAACGCTAATTTTTCACACATATCAGGTAACAATTTGTTCACAAAAGCGCAATTAAATAATGTGAGAATAACAGTGTTATTTACAAGAAATTTTTTAGTTTTGAGTAAACTAAAGAGGCGACATCGCGTATTGAGCGATCGTCGCCACAATCCACCACAAATTATTGCCCTTCAGTGGTGACGGTCACCGTCGATCATCGTCGCTTTGAACGCGATGGCCAAAATTCAAATTGGAAAATCGGACAAATCACCCGCACCGTACTGTATATATATAATGATGCTAGGTATAACGGTTCTAGATTTAATACAAGTAGTTATACTAACGTGGTTTTATTGATGGCTATGGAATTGATAGATGTATATTCTAAAAGATGGAGGTGAAATTATGATAGATATATTATAACTTTTATAGCTATTTTGGCTTATAAGCTTTTTTTATTCTATTTTTTATGAATGATGAGTCTAGACGAGACGCCAAAAAATAAGTAATCTTTTAACACAATGGCAAATTGGATAATCAACACATTCCTCCATAATGTGTCAATGATATTCAATAAGTAAGGGCCCGTTCCTGCACAATTATTTTTTTTCACACCTTCATACATCTCAAATAATGAAACATAGCAAAAATACCAGTACATGATCAGAGTTCTCTCGCACGGTCGAGTGAAAACACACATCACATATGATTTTATTTATTTTTTTCTTGTAATTTAAGCGATGAACTGGAAAATAATATAATTATTGATGTATATGTACTGGATATTAGTGTAAATATTTAATAAAACCACAAATCATATTTAGACAGACGCTTATATGGCCCTTTTCATATATGACTGGACTTGACGTTTTGTATACAACTTGTCAGCAAAATTATTGTATATATGTTCCCAGTTCAGGTACCAGTGAGACTGTGTGCCATTGAGACATCATCACATACTATAAGACAGACGTTTCAACATCCCTCCAACAACAGTTCGTAAACGTTAACAGTTCCAGCTCTTGCCACTAACATACTTGGATATTTTGAGTTTTCTTCATCATATATATTCCTATTATCGAGCTTAAATAACCCTTCCACGGATCTAATAAATTCATGTTAATTACCATGAACATAATGGCCAAGGACCTGTATATAACTTTTTAGCTTATCAGTTTTGCAAGTATAAGTAAAACGCATTTCTTTAACGCATTAAGAATTTCTCAGTTGTCCGCCATTATCATCGATATAAGCGTAGTCCCCGGAAGTAGAATGATTCCTTATCAGGGGACATCACAGTCGATTTACTAAGGGAAGTAACCTAGTTATGGGAAAGGGTATATATATACATGTATTAATTAAATCGCACATCTACACATAGACAATATATATTACATCAGATAGTTTTATATAGACTAAACTATATCAAACTACATGATTATATTTGCTTATAGAAATCAGGGTCTATATGAGTGATCCTGTAGAAATGCTCTTAGCTGCGAGTTTATATAAAACAATACGATTAACTTAAAGTGCACTCTTTTTTTATCCACACTTCAAAAACATTTTGTAAAACAAATGACCAAATGTATATAAGTTTTAAAACTGGTGAAATACTCCCCGGGTCATTACTGTCTTGACTATTTTTCAGTTTGTTATAGAAATACATGTATAAACATTTGTTCATACTTTAATAGTTTAGATCAACGTGGATACGGGTTTAAGCCACTTTAAACCCATATGTTAAATGTGTAAAATGGATAACCTAAAGTTGAAAACTGTTAAAAAAGGCTATAAATTTATAATATTATATTAAGTTAGTATACTGTACATACAAAACTTTAGATGCACATGCATATCGGTAAAAACAGATATATAGTCTTTATAAATGTCCCCTTAATGTAGAGACGCAGACAAATATAAATTCATATGTAGCTTGTGCGTAAATCTATTTCAATATTCTTATCAGATAAAAAAAAAATTTAAATCATAAAAAAATCTACTTACAGGATTTCAATAAAACTTCACAGAAGTGATCAGTAGTAAGCCTAGTTGTGCTAGCTTAAAGCATTTTTCGTTCGGATTAATTTTCACTGAGTTATACCCCTTTGTTGTTTTTATTCAGTATATACAATAGGCAAATTTTGTCCGGGGAATTTCTAATCAATTACTCACAGGATCTCAATGAAACTTCACAGAAGTGATCAGTAGTAAGCCTAGTTGTGCATGCTTAAAGCAATTTTCGTTCGGATTAATTATCACTGAGTTATACCCCTTTGTTGTTTTTATACAGTATATACAATAGGCAAATTTTGTCCGGACAATTTCTCAGCAACTACTCACAGGATCTCAATGAAACTTCACAGAAGTAATAAGTAGTTAGCCTAGTTGTGCATGCTTAAAGCATTTTTCATTTGGATTGATTTTCACTGAGTTATAGCCCTTTGTTTTTTTCTACAATATATACAATAGGCAAATTTTGTCCTGACTATTTCTCATTGACTACTGCCAGGAATTCAATAAAACTTCTCAGAAGTGATGAGTAGTTAGCCTAGTTGTGCATGCATTAAGCTTGTCTTGGTTGGTTAAATTTTCACTGAGTTATGGCCCTTTGTTGTTTTTTATACAGTGTATATACAATTTCTCAGTAACTACTCATAGGAATTCAATGAAACTTCACAGAAGTTATAAAAAGTAAGCCAAGTTGTGCATGCAATAACCAGGTTTTGTTTGGATTAATTTTCACTGAGTTATGGCCCTTTGTTTTATACAATTAGGTAAATTTTGTCCGTACCATTTCTCAGCAACTACATGCAGGAATTCATTGAAACTTCTTAGAAGTGATAAGTAGTTTGCCAAGTTGTGCATGTCCACAATAGGTTTTGTCCAAGTAAATTTTAATGAGTTATGGCCCTTTGTTATTTTTTATATAATGTATATTTAGAAACTGGTCAGGATATATCTAAGCAACAATTTGCAGGTATTAAAAAAATGAAAATGCATTATATTTCCCTCTGTAAAATGTTACAATAACTGTGTCAAGGCTGCATCTGGGGGTATTCATCACCTTTAGTGATAGTTCTAGTTATTTTTATAATTGGTTAAAATTGTGGCTGGGATCACATTAATTAGTCCCTAATTGTGGTAACATGAAGTCGATAAACTGTATATTTGTCACAGTTTTTATAGTCACAAATGTGGGTGCGAATATACAATTCAAATTAATTTAAACTTAACACTGGCCTGTAATGTAATGTCTGTTTGAACTCGCGTACTAATAAACTTTTTATTGAAACATAAGTAACGCAAGGATTTGTCAAATTTGTTCTATTGTGAAATGATATTGAAGATGAATACCATCTTGTATAAATGTGTCTTTATGTTACCGTACAAAATACATGTACGAGTATATGACTATTTCAAGAGTATATGTAGAATGCAACCTAGTACGTAGGATTAGTTTTACATTATATTGATTTGTGGTGTCAAACTGAAAATATAAATATATATTAGAAATGAATATTCAGCTGTTTGTACGAGATTGCTTATTTTTTCTACTTATGATGGTTTCTGACTGTGACAATTATTTTGTTACTTACTTCTCTAATCACAATGAAAGCATACTTAATTTATAAACTAATTATAAGCTAGCCTATTAAATAATCATGACCTGTTTGTAAAATTATAATTCTGATCTGTTATATTCAATATCGAAAAAAATGTTGTTTATAAACGTACGCACACATATTTCTGTCACTATATAATCGTGCTTACATGAACCCAGTTTGGATCTTGTTTGAAAATGTAAAAAAGACAACAACCTATTCTAAAATGTCAATGCAGCTTATGCTGTTTATACTGACAGGAAGTATATTGGTATCCAACTGTGTCAGGCACCATTAAACTGATAAGGGGTCTGATAAAACAGCTTGGTGTATATATATCTAGATACTGCACAAAGGGCGATACTGTTTATTACTTTATCGCTTGTATAACTGCATGGTTTAAAGACGCAACTTCCGATCAGACTATTGGATGCAAATTAACTCTCTCTCTACATTGTTTTATCAAATGAACTCTCCCTCTACATTGTTTTATCAGTGATAGACATACAGTGAATGCTGACTTACTGTACTGAATCTATAAATAGCTGAAGCAGACGATGGGTTTAAACCATATAAACTCCTCCCTCTAATTCAAATTTTAATTTCTGTTATAAATTGTTTTGAAAATATAAGAACCTAAATTTTCATACATTTTGAAGTTTCTTATCTGGACTGATAAAAGAATCATTTTGCTTCAATCAGAATATTCAGATATATCAGGATCAAAAACACCATTTAATATCAGTTTTTAGCTCACATGTCACAAAGTGACAAAGTGAGCTATTAGGATCACTCTCCGTCCGGCGTCGTGCGTCGTCAAACTTTATGTTGTGACCACACTAGGGGCCACATTTTTGGCTCAATTTTAGCAAAACTGGGTCAGAAGGTTAATATCAACAAAATCTCGGACGAGTTCGATATTGCGCATTTGGGGTCAAAAACTAGGTCACCAGGGCCAAATAAGGGAAAACCTTGTGAACACTTTAGAAATCACTGTTTTGACTGTATCTTCATGAAACTTTGTCAGAATGTTTATTTTAATAATATGTAGGTCAAGTTTGAAAATGGGTAATTTCGGTAGTAAAATTAGGTCACTAGGGCAAATTGCTGGAAAACCTTGTGAACACTCTAGAAGTCACTGTTTTGATTGGATGATCATGAAACCTTGTCAGAATGTTTTTCTTCATAATATCTTGGACGAGTTCGAACATGGGTCATCTTGGGTCAAAAACTAGGTCGCTAGGTCAAATCTTATGAAAAACCATGTTAACACTGTAGATTTCACAGTTATTATTGGATCTTCACCAAACTTTGTCAAATCGTTTGTTTTAATGATATAACGGTCAATTATAAATATGGGTCATCTGGGGTCAATAACTAGGTCACCAGGTAAAATCTTAGGAAAACTTTGTTAACACTGTAGATGTCACAGTTTTAATTGGATCTTCACCAAACCTTGTCAAAATGTTTGCCTCAATGATATGTGGGTGAAGGATGAGCATGGGTTAGCCGGGTTCAAAAACTGGGTCACAAGGTCAAATCTTAGGTAAAAATCTTGTAAAAGCTCTAAATGTCATGGTTTTGATTGGATCTTGGCCAAACCTTGTCAGATTGTTTGTCTTAATGATATTAAGGACAAGTTCAAATATGGGTCACCTAGGGTCAAAAACCAGGTCACAAGGTCAAATCTTAGGAAAACCTTATTAACACTGTAGATGCCAAATTTTGATCGTATCTTCACCAAACCTAGTCAGACTGTTTGTCTTAATGATGTGTAAGACAAATTCGAACATAGGTCGTCTGGGGTCAAAAACTAGGTCACTGGTTCAAAACAATGTTTTAATGAGTGAACAGTGATTGTCATGTGAGCGATATAGGGCCATCTTGGCCCTCTTGTTTAATGCTTATACTTAGACATTGTGGATTATAAATGTATCTCAATATCTTTAAGGAATTTGTTGCATCCTTAACCAATTTCCTGTGCCCCATGGCCAGAGTTTTTTTAGTATAATCAAGTTTGTAAACACCCGATTACAGCTGTCGGACATTGCCGAGTATATAGCAATGCATTGTGGGATCCTCTCTCGATATTGTTTAGCTATTTTTAGCAGTTGCGAATCCATGTATAAGTCCTTGAATTAATAAATAAAATAAGTTTTTAAGTTATGTAAAACTAGTAATCAGAAAGGGTAAATTGTTGATAAATGACTTTTAAAAATATGAAAATATATCATATCAGCCACAATAAATACTGCCATTTACTTATTTAAATCTTCAAATTATAGAATATATTTTATGAATCTAAATTTAAAAGTGGGGGTGAATTGTCTGTCTCTATTTTCAAGAAATGGAGGGTGAACTGTCTGGGGGTGAATTGTCTGGAAAAATAGTCAAGGGATGAATTGTCTGGGGTGCGAATTGTCTGGAAGCCCACTACTCGACCCCAAGTCATCACAGATGGCAGTATCAGTGTTTGTAGCCCAAATAATTGTACTCTACAGCAGGGCTCTCGGAAACACTTAATTACACATATTTTGACGCATACTTTTTGGAAAAGGATGCTAAATAAATCTGAGCACGAGTTCCCAGGACGCATACAAATTTACAAATAAGGTTTCAATGCGTCCTCCCAACATGCATAATCATCTGAGCGTACAGTCCACTTGTCAAGGCGGAGCTTATGTTTGTAACAGATGATATCGAGACTTTGCACTTGCTGATATCTATCTTTCGAGTACAACTGCGCATAGATCGATTCTGTGTCGGATAACGGCTACTCTTTGGCTATGTATTCCCCAACGAAATCTGGTTGGAACAAATTTCCATCAAAATAAAATTGGTATCAGGTGGCACTGGATAAGGGTGTAGCTAAATTTAGAATGGAAATTGAACAAGGAGAAAAAAATCACTGCCATGAACCAAATATTGTAATTTATATGTACACAACTCCTTTACAAATGCCAACAGTCCAACGCTCAAAATCTGTACAAATCTAGTGCCCACAATCAATAAATACAATGCAGTTGGCCGCCATCTTTCTTTCCTCGAATGTACCAAATAACGGTGTACAAGTAGAAACCTCTGAAGGTCACATGGCGTCATAATGTAGCAGTGATATTATTATTAGGGATGTCAAAATTGACTGAATCAAGTATCCGGATGTTCGGATCGATCGTTACATTGCTATATAGTATCTACTGTTCCATCGTAACCAGTTTTCGTGACCGTCTGTTCATTGCTTGATTTATTTTTAACCACTTCAAAATTTTCAATATAGAATCAAAAAGGTGAATAATAACAAAAACGTACAGTACAATTAAACTCTGCACATATTTTACTCAAACTGAAACTGGTGTGAACCAGTGCAAATATTCATTGTCAGGTTTGTAACTGTATTGATTTCTATATTTAGTCCAGATGAAACATTCCTGAATTTAAAGCAAACGTCATCATGTCGTTATACCTGTCAATTTGATGATGATGCGTATCTTGGGCACAAAGTTACACGGGTTATTTACTGACTCGAAATGGCAAATTGTCTCCAAAATTGGACCAAAGAATGTCGGCGGCCTTTTGCTGTAGCTAAATTTCCTTGATACCGACTAAAATAATTTACCGCCTTTGATTATTTAAACCGAAATGATACTTAATGAAAAGAAAATGGCAGTGCGGAATCTGCGTACGGAATGACGTTTCAAGTCCTGAATTTAAACAATACAATTTGAAATGGCTAACTTTGTGCAAACACATCACTTAACGGAAAAGATCAGTGCATTAATTGTTTTACTCTCGTATACCACGTGCTTGGACTATTTACTATTAACATCGATTTGATCGGATAAGCAAATGATCGCTCCGGGTGATTGATTATCTCGACGTGTTTACGGGGGTATTGAGAATGGTGCGAACAACATACAGTAAGTTTTGTGACATTTTGCACGTATACTTAGCGATTTTGGATAAAATTTTATGAAATGAAAATGAGACGTTGAAATTCGGTCTGGACCGGCAACTTTTCGGTTATTTTGTGCCCTGAATTTTATAATGAAGGTACTAAGCAATATCAGTTTATCACTAATGATAATGAAGTCTTTAGTTAGAACTGCACGTGCACCAATTATCATACAACCAATCATCAAAAGACAAACTTTCATTATACTAAGATGTGTGAAAAAATAATTTGTCGTTACACTGGTTTTCTCTTGCCAAAACTATGTACCGGTGTTCAGCTTTGACATTTAAATTTAGTCGCAATATACCTACTCTATGTAAAATGTTGATATGCGATGTTTGTAGTGTCACCGGTGTATATTGACATTATATTGTATGCCTAGTATATTGTGTTAAAGTGTTATCACCAAGACGACGTCGTCTTTATTGCACCCAGTGTGTTCGACACTTTGATAATACTTTACGACAGTCGATTTCAACAACATTTGTACATATTTTAGACGACGGTAGCATTTTAATACGAACATCCGGATCCGAAAATTGGATACAAACTTCGGAACGGGATCCGAACGTTCGGATATCCGGACTCCGGTTGATATAAGAAAATACACAATAATTTTAATGCATACTTATCCTCAAACTAACATTTTAACTCTGTTTCTGCTGATCAATTATAGATAAGTTGACAAAGGTAAGTTATGCATGAGTGTTTATTTCTGATATTATTAGATGCACCATTATTCAGATAACACTGGTAAATGGGGTACTGACTATACCTGCTAAAAAAATGATATGGTGTAGAAGCCATCCAGGGATTTTTTGGGGCTAATTTTATAGCCAATAGTGGGTCATATACCCAATTGATAATAATATCTTTTTTTCTCAATTCACAGACAAGAATTCCCAATTTAAAGGGGCATACCCTACAACTTGGTGCATCTAGAATCAAGGCAAAATGATGATAAATTAGAAGCTTGTAATGAAAAAAGCCGACAAAGGAAGTTTCAGCCAAAAATTCATCCAATTAAAAATAAAATCACAAAAAATAATAGTTTCCATAAAAGATCGGAAACTCTTTGGAATTTGTTGTACAATTTTTTGGTGGAAGTGATTTATTATTCAATATTCATAGCTATGATTTTTGCGGCTAGTTCCTAAACTAGTCATTTTATGACCCAAGTTCTTCTTGCAATTATCCATTATATATTGTTTTACATATACATTCAACATATTTTTACACTTTCACAGAATGTTTGTCAGTTGTAGGGTCTGCCCCATTAAATTTTCAAAAATAAAAAAAATAAAATAAAATCTCTGAAAATAAGAGATCTTTCACTGTAATAGACATGTAATGATAGAAAGTTCCCATTTATGGACAGTGATTGTGTGTGTACATTTAAATATTGCAAAATTGGAGTCACATGTATTTTCCCAATTTCTAACAAAACTGTGGAAAATCCCAATTCTAAGGGATTGGATCAATTTTCTGCTTCATTTGATGTGCATTGCATATAAATCCATCAATGCATAAGTTCACAACGGCAGTTGATTAAATTTTTTTTTAAACTCACTATTCTCCATAATCGGATACAGGTAAATCTAACCACAGGAGATTGAAATTGTATCCATATGTTACTTGCTACTACAAATATATGTATATAATATACACAAGGAATGAAACACTGTTCTTAGCTCAACCACTATTATTGCGTAAAACTGCTATTATTAAACTGGAATGTTCAAACATGTAGCATTATTTACAATCAGTACACTAAAATTTCCCATGAGAACTGTTGTTCTGTATATTGTATTGTACATAATGATTCTGTGTTGTGTTGTATATAATTCTTACTATACTAGGATGTGAGACTTTTGAGAGACAATGGAAGATTTGTGTGGAATCTTCCAGTGATTGATATTATATGGTATTATACTTGGCATAATGTCCAATGTGACAGCATTTGTTGAAGGCTGGGACTTTGTGCAAACCCTTGGTGAGGGTGCATATGGAGAGTAAGTTCATTCACAAATTTTGTTTTTTAGCTCACATAATATTGATGCTGATGATATTGATGCACATGATATTGATGCTCACAGGGATCATTCTGGCAGGCAATTTGTGTGAGAGAAAAATCTCATTAGGACTAAATCAGTGAGCTATTTCCAAATTTTGTGTGATTTTTTTCCAAGTTTCAGGTGACGATCAGTTGTGGTGGTTTATGAAATTTGCAGTACCTATTCAGGGCCCTCATTTGATTTTTTGGGGGCCAAATTTTGTCCTCATTTCCCTCCTAAAATAATAATTGGTTACTAATTGGTTACTCAAAACCTGTTTAATTCTAGATAGTCTTATTGATTATGTTTGATTTATTTGATATCAGGGTGAAGTTGGCTGTTAACAATGAAACACAGGAAGCTGTGGCAGTAAAAATTATCAATTTACAGAGAATGCCTCAAGCTGCGGAGAATGTTAAAAAAGAGGTAAAGATTCAGTGCATACTTGTTTTTAGCTCACATGTCACAAAGTGACAAAGTGAGCTATTAGGATCACTCTCCGTCTGGCGTCGTGTGGTGTGCGTCGTGCGTTGTGCGTCGTGCGTCATCAAACTTTATGTTGTGACCACACTAGGGGCCACATTTTTAGCCCAATTTTAGCAAAACTGGGTCAGAACGTTAATATCAACAAAATCTCCGACGAGTTCGATATTGGGCCATTTGGGGTCAAAAACTAGGTCACCAGGGCCAAATAAGGGAAAACCTTGTGAACACTTTAGAAATCACTGTTTTGACTGGATCTTCATGAAACTTTGTCAGAATGTTTATTTTAATAATATGTAGGTCAAGTTTGATAATGGGTCATGTCTGTAGTAAAATTAGGTCACTAGGGCAAATTGCTGGAAAACCTTGTGAACACTCTAGAAGTCACTGTTTTGATTGGATGATCATGAAACCTTGTCAGAATGTTTGTCTTCATAATATCTTGGACGAGTTCGAACATGGGTCATCTTGGGTCAAAAACTAGGTCGCTAGGTCAAATCTTATGAAAAACCATGTTAACACTGTAGATTTCATAGTTATTATTGGATCTTCACCAAACTTTGTCAAATCGTTTGTTTTAATGATATAACGGTCAAGTATAAATATGGGTCATCTGGGGTCAATAACTAGGTCACCAGGTCAAATCTTAGGAAAACTTTGTTAACACTGTAGATGTCACAGTTTTAATTGGATCTTCACCAAACCTTGTCAAAATGTTTGCCTCAATGATATGTGGGTGAAGGATGAACATGGGTCAGCCAGGTTCAAAAACTGGGTCACAAGGTCAAATCTTAGGTAAAAATCTTGTAAAAGCTCTAAATCATAAATGTCATGGTTTTGATTGGATCTTGGCCAAACCTTGTCAGATTGTTTGTCTTAATAATATTAAGGACAAGTTTAAATATTGGTCACCTAGGGTCACAAGGTCAAATCTTAGGAAAACCTTATTAACACTGTAGATGTCAAATTTTGATCGTATCTTCACCAAACCTAGTCAGACTGTTTGTCTTAATGATATGTAAGACAAATTCGAACATAGGTCGTCTGGGGTCAAAAACTATGTCACGAGGTCAAATCTTAGGAAAACCTTGTCTATGCTGTAGTTTTCATGGTTTTGATTGGATCTTCACCAAATTTTGTCACAATGTTTGTCTTATTTATATGCAGGACAAGTTCTAACATGGGTCATCTGGGGTCAAAAACTAGGTCACCGGTTCAAAACTATGTTTTAATGAGTGAACAGTGATTGTCATGTGAGCGATATAGGGCCATCTTGGCCCTCTTGTTTATATAAAGTGTATTTTGAAATTGGTCAGGATATTTCTAAGCAACAATATTATAACAAAAACGTCGCGTTGTGATTTTATCATTTATTAAACATTAATAACCCAAGTTCCAAGAATTCTCTCTTAGACTTCTACTAAGACTTCTTTTTAGACTTCTTTTTAGACTTCTACTTTAGACTTCTCTCTACCCTGGTGGATGTATCTCTATTTATACAAAGCCCAACTGTGTCGCAGTTTCCAGCTCCTTCACGCAGATGTTAGTTGTTTAGACCAATTGTCTATCATGATACTAATTTTAGATAATAGCTTACTTTTTAAAATATCAAGTTATGGTTAATCGGGTGCAGTGTATATATTTCTATAAACTAGCTGTCCAATCAACCAATAACATTTCATGCTTTAACATTAAACATAGAATGTTCTAGAGATTTCTTTTATCTCCCCACCAAGTACTGCCAAATATGGGGATTGTTTAAATGTCATTTTGTACTTGAATGAGCTCCAATTCAACAAATGCATGTATCATGTATGATCAATACTCACTATTAGTCTCGTCGGTACACTATATTGATCCATACATGAGTATATTAAAAGGCTGTTTACCTACTACATGCATAATTAAGATAATTAATTACACATGTAAGCCGACTATGTTACAATTTGCAGGTATTAACAAAATGAAAATGCGTTATATTTCCCTTTGTAAAATGTAACAGTAACTGTGTCAAGGCGGCATCTGGGTGGGAGTATTCATCACCTTTAGTGATAGTTCTAGTTTCAAATTCCTAGGGACCTTAAAAATCAGTTTGAGATAACCAGAATTTGAGAAAATTTGTCAGTAAGTTAGTAAGTGTTACTAAGTTTTATTACAATGAATTACAATGTTTATGTTTTGCTTAAATATGGCATAACTCGTATTGCGACCATATGGTATAACTTCTATTGCGATATATTGCAGTACAATCTATTATGGTCACTACGTTGTTTTGGTCAGTGTCTGCATTGTGCAGAAACTTTAATGTAGTTAACATTTTTATAACTCAGAAAGTATAAGAAATAGTAACATGAAACTTCGTAGGTGGATACATCTCACTGAGGCTGTGAACAGACCAGCATTGGCACTGATTGCGGTGCTGTTGTTCATTACTTGTGTATGTCCATGATTTTAAATTTGTGTAGGTTTGTGTACACAAAATGTTGAATCAGGAGAGTATTATCAAGTTCTATGGATTCCGTAAAGATGATAACATACAGTATATATTTCTGGAGTATGCCAGTGGTGGAGAACTCTTTGATAGGATAGGTATGTATTTTTTCATTGTTTCATTAACTTTAATTATATTTATACATTTGAACTGGGGATGGCAAGAAGGAAGGAAATTCTAGGGCACGGTAATCATCATGCTTCTTTCATTTAAAAGGGAATTAAGACTAAAAGTGCATTATCACCATCATCATCATTATTATCATCATTGTTATCACCATCATCATTATAATCACCATCCTCATTATTATCCTCATCATCATTATTATTACCATCACCATTATTATCACCATCATCATTATTATCCTCATCATCATTATTATCCTCATCACCATTATTATCACCATCACCATTATTATCCTCATCATCATTATGATTACCATCATCATTATTATCACCATCATCAGTATTATTACCATCACCATTATTATCACCATCATCATTATTATCACCATCATCATTATTATCACCATCACCATTATTATCACCATCATCAGTATTATTACCATCACCATTATTATCACCATCATCATTATTATCCTCATCATCATTATTATCCTCATCATCATTATTATCATCATCATTATCCTCATCATCATTATTATCCTCATCCTCATTATTATCCTCATCACCATTATTATCACCATCATCATTATTATCACCATCATCATTATTATCACCATCCTCATTATTATCCTCATCACCATTATTATCACCATCATCATTATTATCATCATCATTATCCTCCTCATCATTATTATCATCATCCTCATTATTATCCTCATCATCATTATAATCACCATCCTCATTATTATCCTCATCATCATTATTATCATCATCATTATCCTCCTCATCATCATTATCATCATCATTATTATCACCATCATCATTATTATCACCATCATCATTATTATCACCATCACCATTATTATCACCATCATCATTATTATCCTCATCATCATTATTATCACCATCATCATTATTATCACCATCATCATTATTATCCTCATCACCATTATTATTACCATCATCATTATTATCCTCATCATCATTATTATCATCACCATTATTATCACCATCATCATTATTATCACCATCATTATTATCACCATCATCATTATTATCATCATCATCATTATTATCACCATCATCAGTATTATCATCACCATCATTATTATCACCATCATCATTATTATCATCATCATCATTATTATCACCATCATCATTATTATCACCATCATTATTATCACCATCATCATTATTATCACCATCATCATTATTATCACCATCATTATTATCACCATCATCATTATTATCACCATCATCATTATTATCCTCATCACCATTATTATTACCATCATCATTATTATCCTCATCATCATTATTATCATCACCATTATTATCACCATCATTATTATCACCATCATCATTATTATCACCATCATCATTATTATCACCATCATCATTATTATCACCATCACCATTATTATCACCATCATCATTATTATCCTCATCATCATTATTATCACCATCATCATTATTATCACCATCATCATTATTATCCTCATCACCATTATTATTACCATCATCATTATTATCCTCATCATCATTATTATCATCACCATTATTATCACCATCATCATTATTATCACCATCATTATTATCACCATCATCATTATTATCACCATCATCATTATTATCACCATCATCATTATTATCATCATTATTATCATCATCATTATCCTCCTCATCATTATTATCATCATCATTATTATCACCATCATCATTATTATCCTCATCATCATTATTATTACCATCACCATTATTATCACCATCATCATTATTATCCTCATCATTATTATCACCATCATCATTATTATCCTCATTATTATCCTCATCATCATTATTATCCTCATCATCATTATTATCACCATCATCATTATTATCCTCATCATCATTATTATCATCATCCTCATTATTATCCTCATCATCATTATAATCATCATCCTCATTATTATCACCATCATCATTATTATCACCATCATCATTATTATCCTCATCATCATTATTATCCTCATCATCATTTTTATCCTCATCATCATTATTATCCTCATCATTATCCTCCTCACCATTATTATAATCACCATCCTCATTCAGTCATGGCGAAAGCCGTCGGACCATCGGACATGGCCGACGACTGTCCATGTTGGGCCGACGAAACTCTTCAGTTCATCGGTCCAAAAAGTCCGACGGTGTTTCTGCAGAAATCACCTAAAACTGTGTTTATTTTCGTGTGTTTTAAGTGATTATCACGCGTATTTTTATCTTACGCGCACTATACCGGTGTCAATATAAACATGAACACGCTGATGACAGATAAATGAAAATGTGTACGTGCGTGTTGTTTAGAATCGACATTTCTCGATCTTGGTACTTTCATTTTACAAATCGATGTGTAGCGATCAAGTCAAAACATCGCCGAATATAACTAATTATCATAATCATGAATAAACGCCCGCTGTACGGTCCGATTCCGGTATTTGATGGTCATTCGGAGACGTATCTTAGTTATTACGGAAAAAACGTAGAAATAAAACAAAAATATTTCATGCTGTTGTGTGCATGTCTAGTTTTTGAATTGGTTACATGTAATGAATGAAATAAAATTTAAAACATAAGATATGTTACTCTTGAAGATGATTGCCTATTTGTGCTTTTGTTTATAGAGTGTATGTGTATCTTGGTACATATGTATTGACTTAGCAAGAAAAATTATGTTCATTGATACATGGTATTTATTAATCAGAATAGTTAAAATAAGTTATATGAAAATAGTAACACATAGAAATGATCACAATGAAGGCAAATGGACACACTTAAAATTGATGATGACATAAAAGAAATTCAACCCTTTCCAATGTGCTAACTTTTTTCAAATTATCAGATGGACAAAAAATATTTTAGTAATATATTTTAAGAGATTGTAAATATATTTATTTATGATGTGTATACCATGATTATACACATGTAAAATAAAAAAATAAAGTGTCTTTAAAGGATATTGTTTTAAAAACCATCCCCTTTTCACTAGATTTTTTACTCTGGATTTTTTTCGGTCTGATGGATTCTCATTCGGTCTGACAGATCCTGTAAGCCCGTCAGACCGAATGTCCTACTGAGTCCAAAATACTTTCGCCATGACTGTCACTAAAGGGTCGCGAAAATGTATTACGGAACCGTGTACGTTGAATGAACGTTCATGCAGTACTGTTCAAGAGTAAATCGAGCGAAATTCATTCACATCTAATGTTTAATTTACTTCATGATCGGGCAAGGCTTTCTGACTATCGTAATGTCAATAATGTTTTAAATGTCAATTTAAGTACAGATTTGAAGATCGTCGCGGGAGACAACTCCATGCAGCCGGTGTTCATGTAAATAAATCTCTTGCGCATTCGATTAACTTTCAGAACTGTTCTAGAGTTAAACGAGTAAAATCGTCTTCATGTAAACATGAACTGGTTCCCGTTCCATGTTGCTGTACACCGAAGTACATACAAGTCAATGAGAACCAGTTTACATGTGACCACGTGTTTGGACTAATTACCATCGATCGGATTAACAAAAGATCGCTGCAGGCATCTTGACGTGTTTATTGGGGGGTAATTAGAATGGTGCGAACAATATACAGGAAGGTTTGTGACATTTTGCACATACAATGCAATTTGGACCGAATTTTATGAAATTTATGGAACATTTATAGCTCATTTATAGACCGATTTTTAGCTCACCAGAGCACGAATGTGCTCAAGGTGAGCTTTTGTGATCGCCCTGCGTCCATCGTGCGTCGTTACGTGGCGTCCATGTTTACTTAAAACAACATCTCCTCCTACACCGTTATGCTGATTGCAACCAAACTTTGCTGGAATGATCCTTGGGTGGTCCCCTTTCAAAGTTGTTCAAAAAATTAAATTTCATAAAAACTGGTTGCTATGGCAACAAATAGAAAAAACTTAAAAAATCTTCTTGTCCGAAACCACAGGGCCTAGAGCTGAGATATTTGGTATGTAGCATTGTCTAATGGAACTCTACAAAGTTTGTTCAAATTATTCCCCTGGGGTCAAAATTGGCTCCGCCCCGGGGGTAACTTGATTTTATATAGACTTATATAGGAAATTTAAAAAATCTTCTTGTCAAAAACTACAATGCCTAGAGCTTTGATATTTGGTATGTAGCATAGTCTAGTGGACCTCTACCAAGTTTGTTCAAATTATTGCCCTAGGGTCAAAATTGGCTCCGCCCCGGGGGTAACTTGATTTTACATAGACTTATATAGGAAATTTAAAAAATCTTCTTGACAAAAACTACAATGCCTAGAGCTTTGATATTTGGTATGTAGCATAGTCTAGTGGACCTCTACAAAGTTTGTTCAAATTATTGCCCTAGGGTCAAAATTGGCCCCGCCCCAGGGGTCACTTGATTTATATAGACTTATATAGGAATATTAAAAAAATCTTCTTCTCCAAAACCGCAAGGCCTAGAGCTTAGATATTTTGTATGTGGCATTGTCTAGTGGACCTCTACCAAGTTTGTTCAAATTATGGCCCTGGGGTCAAAATTGGCCCTGCCCTGGGGTTTATTCTATTTTATATAGGAAAATTAAAAAAAATCTTCTTCTCCCAAACCACAAGGCCTAGAGCTAAGATATTTGGCATATAGCATTGTCTAATGGACCTCTACCAAGTTTGTTCAAATTATTGCCCTAGGGTCAAAATTGGCCCCGCCCCGGGGGTCACTTGATTTATATAGACTTATATAGGAAAATTTAAAAAATCTTCTCCGAAACCGCAAGGCCTAGAGCTTAGATATTTTGTATGTGGCATTGTCTAGTGGACCTCTACCAAGTTTGTTCAAATTATTGCCCTAGGGTCAAAATTGGCCCTGCCCTGGGGTTTATTCTATTTTATATAGGAAAATTTAAAAAATCTTCTTCTCCGAAACCACAAGGCCTAGAGCTAAGATATTTGGTATGTAGCATTGTCTAGTGGACCTCTACCAAGTTTGTTCAAATTATTGCCCTAGGGTCAAAATTGGCCCTGCCCTGGGGTTTATTCTATTTTATATAGGAAAATTTAAAAAATCTTCTTCTCCGAAACCACAAGGCCTAGAGCTAAGATATTTGGTATGTAGCATTGTCTAGTGGACCTCTACCAAGTTTGTTCAAATTATGGCCCCAGGGTCAAAATTGGCCCTGCCCTGGGGTTTGTTCTATTTTGATATAGAAAAATTTGAAAAATCTTCTCCGAAACCACAAGGCCTAGAGCTAAGATATTTGGTATCTAGCTTTGTCTAATGGACCTCTTTTAAATCTGTTCATATAATGGCCATGGGATAAAAAACGGCCCAGATGGGTCACTTGATCTTACTTGGACTCAACAATGTTCATCTCCAAATGACCTTTTCTCCTGGTGAGCATTTATAGGGCCATCATGGCCCTCTTGTTTAACCCATTTCTGCTGCTCAAATCGGTCCAAGACGTTGAAATTCGGTCTAGACCGGCAAATTGTTGTTTTTTTGCGCCCTGATAATTATTATCAACATCATCATTATTATCATCACCATCATTATTATCACCATCCTCATTATTATCATCATTATAATCACCATCCTCATTATTATCATCATTATTATCACCATCCTCATTATTATCAACATTATTATCACCATCCTCATTATTATCATCATTATTATCACCATCCTCATTATTATCAACAATAATTTCTTGCTATTTCCCCCTTCTGTTCGTGTAATCAACATGTACGTTGTTCTAATAAATGGAATTGATTTACACATGTATTTAATTTGCTTTTGTTATCTGAGCTTGGAAATCCAAATTCTATTTTTAGTTGCTTGTGAATAAATTAAATGCAGCTTTTTGATTGGCTGTTGTTGTATTGCGTATGCAAAATTAGAAGAGGGCACTAAGTCTTGCCCTATCATATTGCAACATGTCGTAAAAGGATGAAAAATATGCTGATCAGCTAAATAAAAGCAGTGTTTGGTTTGTTGCTACAGATAACTGTCTTTCCTGTGTCTTTTTAATTAAGCGTAGTTATGTCCAAAAATAGACACAAATCCTAGTTTCCCTATTAAATATTAACGCCACTGCCCCTTTTTTCGCATCGTTTACAAGTTGCTGTTGAGCAGACGAACCTTATTACTAAGCTGAGTATGGCCCTTTTTAAATTTGGACTTTCGTCTGATAAAGCTTCAATATTGTTATCGTCGACATTCTTCAATAGTGTTGTATCGAAAAATAGCAACTTTCGGTAAACTGCAAAAAACATTCTATTTTCGGCAATTTTGCGTACTTTGTATTGAAAATTAGCATGTACATATTTTTGATGGTATTAGAATGATTTAGAATAAAATGAACGCCTTCCAATTATTTGCTTTGGTAAGAAACTTCTTATGTCCTTTTAGAATTATGTATGGTGTTAATCTAAAGACCATATTTCGTTATGCAACCTTTTGGAACATTTAAGACGTTTGCAAATGTCACTGTAAGACAATAATCACGATTATCCTAGAATAAAATGACACTGATCAAAGCAAAATTTACATTCTATATAACAAACTAGTGTGGCACAGTCTTAAATTTGTTATAAAATGTACTGTAAAATCATGTTAAAACATGAAATAAAATCGACATTATGAACTAAAACTTTGTAACAAGGAAAATGGTCAATGCAGATATATCTGCAATAATGATCAATGAAAAATGAGTATGCACGATTATCAACACTTATCAACAACTACCCGGTAGTGTGTTGTATCTCTTTGGGCATTCATTGTAATACTGTATACGTTGATATTTCCGCGTGTTGAAAAGTTAGCGAATTTGAAATTCTGGACATTTCGCGTGCGGAAATGTTAGCGAAATTCCAACTGGTAATTTGCGTATTACTAGCACGTCGTAAAAAACACAATCAGAAGTATGTCGTGCATAAAAACATACCATGTCTCATTTACATTACGTTTTCCAATTTATTCATGCGTAAAAATACCCACTCCCATGTACAATGAACAATCATAAGCATGTTTAACAAACAACGCGTATGTTTGAAGTAAACATATTACAATTACAATTAGTTTATTTGCAATATATCAGGCCTCCGGCCCATAATACAAACATGATATTCGACAAATTGGTGATGTATTTTCATATATAAACAACATCAATCAAATAAGCACAACATAATGAAATTGACAATAATTAACACATATATAAATAGATAAGATTGAGGATTATTATTGCTTGCAAATATTTATGTTCATTTACAATAATTAAACATATCAATGTATTATAAAAAAAAGATGATTTCAATTGTTTGTTAAGGTATCTCTTAATTCAAACGCTAGCTTTAAAAACTTAGATAACACATATATTCCATCGATTGAATTATCCCTCATTATTTGAATAAACTGTCTCTGTGGATTTAAATTTTGCTTCCAACTTGCTTTAAAATAAAATTCTCGTAAGTCTGAATATACAGGACATATAACAAGAAAATGAATTTCATCTTCGACAGTAAAAACATTCCTTTTAAGACAAAGTTTACAAAACCTATAATCTCTTTCAACAAATTCATGTCTTCCGACCTCAATCATCAGTTTGTGCGCCGAACATCTGAAATTTGCTAAAGTTTTTTTCAGACTGAATTGTAATGACATACATAAATATTTTTCAGGTTCTACAGCACTTTTATACAATTTATATGTTTGAGTTTTGGATGAATTTTCTATAAACGAAAATGCATTTTGCAAACAATTGTCTTTTATTCTTTGCTTTGAGTTTCCAACTTCGTTCGCTAGCCATGCATAGCCAAACCCATACTGGAATAGCAGTCTTTTTATTTTTGAAGCCCATGTTATTCGTCCAGCTTCATCAAGTTGGCGTAACATCAAATAGCGTTGGCTATTATTTGGCATAGATAACAATTTTATCCAGTACTTAACACATTTAGTATAATAATTGTAGTATAGTGGTAACCTTCCACATTCAGTAAGGGCCAATACGTTACATACATTTTTATTAGCTCACCTGATTCTTTTAGGATCGGTGAATGTCCGGCGTCCGTCATCCGTCCACAATTAGTTTGTTTACACTCTAGCAACCACAGCTCTTAACAAATCGTGATTAAACTTGCTCACAATGTATATGGCCACAATGTCTCGGCTAAGTTCGATTATGGGCAAAATCGGACAATAACTTCTAGAGTTATGGGCCCTTGAATTACAAAATTTGCTTCATTTATTCACTTATCCTAATCATATTTTCAGTAAATGTGTATAACCAAAAGATCTTGGACAAGATCGATTATGGGCAAAATCGAATCAGAACTTCAAGAGTTATGTGCCCTTGACTTAGAAAATTTGCTATATTTGAGTTTGTTTACACTCTAGCGCATTTATTTATTCACCAATCCTAATCATATTTTCAGTAAATGTGTATAACCAAAAGGTCTTGGACAAGTTTAATTATGGGTGGAATGGGACCTGAACTTCAAGAGTTATGTTCCCTTGACTTTGAAAATTTGCTATATTTAAGCTTGTTTACACTCTAGCGCCTTCATTTATTCACGGATCCTAATCATATTTACAATGAATGTGTATTACCTTATGGATTTGGACAAGTTTAGTTATGGGTGGAATCGGACCATAACTTCAAGAGTTATGGGCCCTTGGATTAGAAAATTTGCTACGTTTTAGCTTGTTTAACAGTATTATACCTTCATTGTTGGTTTTGATCTCAAAATCTACGTAAAAATGAGTTTTACGAGATGGAAACTATATTACCTGGTCATTAATTATTGGCCTTTGTTCTCAGGTGAGCGATAAAGGGCCAATCTTGTTCAAACAAGCAATTCTTTTGCAAAAGTTAATATGTACAAGTTCAATCTGTTTGCAATACTCATAGCCCCAAATTTCTGCAGAAAAGGTCAGAATTGGGGAAATCATAGCATCAAACAATTTGAATGCTTCATGTTTTTGGAAATAACCAAACTGTTTTTGTGTATTGAATATAGAATACAGTGCCTTTGTTGCCTGTAATGCTAGCATATCTTTAGTGTATTTCCAATTCAGCATTGATGTAAAGTAAACTCCAAGATATTTATAAAATGGTACAACTTCCAAACGTTCACCTCTATAGTACCAGATTTCATTGGTCTTTAATATACCACCATTTCTGAAGACAATAATTTTTGACTTATCTAAATTGATTTGCATACCAGTATTTGTACAAAAATTACTTAAAGCATTTATTTTCCTTTGAAGATTAATCACAGTATCAGCAATTTCGGAAACATCATAAGCAAGCATAAAAGCATGCAGTTCATTGATAGAGTCTGAAACAAATATACCTTGACCACAAAACTCATTTAAATAAGTGATAAAATCATTTATAAAAAGATTGAAAATGATTGGTGAACTAACACATCCTTGTTTTGTGCCTATACTACAATGAAAATAGTCAGTTAGTCCTTGGGTTGTCTTTACACAAGATTTCAAGTTTCTATACATGGATTTGAATATAGTTAAAAAACATCCATTAGGGTCAATTCCTTTTCATTCCATACTGTCCCATAATTCAAGATGCGCGCAATTATCAAACGCCTTTAAGAAATCGACGTAAAACACATAGAATCGTCCACGGCGTTTGCTTATATATTTCTGAATTATCGCGTTAAGACTAAATACATTGTCTGTTGTACTGTAGCCCCGTCTAAATCCTGCTTGTGATGCACTGTTGACATTATTTGTCGCTGTCCAGTTAGTAAGACGTCTGCTGAGAATATTTATAAGTATTTTACTGATCATATTCACCAATGATATAGCACGATAGTTGTTCGGGTTGTTTTTGTCACCTTTTTTAGCTCACCAGAGCACGAATGTGCTCAGGGTGAGCTTTTGTGATCACCCTGCGTCCATCGTGCGTAGTTACGTGGCGTCCATGTTTACTTAAAACAACATCTCCTCCTACACCGCTATGCCAATTGCAACCAAACTTTGCTGGAATGATCCTTGGGTGGTCCCCTATCAAAGTTGTTCAAAAAATTAAATTTCATTAAAAACTCTGGTTGCTATGGCCACAAATAGAAAAAACTTAAAAAATCTTCTAGTCCGAAACCACAGGGCCTAGAGCTGAGATATTTGGTGTGTAGCATAGTCTATTGGACCTCTACCAAGTTTGTTCAAATTATTGCCCTAGGGTCAAAATTGGCCCCGCCCCGGGGGTCACTTGATTTATATAGGAAAATTAAAAAAATCTTCTTCTCCAAAACCGCAAGGCCTAGAGCTTAGATATTTTGTATGTGGCATTGTCTAGTGGACCTCTACCAAGTTTGTTCAAATTATGGCCCCAAGGTCAAAATTGGCCCTGCCCTGGGGTTTATTCTATTTTATATAGGAAAATTTGAAAAATCTTCTTCTCCGAAACCACAAGGCCTAGAGCTAAGATATTTGGCATATAGCATTGTCCAGTGGACCTCTACCAAGTTGTTCAAATTATTGCCCTAGGGTCAAAATTGGCCCCGCCCCGGGGGTCACTTGATTTATATAGACTTATATAGGAAAATAAAAAAAAAATTCTTCTCCGAAACCGCAAGGCCTAGAGCTTAGATATTTTGTATGTGGAATTGTCTAGTGGACCTCTACCAAGTTTGTTCAAATTATGGCCACAGGGTCAAAATTGGCCCTGCCCTGGGGTTTATTCTATTTTATATAGGAAAATTTGAAAAATCTTCTTCTCCGAAACCACAAGGCCTAGAGCTAAGATATTTGGCATATAGCATTGTCCAGTGGACCTCTACCAAGTTTGTTCAAATTATGGCCCCAGTGTCAAAATTAGCCCTGCCCTGGGGTTTATTCTATTTTATATAGGAAAATTTTAAAAGATCTTCTTCTCCGAAACCACCAGGCCTAGAGCTAAGATTTTCGGTATCTAGCTTTGTCTAATGGACCTCTTTTAAATCTGTTCATATAATGGCCATGGGATAAAAAACGGCCCGGATGGGTCACTTGATCTTATTTGGACTCGTATAGAAAACTTCAACAATGTTAATCTCCAAATAAACTTTTCTCCTGGTGAGCATTTATAGGGCCATCATGGCCCTCTTGTTTAATATAGGTAGATAACACTTTCACTCCATTCAATAGGAAAATTACCTGATATAAATTTGAAATTAAAAAGATTTGCTAAGTATAGTAGCGTTAAATGTAGTGTGGCTTTTAACACCTCTATACACAGTCCATCGTTTCCCGGTGCACACGAACTCCTCAATTTATTAGTACAATTAATTATCTCCCCTTCCGTAATAGGAGTTTCTAATTCCGCAGCATCTGTGTTTAATCGAAAATCGTTCAGAATATTAGCATTTATGTCGTTAACATATGTATTTTCTCTCCCAAACAGAGTAGAAAAATATTCAAACCAGTCAGTTTCTGATATATTCTCCTGTATTTGGCGATTCACGGTTGCTTCCCTAACTTTATGCTAGAAGACAGTAGGTTTATTTCTTGAGTTAATAAGTTCATCTCGCCTTAACTGCTCTAGATTTAATCGTTTTGCTTTACACGTTTTTGAAAATATTTTGACTACTTACATAAGCTTTGAAGTCACTTTCACTATTTGAAATTCTGAATTTCTGTAATTGTTTGTATTTGTTATATTTTGCATTAGCACAGTCACTATCCCACCAGTTTGGCTGTTTTTCATCATTCGGTGAATGGATACAAGGTTTGCACTGCATTTCCTCGCCTGCTTTTTGGAGCAATGTAATTAAGTTGTGTCGTTTATCTATGATATTGTCAGAATTTATATCACTGTAGAATCCTGCAAATAACTGTGTAAACTTGTCAACAAATGATTGGCGCTTTGACTCTTGCCATTTATATCCTAACAGTTGGTTTGGTGTAGATCCTGGAATACTCGCATTTTCTGTTAATTGACTGAAATTGTTATTGACAAATAGTTCACAAATTATAGGAAAATGATCTGATATATCAAGTGTGCCTTCATAAAAGTTATGAATGTGTTTGAATAAGTCACTCGACGCAAGAAAAAATAGTCTACAACACTTCTGCCATTTTTAGCAGTACATGTAAAATTTCCGTCAGCATCTCCGTGAAATCTTCCATTTGTTATGTGTATGTCATGGATGCAAATAAGTTAATTAATGATGTTCCATAATTATTTAAAATATTGTCTCGTGAGTTTCGGCTACGAGTAAAATTATCACCAGGGTAGTCCACTTGTTGGCTGTATATGAAATCTAGTTCATCACTAGGTATGTAGTCGCATTTGTCTCTTACTCTTGCATTTAAGTCTCCACATATTAAAAAGTTTACATTTGGTAAGTCAGACCGGATAGCTAGTAGTTTGTCGTTGAGTATATCATAATCAATACCATTATCATTGGTGGTATAAATGTTAGAGCCTTCTGGGCCGAGCGACATATACAAACATTGACACTATGTTATATGTGAATGCTGTGAGCTTTTTGTCAATTAAAAGAACAATACATTCAGTAAATTCAGGATAAATGTGTTTAACCAGTCAAGATTTCACCATGTATTCATTTATAAATACCGTAATACCTCCAGATCACCTCTGGAGTATCTTACACAGTCATAGCGTACATAGTTATCAATAACATCTGTAGTCACATCTTGAGTTTTTTGCCATGTTTCACATAACCCAATTATATCAAACTTTTCACAAAATAAAAGAAATTCACTGTTGTCAAGAAATTTGTTAAAACCGCGAATATTCAATGAGCAGAATTTAAGAACATTGTCAATGTATTCTGGGCTTTGGCCTGATCGCTATTTCATACTGACTGCTAGAGGGCGTTTTAAAGTTTTGTCATAATAGTATGGTTTTCCATCAACAACTATTGTGTCATACTTAAAGTACACAGTCTTATTTTCACGCAAACATTCTTGAAAGAATGGATACAGAAGACTTCTAGATTTAGAGACATGATAAGGAAGGTCTTCACTCACTCGAATACTAAGTTGCTGATGTTTTCGCTTTTCTCTAAAAGCTGCAAGCACAGTATCTCGTTGTTTCACGCTTTTAAGTTGAGCCATTATTGGTCGTTTTCCAGATTTTGATCGCAAATTGTAAAGGTGAAATTGTAAAGGGTGTGAAATATTTTCATAGCTTAGCGTGTTTGTTTTCAACAAAATTAGGTAAGTATAATTATGCAGAATTGAACATTTAAATGCATTTAAACATTTTTACCTTCTTGTAGGTGCAACCAAACCGCGCTGGCCATATTTGACGTTTTATTGATGTTCGTACAAGTAGTAGCCTACGTCGTAGTAGTTATGGTAAATTGTAACTTGTTATTTTAATACAAGAACAATACAAAATAAAATCATTTATTTCTTATTATCAATGCTTGAATATAATATTCTGTTTTCATTTAACTCTAGTTGTGCTGTAAAATAAATGTTGTACTGATCATAATTGACCCGGGAATTATCGTCTACGGGTGTTATGGTAAAATTCTGCAATCGGCAGATATCTATGCGAGATAAAATATTAGCGAATTTTGTCCATTCGCGAAATTCATTAACATTTCCACGTCGCTAACTTAACCACTTATACAGTAACTGATATAAGTTGTCAATTCCCATGTGTTTTTGATTTTCCTTTTCCTGTCGAACTTTATATTTTTTGTAGCGTTTTTTTTTTTAACTTACCTAACATTACTTTTTATATACCAACAACTTCACTCTGATCCCTGTGTAGATGAAACAGACCTACTTTTAAACTACTAAATACTAAAAAGAAACCACATTTTGTTAACCTGAATTTAAATGGGTATTCGTCATGTGTGAAATGCACGCTGTACACAAGTTCATTATGCTGTCATTCCACCACAAAGACTAGATAATTTTGTGCAAGTGTCGCACACTGTATGAACGACATAATCGTTGATTTTTAGCACAGTTGACACCATGGATAATCATCAAGGGACTACCGCATCATTAGACTGAATCACCTTCCAAAATGGCTTGTGCCAGCAATGGGCAGCTAGGGATCACAGCACAGACAATCCTCTTGAGGCAACCCACATGTATACCACTTCGTGCTCGCAGACCATATACTTGTCAGACACTGACAGTCCACCACAAGACCACCAGTTTGGTATTGGCATGAGATCATCTTCACTGGATGCGAAACCACTGGGTTAGGGTATTACTCAGTGACAAGTGTTGCCTTAATGGACCCATGCTGATGGCAAGGTGTGAGTCTATCGTCACACAAATGAAATATTCGCACAGTGTTGCATCACTGAAGGGATAGGTTCGGAGGTGGCAGTGTTATGGTCTGGGATTTTGAAGGGCCTTAAGACAAATCTTGTGGTTGAACCAGGCAACCTCACAATGCAGGGTTATGTGAAATTCCTGACCTACCTTCTTCTGCCATTCATGCAGAATCATGGTTCTGTGTTAGCATTTCAACTGTATGATGCTATATTATCCGTCTAACAGTCAATTTTCTCATGGGATTAACTTGGGCGAAGCCCGTGGGCAAAATGATGAGATAGACAATGTTAACAGACATGGACTTCACACCGGGAGGTGCAGGCTCTACCAAACATTTTAATCAGATATCACGTTCACTTCATGAAGAGGATAATTCGAACATGTAACTGAGATGTTCTGATTAATGATACTTAGTACATGTATTTGTCATTACCCAAAGATTATGAATTTAAAAGCTTATTTTGCTATCACCTTTCATTTCTGGAATTTTAATTTGATTTTAATTTGACCCTTTGGTTGATTTCGTTAGTGAAAAAGCTGACTCATTAGGTTAGGTCAGCATAAATGTCAATAAATCAAAGCAAACTCACCAATGTATAACATCATAATTAGATCTATATCAATACATCTAAACAAAATTGAGTTACGATAAATTAAAGGTTATGTCAAGTTTTGTTTTTATTTTGTTGAGTGTAGACGAGCATGATCTACAATAATGTGAGCACGGCAGAGAGTTTCTCAAGGAAACTTTTCATCATTTGCATTGCCTCTGATTGAAACTGAATATACATTCCTTCAAGCACTGGACTTAATGGTTTTGATGAAATTATGGAATGATACATTCATCAGATTTATGAATAAATTCTAAAACATCGTATAAATCTGCATTTGACCTTTTAGAACACCAGTTGATTTTACGACAAAATATAAGCAACCGTCATAATGTTATTTGATTGGCTAAGGGTTTGAAAGTCTTCGCAAAAGACGTATCCACTGTAGTTTTTGAAACATAGCAAATAAAAAAATTCACAAAATTGAGATACGACCTTATAGAAGAACGTCGATGTTATATTATCTGTGGATGTATCCTCAATAGATACTTGTTATACACTAACTGCGTAACAATATAGGGATGTATTGTACTATACATTGTTGTTTGTCTTGAGAACTTTAAGTCCAGTTCAAATTATGTCAGGTCTGGAAAATCTGCAGGGTTAC
The DNA here is from genome assembly GCA_964023205.1 of Lutraria lutraria. Taxonomy (NCBI): domain Eukaryota; kingdom Metazoa; phylum Mollusca; class Bivalvia; order Venerida; family Mactridae; genus Lutraria; species Lutraria lutraria. Next base: position 944,793 of record OZ026842.1, read on the forward strand.
TGGAGCCACTGGTCCACTGGTTGAAGTTAATGTTGAACCCTATGTTATTGTTTCAGGATAATTGATTTAGTCATTTTAAAAGACATGATATGAGATTTGAGCTTGTAGTCAAAACTTAAGCTTTATAACTTTGAACCCAATGCATATTTTTCACATCCTTGGTAAGATGAAAATCTTAATGATTTCGCCATGCCACATCTTCTAGCTGTTCATCTAGGGTCTGTGTGAAATGGTTGCTTTATTTCAAATGCTTTGATCTGTCCAAATTCATTCTAGACAGATAGATAATTTTATATAGACAGAAATAGTTTGAAATAAAGAATTGGTCAGATGAGGATTAAAATTTATCTTCTTAATATTCTTTCAGTCCCTGGCCAATCTTTACAGTGATTGCCTGCAGCATTTTTGAATGGATATAAATTTCGTTACCTCAAAACCTGGCCAATCTTTACAGGAAATGCCTGCAATGTTATGTAAAGGGTGCCTTTTTTGCATGTTTTAAACCTGGAACAAGTTTTGGTGTAAAACGAGAACTAAATATGTTTCAATACGTTAATATGAACATGAATGTGTTTCTGTCCGTTGCAGTTGTTTTTCAACACCAAGTCATTTTCTGAGGTAAATATATTCTAAACTGTATAAAAAGGGCAAAAATACTTTTTTAAGCTCACCTGAGCATGTAGTGCTCTGAGAACTAATAGTATCAATCAGTGTCTGACGTCGGGCGTCAACAATTCGGGTTGTTAACCATCTAGGGGTCACAGTTTTGATTGGATTTTCATAAAACTTGTTCAGAATGTTTGTCTCAATGATATCTTGGGCAAGTTAGAACATGGGTCATCGGGGGTCAAAAATTAGGTCACCAGGTCAAATCCCATGAAAACCTTGTTAACACTAGAGGTCGTAGTTTTGATTGGATCTTCACCAAAACTTTTCGAAATGTTTGTCTTAAAGATATCTTGCACAAGTTAGAACATGGGTCATCTGGGGTAAAAAATTAGGTCACCAGGTCAAAAACCTTGTAAGTTGTTAACACTCTAAAGGTCACAGTTTTGATTGGATCTTCACCAAACTTTTTCAAAATGTTTGTCTTAATGACATAATTATATCTTGGACAAGTTAGAACATGGGTCATCTAGGGTCAAAATTTGGGTCTCCAGGTCAAATCCCGGGAAAAAATTGTTATCACTCTAGAGATCACAGTTTTTTGTCTTAATGATATCTCGACAAAAATAAAAATTAGGTTATCAGGTCAAATCATTGGTAAATCTTAATAACACTGTAGAGACAACATTGTTTATCGGGTGAGCGAAAAAGGGCCATCATGGCCTTCTTGTTTACAGTTACAGGTTGTTCAGATTTAAATGATTAAAAAAAGCAGTTTAAAGCATTACAGGCTTTACATTGTGGTACCAATCACATAAAAAGAATACATTGTGGTCCTGTGGCATAAGGAGACATACAAAAAATGAGCTTTAGAACTGCTTTGTTGTTAGAACTTCATCAACTGGGAATTTTTAATTGAGGATGTGCTGTTTTTCTTCATGTCACTCAAAATATGCAAATTTAGATTTATATTGATTCTATTGATTGAAAATTGGTGTTACGTGTAATGATATTGAGATGAAATCTTCCATATTTAAAGTTTATAGATAAAAACAAGAACAATATTATAAAACTTTGACTGGAACTTTTAAAAATATCAGTATCAATGTGATGGTTAAATTATCGATATAAAAAGTACCAAGGTTCCTATGCTAAATCGGTGCCAGGTTTTGAGGAGAGAAACATTTTACCCGTTTAAAAATGTTGCAGCATTTCCTGGAAAGATCAGCCAAGTTTTGAGGTTTCAGAATTTATACTCTGGCATTTCATTACGTTAACTTGTAGGTGCACAAAGGATATCCAGTATGTGGTTCTGATTGGTTTTTTTATAAATGAGCTCTACTGTAAACATGTTTCTTATTTACAATGTGTTTTACAGAACCTGATATAGGTATGCCCGAGATGGATGCCAGTAGATACTTTAAACAACTGACACAAGGAGTAGTAAGTATATCTATTTGTTGATCTCAACATGCCTTATACTGTAAACCAGGAAACTTTTGCGTCAAGAAACTTTTGCTTTTTATGCTCACAGGCATGTTCGCGGCATTAAACTTTAATGGATTTGAGGAGACTGCGGATACAACCGGATCGTGGAACTCACTAACTTAAATTGTGTGAAAAAATTTCCTGGTTTACAGTATACACTTTAAACATCTGATGCAAGGAATGGTAATTTCAGGGCTTGAAAATTCCACTCGCCCGCTCGCATTGGCCAGTTGAAGTTGGCATCGGGCAAATAGATATTTGTGAATCTAGTCCGACGGGGGGAGATCAAAATCAGGCATTCAATCACCCTAAAATTATCTTAAAACTAGAAATATCTCTTTCCAATTCGATCCGAATCAATTTAGATTCACGTTTTGTTTATGTTAAATCCGCGTTCGTGGAACGCTTGCACTAGACAATAATGACTAAAAATAGATTGTCGCCCTGTACCCAGCCCTGCGGCATATATAAAACACCGCTACAAGTTTAACTGCGACAATGCCTCATTCGTCGGCTTTTCTACTTATTTCAAGAATGGGATTTCTTACTTGACAAATTAATTGGATGCGTTGATTATTGTCGGTCTCGTATCAACGGACTCGAGTAAGTGTCAAATCCTGAATTATCTTACCATGTTACCTGTTTTCTGATAAAATAGTTCTTATTTCGCTTTTGCTGAAGACGTCAGTAAGTATGCATGCTACATGTAGATTGATTAAAGTTGGTGTATGAATAGGATTTCTCCTAACAGTCATTGTTGTGTTGCGAGCAACACCAGTCACTTGTCTCATATGGAAAAATCTAGTTCCGATAGTACTTTCAGTACTTTGCATATTCATTGTAGCGGATATCAGCTAATGTTGGCGAACAACCATCGACATCCATTGTTTGTTTAATCAGAGACATAGATATGTTATCTACGTCTCCGGTTTAGATAGCATATAAGATGTTACGATCAATTCAATACTGTACCGGTACATCACAAACATTGTTGCATTTCTTTTAAATAAAACAAAATACCATGCATAATTTAAAGTTCGTGGACATCCATTGTCTAATACATATGTAAGCAGTTTAGGTCTATTCTATTCTCTACAACTATATTTAAAATGTTCATATTAAAAAAAAATGTTTACCCGTGGGCATGAAATTTTCAAAGTTTAAATGAATACAACTGGTGGAAAGAGGTACAAAATATTCGCTTTTAGTCAAAGTTGCGAATATCGGTGGATGTCCGTGGACATCCTTATTCTAATAAATTCATATGTCAGTAGTTACGTTCAATTATATTCACTGAAACCGAATTGAATATGGTATTTTTTAATATGATGTTTTACTCGAGCAACATGAAACATTTTTATGCTGAAATGCATTACTGTTGGAAAGAAATACAAAATATTCACTTTTTAGTCAAAGTAGCGAATATTTGTGGATGTCCACTATATGTTTAATATGCAAGCAGCAGTTCGTTCAATTCAATTCTCTAAAACTATATTTAGAACGTTCATACTTTTAAAAAGTTATTTTCACAAGTACACAAACTTTGAACATCTAAAGTTTAAATAAATATAACTGGTGGAAAGAAGTGCAAAAAGACACTGTCTAGTCGAAGTCGCGAATATCTGTGGATGTCCGCAGACATCCATTTTCATATAAATATATAATTAGTTCGGTTCAACTCTGTTCTCTAAAACTATATTAAACATGTTCATATTTTGTAAAAAGATGTTTTACCCAAGTGCATGAAACATTTGAAGTTGAAATGAATATAACTGGTGGAAAGAAGCACAAAATATTTGCTTTTTAGTCAAATTAGCGAATATCTGTGGATGTCCGCGTGGGACATCCATTTACAAATAAATTTGTATGTCTGTGGTCACGTTAAATTATATTCACTAAAACTGAATTTAATATGGTATTTTTTTTAATATAATATTTTACGCGAGTAACATATGTATGAATTAAAATGTTGAAATGCATTACTGGTGGAAAGAAGTACAGAATATCGCTTTTTAGTCAAAGTAGTGAATATCCTTGGATGTCTGCGGACATCCGCAGACATCCATTTTCTAAAAATAAATTTGTAAGTTGACCATGCAGTATTTACGTTCAATTATATTCACTAAAAATGAATTTAATATATTTTTTTTTAATATAATGTTTTATCCAAGTAACATTTGTAACATTTATAACATTGAAATGCATTACTGGTGGAAAGAATTACAGAACATCGCTAAATTTTTAGTCAAAATAGCAAATATCTGTGGATGTCCACGGACATCCATTTTCTAAAAATAGATTTGTATGTCGACCAGTAATTACGTTCAATTATATTCATTAAAAATGAATTTAATATGGTATTTTTTTTAAACAATGTTTTACTCGTGTAACATTATATCATTTATAATGTTGAAATGCATTACTTGTGGAAAGAAGTACAGAATATCGCTTTTTAGTCAAAATAGCGAATATCCGTGGATGTCCGTGGACATCCATTTTCTAATAATAAATTCATATGTCGACCAGTAGTTATGTTCAATTATATACTGAATTTTATATGGTATTTTTTAATGTGATGTTTTATTCGAGCAACATTTATCATTTATAATGTTGATATGTATTGCTGGTGGAAAGAAGCACAAAACATCGCTGTTTAGACACATCCAGTAACAGTCGTGGATGTCCGCCGACATCAACGTACGGACTAGGGATGTCAAAATTGACCGAATCAAGTATCCAGACATCCAGATACATCCGGATGTTCGGATCGATCTTTACACTGTTATTTAGCATTTACTGTTTTATCGTAACCAGTTTTCGCGATCATCTGTTCATCGCTTGTTTCATTTATTTTAAATTAATATCATATTCAATATTGACTAAAAAACAAATAATAATGAAAAACAATTACGCACAATACAAATCAAACTCGGCACGTATTTTGCTCAAACCGGTGTGAACCAATTCAAAGATTCACTGCCAGGTTGTATGATTACCTCAATGTGTTTTAATAATTGGGGTATTGAGAATGGCGCTAACAACATACAGCAAGGTTTGTGACATTATGCACGTACAGGCTTAGCGACTGACCGAATTTTATGAAACTTTTATGGACCGATTTTTTATAGTCGTTTTATGCTATTCAAATCGGTCTGGGACGTTGACGTTGATTATGCGGTATCACTAAATAAACTTTGAAACTTGATAATAAGTCTTTAGTTTGAACTGCACGTGCACCAATTATCAACATTCGATCATCAAATGACAAACTTTCATTATAATAAGACGTGTGAAAAATTAATCGTCATTACTATTATTCAGTTTTGACATTTAAATAAAATCGCAATATAGATCTACCGTACTTTAAGTAAAATGTTGATATACGTCAATAGTGACACGGGTGTATATTGTAGGCCTAGCATATACTATGTTAAAGTTTCATCACCATGACGACCTCGACTTAATTGCACCCCGTGTGTTCGACACTTTGATTATATTTTATGACAGTCGATTTCAGCAACATTTATACATATTTTAGACGACGGTAGTATTTTGATACGAACATCCGGATAAAAAAATCGGATCCGAACTTCGGAACGGGATCCGGTTGACATCCCTAGTACGGACATCCATTTTCTTATGAGTGTATAGTATGCAGGTAGCGGTCAATTCTATTAATTATCACTGTACGTGTATTCAATTTTATTTTCCTTTTTTAATTAGATATTATTTCATTCAAATAACATGCATCATTTAAAGTTTAAATACATTATTATAATGACTGAAATATATTTCTTATTGAGTATGTCAAGTATCGATCATATCTGCGGATATGGTCTAGACCATAACAGGTCATGTTCGCTTTTCTTCTTTTCCTTTTAATAACGAATTGATTTACTACATTTAATTGCGCAAATTGTTTAGAATTATTCGAATTAATCACTCAAATCCATTATCTTAAGAAAAATAATTATATATACGTTTCTAAAAGGAAATTTAAGTCCATTCCGTTCACTACCGAAACGGCAACCAGGTAACTCTGGGATAACTCATATACCTATCCGTTCTCTAATACGGTATTTTGGGGTAAATATGCTACATATCTGTTTAAAAAATACTTGAAAACGAGCATAATGTTCATAATTTAAAAATAAATATGTTAAAAACAGTAATAATGAACATAATTGACTGTTACTCCATAAATAAACAAACGAAAATGGATGTCCGCGGACATCCGGATGTCCGCTGTTTAGTCATACCCATAATAAACAGTGGCCATTTTCCAAAATGAACGGACGACAGAAAGCGAAAGTAGAAGAAGCATTCACAATAAATATCAGTGTTGCTACTTGAGAGACGGCTTTATATGTACGCGAATCACAGTGATCCTTAGTGATTAAAGATTAAGATGCCGAATATACAATCACTCGAACCGTACTGTATCGTTCATGTATGTTGTAATCATTTATGTCAGCATCCGACGTAATTTTCCCGCGATCAGGTATGTATAACACAAGAATTATACATCCTTTAAAGTCTTAATCATAACTTACATTCTAAAAGTATACAAAGTACCACCTTGAACAATTTTCAAGCCCTGCCGGTAAGTATATCTTCTGATCTCAAGATGTCTTTGTACTCTTTTTTCTCAGAATATGAAGGAGTCTAGTACTGGTTCTACCCAGGAACGATGGTTAGGTGAACTGTCTGCCTCATATGACTCTGACTGTTGAAAAGGGGCGTAAAACTCGATATTTTAATGTTCAGAACTTACAATATTGAGCAGTTCATATGCAGAGATATTTTATGTTACCTTTGATATTATGTGTCCTGTGTGTGTGTGGTTAATATCACAGTTTGAATATTGTTTGTCTATGATGTAAGTTAATATTGAGTGTCAGACATTTACTATAAGTTATAAGTATGATTTATTATATACTTTATCCTACAGGAATATCTTCATTCCCGTGGAGTTACTCACCGTGATCTGAAACCTGAAAATCTCTTACTGGATGATTTTGGTAAGATGTCATTGTATATACAGCATGCTGTTGTCATATATTACCATTGAATTGATTAATTTCTACATGCAAAATTTTGATATGTGTAAGGATGTTTAATTATTTTCTCGGCTGTTTTCAGGAAAAGACTAGCTATTGTGATCACTGCATCGTCTGCATCTGTGCAAAAACTTTAATGTAGCTCATAACTCAGAAACTATAAGAGGTAGCAACATGAAACTTCATAGGTGGATAGATCTCACTGAGGCGGTGAACAGATGAGTGTTGGTACCGCTTGGGGCGCTCTTGTATTAAGTTGTATTTTATCATATGAACCTTGTTGATTACTAGGATGTAAAAGGACTGATATTTTCACATGTACAGTCTAACCTGCCCTTACGGTCACCTGGAATCAGCGGTCACCTCCTTTTAACAGCCAGTTTCATTCCCCCCAACAAAATTCATTCTATATTTACCTTGGATAAAACGGTCACCTGGCAAACGCGGCCAGCGGCCAGTTAATTTCATCCCAAATACCATATTTTATTTGCATTAAACGGTCACCGGCCAGCGGCCAGTTAATTTCATCCCAAATACCATATCTAATCCGCATTAAACAGTCACCAGCCAAGCGCGAAATTCTAATATAAACATCGCTGAAATACACATTATGTCACAAAAAAACGCTAAATTTAGATAACCTTTGACCCACAATTTAGCGGAGATTAACGACACACTCCGCCATATATCGGCATCCAATCAGATACGATGTTTCGTCTATGCAACACACGACGTGTTGACCACAGTTCTATTTAATTAGGTCGGTGTTTTGATGCGAGCAACGTGCAAATTATGCTGTAATTATCAAAAAGTTGAGGTGTTGAGAAGTTTGTCGTCAATGCAATTAAATCTAAGGCACTTCAACAAAAGAAAATAACACCTATTGTTGTAATCAATGAATTAACGGACATTATAACTTGTGATGATCGTAAACCGAAATGGAAATTCAACATGCAAATACTCATCGCTTATCAATTCAGAAGCAGTTGTTCAGAAACAAATAATTGACATATATGTTTTCACTCAAATACACGTCACAGTTGTTTTAAATCTACCAGATGACCAAACGACTTTCCGAAAATCTACTTTCGCTTTGTCTATGTTAAAGGATAAAGTTGAAACATCGCCGAATAAAACTAATTATAATAATAATGAATAAACGCCCGCTCTACGGTCCGATTGTCCGGTATTAAAAAGTACGGAGACGTATGTACGCAACTTACGGAAAATGTAGGGGAAAATACTGTCGTCTGCCTTATTTTTGGATTGGTTGGTAACTAAAATAAATAGTACATGTAATACATAAATTACTAATTTCTATTCCTTTTGTATTTTCTGTACTAAATGTTGATACATGTACTGATTATTATATTTACTGGGTAATCATAGTGTATAGCACTACACATGTATTAATAAAACAAAGATTAGTGAAAAATGGTACTGATATTCTACACCTGTGTTAAGTGGTCACCTGCCTTAAGCAGCCAATTCGGTCATTTCCCTTGACTGGCTGCTTAAGACAGGTTGGACTGTATATTGCTTCTGTGGTATATCTTGTCATTCATCTATTTGTTACACGTAGTATTGTGTAAATATATCTCGGTAATATTGAAAATTCTGTCCTTCATGTTGCTTATTGAAATAAACATATAATGTTGAACAGATAGTTATGTCCCCTTTCGAAGAAAAGGGAGCATATTGCTTTGGACATGTCAGTCTGTTGGTCTGTCAGTAACCAAACCTTGTCCGACCAGTAACTAGAGAACAAATTGACCTAAGCTCCTCAGATTTGTTTGGGAGATTGGTCATCACATGTATATAGATGACTCTTATTGATTTAAGTTCAAACCGTCATGGTCTTACTATCCAGTAGGCCTTTATGGGGCAAAAGTGTTTCACAAACACTTCTTGTTTCATATGATTTTAACTTTGTTTTCAGATAATTTGAAGATATCAGATTTTGGTTTATCTACTGTGTTCAGATACCAGGGTAGAGAAAGATTATTGGAGAAATGTTGTGGTACTGTCCCTTATGTAGCACCAGAAGTGATCAGTCGTAAACCTTATCATGCTGAGCCTGCTGATATCTGGTCATGTGGTATCATCCTTGTAGCTCTCCTAGCTGGAGGTAACAAAATCATAAAACAGTCTCAATATTAAGTTAATTTTAAACTTTTTTAGCTCACATGAGCACTTGTGCTCAGGGTGAGCTTTTGTGATCAGTCTTTGTTCGGCATTGTGCAGCGTCAAACTTTACCTTGTGAACACACTAGCTCAATTTTCCAAAACTGGGTCAGAATGTTAATATCGACACAATCTTGGACAAGTTCGATATTGGGCCACTTGGGGTAAAAAGCTAGGTCACCAGGGTCAAATAAGGAATACATTGTGAACACTCTAGAAATCACTGTTTGATTGGATCATCATGAAATCTTGTCAGAATGTTTGTCTTTATAATATCTTGGACAACTTCGAACATGGGTCATCTGGGGTAAAAAACTAGGCTGCTAGGTCAAATCTTACGAAAAACCATGTTTACACTGTAGATTTCACAGTTATTATTGGATCTTCAACAAACTTTGTCAAATTGTTTGTTTTAATGATATAACAATGAATTACAAATATGGGTCATCTTGGGTCAATAACTAGGTCACTAGGTAAAATCTTAGGAAAACCTTGTTAAAGCTCTAGATGTCATGGTTTTAATTGGATCTTTGCCAAACCTTGTCAGATTGTTTGTCTTAATGATATTAAGGACAAGTTCAAGTATGGGTCACCTATGGTCATAAACTAGGTCACAAGATCAAATCTTAGGAAAACCTGATTGTCATGTGAGCGATATATCTTGGCCCTCTTGATTTAATTTAGTTGTGTGATTTTACTCGGAAAGTTAAAGCACATTGAGTGATTTGTTTCTTTGAACTGTTTAAACCCTTTACTTCATGAGCCCGTATATTCACATATAGACTGTTTATTTCATAATCCCGTTATTTTGCGTGTAGACCGTTTACTTCATAAAGCCGTTATTCAACATGGTTGATTTTGAAGTTCAGTAAATCATTTTTCCCGAAATATCGTTGATTTTTAGCTCACCTGATTCAGGTGAGCTTTTAGGATCGTTGAATGTCCGGTGTCCGGCTACAATTAGTTTGTTTACACTCTAGCAACCGCAGCTCTTTATGAATCTTGATTAAACTTGCTCACAATGTATATAGCCACAATGTCTCGGCTAAGTTCAATTATGGGCAAAATCGGACAATAACTTCTAGAGTTATGGGCCCTTGAATTACAAAATTTGCTATATTTAGCTTGTTTACACTCTAGCGCCTTCATTTATTCACCAATCCTGATCATATTTTCAGTAAATGTGTATAACCAAAAGATCTTAGACAAGTTCGATTATGGGCTGAATCGGACCAGAACTTCAAGATTTACGGACCCTTGACTTAGAAAAATTTGCTATATTTTAGCATGTTTACACTGTTGCGCTTTTTATTTATTCACCGGTCTAACGCCGTTAGATCTAAACCTCACGGAAAACCGTACCTCAGATAAGAACTATGCCGTGCAGTAAACAATTACAATTTGTATCTCGGACCATATGTGTTTTAAGGATAATAACCGAACACGCTGATTGCAGTTAAATGTTGACATTTTGTTAATTGCCGATTAACTTGGCATATGTTTTATATCACCTCGGGCGGTATGTTGTATGGTTACCATGGTAAGTTGTATTTAATCATCATATTAATTGATAAGGTGATGGTCTGTTTGTTATACAGTATGTTCTCTGATTAGTAAATTAACGAGTGATTAATTTAGATGACCTGTTTAAACTAGTGGGTGGGGTAAAGTAATTAAAGTAAATTTAGTGGCGTTGAATTGCTCTGAGTAGAGCTTAATTATTTTGGCTACTGGCTGTGTCCTTAATAATCAGATGACTTATTTTTCATAATTGTAAAATACCTTAAGCTAATGTTCTTTAGTGCAAATAAATCAAGTAAGAACGATCATGTAGCATTGTAGGTTTTCAGATAGTTATACAATTCAAAGAGTTATAACTTATATTGAATATACCGTATTCCCCCGTTTAAACGCTCCCCCCCTAATAAACGCCCCCCACCCTTTTTTGCCAAAAAAAAGTCGTAAGGACTTACCAGCTTTAAGAGTCTGACGTAAAATCCGTTTTTATTAAAGATAAAACACAATTAAATCCACTTTGAATAATCGTATTAATCCAAATTAACACGTGAACAATAACTAAAACCTAGCGAAACCGCGTGGTTCTATCACTTTCGTACAGTAATACAGTAGATCTATGGACCATTCGTGATGTTTATTAATGAGTTTTATTCGGCGATGTTATCCTTACGATACCTAAAGCGAAAGTAGATTTTCTGAAAATGATTACTTAGGTCACCTGGTCGATCTAAAACTACAACGCGCATTTTCATTAATCCGTTATTTACGTGCTTATTTGTACCAAAGACCTATACATACATGTATGTATAGGTCTTTGTTTGTACAGATCAACATAAACAAGCACTAACTGTGAAAAATAAGGGTAAGACCAAGTGCAATATATGCCTCGCGGCAATCTCATTTGTTAGAGGTGCGAAGTTGGCGATTCAATCAGGATTAACAATCATATCTGACACGCGACTTCCACAATTGATTTTTGAATGACTTAACGCCATCGACAAAATGTCCGAGGACATATATAAACCAGTCTATTCAACTATTCCGGAGGTTAAAATTGCAATTTATACACTTCCGCCACTCGTATAAAAATCCATCTGTAAAAAAGTTAATGTCCATCACTTTCACAGTGTTTGCATATTTCTTCCGCAAATTTAACGACTTTAACGTGTAAGATTGTTTACCCCTCGACTCCATGAAAGCTAATTTACTTAATTGACATGTACATAAAAACTTACACATTGGCCAGATTACGTCAGAGGAGATTACGTCAGACGCGCGGTAAACTCTGCAGCGACAGCGTGTTATTGATTTTTGACATGTAGTTTAACTAGTGCAACTGACTACATTATTTATCGTAGTAAAGCGCGCTGGGAATGACCGTTGATTAATATTGCATTAACACCGCGATATTTTTCGATGGCAAGTGTTTCAAATTCATTCATTTGACCTCCGGAAAATCTTTGGATACGGTATTCCAGATTTTTTTTTTTTTTTTTTGTAAAATAGGATTACAATAAACGCCCCCCTTTTGGAAAATGCATCGCCCCCGGGGGCGTCTATTCTGGGGAATACGGTATTTATCTTATTGAAATTTACTTCGTAATTTCATTGTCATACATTGTTTATCTTGTTTCAGTTCTTAACCTGGCTGAGAAGTTGGCACCAGAGGTCAACAACATGAACAAAGAACTTCTTAAAGATGCAGTAGAAAATCTTTCAACAATGACGCAGCTTTGAAAATGTGTCAAAGAAACAACACCCCTTGACTGTTTAGAACTGGGTTGAAATGATGTCAAAACAAACTCTGCCCAGTGGTAAACAACACTAAGACAATGTCATGACATTTAAGCATATATAATGTGCTTTAGTTGAAGAGACTTGATGCTGTTTTTCAGTATGATGATATTTTGAATATTTACATGTGCTGCTTAACTTATTATACCATATGCACTATTAAATAAATTCTGTTTAACTTACTTTGTCTTTATTTTGATTAATAAATATCTATAAATGCATTTATTCCAATTCATGGGTGTAAATAGAGGTATTTTGCGTTCAAAAAGCGCTATCTCGCGCGTTCAAAATAGTTCGCGAAAAAGTCTCACTTATTTTTACCCAAATCTCACTTGAAAATGACCCTTCAGAAGCAAATCTCACTTATTGACCCTGTGAAGATATGGCATGTATGCTAATCATATTTACAATGAATGTGCATTACCTTATGGATTTGGACAAGTTTAGTTATGGGCGGAATCGGACCACAATTTTAAGAGTTATGGGCCCTTTGATTAGAAAATTTGCTACGTTTTAGCTTGTTTAACAGTATTATACCTTCATTGTTGGTTTTGATCTCAAAATCTACGTGAAAATGAGTTTTACGAGATGGAAACTATATTACCTGGTCATTAATTATTGGCCTTTGTTCTCAGGTGAGCGATAAAGGGCCAATGTGGCCCTCTTGTTTGGATTATGTTAGTGTATGTGTTTTTAACATAGATATTTTGATACTGTTATATTGTATATAATACTGTTATATTGTATTTAATACTGTTATATTGCATTAATACTGTTATATTGTATATAATACTGTTATATTGTATTTAATACTGTTATATTGCATTAATACTGTTATATTGTATATAATACTGTTATATTGTATATAATACTGTTATATTGCATTAATACTGATATATTGTATATAATACTGTTATATTGTATATAATACTGTTATATTGTATATAATACTGTTATATTGCTTGTTTTGTAGAGTTGCCCTGGGATGAACCAACATATGGTTGTCAAGAATATTGTAACTGGAAGGATTGTAAGATAACACTGAGTCCCTGGAATAAGATTGATACGTTAGCTCTATGTAATGTATTTTTTTTTTAGTAATGTACAGTATCTGTATGTAATGGTGGCTGATTTACACCATGTCATATTTTCACTTTTTTACAAAGTGTTTTTGAATTGTTGTGGCGAAAATGCGACAAAGGAAAGACGTCAATACGACACCAAACTTTTTCTTATTGTTGCATTTTCTCATTGTTGCATTTTTGCGTTCCAGTTATAATAATAATAATGATAATAAAATCTTGAAAATTTCTTGAAAGTAACATATAAAGTAGAAAACTTATTTACAATATGGCCCTCAGTTAAAATACATGTAATTAAAGCAGAATTAAAAGGCATACAAATATGAACAAAATAATTATAACAAAAACATAATAACTATAAGTTAAAAAAGAAGAAAAAGCCTAAACATATATACATATTTAACCACTATAAATTTCAATTGTTCAATGTCACTTGACAAGATAAAAAGTTTTTTTTGTCAAACATTGACAGTCATTCCAGAGAAAAGTCAGTACTAAAATAAAGTCATGAAAAAATAAAAAAAACTTTCAGCTAACACCCCCCACCCCCCCCAAAAAACAACTGCATAATGTTTAAAGTAATTGTAAATATACCCCCAGATATGAAATATACAGGGGCTATATTGGATTCATGCTTGTGACTACACAGACTACTGTAGAACTGGTTTTATTCGCGTTAGTTTTATTTTTGCTTATATTCGTGAATTGAATATCTCGCGAATTCATAAATGTCGCGAATAAATGCTAAGTTTTATATATTCGACAATGAGTGTGTCTGAAATACACAACTTAATTCTGTAATAGTATTTTATCGTGGAATAATCAGTTTAGTTAAATTGTTGAAAGCAATGTATTGACAATAAACATGTACCTTTAATGTTTGCAATCTAATATTTTTATAATATTGCTTTTACTAAACTATTGTTTGTTGAACAGTTATGGACATTGTTTGAACATACTAGTAACACTTTATTACACTTACCTACTGTTTGTAAAACATAACTACCACGACAATCACAAACTATTATCAATCTATTGTTATTGTAAATCAGTGCTCCAGATAGTGCGCGTACGTGCGTAATTCCCGCACAGAAATTTGCCATTTACGGCCGGCTTAAGGACTGTCATACGTACTTTTACGCATATTTTGTCGCAATTTGGTAGTTGGATACGCTCAAAGTTGAGAAATATGCGCGTACATGTTTAATTTATTGACAAAGTGGAAGCATAATACAGAATTCCGCCGACGACGGGAATAATCTAATAATACATCCTACAAACGTTTGAATCGTTCAAATAAAGCGTCTAAATGCGCCGGATGGTAGGGTATAACTCCCGTGACGTGTTTCGCCGTACTAATAACCGAAACGGCTCAGGTGATCAGTAAATTACCGAAACGGAGTTATGTACGTAATTTAATACAAGAATAAAAACGTTTTATCGAAAGTTTTTGTTAAATTTCCAAATCAAAATAATATCAATTGGCCCGAATCTTGAAGATCTTGCTATCTAGTTTTGGTTTCCACGAATATTGTTGCATTTTTCGTTTCGTTATTTAGATGATTCGGTACGTTACGGTTTCGGTAAATTTTGCAGTCAAGCTGTTGCTCGAAAAATGTCTTCTGTAGCGAGGAAAATAGATTCTTTTTGATAATTAAACAAAAATAACGACGCAAAAGAGCCGTTTTCAGTGGAGATAGTTAAGTCTATCCTGTTTCATTTTATTGACGTTATTGTTAATAAAACTCGTAAGCACATTTCGTGTAAAAAAGGGACTGTTTACTTTCAAATTTTGAAACATAGGAGTACATTTACTCCCATGTTTTTCAAGCTGGGAGTACATTTACTCTCATGTTTTCAAAACTGAGAGTACATTTACTCCCATCAAAAAAAATTATCTGGAGCACTGTATATGAATATATTAGATATAAAACACTGAATCACATCTTAGAATGTCTAACAGATCAGGTGTGACACACAAATATCAGAGCAACGACAGAGTAGCCTTGATCGCACTTTAATTCTGACTGAAGACGTCACAAATTCATAAATACGCGAATAAAGAAAACAGCTGTTTTATTAACAAAAAATGCGAAATTTTGACCTCGCGAAATTAAAGCGTTCTACAGTATTTCTATTTAACTACGTACAGGAATTCAATGAAACTTCACGCCAGTGATAAGTAGTTCGCCTAGTTGTGCATGCATTAAGCTTGTCTTGTTTGGTTAAATTTCCACTGAGTTATGGCCCTTTGTTGTTTTTAGCTCACATGTTACAAAGTGACAAAGTGAGCTATTAGGATCACTCTCCGTCTGGCGTCGTGCATCGTGCGTCGTCAAACTTTATGTTGTGACCACACTAGGGGCCACATTTTTGGCTCAATTTTAGCAAAACTGGGTCAGAAGGTTAATATCAACAAAATATCGGACGAGTTCGATATTGGGCCATTTGGGGTCAAAAACTAGGTCACCAGGGCCATATAAGGGAAAACCTTGTGAACACTTTAGAAATCACTGTTTTGACTGTATCTTCATGAAACTTTGTCAGAATGTTTATTTTAATAATATGTAGGTCAAGTTTGAAAATGGGTCATTTCTGTAGTAAAATTAGGTCACTAGGGCAAATTGCTGGAAAACCTTGTGAACACTCTAGAAGTCACTGTTTTGATTGGATGATCATGAAACCTTGTCAGAATGTTTGTCTTCATACTATCTTGGACGAGTTCGAACATGGGTGATC
This sequence comes from Lutraria lutraria, assembly GCA_964023205.1. NCBI lineage: Eukaryota > Metazoa > Mollusca > Bivalvia > Venerida > Mactridae > Lutraria > Lutraria lutraria. The sequence continues at coordinate 961,264 of OZ026842.1, forward strand.
TTGGGTCAAAAACTAGGTCGCTAGGTCAAATCTTATGAAAAACCATGTTAACACTGTAGATTTCACAGTTATTATTGGATCTTCACCAAACTTTGTCAAATCGTTTGTTTTAATGATATAACGGTCAAGTATAAATATGGGTCATCTGGGGTCAATAACAAGGTCACCAGGTAAAATCTTAGGAAAACTTTGTTAACACTGTAGATGTCACAGTTTTAATTGGATCTTCACCAAACCTTGTCAAAATGTTTGCCTCAATGATATGTGGGTGAAGGATGAACATGGGTCAGCCGGGTTCAAAAACTGGGTCACAAGGTCAAATCTTAGGTAAAAATCTTGTAAAAGCTCTAAATGTCATGGTTTTGATTGGATTTTGGCCAAACCTTGTCAGATTGTTTGTCTTAATGATATTAAGGACAAGTTCAAATATGGGTCACCTAGGGTCAAAAACCAGGTCACAAGGTCAAATCTTAGGAAAACCTTATTAACACTGTAGATGTCAAATTTTGATCGTATCTTCACCAAACCTAGTCAGATTGTTTGTCTTAATGATATGTGAGACAAATTCGAACACAGGTCGTCTGGGGTCAAAAACTAGGTCACCGGTTCAAAACAATGTTTTAATGAGTGAACAGTGATTGTCATGTGAGCGATATAGGGCCATCTTGGCCCTCTTGTTTATACAGTGTATATACAATATCTCAGTAGGTAAATTTTGTCCAAACTATTTCTCACCAACTACATGCAGAAATTCAGTGAAACTTCTTAGAAGTGATAAGTAGTTTGCCAAGTTGTGCATGTCCACAATAGGTTTTGTCCAAGCAAATTTTAATGAGTTATGGTCCTTTGTTATTTTTTATATAATGAATAATAAGAAATTGGCAGGATATTTCTGAGCAACAATTTGCAGGTATTAAAAAATGAAAATGCATTATATATCCCTTTGTAAAATGTAACAATAACTGTGTCAAGGTGGCATCTGGGGGTATTCATCACCTTTAGTGATAGTTCTAGTTGAAATAAATAGCATTTGCAATTTCTTTTAAAATATTTAATTGTTGCTGCAGCGCGTACTGTGATAGGTTAACTCTTCCAAACAGTCCTACTGTGGATTGAAAATGACATATTGTCTGAGTTCAGTTTTGAATTTTTTCATGGCAATGTCTTTATTTGTTGATGATCGTAGGTTGTGATTTGTGAAATGATCTCCTTCATATGTAGAGGACATTACCCATTTAACGTTTTATAAATTAAAATACAACAATGGTGTTTGATCCTATTTTGAAATGTTAACCATTTCATCTCTTTCAATATTTCGATTTGCCTTACATAATATTATTTTACCTGTTCGTTTCTGTAATATGTATTATCTTTTCAACAACCGCATTCGCACCAAATTGTATATCTAAATACAGATATCTTCTTTTCCTGCTCATGATAAGCCAGAACATGAAGATGCGAAAAAACGAAAAGACAATGATGCAACAGTGCAACAATGCGAAAAAGTCAACTTTGTTGTGTTTTTGCATTTTCACCTAGAAAAAGCATAGACATGACAGATGTGATGAAAAACATATAGAGACAGTTTTGGTGTTGTATTGTCGCCTTTCTTTTGTTGTATTTTTGCTTTTTCGCCACGGCAATGCGAAAAAGTGAAAATATGACATGGCATAAATCAGCCGCCATAGTATGTCAAATATACTTACATGTACATTACTTATAATATAACATACACTGTACACTACACCTGATTTTCTAAACAGAGAACATTGCTCAGTAGTTGGGATTGGGACATTTAAAAAGCATCCTGAAAGGCAGAGTTGAGATTCGAACTTATGACCTTTTGTTCATTAGTCCAGGGTTTCCACTAGACCACCGATTCACCTCTATATTACCTGTATGTCTGATGTACGTTAGATGTACATTATCTGTATGTCAGATATATGTAAGATGTACAATACCTGTATGTCAGATATATGTAAGATGTACAATACCTGTATGTCAGATATATGTTAGATGGACAGTACCTGTATGTCAGATATACGTTAGATGTACATTACCTGGATGTCAGATATACGTTAGATGTACATTACCTGGATGTCAGATATACGTTAGATGTACATTATCTGTATGTCAGATATATGTTAGATGTACATTATCTGTATGTCAGATATACGTTAGATGTACATTATCTGTATGTCAGATATACGTTAGATGTACATTACCTACGTTAGATGTACATTATCTGTATGTCAGATATACGTTAGATGTACATTATCTGTATGTCAGATATATGTTAGATGTACATTATCTGTATGTCAGATATACGTTAGATGTACATTACCTGGATGTCAGATATACGTTAGATGTACATTATCTGTATGTCAGATATACGTTAGATGTACATTATCTGTATGTCAGATATACGTTAGATGTACATTACCTGGATGTAAGATGGACTTTTATATGTACATCAAAAGTATGTAAGACGTAAGTCTACTATGTTATTCTTATGTTTTATTTAGCATTACTTAGAAAAGTATTGGTTGAGAATGCTGGTAGAAGACGTACTATTGAACAAATACAGAAACATCAATGGTATAATAAGAATTATAACAAAAGTAAAGGTAAGCTGATTTTATCTAGAATTGATTGTTAACATTCCATAAATTACCAAATCTGAACATATTCAAATTTTACTAACTGATGACCTTTATGAATGACAGTTTTTCAAAGAATGACCTTTATTCACAGGGTGGCCTTTATTAGGGGATGGCTTGAAAGACAGGTTCGACAGTTGATAATATTGTACTTCTATGTACTTAAATATGTAAGTTTGTGAGCAGATTTATCAAGGTTTATCTGAGCAAATCCTTTTTAGCTCATCTGTTTTTGAAGAAGTCAAGTTATTCATAATTGTGATCACTGAGGTGTCAACAAGCAAACTGTGACAGGTAGCAACATAAAACTTCATAGGTGGAAAGATCTCAATGAGACGGTGAACAGACAAGCATAGGCACTGCTCATGACACTCATGTTTGCTCTTAGCCATAAGAATCTGAATGTAACATGTTTTTATTTCTGTGCAGGAAAATATCCTCCAAGTTCACCATCTGATTCTCCATGTGGAACTGGCTCTTTCAAACGACTGTGCTTAGGATCTAGTATGTCCCCTACAAGTCTCAATGCTGATAGGTGAGTCTCTATGTCAGTCTGTGTTCCGCTTTATTACATGGATCTAATTTTTGCCAGAATTTACATGCTTTATTCAAACAAAAGAAAACTATCAATGATGTGTTTTCACTGTAAATGACAATAGCTTGTCAAATCTTACTTAGTGATCTTCCTTACTGTAATACTCTGCATATATCTTACTTAGTGATCTTCCTTACTGTAATACTCTGCATATATCTTATGGAAAGTCTGCTTCGCACAGGACTGAATTTGGACATTTTAGGGTCCTGGGCATCCTGTAAATCCCTGTAGCCCTGATTATATCATTTGACAGATAGTACTGACCTTGTGATATTTATTATCATATAAGTAAGATATTGATGCATTTTTAAAACTGACGAAATGAACATTTCATTAATTTTAATTAAAATGGAAAATCTATTATTCTTTACAATTTTGTCAAATGTCTGATGTTAGGTTCAGACAAAATAAATTAAAATGAAGTTTGTTTTGTGTGGCATTTAACAAATACAATGTATTGAATATTGTGAATATATTCACTGCAGTATAACTCAACATTCACTTGATTTAGTTGAGGTATCTTAGTGTCTGTTTCAGTTAGTGGACGTCCTACTTTGTAGAAGTACCTTCCCAAAATGTTGACTGACCAAAATTTCACACAAAATTTCATTTACACCAACAATTAAAATGCTGACAATGGCTGATAATACATATAAACATTTATCTTTTATGATACAAAATTTTCCCATTGTTATAGAATGGAGGTATTACTGTAGTAATGTTCAATCTATCATTACAGTGATTTATCTAGACTGTGTAGTTCTCAACCAGAGATGCCTCCCGTTAACCCAAGATCACAGACTAACCATTCTGGGTTAAATAGTGAAGATCTTGGACCAGTTATTAGTTTTTCTCAACCGCTCCATCCTGACCACATGTTACTGTCAAGTCAATTTCAAGGAACCCCCGGTAGTTCACAGGTAATAGTCTTTTTAAGCTTCATAAATAATTTCTCAGTGACTTAAAGGAATAATTCAAATACTGTGTAAACCATCACTGAATAAATCATCACTACTCTGAATACATCATCACAGTATAAATAGTCATAGCTACGTGTAAATCAACATTGCTTTGAGTCAATCATCATTGCTTTGTGTAAATCAACATTGCTTTGTGTAAATCAACATTGCTTTGAGTCAATCATCATTGCTTTGTGTAAATCAACATTGCTTTGAGTCAATCATCATTGCTTTGTGTAAATCAACATTGCTTTGAGTCAATCATCATTGCTTTGTGTAAATCAACATTGCATTTAGTCAATCATCAATGCTTTGTGTAAATCAACATTGCTTTGAGTCAGTCATCAATGCTTTGTGTAAATCAACATTGCTTTGAGTCAATCATCAATGCTTTGTGTAAATCAGCATTGCTTTGAGTCAATCATCAATGCTTTGTGTAAATCAACATTGCTTTGAGTCAATCATCATTGCTTTGTGTAAATCAACATTGCTTTGAGTCAATCATCAATGCTTTGTGTAAATCAGCATTGCTTTGAGTCAATCATCAATGCTTTGTGTAAATCAACATTGCTTTGAGTCAATCATCATTGATTTGTGTAAATCAACATTGCATTTAGTCAATCATCAATGCTTTGTGTAAATCAACATTGCTTTGAGTCAGTCATCAATGCTTTGTGTAAATCAACATTGCTTTGAGTCAATCATCAATGCTTTGTGTAAATCAGCATTGCTTTGAGTCAATCATCAATGCTTTGTGTAAATCAACATTGCTTTGAGTCAATCATCATTGCTTTGTGTAAATCAACATTGCTTTGAGTCAATCATCAATGCTTTGTGTAAATCAGCATTGCTTTGAGTCAATCATCATTGCTTTGTGTAAATCAACATTGCTTTGAGTCAATCATCATTGCTTTGTGTAAATCAACATTGCTTTGAGTCAATCATCAATGCTTTGTGTAAATCAGCATTGCTTTGAGTCAATCATCAATGCTTTGTGTAAATCAACATTGCTTTGAGTCAATCATCATTGCTTTGTGTAAATCAACATTGCTTTGAGTCAATCATCATTGCTATGTGTAAATTATCATTGCTGTGTATAAATCATCATTGCTTTGTGTAAATCATCATTGCTATGTGTAAATCATCATGGCTGTGTGTAGATTGTCATTGTTATACCCCCAGATATGAAATATATGGGGCTATATTGGATTCACGCTTGACGGTCGGTCGGTTGGTCCGTGCGTCTGTAGACACAATTTGTCCGGAGAATTTCTCAGCAACTACTAACAGGATTTCAATGAAACTTCACAGAAGCCTAGTTGTTCATGCTTAAAGCATTTTTCGTTCGGATTAATTTTCACTCAGTTATACCCCTTTGTTGTTTTTCTACAGTATATGCAACAGGCAAATTTTGTCCTGACTATTTCTTATTGACTACTGCCAGGAATTCAATAAAACTTCTCAGAAGTGATAAGTAGTTAGCCTAGTTGTGCATGCATTAAGCTTGTCTTGGTTGGTTAAATTTTCACTGAGTTATGGCCCTTTGTTGTTTTTTATACAGTGTATATACAATATCTCAGTAACTACTCATAGGAATTCAATGAAACTTCACAGAAGTTATAAAAAGTAAGCCAAGTTGTGCATGCAATAACCAGGTTTTGTTTGGATTAATTTTCATTGAGTTATGGCCCTTTGTTTTATACAATTAGGTAAATTTTGTCCATACCATTTCTCAGCAACTACATGCAGGAATTCAGTGAAACTTCTTAGAAGTGATATAAGTAGTTTGCCAAGTTGTGCATGTCCACAATAGGTTTTGTCCAAGTAAATTTTAATGAGTTATGGCCCTTTGTTATTTTTCATATAATGTATATTTAGAAACTGGTCAGGATATATCTAAGCAACAATTTGCAGGTATTAAAAAAATGTAAATGCATTCTATTTCCCTCTGTAAAATGTAACAATAACTGTGTCAAGGCCGCATCTGGGGGTATTCATCACCTTTAGTGATAGTTCTAGTTATATATGGATTATCACTGTTGTATATAGATTATCATTGTTATTGGAACATGTACGTTCCTATATAATCATCTAGCTGGGAACTGTTGTTCGACTCAAGAATGAAAATGTGCGCCTGTGTAGCTGTTTTGCATTATCCTGTTCCCGTAAAATAGTTCTACTTTCGGTTTTCGTTAGATGCATCAGTAATTTCTCAACATGTATGCATGCATTTGCAATAAACTACTATCAATATATGTGTTTTGTGCTTTTTAGCTCACCTGATTCATCATTTTAGGATCGGTGAATGTCCGGCGTTCGTCCACAATTAGTTTGTTTACACTCTAGCAATCGCAACTCTTTACGAATCTTGATTAAACTAGCTCACAATGTATATGGCCACAATGTCTCGGCTAAGTTCGATTAAAATTTGCTATGTTTAGCTTGTTTACACTCTAGCACCTTCATTTATTCACCAATCCTGATCATATTTTCAGTAAATGTGTATAACCAAATGATCTTGGACAAGTTCGATTATGGACGGAATCGGACCCAAACTTCAAGAGTTATGGGCCCTTGATTTTGAAAATTTGCTATATTTTAGCTTGTTTACACACTAGCGCCTTCATTTATACACCGATCCTAATAATATTTTCAGTAAATGAGTATAACCAAAAGATCTCGAACAAGTTTGATTATGGGCGAAATCGGACCACATCTGCAAGAGTTATGGGCCCTTGACTTAGCAAATTTGCTATATTTTAGCTTGTTTACACTCTAGCACCTTCATTTATTCACCGATCCTAATCATATTTACAATGAATGTTTATGACCTTACGATATTGGACAAGTTCAGTTATGGGTGGAATCGGACCACAACTTCAAGAGTTACGGACCCTTGGATTAGAAAATTTGCTACGTTTTAGCTTGTTTAACAGTTTTATACCTTCATTGTTGGTTTTGATCTCAAAATCTACGTAAAAATGAGTTTTACGAGATGGAAACTATATTACCTGGTCATTGATTATTGGCCTTGGTTCTCAGGTGAGCGATAAAGGGCCAATGTGGCCCTCTTGTTTATTATGCCCCAGTATCGATAGATCGGGGGCATATTGTTTTTGGCCGCTCTGTTTGTCTGTCTGTTTGTACCAAACTTTAACCTTGCCTATAAAATCAAAATGCCTGCACCTACATCCATCAAACTTCATATGTAGGTTCCTCATGACAACCTCTATAGGACCTGTGCATTTTCAGGTCAGTAGGTCAAATGTCAAGGTCACAGGATCATTGTGTTTAAAAAAATTCCGACATTTTCACATACTTGTTTCCTTGTTTTCTCGAGGGATTGTGATCAAACTTTCATGGAACTATTGTTATCGAGGTACCCAATGCATGTTGTAAAGGTTTTATGATTCAATAAATTTTGATGGAATTATGGCCCTTTGTTTGTTTTGTGCATATGTAATATATAGAGAAATACTCTTTTGTTTGCAACTACTTCTGTATTTCTCAAGGGATTTTTACCAAACTTTTTTAGAGCTATTGTCACCATGTTCACCAGCACATATTGTTAGGGTTTTGTGCTTCGATCATTTTTAGCAGATTTACGGCCCTTTGTTTGCCTGTACCGAAATTTAACCTTGCCTATTAAATCAAAACGCTACCTCCTGCAATCATCGAACTTCATATCTTGGTTCATCAGGACAATCTCTACAGGACCTGTGCATTTTCAAAAAGGGCAACCGGAGGGGGGCATGGTGTTTATAAAACACATCTTGTTTTACATTATCTTGATATTACAGGGCAAATTCCTGTCCAATCGTTTTGATTTATACTTCACATAAAATGGCGATGCAAGCGCACAAGTTCATGTCGGGTAACCTCAATCTCTACCTAGAGTTGTCCTTTGTGGTGCTTCGCATACATGTGTATGGGAGAGATAATGAAAGACAACTCTGTGTAGAGATTGGGGTAATCTGCGGAGGTCAAATATTTAAACGTCAGCTTACGAATAATAATTTGAGTTGCTAAATAAAAAAGTAAAATACTGGTTGTGGGCCTAAAATAATACTCAAACCGTTTTTATGTAAGATTATTTAGAATAACATTATCATGTCCGAATCTCGTGCAAAATCGGATTAACTATAGGTCCTATAGTTTATATATTGTCGTGTCAGGGTCTTTTTGATTTGAGTGACTCTGATTGTGTTCAATGCGGTGATGTACTGTTGTGTTAAAAATAAGAAGCATTGCTGTTGATATTTACTGTTATTTTTGTGTTGTTCACTTGTTTGTGTATTACAAAGAGTTCTTAATGCAATTTTATTAATTAATTGTCTTTATTTTATGTGCTGTTAACCTTTCCAATGATTTATTTCTTTTTTTAAATGCTTAGAGACTAGTAAAGCGTATGTCCTTCTCCAGTGTCAAACACATATATGCCCTACATTATGTATAAATGTTAACTAGGTCCATTAATGTAAATGTAAAAAATATTCGCATGTGAACGAACGATATGGGTACATATTTCTCTCTTTGCTTCGTAACTTTTCCGTCAGTACTTTCAGTACTTTGATATATAAATTATCATTGCTGTGTGTAGGTTTGTGATGTCAATAATTATTTACTATGTGTAGATCATTATTTCTATGTATATCATTACTATATGTGTTTACTATTATAGATCATTATTTCTATGTATATCATTACTATATGTGTTTACTATTATAGATCATTATTTCTATGTATATCATTACTATATGTGTTTACTATTATAGATCATTATTTCTATTTAAATGATCATTACTATTAGGGGGATAAATAAAACGTACTTTTCGGCAAAATAGTGCAAACTTTCATACAAGCACCAAACTTGCCAACGTGTACCTGGTCAGGAACACTGTGGTCACGCTCGGATTCGAACCCACTGTTTCTGGGCTATATGACGTGTACAATAGGAGTGAAAACACATTGTCAGCCATCGTTTATGCTCATAATATCATTATTATCGTAAAGAATGGGTTGTTTAGACAGTTGAAGACAGTTGTTTAGGTCAATGGAATATATAGGTTATCGAAGCGGCTAAATTCTGAAGGTTGGGTTCATCATGTTCAACCCGTCATATATAATTTTGATGGTACCTCTAAACAACTTCAATGTTCATTGTTGAAATTAGGTTCAAAGTGTGCTTTAAAATTTACAGTTCATTGATTCCGTCTGTCATAGAAGTCAAAATGCGTCCGTCGGTGGTACGCGGCACTACATTAAATTTTCATTTATTATAATAATAATATAAGTTGAACACACTTCGTTCAATTATTCAGTAGTGTTGTAAATTTAGGTTTGTACACACCTGCATTTTTAAAATGCCTTTTGCGGTTTTCAGTATTCTATAGCAGACATGTTTATCTAGGAAACTGTGCCTCAAAAATTTGATGCTTGATTTCATTTTAGTCTACAAGCTGGTTTCAGGATATATCTGACGAACATAGGACAATCTGACGAACATAGGACAATCTGACGAACATAGGACAATATAAAAAATCTGAGGCACGATTCCCTGCATTATTCATTTATAGTAATTTTAAGGCTAAGTGTTGTAATATACATGAAGTTCTAAATACAGAATTGTTTATATCGTTTAAATTTGTAAAGTATGTGTGATATTGGTTTATAGAAAGCCAACGTACCAAATATGCTATTTGTTTCAAATCACTGAGAATAGACTTAATACACTGGAGTTATTTAAGTATATAATTATGTTTTAGGATCGTTGAATGTCCGGCGTCCAGCCACAATTAGTTTGTTTACACTCTAGCAACTGCAGCTCTTAACGAATCTTGATTAAACTTGCTCCTGAGTAAGAACCACATCAATGCAACAAGAAAATCTTATTGACTTTGAAGAAAAATATAGTAGGCCCTGCATTGTTTACTGCATGTGCTTATGACACATTTCATAAAATTTTAGCAAAGACTGTTCAAATGATACGTGGACATATGCTTGACCATGAAAACAAATCAAGTGGTAATTTGGTACCAGAAGTCAATTGAAATCAGTACCCTAACCATCTCGTGAATTAGTGACTAAGGTACAATATGGGTGAAACAATGAAGCGCATATGGAACAGTGCAACTCTAAGTCTCCTTTGCATTAACTCAATTATTTCAGTATAACTGTCATAGAGGTATTCACCATGCAGCAAATGTCTATCTTCATTCCAAAACAAACAAGCCCCCATTTGCTATTTACATTGGCCTTTTGATTTTGTGTAGACAAGGAAACGACATCTTATTGATATCTTGTTTCAGTGCGGTATGGCCCTTTCCCATAACTAGGTAGTCTCCCTTGGAAGTTTGTTGTTCTTGTCGGCAGTGCGCATGCGCTAAAAATATTATCTACTTCCGAGGACTATATCTTAATTTGCCAAGCAGAACACATATAGGAAAAGTCAATACTGTTTCGTCAACCTGATAATATTGAGTCAATAATTTTAATAATAAGTTTTTTCACACATTATGTTATAAACCACTAATTAATGTTTTGCATGCATGTGATTTGATGCATAAAAAACAGACGGAAATTGTTATTATTTATTTAAAACGAATTGAACTGAAAAGTGGTCCATACACAGACAATTAGCAATATCATGGCAGACAAAACATAATGTGACAGATTTTATGTAGACTTTCAAAATGCAGTAATTAAATGAATATTTTTAAATTCGTAACATTCAACATAATTATCATTGTGTCTCTCGGAAGTGTAAAAAGTAGCAAGTTAATCATTGGCGTACATATACATCGACATTAGATTATCTCATAATATTTAAAGTTGACGGCAGATCTACACAAATATTTATAAGCAAACACAAATAATACAATGAGGGCATGATTAAGTTTAACAAATAAATGAAATATTAATACCTATATGTACGAGTTACTTAAAGGTAAAGAAGCTGCACATGTAAAAGGTGTGGATCAATTAGTTAGACAAACCATCTTTCAACTATGAATTTACTGCTTTTAAACACTTTAAAATAACTAATAACTATTGCTCAATATTTTCTTTGTTCAGTAAATTAATATTCAATGATGTCTAGACGTTAGGATAGTTTTGTATATGTCCAAGTATTTGAAATTTATATTTTATTGTATCATGATTTTACTAATTTGGGTTTCTGTAAATACCAAACCCTTGACAGTAAGTACACACCCAAAGTGCTAAATATTAAAATAAAAAATTGTTGACTACATAATTTCTACTAATTGTTTAAATTCATAATTTAAGTATTCCACGTAGTTTCATATTTAATATTTCTTCAGTAATGAAATATCAAATAAATAACAAATACAAGTTTCATTAGATGTGTAAATCGTTGATTTATGACATATTGCGTGATATAAAAGATATTGTATATTAATTTTATTGATAATTATGGGTCAGTATATACATTGTCATACCACAGTAACATCAACTAATCTTATCGCAGACGATCTTTATGGTATGTATACCACGCACAGTGCTAATTATTGCACCCTGGTGAGAAGTCAAAGTTAATCATTAACAATCGGTGTTTCAGTTGATACTTTCATAGTTATTTGGTTTATGGGACCATAAAACAACACCATATTACGTGTTTATTCGGCAGAAACGGGCCATATTACATAATAGGGGACATACAGTAAAACCTCGATTAGACGAATCGTCTAATCCGAATACCATGGCTTATCAGAAGTGAAAAACAGGTCCCCACAATCATCCGAACGCGTAATTTCGCACCTATTATCTGAAGTCAACAATTAACTCTGATCGATCAGACAAGTTCATTGTAGGATTTCTTTAACGTGTCAAAAGGTGTAAACAACAAATTATCAAACCACTTTACGTGAACAATGGATTGTTAGTTTGGATCATTGTGTGACGCTCGTAAGTGTTTGTGACTGTAGCAATAAAATGAAACTCCGCGTTGGATTTTTATTTTAATTATGCTTGTAATTTATTTAAACAGTGTCCTTATTCTATATCCCGTGTATATTTCATTTCACGGTTTCATATTTATCGATGAATTAGCGTGCTTTTAACATGACATGTGCTACCGTTTGGGTATTCATTTGTATTCGTAGTTTCACTTTGGATTCCTCATGACTTTGACGAATTAATAATGGTACAAACTACTCATACATTTGTTTTTACCTTAAACATACATGTTTGTCGTAAAATGTATTTTTTCGTAAATAAATTTAATAAATATAACGCATTAACTTTGTTGTTATTATATCTATACGTTAACGCCATATATATATGGGAGTGATCTCCCTTTATTTTCATGAAATTGTCTAGATTTCCCTTACCCTGGATTATCCGAAACCCCGGATTATCCGAAGTAATTTTTCGGTCCTGACGACTTCGGATAATCGGGGTTTTACTGTATATATATACATGTATGTAGTAATTTCGAAAGGGAAATATTTGGTTCTATGAAAGAGCGGTTCGGGTCGGTAGCAATATCGGACAGCAGAAGTTAACTGTAAATGAATAAATATTTTGTATTTTGAAGAAATAGTCGTTTTTGGAACCGTAAAGAATTTTTACACAGTAAGGGTAGCCAGGCTGTTGTAACTTGTAATAATTAATTGTATGTGTGTGTATATATAAAGATGCCAGGTATAACGGTCCTAGATTTAATACAAGTAGTTTCACAATATTATACGAATGTGGGTTTATTGATAGCTATGGAATTGATAGATATATATTCTAAAAGATGAAGATGATAGATATGTTATAGCTTTTATAGCTATTTTGGCTTACAAGGCTTTTTTCTTTTCTTTTTTTTATAAATGATGAGTCTAAACGAGATGTCAAAAATAAGTATTATTTTAATACAGTGGCAAGGTGGATAATCAACACATTCCTCATTAATGTGTCAATGATATTCAATAAGTAAGGGCACGTTCCTGCACAATTAATTTCTTTTTCTTTCACACCTTCATACATCTCAAATAATGAAACAGAAAAATAGCTGTACATGATCAGAGTTTCACGTTGTCGTTCTCTCGCACGGTCGAGTGTAAACAGTAGCACATTGAAAGCTTCAAAAACACATATCACAGATGATTTTTATTTTATTTATTTTAATATTTCAATTGTAATTTTAGCGGTGAACCGTAAAAATAATATAATTATTGATGTTTATGTACTGGATATTAGTGTAAGTATTTAATAAAACCACAAATCATATTAGACAGACGCTGAATATGGCCCTTTTCATATATGACTGGACTTGATGTTTTGTATACAACTTGTCAGCGAAATAATTGTATATATGTTCGGAGTTCAGGTACTACCAGTGAGACTGTGTCACTGAGACATCATCATGTACTATAAGACAGACGTTTCATCATCTCTTGAACAACAGTTCGTAAACGTTAACTGTTCAAACTTTCACCACTAACATACTAGGATATTTTGAGTTTTCTTCATCATACACATTCCTAATATCGAGCTTACATGACCCTTCCACGGATCCAATTAATTCACGTTAATTACCATGAACATGCTGGCCAACGACCCGTATATATATCTTTTTAGCTTATCAGTTTTGAAAGTAAGTAAAGCGCATTTCTTTAACGCACTGAGAATTTCTCAGTTGTCCGCCATTATCATCGATATCAGCGTAGTCCCCGGAAGTAGAATTATTCCTTATCAGGGGACATCACCGTCGATTTACTAAGGGAAGTAACCTAGTTATGGGAAAGGGCCATATGTACATGATATAACCGTGTCCTTGAAATTTCCACAATAGTTGGGGGAGCAGTTGTACAACTATATTGAGTAGTTTGTTCACCAGTGCTACAACATGGACTCTTCACAGCATAATATTTTATCACAATTCTGGCTCCACTACGTCAATATCATCATTTCATGGGACGGGCATTCCTTTATTTCAACATACCGATACGAACGTTGACGGTGAAAAACAACCACGTTTGTACATTGGTCAACATCAGTCGGGGTACCATCTATACCCGAACAATACATAAGTATATTTCCAGCATACTTTTCAAAAACTAATCCATCATCTTCATTGCCTGATAATTTTCTTGACATGGGGACCATTATTATAAAACAAAATATGAACTTTGAATATCAATACCTTCAAAAGATTTTGACTGCGTGTCTTGGGCGGCTTTCCATGCCAATGAACAGCGGGCGTCTTTGTTTCAACTATCGCTGGGTGATCTCTTACCAAGCTCATCCCCTTGCCATTATAAAACATTTTCATCGATAAGGTCTGGGAATCTATCAATTTTCTCAATCCATGTCAAGTTCCGTTCGCTATTGCCAAACAATTCAGTGGCAATGGCCAAAGTTTGTTGTTATGTTTGGTGGTTTGCACGTTGAAATGATGCCTCTGAAAGTTCTTGACGTTATTTTGAAAGATAGTGGGTGGATTTCGACACTTACGGTGGCCAATATTGCTACACAAGGTGTATTTATTTAGTAGAAAGTTAAAGGATGGCGTCGGGGGAGTGAAATCTTCAGTAACAAGTTACAACGAAAGCTGGCTGTGGTCTTTTTACGTCGTTTTATATCTTGCCAGAATCGTCATTGCGATTTGAATTATTTTTTTGAAGCACGAAGACCAAGCTAAGTCTCCTTCACTTTCAAACAATGGCATTTTGTATCATTTGAAGTCGCAACTCTTTCAAGTACTCGAACAAAACGCGACATTCCCAATAGACGAACCTCTTGCCGATGCTCTGATTTTTTTATGGCGCTTCATTTGTAAATATTAATACTTTTTGGGGCTGCGAAAACATTTGATGGCTACAGTAGAGATGTTTTTGTGCCAATTCCTAGTTGCTGCTTTCTAAGACACTCTCGGATAGAATGTGTTCGATCTTTGTCTTCCTAATTTAAAAGCAATGGCAAGAGCGGCTCGTTGATCAGGTATTAGACAGTTGTTAGTAATGGGTTCAAACAAAATTTCAAGTAACTGACATTTTAAAGGTGGATAATATCATAACGGAGCTATTGAGTTTGGTTACACATTAAAGCACCTGATACTATATTTGCGACGAATATTTACCGGGTGAAATACTTGGAATGTAATGTCTATTTAGGTATGCAGCCCCCTCCCAATAAACCCGAATGACTTCTGTCTTGGAACAATTAACAGTTAACTAATGCATGTCTAAAACTGCATGTTCTATATACAACTACTATTAGAGGGGGGAGGGGGGCATTTTACAAATTTCGTTTGAATTTTCTTTATATATATGTATAAACATACTGAACGTGTTATGAAAATAAGCTGAGTCAGTATAATTTATTGGTATTGAGAGTCTTGATACAAATTTCTATGACTGAAATAATATTTGGTGGCCATTTTGAAAATTTGGCGGCCATCTTGAATCGAGGCACTTGAACTTTGGCACACACACTAATCCCCCCTGTGAATCATTATTACAATGTGGACATATTATAATATTTCTCTTGTTTGATGATTTATCAATGAATAGTCCATTCCTTGATGTTTAATGTTGGACATGTTTTGTTATTTTTGGCCTATCAGGTCGCAACATTTTATTCTTTTTAAAGGGAAGAATACAAATGATATAAGCATTGCCGACTTCTGATTTTACATTTTTAGACTCCAATGCAGAAATTGGTACGCCGTATGACAAGATTTTTTGTGAAAACAGACAAAAAAAGTACTTTAGTTGAACTTGATCGTGTGTGTGAAGTTCTGGGTTACAGTTTCAAGAGGAGCAGTCCAGGTGTGGTAAGTGCATGTCTTTGTTCTTTCAAAAGGAAGGTCAAGGTCACACTAATGGCTTAAAGGTAAAAAAGTTGTGTATATTTTTCATGTTCGCTCTACTTTATCATCTACGGGTGGATATTGGAAATATTTGGCAGAAATGTTCAGCAATATGTGGAGATGTGTCATGCAGATCAAGGTCAAGGTCACATTTTAAGGTTCAGGGTAAAAAATCTGTTCTTTTTTGTTCTTTGTGTCCACTTTGACAGTAACTCAAGTCATCTTTTGGTGGAAATATACGCCATATCGTAATTATGAATTCATGTGTGAAACTTGAGCAAACCGGGCATTATCAACACTTTAAGCACATCATCGAAAATACTTGTTTCTTTCTTAGCGATATACGTCATAAGATATACGTCATAAAGAGCTGTTAAACGTCTGTTATATCCACCTCCTTTGTGTACATGTTATTCAATATTTTATGCTGTGTAGTAGACAAAGGGGTTTTATCGACACAGGTGAGGCAATTATCGACACCAATACAAATACAAGAATAAAAGACTTACTATCCATTAAACAGTTGCCATTATTTGGAGATATAAAATACACAAACCCCTTGCTTACTTTTCCTGGTTTAATTGTTCAATTTAATGCAATTAGCATCGATCATGTCACCCACTGTGTGATTTTGACAAGTTGCAACATACAATGTGTTAATTTCACATGGATAAAATGAAGTTAACACAAAAAATACTGGTCAATCTTGCTAATTTGTGTCGGTAGAAACAAAAGCAGTTGAGATAAATCAGGAAAATTAAACATGTGTATCTACTCAAATAAATCTCCATTGAATTCATTTGCATCTCAGTTAAAGTTTATTCCTAAATCTTGCACTACCAAGTATTCATGAAGATTAAACTTTCTGTTGCGAAATGCTCAGTGACTGTGAATTATTTGCAATGGATGAGGGAGTCGACGATATTTGCTAATTGCGCTGAATTAGTGCACTTTCCTGGACTGTATTCTAACCAGTACTAACTTATGCTTCCACAAGGAGCTGACAACCTCTGCTCATGTGGTGGAAAAACAACATTTTTGTGAAAATAATCATCGAAGGTACGTAGGGATACAAGTCCAGCGTACTAACAACTGTACATAGCATGGCTGTGGCAATTAGATCTACATAGATATTTCCTAAGTAGTCGTTTATACAGACTAGAAACGAAGGCCATTGAAATAATTTAATTAATGTAAAATGCATACAATGTCATGTCATTCAGTGTAGATAATACCCCAAGTTATATAATTCATAGGGGTATTATTGACACCCTGTGTTGGTTAAATGGATTAGTCAAACTCATGATAATGTCTTTAAGTTGTAAATTCAACAGCAGGACTGGGTATCAAGTATTGACCATTAGAATTGACTTATATAAAGAAGTAATTGTAATTTGTAATAACTGAATGTCTCGCATGGTCTGTTCAAGTTTTGGTCTCCGAGTAATAACTCAAGAAATATTGTATGGATTGGTATCATATTTTACATGAAGGTGTATAATAATAAAATACAGGCTAAAATTGATTTCTATTAAAATCCAAACATTTTCATAGGAGTTATGGCCTCTTTTTGACTCAGCTCTCAGCGGGGGCATTCGTGTCCTCTGGACACATTTATAATGAATATTTAATTGTAAAATCAGTGTTGGACAGGAAAAGAAGGTGAAGCATTTGACATAATGATAGTGTTATCTTATATACATTCATTTTTTTCTAGACAACATTGACTGTACAAGATAAGCGTGGGATGCCACTAGTATTCAAAGCTTGCCTTATGGAGATGGGAGAGAATTTGTTGTTAGATTTCAGATTGTCGAAGGTTAGTAAGCTTATTTTTTGTAAGCTCATCCTGGAAGTATTTCAGCAATCAGAGTGTCCAGTTTAGTTTTCATGAAAGTCTTAGAGACATGAGTGAGGGGATTACCTTCTCAGAGTTTGTGGACGATGATAAGGCATATCTCCAGTTTTAGTTAGGTTTGCTTTTTTGTCTGTCGTCCAGCTGATCAATAATCTTCAAACAACATCTGAAACAGCTGTGTCAAATTTGAGGAAACTCCACACAATCTTTAGGCGATACTTCACAAAAGTTGCTAAAATAATAATTAAATTTCTTTTGCTTTGCAGGGTGATGGTTTAGAATTTAAACGTCAATTCATGAAAGTAAAAGATGAAATGAAGAAGATTTGTAGTCGTGTACCTCCTTTATATCCACTTGTACCATCACAACAAACTGTTACATGATGTCAGAATGATCAAATCATGTTTATTAATATATACTAGTAACTAGGAGCAGTGTTCATTGGATATCCAGCAGTTTGCTAACTACAGATTTACTGGATTGTTCAAAACCATCATTCTGAAATAAGGTTTTCATGGAATAAAAATTCTAACAACTCCAATGTTTGTTCACTTCTAAGTGAAATTTTGGTGCATTTTTGCACATATCCTTGATGTACAAATTTACAAAACTCTGCATGTTAAAATATTGCATACATTGTAACTAAGGTTCATGTGAAAAACTGAGAAAAAAAAATTATTGAAAGTTTGCATGTAAGCATTTAATGAACCAACTTTACTGGATGTCCTTGTGACAATTCTTTTCATTGTATATTCTATGTCTGTTGTCTGTACCTTTACTCTAAACCTACTGAACATGTAGACTCCAGTACAACTTTGACTTATTATAGAAAGATATAAGATGGATAGACAAATAGAAATATGAAAAATACAGGAAACATTATCCTTGGTGAAGTCAAACATGAACATTTATTATAGTTTTATGTTACACACTTTTTGTCTTATAGTACCATACTGTTATCAAATGTTACTATGTTTCATAAATGCTAACCAAAGCCTTGATGAATTTATCTTAATATTTGTCACATTTGCTATCAGCTAAATACAATACAGGACAATTATGGATATTTTTATGCCCCTGTATCGATAGATCGGGGGCATATTGTTTTTGGTCTCTCTGTTTGTCTGTTTGTACCAAACTTTAACCTTGCCTATAAAATCAAAACGCTTGCACCTACATTTATCAAACTTCATATGTAGGATCCTCATCATAGTCATGACAACCTCTACAGGTTTGACAGAATTATGGCCCTTTGTTTATTTTGTGCGATTGTAACAGCGAAATACTCTTGTTTCTTTCTTTTCGCAAGGGATTTTGATAAAACTTTCATGGAACTATTGTTATCAAGATACCCAATGCATGTTGTAAAGGTTTTGTGATTCGATAATTTTTGACAGAATTATGGCCCTTTGTTTATTTTTTGGCATATCGTCGGTGGGCGATGCAAACCTCATATCTAAAAATGCCTACTTTTCAGGAGAGCAAAAAGAAATTCTCATATTTTTAGCTCACCTGATTCATCAGGTGAGCTTTTAGGATCGGTGAATGTCCATCGTCCGTCGTCCGTCCACAATTAGTTTGTTTACACTCTAGCAACCGCAGCTCTTTACGAATCTTGATTAAACTTGCTCACAATGTATATGGCCACAATGTCTCGGCTAAGTTCGATTATGGGCGAAATCTGATAACTTCTAGAGTTATGGGCCCTTATTTACACTCTAGCGCCTTCATTTATTCTTATGGGCAATATATTATGGCCAATATCGGACCAGAACTTCAAGAGTTATGGGCCCTTGACTTAGAAAATTTACTATATTTGAGTTTGTTTACACTCTAGCGCATTCATTTATTCACCAATCCTAATCATATTTTCAGTAAATGTGTATAACCAAAAGATCTCGGACAAGTTCGATTATGGGCAGAATCGGACCACAACTTCAAGAGTTATGGGCCCTTGACTTAGCAAATTTGCTATATTTTAGCTTGTTTACACTCTGGCGCCTTCATTTATTCACCGATCCTAATCATATTTACAATGAATGTGTATGACCTTATGGTTATGGACAAGTTAAGTTATGGGTGGAATCGGACCACAACTTCAAGAGTTATGGACCCTTGGATTAGAAAATTTGCTACGTTTTAGCTTGTTTAACAGTATTATACCTTCATTGTTGGTTTTGATCTCAAAATCTACGTAAAAATGAGTTTTACGAGATGGAAACTATATTACCTGGTCATTGATTATTGGCCTTTGTTCTCAGGTGAGCGATATAGCACCAATGTGGCCCTCTTATTTCTACTATCCACAACTAGCTTTCAGGGGCTTTTATAAGTTAATTATTCGTCATTGGATAGATTTTACTTGACTTTCTGACTTTACAAGTAACTTAATGCCACAAACTTAGATACGATAATTTCGCATTTAAAGTATTTCCCAAAATTTGAGGTACGTCTTATACCATATTTCTATCATAAATTTTCATGAAAATCATGCTGAAATTTCAGGTACGACATTTTCATTCTGAGAAAAAAACTTTCGTAAAATAGTTTTTCAGGTTATGACTTACCCCCGTTATAAACATTATTGTTTTGCATCTTTATTATGTCTACGGTTTAATTTCAGGTATCAAAGCATTATTTAACAAAGTAACGCTATAATGGTGGACTGCAGAACGTAAGCCGAAAATAAAACAAACATTTGTTTGACGAAACAGTGGTACAAGTTTACACATTTACCATCATTCCACGAACTAGACATACGAAAGTAAACTATATCTGAACGCAATGATTTCTATTTGAAATACAAGAACAAATAAACTAAAATAATCTAACTACATCGCAAAAGCATAATAATTAATACTATTATCCTGTAATAATACTAGTACTAAACGTAAACAACAAATAACTTAACTTACCAAAAGCGTAATCATAAATGTATTATTTACCATTATATTAATTCAGAATATCATTCAGAAAAAGACAGATACATTCATGTAAATATGAGTATGTTTAAGTTGATATTGACTATTTCAACATGTATTGTATCAACTGTAGCCCAATTCGACCGGAAAACGGTTAGAAACATTTAATTTGTGTAACTGTATCAGGACTGCATGTCTTGCCTTGTTCAAGTTTCATTCTAGTCACTGATATTTTCATTAGTTTTTTTTGTGATAGTTTAAATGAAGATTACATCATGCACTTGATTAATGAAAATTCTCATTTTCATTAAAATCCAAGCTTGAAAGCTAGTTCTTAAAGTTTTAAACTCCCAAGATATCGCAAAATGTATTGCAATACAGTGATGCGTATCTCAATTTATCGCGATACGAAATTTCCCGCAATACCCATCCCTAGTAAATAAATACCATCTCATGGCAAGTTCAAAATTACATAGCACATTGTACATCTAACCTTTAACGGAAACAACTTAATATTCTTTCCTTAAAACAAACAAAACAACAACAAAAGAAAAAACGTGACAATTTAGTATTTTAAACAGCTCTGTTTACATGATTCATTAATCTCAATTCCCTTGGTCTAATCCACACGAAAATGTTGCAGAAGTCATAATATAACTTATCGAAAACAATTATTGTAAAAAAACACGTATCTAAAATTATTCTGATAAAAACGCATCATATGTCGGAAAAATTGTTTAAAATGTAAAACACACAGGTTGCATAATCTTAAATTTTTATTCCCAAGCCCAAAAATTAGCTTTGTACCTAACTTGCAAATGATGAAAAGTATGGTATATTGTAGAATAAGACAAACACCTTTAATATCAAGCAATGATAAACGAATACTGCAAAATTAAGGAAGGGTATTATATATATTATACAACTCTGGTTTGCCACTTTTTATTGTTATAATCTAATATAATTTACTGTTCTTCAAAATAATAAACACAAACCTTGTCGCAGCAAACACTTTCTTAGGTACGATATTTTCAAAGAAACAAAAAATCACACGATCATTATACGTGTTTTGATCACATATCATTTTAAGCATTTCTGATACGCTTTTAAGTCCGGTATTTTCGCATTTTATGGGGGTTAGGTACGTTGTTTGATATCTAAAAAAAAAAAATTCATGAAAATTTAGATACGAGGTTTGGATCGCCCACCGACGATATGTACTATATACAGAAATACTCTTTTGTTTGCAACTACTTCTATATTTTTCAAGGGATTTTTACAAAACTTTAATGGAACTATTGTCACCAATTTCCCCAGCACATACTGTGCGGGTTTTGTGATTCAATCATTTTTGGAAGATTTATGGCCCTTAGTTAGTTTATTTTGTGTCCTAAATTTCTTCTATGATACTCCTACATTTCTCAAAGGAATTTGATGAAACTTTCAAGAAACCCAGCACATATATTCCAGGTTTTGTTATTGGATTGTTTTGGGCGGATTTATGGCCCTTTGTGCATATGTGCATATTATTTTGTGCATATGTAATAGAGAACATTTAACCTTGCCTATTAAATCAAAAGGCTACCGCCTACAATCATCAAACTTCATATCTTGGTTCATCATGACAATCTCTACAGGACATGTGCATTTTCAAGTTAAAGGGCACCCGGATGGGCATTGTGTTTTAGAAACACATCTTGTAAACTTTGCTTCTACTTTTTCACATTGACCTCATTTAGGTTCAAAATCTATTGTCAAGTATGCCTACAGAGACATATGTGTTTATTGAATTCAGCTTCTTGTTATTATTTTTGCACATATTCACACCCTGTCATTGTTATGCCCCCATATGAAAAAAGGGGATATATTGCTTTGTACATGTCAGTCGGTTGTTTCGTCCGGAACCAAACTTTGTCTGAGCAGTTACTAGTGAACGATTTGGCCTAAGCTCTTCAGATTTAGTTAGGATCACATGTAGTTGACCCCTATTGATTTTGGGTCAGGGTCACAGTGACTTTGAACACAAAAACCTTGTCTGACCAATGACTAGAGAACGATTGGCCTAAGCTCCTCAGACTTGGTTTGGAGGTTGGTCATCACATGAAGATGATCCCTATTTATTTAAGTTCAATAGGTCCAAGGTAAAGGTCTTGCTATCCAGTAACCTTGGGGCAAACGTGTTTCAGAAACATTTCTTGTTTAAAGTTGTCATTACTAGTAGTAGTTACGTGTTAGTGAAATATTATCCTGTTTTTAAAGAAACGTCTATATTTATAGTATTTTACATTTATTTACTGGTACAGTAAAGTTCCACATAACGACCGGTCCGATAATAAGACAGTTCAGCTATTACGACCGCTTGTCTAAAGAACTAATGATTTAAAGGTCCGAAAATACGACTGGTCCGCTATTCCGTATTCCGACCACTTTATTGGACCCAATCTGTTAATTACTGCAGTATTAAGTCCCACTCAAAGTCAAGTCAAAATCCTTATATTCTCTCACTTCATGTATACATGAAAATATGAGGAACATAGTGTACAAACATTGATAAGAGGCTCTTTAACAAAATCAAAATACTGACAATCATATACATGTATATTAGTATTATAGTAAATTTATATGTTATATAGCAAACATGATAATCAATTACAATTGTATTCTGTGGAGAGCCACATTTTATGTATTATTATTATTATTGGTAGTAGTACATTTAATTCATTATATTAGTTATATTTAATACATATGTTAAGCTAACTCAGACATAGTATACAAGACTAATTCAAATTTGAATGAAATATTCTAATGTTTTATATATGAGAAGACAATAAAACATTAGAATATTTCATTCAAATTTGAATTAGTCTTGTATACACTAAAGCGACCACGAACAAGTCGATAATTTTCTGTCTGTATACATTTCACACCTAGCCCTGTATACATTTCACACCTAGCCCTGTATACATTTCACACCTAGCCGCAGGGGTCTGGTTGTTGTTGTATGTTTATTGTTAACGACATACACTGATAGACTAATTTACGGTATTTACGACATGTGACTACTTTATGATATGCTGTTATTGTTTGTAGTGGAGAAGGGTCTAAAATGTGTAATTGTATCATAGGGGATTATCGGACTGATCGTAAAGACATTAAATCAAGAGGTGTTATCAAACACGTGGTCCCTGGTTTAATGTTGATTTTGACAGTATTGTGGTCCCTGGTTTAATGTTGATTTTGACAGTATTTTACACGATACAGATTGGATTAAATTACCAGAGACGTATAATACGTCTCTGAAATTACTAAAGCAATTAAGCACATTCATACTATTTTGCTTACATCATTTAATGATGAACAGTAAAAGAACAGAAGGCTTTGTCAACATCAAAACGAATTATAGAATTTCAAGTGAATTTTGTACATGTAATATAAGAAAATTTATGGTGTATGGTGATGAGACACATGTACATGCTCAGAATATATTGATCAGATAAATAGTGAAATAGAGAATATCAAACAGTGATTATAAATGATATCAAGAAATTTATGAAACTAATTTTTTATATACATTTGTAGTTTCAGTTTAAAATAAATTTATAAAGTTGTTTACTATTTGTTTTCTGAATGTAATTTGTATATGCCACAGTAATAGATATAACAACAACTTTTTCTACATGTATTTGGTAACTTTATGAAATACTCTGTATACATATAGACTTACTCGCTATTAAGACCACTTTTTGTCAGAACACCCGGTGGTCTTAATAATGGAATTTTACTGTACTTAGACTTTGAGGTCAACACATAATACAATCAGATATACCCTGTATAACATATTGAAATCTATAGATTTTATTGCCACATGAAGTAAAACTGATATGATAATTTTGATTTAAATTATCTTTAATTAGAGTCATTGAAGCAGGAATGCATGACATTTGACTTATGAACCAGCAATGACCTTGCTTCCACAGTAGGGGGTAATAAAACAGACAGGGTCATTGAAAGACTAACTTCTGTTTACATAACCAGTTAATCTATGCCTATAAAAAAATAGGAATTTAGTCATATACTAATTATCACCATAAATCAATGAAATTTATGACCCTACTTTTTGACTAGGTGTCGAGTCTACAGACTGTGACCAGACAGGATTAGACTAAAAGGGTCAATAAAACGAGAGATTGGACCTCATGTGGATTTTGGGGGGGTCCCTTATATAGAAGTTATTCAATGTCTTTAAAGAACAACTCACTGAACTAATCAGGGTGTTTTAATACACTTGACATCTACTTTCGGAACTTGTATGAATAGGTCATAATTGTTATCTGTTTCCCCATTTATTTTTGTATGCTGCTGTTATGTTGGTTGTATGTTTTAAGCTTGACTGTTTTGAAGAAAAAGTGTAAGTAGCACCATGAAACTACATATAGGTAGATAGATCTCACTGAGGAGGTGAACAGATGAGCGTTAGCACAGCTTGTGGCGCTTGTGTTTGTTGTTTGGGAAGAATATTGTCTTATATTTCTTTATTTCATTAAGTTTGAAAGGATTTCCATACATTTATAAGTGATTGAAATACAAGTATCAGCATCAGATGTTCTATTTTATAACTTGCATAGAAATAAATGTCTTTATTATGTTATCATAATTTGATGTTCATTGTTATTTATATGATATATGGATGGTTAACATCTTGAGGGATACATGGATGGTTTATATCTAGAGGGATACATGGGTGTTGTATATAGAGGGATACATGGATGGTTTATATCTAGAGGGATACATGGGTGTTGTATCTAGAGGGATACATGGGTGTTGTATCTAAAGGGATACATGGATGGTTTATATCTAGAGGGATACATGGGTGTTGTATCTAGAGGGATACATGGGTGTTGTATCTAAAGGGATACATGGATGGTTGATATCTAGAGGGATACATGGGTGTTGTATCTAGAGGGATACATGGATGGTTGATATCTAGAGGGATACATGGATGGTTGATATCTAGAGGGATACATGGATGGTTGATATCTAGAGGGATACATGGATGGTTTATATCTAGAGGGGTACATGGATGTTGTATCTGGAGGGATACATGGATGTTGTATCTAGAGGGATATATGGATGTTGTATCTAGAGGGATACATGGGTGTTGTATCTAGAGGGATACATGGATGGTTTATATCTAGAGGGATACATGGGTGTTGTATCTAAAGGGATACATGGATGGTTTATATCTAGAGGGATACATGGATGTTGTATCTGGAGATATACATGAATGTTGTATCTGGAGGGATACATGGATGGTTTATATCTAGAGGGATACATGGATGTTGTATCTGGAGATATACATGGATGTTGTATCTGGAGGGATACATGGATGTTGTATCTAGAGGGATACATGGATGTTGTATCTAGAGGGATACATGGATGTTGTATCTGGAGATATACATGGATGTTGTATATGTAGGGATACATGGATGTTGTATCTAGAGGGATACATGGATGTTGTATCTTTGAGGGATACATGAATGGTTTATATCCAGAGGGATACATGAATGTTGTATCTAGAGGGATACATGAATGTTGTATCTGGAGGGATACATGGATGTTGTATCTAGAGGGATACATGGATGGTTTATATCTTGAGCGATACATGGATGTTGTATATTGAGGGATACATGAATGTTGTATCTGGAGGGATACATGCATGTTGTATCTTGAGGGATACATGGATGATATATCTAGAGGGATACATGGATGGTTTATATCTAGCGGGATACATGGATGTTGTATCTAGAGGGATACATGGATGTTGTATCTAGAGGGATACATGGATGTTGTATCTGGAGGGATACATGAATGTTGTATCTAGAAGGATACATGAATGTTGTATCTGGAGGGATACATGGATGTTGTATCTAGAGGGATACATGGATGGTTTATATCTTGAGCGATACATGGATGTTGTATATTGAGGGATACATGAATGTTGTATCTGGAGGGATACATGAATGTTGTATCTAGAGGGATACATGGATGGTTTATATCTAGAGGGATACATGGGTGTTGTATCTAGAGGGATACATGGGTGTTGTATCTAAAGGGATACATGGATGGTTTATATCTAGAGGGATACATGAATGTTGTATCTTGAGGGATACATGGATGTTGTATCTAGAGGGATACATGGATGATTTATATCTAGACGGATACATGGATGATTTATATCTAGAGGGATACATGGATGGTTTATATCTTGAGCGATGCATTGATGTTGTATCTAGAGGGATACATGGATTATATCTAGAGGGATACATGGATGTTGTATCTGAAGGGATACATGGATGTTGTATCTAGAGGGATACATGGATGTTGTATCTAGAGGGATACATGGGTGTTGTATCTAGAGGGATACATGGATGGTTTATATCTAGAGGGATACATGGATGTTGTATCTGGAGATATACATGGATGTTGTATCTGGAGGGATACATGGATGGTTTATATCTAGAGGGATACATGGATGTTGTATCTGGAGGGATACATGGATGTTGTATCTGGAGGGATACATGGATGGTTTATATCTAGAGGGATACATGGATGTTGTATCTGGAGATATACATGGATGTTGTATCTGGAGGCATACATGAATGTTGTATCTGGAGGATACATGAATGTTGTATCTGGAGGGATACATGAATGTTGTATCTGGAGGATACATGGATGTTGTATATTGAGGGATACATGAATGTTGTCTCTGAAGTAGGGCTGGGAACGAATATGGTTTATGATATTCGAATATTCGTTTTTTATATTCGAATATATTCGAATATTCGTTTTCATAGCTAGTTTGTTCTTAACCGATGAAGGTGCCTGTTCCTTATACATCGTGTCCGAAATATGTTGCGTCCGAATACTATGCATGTTTCAGAAGAGAGCTTAACTATGAACTTATTTTTTATTGAAAACTAATTACAGCGGTATTGTTTATCTTTTTTATTGATTCTAGATGTTATGAATATTTCTGTCGACATTACACTTGATAGAAAAACGTACATGTGTTTGTGTTCCGTTGGTTGTTTATATGTACAAGTAATGAAGGGAGGTAACTATAACGAGTTGCGAGTAACCAACAGAAATTATGAGTCAAAACATTTCTTTTTATTTAAAAACATCTACATTTGCAAGAATTAATGAATTCCAAGTTGAGTTTTTAACTTCCATTGAGTTAAAACAAGCAAAACATGTCGTTATATAAATATGTCAATTTGATGATGACGCGTACGTATTGGGCACAATGTTACAACTTGCACGGGTTATTTACTGAAACAAGAGGGCTCCAAAATTGGGCTAAAGAATGTCGGCGTTCTTAATATCTTTAATACCGACTTTTAAAACAACTTGCTGCCATTGATTAAACCGAAATAATACTTAAATGAAAAAATAATTGGCAGCGTGTAATTTGCGTACGGACTGACGTTTGAAGTCCTTAACTCGTAACATAATTTGTCATTAACATGCAGTGATTCATATTTTTAATTGATATGCTGTAAGCACATCATTTAACGCAAAAGACCAGTGCATTAAGTGTTTTATTCTTGTCTACCACGTGTTTGGACTAATTACTGACTATCGACATCAATTGATCGGATTAACAAATGATCGCTCCAGGCTATTGATTATCTTGACGTGTTTATGGGGGTATTGAGAATGGTGCGAACAACCAGGGATGCTATATTACAGGGATACGCAACGGACGGAAACTGGCTGAAAAACAGTGCCTAGGGATATTCGCGCGAGAGCGCATGCGCACGTATTTACCGTTAATGTCTGTATCTAGCAGATAAAATATGGGTCAAATATTCTCTTCGATCGGCTTAAATAAATGCTGTTTTTGCATAGAGTTTTTTATATATTGATCTTAAAGTGTTAAATATTTTACAGATGTTGTAATTTTGTTTCTAAATATTAGTGGTTCTAAAGATTTCCAAGTTTTTGTGACCGTTCGAAAATAAAACTGACGTGATAATTTGACCGAAATGGTCGCACAATAGAAAATGTCAGTTTTTTGCGACAGCTTTAGTACATGAAAATATTCTTAATTTCACGATATTTTGCCGTGGTTGAAGTATGACATACTTCTATATTGGCTGCATAACTATATTTTCATGTTTTATTTTGTTATAATACATAATTTCGCGATCGATTATGACCCAGTTTTTACAATTTACAAAATGGAGGCCTGATCTGACGAGGAAAATATTGCACTTTTTGCGACATCATTTGTTTGTGAAGATATACTCTATATCAAAATTTTCTTCACTAGTTTGACACTTATACACGTCGATATTGGCGGCATGATAATATTTTCATGCTTACTTTTGTAAAAGAACACAATTTCGCGATTGATTATGACCCCATTTTTACGATTCAATTCAATGGCGGCCTGATCTGACTAGGAAAATATTTCACTTTTTGCAACACCATTTGTATGTGAAGGTATACTAAACATGAAAATTTTCTGCCATATTTTGAGACTGACATACGTCTGTATTGACGGCATAACAATAATTAAGAATTATTTTGCTGTAGTACCTTATTTCGCT
Source organism: Lutraria lutraria (assembly GCA_964023205.1). Taxonomy (NCBI): domain Eukaryota; kingdom Metazoa; phylum Mollusca; class Bivalvia; order Venerida; family Mactridae; genus Lutraria; species Lutraria lutraria. Next base: position 990,693 of record OZ026842.1, read on the forward strand.
CTCGATAATGATCCATTTTTATCGGTGCATAGCAAAACGAAAAAGCATCATATAAGCACTAAATTACATAGATTTTAGCGCAAACCAGAAACGGTGTAACCCGAATATATTATTTGGTATGCACATATTTTCACACCTATTATTCGAAATCGTCAATTCATAACAATGGCTGATTGAGAAACAACTGGCATGTGACAAACAATATGTACATCAATTCATACACGAAGCGTGTCAACAGTTTAATTTTACAGATTGAGTAAAGTCAAACAGTTTATTCATGACTCGTAGAACATTATGTACATACATAATATGAAAACATAGAATATACGTGTATACATGTACATGCCTTTCCATACAGAAATATAAGATACAGATCAATTCTTTAAATATCTACTACATTTAGTCAAAGACTTGAAATAATGACGGTATATTACGTTCATTATAATGCTAACAGAATTCCTTGCAGTTATTCTATATCTGTTTATAATGAAGAGAGCAATGAAGAAACATTACTTTAATCTTATTCAATATTTATCTGGTAATGTACATCTTTAATGATGGGTTAGTTGTAAGGTCGACCGAATTATGGTTTTATGCTAATCGCCACGAATATTTCACTGTGATCTCAGGTACTTGACTTGTTTTTGTATTTGCTAAAATAATATCAGTTTTTAACAATGATCAATTACTGTCATGATCAATATGATGTGAATATGTTGGTTTAAATTATGACATTAGATTTTATTGGTGGAACCCTGTTGTTTCCAATTAATGGTCACACACCGTGACCTAATGCATTCAAATGACATATGCGCAGCTGTGAAAACAATGTAGATTTATAAAACATAGACTACCCCATACTGTTTTCCATCCGGATTTATTGATTGCTTCCTTGTAATCAGTAAAGATCGTCACCGAGATTATGATTATGACTATACGAGGGCATATCGTACGCCATTTTGGCGGAAGATTAAAAGTTACAGATTAAGTCTTTGGCTAATAAAATTGATACGCTATAATAGAGACATACATTATGAAAAACAAAGATCAATAACAAGATAAAGTTATACGAATCAAAATTACAAATAACAAACTTTTTACCATAAAATTTATAACATACGTACATTTCTTTCGCACAAAACATTCATGATATATAGCATTTCTTTAAATAAAAGTTTAACCATGAACATTTCTTCTTCAGCTGATAAATAGAAAAAAGTTCCACGATACAAAATTAAATTTGGTCTTGAGTTGATAAATCGAACAAAACTTTCATGATATAAATATTTGTTATACAAATTTAATTTAATTAAAATGTTTAGCATTCGATCGTACATTTTTTCATAATATAAAAGTTTCTTTCACGAATTTAAAGTCAAATTTTAGCATTCTATCGTACATTTGTTGTCATGATATAACTTTTCTTTCACAAGTTTATTCCGTGAAAATTTCGCCTTCAGCTGATAATTCGAAAACAAGTTTCACGATATAAAATTTAATTGTACAAAACTTTCATAATGTAATATACTACATGTATTTCAATTTTTCATACATATTTTCATGATATAATCGTTTCTTTAAAAATTTCAATTTAAATAAAAAAAATAGCAGTGAAAATTAATTTCGTCTTGAGCCAGGTGTAGCATCACTGCTTGAGCTCATAAATCGAACAAAACTTTCATAATGTAAACATTTCTTTCCTACAAAATTTGCATAATATAAGCATTTCTTTCTCAAATTTAATTTAGAAAAATAAGTTGTGAAAATTAATAACAAACAAATAAAAACTACGAGGAACTTGAGTCGATCATAGACCACTAATGTTACTTTTTGTCAATTATCGATTCTTTGTGTCACTTTCATGGTAATTTCGGTAGTTTTGATACCTTTGCTTTCATTATCTAGCCTAGGCACTGATAATCTATACTTGATCAGTGGATGATAAGCGGTTGCACATCCCTGTAATATAGCATCCCTGGAACAACTAACAGTTGGTTTGTGACATTTTGCGCGTACTTACCAATTTTGGACCGACTTTTATGGGATTTATTCACCTTTTATGGACCAATTTTTAAACATTTTTTGCTACTCAAACTGGCTCGTGACGTTGAAATTTCATATTATTTTTTTCGAATATTCGAATTCGTTTTTCATGTTCGAATATTCGTCGAAGTTCCGAATATTCGTATTCGAATAAAATTCCCAGCCCTAATCTGAAGGGATACATGGATGTTGTATCTGGAGGGATACATGAATGTTGTATCTGGAGGATACATGGATGTTGTATATTGAGGGATACATGAATGTTGTATCTGAAGGGATACATGGATGTTGTATCTGGAGGGATACATGAATGTTGTATCTGGAGGGATACATGAATGTTGTATCTAGAGGGATACATGGATGTTGTATCTGGAGGGATACATGAATGTTGTATATTGAGGGATACATGAATGTTGTATCTGGAGGGATACATGGATGTTGTATATTGAGGGATACATGAATGTTGTATCTGGAGGGATACATGGATGTTGTATATTGAGGGATACATGAATGGTTAACATCTTGAGCGATACATGGATGTTGTATATTGAGGGATACATGAATGTTGTATCTGGAGGGATACATGGATGTTGTATATTGAGGGATACATGAATGTTGTATCTGAAGGGATACATGGATGTTGTATATTGAGGGATACATGAATGTTGTATCTGGAGGGATACATGCATGTTGTATCTTGAGGGATACATGGATGATATATCTAGAGGGATACATGGATGGTTTATATCTAGCGGGATACATGGATGTTGTATCTAGAGGGATACATGGATGTTGTATCTAGAGGGATACATGGATGTTGTATCTGGAGGGATACATGGATGTTGTATCTGGAGGGATACATGAATGTTGTATCTGGAGGGATACATGAATGTTGTATCTGGAGGGATACATGGATGTTGTATCTGGAGGGATACATGAATGTTGTATATTAAGGGATACATGAATGTTGTATCTGGAGGGATACATGGATGTTGTATCTGGAGGATACATGGATGTTGTATATTGAGGGATACATGAATGTTGTATCTGAAGGGATACATGGATGTTGTATCTGGAGGGATACATGAATGTTGTATCTGGAGGGATACATGAATGTTGTATCTAGAGGGATACATGGATGTTGTATCTGGAGGGATACATGAATGTTGTATATTGAGGGATACATGAATGTTGTATCTGGAGGGATACATGGATGTTGTATATTGAGGGATACATGAATGTTGTATCTGGAGGGATACATGGATGTTGTATCTGGAGGGATACATGAATGTTGTATATTGAGGGATACATGAATGTTGTATCTGGAGGGATACATTGATGTTGTATCTGAAGGGATACATGGATGTTGTATCTGGAGGGATACATGAATGTTGTATCTGGAGGGATACATGAATGTTGTATCTGAAGGATACATGAATGTTGTATCTGGAGGGATACATGGATGTTGTATCTGGAGGGATACATGGATGTTGTATCTAGAGGGATACATGGATGTTGTATCTAGAGGGATAAATGGATGTTGTATCTAGAGGGATAAATGGATGGTTTATATCTACATGGATGTTGTATATTGAGGGATACATGGATGGTTTATATCTTGAGCGATACATGGATGTTGTATCTGGAGGGATACATGGATGGTTTATATCTTGAGCGATACATTGATGTTGTATCTGGAGAGATACATGGATGTTGTATCTAGAGGGATACATGGATGTTGTATCTAGAGGGATACATGGATGGTTTATATCTTGAGCGATACATTGATGTTGTATCTAGAGGGATACATGGCTGTTGTATCTAGAGGGATACATAAATGTTGTATCTAGACGGATACATGGGTGTTGTATCTAGAGGGATACATGAATGTTGTATCTGGAGGGATACATGGATGTTGTATATTGAGGGATACATGAATGGTTAACATCTTGAGCGATACATGGATGTTGTATCTGAAGGGATACATTGATGTATCTGGAGGGATACATGGATGTTGTATCTAGAGGGATACATGGATGTTATATCTAGAGGGATACATGGATGGTTTATATCTTGAGCGATACATTGATGTTGTATCTAGAGGGATACATGGCTGTTGTATCTAGAGGGATACATGAATGTTGTATCTAGACGGATACATGGGTGTTGTATCTAGAGGGATACATGAATGTTGTATCTGGAGGGATACATGGATGTTGTATATTGAGGGATACATGAATGGTTAACATCTTGAGCGATACATGGATGTTGTATATTGAGGGATACATGAATGGTTAACATCTTGAGCGATACATGGATGTTGTATATTGAGGGATACATGAATGGTTAACATCTAGAGCGATACATGGATGTTGTATATTGAGGGATACATGAATGTTGTATCTGGAGGGATACATGGATGTTGTATATTGAGGGATACATGAATGGTTAACATCTTGAGCGATACATGGATGTTGTATATTGAGGGATACATGAATGTTGTATCTGGAGGGATACATGGATGTTGTATATTTAGGGATACATGAATGTTATATCTGGAGGGATACATGGATGTTGTATATTGAGGAATACATGAATGGTTAACATCTTGAGCGATACATGGATGTTATATCTAGAGGGACACATGGATGTTGTATATTGAGGGATACATGGATGGTTATTGAAGGTCAGCTTGTGCGTATTGATGATGTGAAGGTCAGCTGGTGTGTATAGATCATGTGAAGGTCTGGTGGTGTGTATAGATCATGTGAAGGTCAGCTGGCACATATATATTATGTGAAGATCTGGTGGTGTGTATAGATTATGTGAAGGTCTGGTGGTGTGTATAAATCATGTGAAGGTAAGCTGGTGTGTATATTTGATGTGAAGGTCAGCTGGTGTGTATAGATAATGTGAAGGTCTGCAGGTGTGTATAGATCACGTGAAGGTCAGCTGGTGTGTATAGATCATGTGAAGATCAGCTTGTGTGTATAGATCTCGTGAAGGTCAGCTGGTGTGTATAGATCATGTGAAGGTCTGCTGGTGTGTATAGATCATGTGAAGGTCTGCTGGTGTGTATAGATCACGTGATGGTCTGCTGGTGTGTATAGATCATGTGAAGGTCTGCTGATGTGTATAGATAATGTGAAGTTCTGCTGGTGTGTATAGATCATGTGTAGGTCAGCTGGTGTGTATAGATAATGTGAAGGTCTGCTGGTGTTTATAGATAATGTGAAGGTCAGCTTTTGTGTATATATCATGTGAAGGTCAGCTTTTGTGTATAGATAATGTGAAGGTCAGCTGGTGTGTACAGATAATGTGAAGGTCTGCTGGTGTGTATAGATCATGTGAAGGTCAGCTGGCACATATATATTATGTGAAGATCTGGTGGTGTGTATAGATTATGTGAAGGTCTGGTGGTGTGTATAAATCATGTGAAGGTAAGCTGGTGTGTATATTTGATGTGAAGGTCAGCTGGTGTGTATAGATAATGTGAAGGTCTGCAGGTGTGTATAGATCACGTGAAGGTCAGCTGGTGTGTATAGATCATGTGAAGATCAGCTTGTGTGTATAGATCTCGTGAAGGTCAGCTGGTGTGTATAGATCATGTGAAGGTCTGCTGGTGTGTATAGATCATGTGAAGGTCAGCTGGTGTGTATAGATCATGTGAAGGTCTGCTGGTGTGTATAGATCATGTGAAGGTCTGCTGGTGTGTATAGATCACGTGATGGTCTGCTGGTGTGTATAGATCATGTGAAGGTCTGCTGATGTGTATAGATAATGTGAAGTTCTGCTGGTGTGTATAGATCATGTGTAGGTCAGCTGGTGTGTATAGATAATGTGAAGGTCTGCTGGTGTTTATAGATAATGTGAAGGTCAGCTTTTGTGTATATATCATGTGAAGGTCAGCTTTTGTGTATAGATAATGTGAAGGTCAGCTGGTGTGTACAGATAATGTGAAGGTCTGCTGGTGTGTATAGATCATGTGAAGGTCATCCTTTGTGTATATATCATGTGAAGGTCAGCTTTTGTGTATATATCATGTGAAGGTCAGCTGATGTGTATAGATAATGTGAAGGTCAGCTGGTGTGTATAGATAATGTGAAGTTCTGCTGACGTGTATAGATAATGTGAAGGTCAGCTGGTGTGTATAGATAATGTGAAGGTCTGCTGGTGTGTATAGATCATGTGAAGTTCTACTGGTGTGTATAGATCATGTGAAGTTCTGCTGAAAATGTTTGGCGTGTTTATTTTGTACAAAGATGGAATTTAGCTGATGTATAGCTAAGCTGACATAATGGACTAAGTACCGCAATATTTTGCTGGTTATATATTTCACCCAATGTTTATAATATCCTGACTAACTAAGTGTTCCACTTTTATAAAAGAAATCTCACCACAAACATATTATAACATAAGTAGTTTAACTTCCTCATTTATAGCTTAATTCATTGTCTTCTCAAGAAGATCGTTAGATTTATATCATTCATACTCGTATGTATCTATAGTGTTCGAGAATTAAGATGTCATTGTCTTCTATTTCCAGTGTGGTATACATAAAATAATCTACTTAACAATACCAGGTTTTAGATGTATATGATAGATTAGATGCATGTAATACATGCTGTATATTGATCAGATTTATCAACCATTAGTTATTCTATCCTTGTTGGCCAATTTCAATGAAACTTAAAGTGGAAGTTTCTTGCATGAAGCTTTCCAAATGTTGTTAAAAAAATTTAATTTCATTAAAAACTCTGGTTACCATGGCAACCAAAAGGAAAAACTTTAAAAATCTTCTTGTCCAAAACCACTGGGCCTAGAGCTTAGATATTTGGTGTATAGCATTGACTAGTGGAACTCTACCAAGTTTGTTCAAATTATTGCCCTAGGGTCAAAATTGGCCCACCCCAGGGGTCACTTGATTTTTACATAGACTTATATAGGGAAATTTTAAAAATATTCTTGTCAGAAACTACAATGCCTAGAGCTGAGATTTTTGGTTTGTAGCATTGTACAGTGGACCTGTACCAAGTTTGTTCAAATTATTGTTCTAAGGTAAAAAATTGGCCCCGCCCCAGTGGTCACTTGATTTTACATAGACTTATATAGGGAAATTTTAAAAAACTTCTTGTCAGAAACTACAATGCCTAGAGTTTAGATATTTGGTGGGTAGCATTGTCTAGTGGACCTCTACCTAGTTTGTTCAAAGTATTGCCTTAGGGTCAAAATTGGCCCTGTCCCAGGGGTCACTTGATTCATATAGCAGCCATTCTCCTATAATTGACTCATTTTCTTAAATAGTATGTCGCCAACATAAATATTAAAAAATCTCCACGTATATGGTTTCCAGTGACTGATTGTCACGTAATTTCGGAATCTCTATCATTTATTTGTTAAATCCAAACATTTTTAGGATACTTGTGACGCATTATAAGACAACACCATGGTGACATATGTTGCCTAAATGGTCAAAACCAGCTGTCGCCAACCACTTTTTTATCAAATAAACACATATATTTCATCATTAGGTACAGATATTGTGTATTATTCTCCCAGAAAATGTTCGGTATATGAATTTGCTAGGAAATCACGTATTTGTTTGTTAGTATTTATCTATTAGTAGAACACTCTTCTGTCCCTCATACCTGTCTCCAAATATGCCTATGTTTCCGTAACAGATTTCTGTTTGGAACGCAGGTATGTACATTCCTTTTCAAAAGGTTAGTTTTAAAGAGATTTGAGTTGTAATAACATTATATTTAAGCAAAACAACAGAAATAATAGTTTATGGAATTCAACTGATGGAATAAAAATGCAATAAAGTCAAAATACGAAATGTCGTGTTTAAGAATCTATGCTTCCGTAACACTAATATTTCCAAAATAAGAGTTTCTTTAGTTAAAAAAACCTAAACCAAAGCAGTATGTGGTATATGATACATTAAAATGTAAATTTTCATTGTAATTTAGAATTACTTAGATTTTAAGGGTGAAACAACTGAATGCCACTATGCTTCCGTAACGTCTATGTTCCATAACGACACCTAGCACCATGATACAAACCTCTGAAAGAGAACAAATGTAATAAGTTAGTTTTTATTTTGATCTGATTTCCTGCGTTCTCTGAAAATTGCACCTGTTTACATTTCACCGAATCGGCATATGTTCAGTATTTCCGTTAAAAACAGGACTTTAAACCACTCATACTTTAATTTTCAGTACAAACAATTGTATTTAGTTGTGAAATATGCGCACACTATTGTTGATATAGTTTTAAATGACTGATGAAGTCATTGCATAGGTTTAATCAGCCTAGTGCGGTGCAAACATAGTTTTCTTGACCATGCAGAAAGACTGTTACGGATCATAGAAAAAAATACAGGAAAGCTCAAAGTTAATATAATGTGTATTTATTGTTAAATGTGGTACCGATTGTATTTGACATTGATACTTATCGCGAATATTTGTCAAAATGTTTGTATTTAAAGCATAGTCTTTTAATTTAGATTTTTTGGGTAGAAATTGTTACGGAAGCATAGACTCAGTAGGTTTCACCGGTCATGTATGGTGATTATTGATATTCATTCATATATTGATTTTTTTCATGATTTATAGGAATACCGCATAGGCAGAGAAACGTTTAGAAACAAACATTTGCTGAATAATTCTAATAGCAAATAAGTAGCAGCTGCTAAACCCGTCACGGAACATAGATTTTCTCAAAACAATTTGTGTTCACCTTAAATACTAATTAGAAGCAAATAAACAGAGACATATGAAATAATAGACTATAAAATCTTAATTCAAAGATGAGTTTTCCTTTTCTATACGAAGGACCTGATATACCATTTTATTAACCATAAGTTGTCGTTCTGCCATTCAACAACATTAAACCCGGCACTTTTTTGTCCATTTACTGAAGTTAGGTATGGCACTGTTAATTGCAAAAATACAGTTGTTGGAGACAACGACGACCAAAATAAGAAGGGTAGATCCACATCAAACTAAAAGTGAATGAGAAAATTGGAAAGGGTGGAATATGTGCCAACTAATGAGATTGCAGAATGTAAAAATGACTTTTGAAAGCATCACCAGAATGTGAAACAGATGCAAGCTGCCAAATATCAAACAATTCACCAAAATAGGTTATCTTAGACAAAACGAATGAATGAATATGAAAGTTAAAGTGTCCTTTGTCAAAGCCCAATGAATCTGGTGTTAGATGATATTCTTGGGCAAGTTCATTTTATTTTAAGTCCATGAAATCCACCAAATATGAATCTGACAAGTGATTTCTTCCCCGAAAATTATTCGCTCATTAACATTATCACCAGAACTTTCTCCTGAAAGTAAAAAAGAACTAACAGAGGGAGGGGGGGGGGGGGGGGTTAAAGAGTAGCAGTTGTCTTGATGCCTTCATCAAGGAATTTGAAACAGGTTAATCATTGCATGAGAAATTGTCTCGATTGTCTGGCATGCGAAATGATCAAGTAACATATAGATTGCGGATGAAGATACCCGATGGAGATATAGAGAATAGGGGAGACCGGGGCAAAATGAAACATGGGGCAAAATGAAACACATTAGATATCGTTGTTGTAACGCCAAGTTATGACCCAATAAAATCGAAAAACGCAGCGTTCTTCCTTTGCGCGGTATGGAAGAGAATATCTTTAAGAACAAACGCTAATAAAACGTTAATAAGCAGACAATTTACTTTCTATGCAATGTGAGTGATTTTTTACCATCCCGAAATTATTTTAATTAGTTCCGATTATATTATTGGTGGGACACAATGTCGTAGCCTAAATAGAAACGTTATATGTTGTGTTTATATTTAACAGAATGTTTAAAGTCTTATCTGACACGATATCACATGAATTAGGGTCAAATGTCATTCGGTATGGATGAGGCAAAATGGAACATAAGTGACGGGGCATATTGGAACAATGTTTCATTTTGCCCAATCACATTTTCAATTCCGGTAAAGTAAAAAATAAAAACAACTCCGGCATTTGCGTTCTGACGTTTTGTGCGTTTGATAGTAGCTATGTGTGATGTGCTTTCCATTTAAAAAATAACTAGATCTCCTAGCCAGAAACAAGCCGAGGCACTCTGTTGAGGTTCATATATGGTCACTAAGAGGATTTTTTACCTAGCGCGTCTTTAATTGATACGTTTTGGAGGCTACATAAACCATGTTCTTACCCCCAAACTATCGGAATCACTAACGTTATATATGACATGATATATGACGTTTTGTTACAATAAAGTTCTATTTTTACCGTGCATCATGTATGAATATTCTTTTCAGAAATCTACAACAAGCTACATGTATATGATACAGGAGCCTGATACTCAAAGTATATACTTCGTATATAACAATTAAGGGTTGTACGCAGTTTTAATGCGTTCTATTTGCGTTTTATTATGACACAATCGAATGAATGTTTGTTAGATGGAATTAATCATTTTATCAACATTGTCATATGGTCAGTGTCCCAACCAGATCAAACTTTGAGACAAAACGTGTAGAAACATGTTGATTTGTACTTTTCTTCCAGAACAGGGTGGATGATATCATTATATTTCAAACAGGTGATAAAACTCTTTAATTCTAAAACATGATATAGCCTATTCAAATAATTGCAGAAATCATTTATAAGTATCTGATTTGTCGATATTAATATTTTGTATTTGTGATATCGCCAGTCCTATATCATTGCTAAATATGAGAAATTCCATATTAGAATTGATGATAACACTTATTTGAACTATTGGTGTTATCACCAGTTCGTGTTGAAAGTATGATATCATTCCTTCTGACAGGTGATATCAATCATCCACTGGAATTCTTTATATGTAAAATCACTCATTTAATCCAGATTGATTATATCATTAGATGGAATACTTGATATCATATTTTCACTTGAGTGATATCACATACTCGATTGGATGGTTTCGTTCTATTCAGATTTGTATATATCCAGAGGCCTGTTGGTCCACAGCGGGCATTGACCAAATATGGTAATATCTTACGGAAAGTCACGGAAGGATACGGAGATCCGGGCAGACTCGGAACTTTTCGGAAACCATGTGCACTCTTTCTTTCGGAGGCGTATACCATTGATGAAAGGTCACTGAAATACTGCTCTGTGCATATCCTAACGCTATAAGCAGCTTTTCACATACTTGGTGTCTCAATTGATTGAAAAATTAACGATTTGTTGCATTTTTTTAAAATTTGAAATCATTTTTGCGCTTGTGAAGCACCATTTTCTTTCAATATCGTCGGCGTAATTTATTTCCGTCATACGTTTTCGCGAGTGTTATCGGTTTGCAGACGGAATTATTTTCGCGTGGTGTAGGCCCTGTTTGATTATTTTTGATAGAAATTATTGTTTAATCATGACGCAGTTTGGTCGTGTCGAGTATCCATTTCTATTTCCAGGTAGTGCCTTAGTCGCCGGTTAGCTCAGTTGGTAGAGCATCTGACTCGCAAGCAGGAGGTTACAGGTTTGAGCCCCGCATCCATCGGGAACATTATTTCCTCCTCATATTACATTTGGTGTTGTGAGTGTGTCACTAACCTAGGAATCCTAGAGCGTGAAGCAAAGACTGGGTTAGTCGAAAGAACCTGTGGTTGTTGCTATTAATTACTTTGAATATTATATTATAACGATAAGCAGATTTTCACCTACCAAGTGTCACAAAAGATAAAACAGATTAAAGATTTGTTGCATTTTTGATTTTTGAATTATTTTCTCGCTTTTGAACTACCATTGTCTTATAAAATCGTCGTCGTAAATTATATTCTGTCATACGTTCTCGTGAGTTATGCAGACGGAATTATTTTAATATTTTTTATAGATAGACTACAGATATACAGCCCCCTTTTCATACTGTTGCAGCCATGACGGCACAGGTGCATCCTCTACCAGTGCAGATACAGCATGATCTGACCTGAGGGACAGAGAAAGCCCCCAGAAGGGAGAGAAAGATATCAGATACAGGCATGTCCGGCGCTGGATGCGCCTAGCTCTTATTCTGAATAGACAGTCTGATTCTTTAATGTACCCAGTGTATAGCAACGATACACATCTTCATGGCACCTTTAACCGGTACTTATACAGTCCACACAGTCAGATATATTGGGAAATACTATGAATAGAATTTCTGAAATCTCTATAGCCCGGGCTGGGAAACGAACCCGGGACCTCTGGATTGACAGCTTAGCATGTTACCAGTGAGCTATCTCCGCTATATATATTTTCACGTGGTGTATTTATATTTGAGAGAAAAAATTATCTAGTTATGTCACAGTTTGTTGTTGTTGAGGAGTCATTTCTATTTTCAGGTAGTGCCCTATAGTTGCCTGTGATTCAAACGGACAGTGCACCACATGCAGTTGTTGTTGACAAATCTCAGGTTAGAATTTTGTAGACACTGCTCGCAAACAACGAAAACTTACTGATGCATGTTTAATGTTTATATTTTCTTTGTGATCAACACTAAAAGACAACTAGTTGCAGCCGTGGTTCAGTGATTAGGACATGTTGCCCAGATGACCTCCATGGTTGGATCCAGGTGGTGACTGACAGGTCATGTTTGTATACTGTTCATACTGTTCACAAGGCCACATGAATAAATCTATTCATGACATTTTTATTAACTTTTTTAGGGTTCTCAATAACAACAGGCTGCAGGCCCATTTAGCCGGTTAGAAATGTGTTTGGGCCGGTTAGGAATCTCAAAAGTTTATGAAATATTGCTAGAAAATGCCTGGACCCCCCATAGCAGGCCTGTTAGTCTAGCTTTTTGGGCCTGTTGACCACAAACTTGTTAAGAACCCTTTTCGGTCCTCATAATGAGGAGAAACTGTCACTTGCTTTTTGAAGCAGGCCGGGCCAGTGCTTATTAGTTGTTAAATCCAGGAAAACTGTTAGGGTGAACTGAAAACTGTATGTAACTGAAAAAATGTTGAAAAAGATTTGAACACTAAGAAGACTTTGTTACACTGACATAGTGCACATAATGAGTTGAATGAAAAATTTCTCGGTACAATTTTGTACATAGTGAAATAATATTCAAGTGATTGCTCAGTATTTTGATATTATAACATTCTTCTTCCAACATAATCATCTGTGGTTAGTCTGTGATTGTAATTGTACTACCCAGGAATAGAATATTGCAGAATGATTATTCATACATGTAGAAACCTTAGCCGATTGAGATAAAATTGTTTGTGTTTACTGGCATTGAAGTAACTGATCCTACATTAGTCAATGAATTTCATCCATCATTGTAACCCCAATTTTGTAACTGCAACCCACAGAATAAAAGCATATGGTGACTTGTTCAGAAGGGTGATGGTGTCAGAATTAGAACTCTTGATTGTAAAATGATTTAAGGTTGTCTACTGAAATTTCTAGCCTTTGGCCAACTGTATTTGCTCTTGAGTGAACCGTTTTTGGCCATATGTATGTTTAGAAAGGGCATAAATTTACTCGGGCTTTTATTCATATAAATCTAGGTGCCCGGAACACATGTGACAAGACAATGTTAAAAACCCTGCTGAAGTCAAGTTCGAATGAGGCCAACTACAAACAATGATGTACTCAACTCAGAATGTGTGTTCTATAGGTAATTTTTATTGAAATTTTCCCAAGAATGTTTTAAGTTATCATACGGTGAAGTGACACAATTAACCATCTTCCTATAATTATTTTTTTAAATTCTAAATTTGTGCTGAAGTCAATCAGTATTTAATGGTGCACAGTTTTGCATGTTAGGGATTTTATAAGCATGTCATGAAAATAAGATTCTTGCACTGACATAATTTTCAGGTAATTAAAAGTATTCTGTATATCAGCATATTTTGCCATATTTTCCGCCTTCATTGTTTTGCCGTTTTAAATCTAATTACCAATATTCATTGCATTAAGGCTTTCCAGTAGTTGTGCATTCCAACTTACTCATACTAGCATTTATGTAAGATGTCAGAATAACATTCCTGGCTTAATTTTGTTCCAATGCAGCAGATATATTAGGTCACAAAGAAGCAGGTTATAAGGCTTTGTTGAAAATTGAGGAATTATTTACCTTCTTTCAAGTGGAAATTTTCATCAAAATCTTTTCATGAATTACTGTCAAATAATTTGAATATTTTAGAATGTGTTTGTTGGGCTCTGTATTGCATGGGGAAATTATACTGCCATGTAATGTGATATTTGACTTTCTATTTCAATATACAGTCAAACCTGTGAACAAAGGTCACCCTTTGTGAAAACGAATCTGGTCTTTATTGACAGGTGAGCTTTATTTAGAGGTCAGTTCGTTTTAGATGATATGTTTTAAAAGAATTACCTTTACTCACAGGGTGACCTTTATTCAGAGGTGGCTGCTAACGCAGGTTTGACTAACATGAAATGTTAATCTAAGGAGAACCATAATGGAACTACTGATGTATTTCAGCATTTTTTGCAGTATTCAAATTTGTATAACATACAAATGAGTAAAAAGGTCAGTCATAATTAGAGCTTTTCTTAAAACAGTCTATCTGAATAGAATGAAACATTTCATAGCATATGATTAATGTCTGACAAGTACAATTTTGAACTAACAAATGTCCAAATTTGAAAATCATTCCAATATTATTATACCCCTCGGAAAACAAACTGCAAAAACACATACATTGCGTCAGTCCATCCTTAGTGCATGTCATTCCTTTTAGTTTCAACATTTTGCTTCAGAGATTTTAGCGAGAATTCATGTTGGCAGATGCAATCTGTGGCATAGGGTTCAGTGTTTGTAAAAAAAGTAGATAAAAGGTTTAGGAATTACCAAAAAAAACTTGATACATGTAAGTATTTACAAAAATGTATGATAGGAATCAGGTATTTTTTCAAAATAAATTAAAGCCAAAAATATTTTTTGTGTAAATGCTACCTCCTCACTGAAAAGACCCCTACCAAAGTTGTTTTGGCCTCTCAGGTAGATTATTTTTTAAATAAGAAATAGCATTCTGACATTTACTTTGGGTTCAATATAAAATTACCTTGTAAAAAATATTTTCTACCCATCTACCCACTGAAAATTCTCTGTGTAGGGTTAGTGCAAACCAACGTATTTTAAGGATGGCCTTTAAGGTTGAAGTTGTTGAAAGTGAATTGTATAAACTGTATACTGTTTGATAAGTAGGCCTAAGTGATGTTGTGGTAAATTGTTTTGTATATTTTTCATCATTTGACCCGTGATAGTCTTCATCTGAGTGGAACGCTACTGATACCAACGCCACAACAACATACAACAGCATCCATGAACGGCCCAAGTCAGAACATCATCAATATACAGTAATAGTTGATGAGGACTGACTAGCACTGGGGTGTGTCCAGATTCTTGTGGACAATAATGACTTACCACCAGTATGTAGATATTGTACAAGTTAAGGTAATCATTTTTATTTTCTATGAAGAGCCGCATACATTTTTACAAAAAAACTTCTTTTCCTTGGATATATGCATGAACTCACTGGTGATCAATATGTTGTATTCTGGAGGCTAGCAATCTATCAATAAGTCTAAATAGCCACATTTTTTCGGCATCATGAATTAGTATACTTTGTATAATAAAAAAATACTTGACTGAGGCACATACCCTTTATTTCAGGTGAAAATAGCGCCCCCAAAAATGTAATTCTGAAATTCATTCCAGCAAGGTAGACAGAAATTTGTAGTAATTTGAAAAATCGATGGGGAGTGCTATTTTAGTATGAAAGCTGTGAAAGGTATATTGCATATTTTACAACATTCTGTAATCATGGAGAATGGAATTGAACAAAACTATTATTGAATTGTGCTATTACATGTACATTGGTATATGATGTTTGTTTTGTTTTCTGGGTTTAACTACAATCTTTTATCCATACGGAGAAGTTGTTAATGTGAGACATTTTATAGTGCTGCCTTCACTGTGATATCTTGCTGTGGACACTGACATGATACCACACCAAGTCACATTATTACCAGGTCAACCTATCCTGGACTACCCTTATGTAGAGCGCTAGACTAGGGAACTTAATACCATTTTTTAAGATTTTGGTATTTCACAGCTTGGGATCGAACCTGCTACCTCCTGCTCCAGAGGAGAACACTCTTAAGGACAGAGCTGCTTGGAATGTTATGTTCTTAGTTCTTTATGAAATAATTTATTGCTGAATTATGTGTGTGTGCTGCTGGAATATTTGTACCTTTGTTAAAACCTTTGTTAATAAGTATTAAGTCATACTGTATGTTCCTGATTAAAGTTTCAGTTTGCAAGGAAAGTCAACTTAAGGTACTAGTTTTTGTCGCAGTTCAGCTCTCAAGTGTTGATAATTTTTTAAGCCCCGAGTAAGAAGGGTTATATTGTTTTGTTAATGTCAGTCGGTTTGTCTGTACGGTCTTCAAACTTCACATGTAGATTGGTCACATCAGGGTGTGGGGGCATCCTAGTTACTGACACTTCTTGTCTTTCTCGCGACTTTGTTTTACCCCTTTCCATTGCTATTTTAAAAACAGCATTGCAAACATATTTTTACATGAATTATTCAGGTTTGTTGAAAATCTCATTTACCTTTTATGATTGAGCAGGTTGTCATTTCTACTAATTATAAACATGTTAGCTTGTTTCAGCAATTTGTGCAGTGATTGTATTTTTAAATTACAGTAAGAAAAAATAATTACTTTGAACAACTTCAGAAGTGTTGAGCATAGGCAGGATTTTGTTGTTGTTGGCTTGAGTGAAGATGTGGCAGTAGAGATACCAGCAGCTAAAATGTTAGTTGCTTGTTTGGTAAGTATTTGTACTAAAATTACTTCAGTGTAAGACAATTTGGGCTTACACTGTGTAAACCCAAATTGTCTATTTCTCAAGAAATACAAAACCCTACCTAGTTGATGTCTACATAACATGGAGCATGGAGACATATTGTGTGCCTGTGTTGCTACCTGCACCCAAATGTATATTGGTTGAATTTGAGATTTGGTTAAAAATTTACTTAAAAAAAATTATTTAAAAAGCTAACCAGTGTCAAGATGGCTGCCCTTGTACCAAACACTGGATGTCCTCAACCACTCAGAGGAGTAACTGATGATCTTGACCGCTCTTATCTTATTTCACACACTTGGTTAAATCTTGCTGGAAATAATTTCTTATAAAATTAACCAAAGTTTTATGCAATCATTTTACCCAACTTCAACAAAAAATTTTAACCCATCATCAGATTTAACCCAGTGATTAAAATTAACCAATATTTATCACAATAGGGTGCTGATAGCTATAAGTAATGCCATTGTTAGTAATTGAAATTTTTGGTACTTCTAATTTTGATGCTTTGTGAATACTTTTCTACATTTGTCAATGAAATGATTTACATGTATTTCCATACACAAGCACAAGGTCCACAAAAAGTTCCCACTGACACTTATGTTGGAAGTAGTTATTGTCAGACCAAACTGAAATCAAAGTACTGAGAGTACTGTCGGGAACGAAGTTAAATCTGTCCTTAGAAATTAAAGGCCTGTCCCTGTAGAGAATTTGATGAGCAGTTCACAAAATGTTCTTGAGCTTATTCATGAGTAAGTAGTTCATGTTTTTATTCATGACCTACAAATTGGATAGTTGATTCATGAACTTTGTCTGATGAAGTTCATGAGCAAATGTTCAAGTACCGATTCTGGACTCCATGAATTGTTCATGAACTGATAATGTTCATTAATCGTTTATGTACTTTAGTTGATGAACAGTTTATGAAACTTAGGTTTATAAACTATTGATGAATTATTTTGGTGAACCTTGATTTAAATTTCATGATTGTTCATGAATTTTTCATGAACAGATGATATGCATGAATTGTTTATACACTTCAGTTGGTGAACAGTTCATGAAACTTAGGTTTATGAACAATTGATGAATTATTTTGATGAACCTTGATGAAAATTTCATGAATGTTCATGAACTGATGATGTTCATGAATTGTTTATGCACTTCAGTTGGTGAACAGTTCATGAAACTTAGGTTTATGAGCTATTGATGAATTGTTTTGATGAAAATTTTATGTATGTTCATGAATTTTTCATGGACTGATGATGTTCATGAACAGTTCATGAAGCTTCATTGCACTTCAGTTGGTGACAGTTCATGAAACTTAGGTTAATGAACTATTGATGAAATATTTTGATGAACCTTTGATGAATTTACATGAACAATTAATGAAACATCATGAACTGTTCATGAACATCATCAATTCATGAACAAATTCTCAACAGTCATGACATACAGTGACAAACTATTAGCTACTGCACATTTTGAAAAGCCACACAAATTCAGTGCCTGATCTGTATACAGTGAACTCTGTATAAACCATCTGTTGTACTCTACACTAGAGAGACAATCTAGTATTCTGGCACTTCTTTTGTGAATGTAACTATTTCCAGTATGTAGTGAATGAAAATTTTTTGTGGATGAAAACTGAATTATTATTCTTGTTAGTTTTGCAGTTTCAATTGCCTAACTATTTCCCATACTTTCAAGATCGACAAATTCCTGCAATATATCTCCAACTTATATCAAAACTGCTAAGTCTGCAGTGTATACTTATACAACAAGTGGTACTATTTTCCAATGCGGACAAGAGGCGTTTGTAAGTACAAATTGTGGTGGAAACCTTTAGGAACTTTGTCCCTAAAAATGTGTTTGTAATTGCTTTTCCAGAAGAAATGGTCACCACAGTCATTTATCTGTCAGTGCCTGAAGGAAGCCATTTGGAAGACAAGTAGAAGACCATGAGAAAATCTAGGAGAAACCGGGAAATTTGTGGGACTTGCAAATAGCAATTTCTTATAATTTTCTATTGTTTTTAAGGACCTAAATAGCGAATACAGACACCCTGTAGTAATCGCTCTGTCTGCCACATCCCTTGTCTGTGCCAGGACCTTTTTTTCCAAAAATTGGGAAGGAGCCATAACCTTTCATTTTAGAAAAATCAAGAGCAATTTTTGGTAAAATTGGGAGAAAATTAGACAACAGAATTAAAATATATTTTAAAGTGTTTGGTTAAGAAAACTCGTTATCGTAAATTATTTAACGAAAAAATGACTATGTAACATTTCAATAAATAATGCTAAATAATGTAAGTTTTATTCCCAGAACATGAGAAATAGATTTAGGGAGAATCATATTTAATCAAGTTGGGATTTTTTCAGCATTGTATTCTTGGGAATTTCTTTCACCAAATTGGGGAAAAAAGAGCCTTTTTGCAAATTTGAAGTCACCTGTATTATAGAAGGAAAAAGACCCTGGGGGATGTAACTTTGTCATTCCAGGATGGATTTCGAAAGTTCCTCGCATAAATGCTCACTATCATGAGTCAATGCGTCACCCAAAATGCACAGATCTGTAGTTCATACTTAGGTTTAAGGTTGGTATTTCCTTGTCAAGGTTTTAACATTGTCATTTCAATTATGGATTTGTAACTGAGGGTTAGCTTTTGTGATTGGTCTTTGTCCGTCGGCATGCGGCTTCAACTTTTGCCTTGTGAACACACTAGAGGCCACATGTTTAGTTAGATTTTCACAAAACTGGACCAAAATCTTGGACAAAATCAAAATGAGGTCATGGGTCAAATCCCATGAAAACCTTGTCAACTCTCTAATGGTTGTAATTTTGATTGGATCTTCATCAAACCTTATTAAAATGTTTATTTTAATGATTTCTTCAATGAGTTAAAACATAGGTCATCTAGGGTAAAAATTTGGGTCACTGGGTCAGATCCCGGGAAAACAATGTTATCACTCTTTTTGTTTGGATCTTCATCAATCTTGTCAGAATGCTTGTCTGTATGATATCTCGACAAAAATAAAAATTAAGTCACCAGGTCAAATCATTGTTAAACCTTAATAACTGTAGAGACAACATCGTTTATTAAATCCTGATGAAAGTTGCTCAATATATTTGTCTTAATGATTTCTTGGTCATGTTTGGCTATGACCTAGTTAAATGTTTAGAAAGAAGTTGCAATGATATGAAAGAAAGTCTTTACACAGGTGAGCAAAAAAAGGCCATCATAGCGCTCTTGTTAAAATATTGTGCACAATTATTCATTTATAAGTGGGAATGTCTCCTGTGCAAGATTCAGTTCCATACGTCCAAGGTCACACTTGAGATTAAAGGTAAAAAAATTGGTACTTTTTTTAGTTCCTGCTGAGTAACTTTGTCATCTTTGGGTGGATCTCTGAAATATTTGGCAGAAATGTTCACCAATATGTTATGTTGTTTCTTTCAAAAGGCCAATGTCCATACCTCCAAGGACAAGGTCAGTCGGTCCGTCAATCTGTAACCAAACTTTGTCTGGTCAAGAGAACTAAGCTCCTCAGATTTTATTTGGAGGCTGGTCATCTAATGTATATGACCTCTGTTGGTTTTGAGGTCAGTATGCCAAAGGGTCATTGCGAGTCTATTGCAGTATGCCTTCAGAGAATCCTGGAGGATAGCCAGGTGTACAATTCATACAGTTTTATGAGTCAGTGTATTTTCAGATATCAAAGATGTTGACACAACCATTATAAGGCTACTTTAGTCTAATGATGTTGAGCAGAATCCAGGGCTGATAATTAACATACTTGATTCTTTGTTTAATTGGCAGCACTGGCTACTGTACTTTATTACTGTACTATTTGTCCTAAGCTCCTCAGATTTTGTTTGGAAGTTTGTCATCACTTGTAAAAGACCCCTATTGATATTGTGTTTGACAGGTAAAAATTTGTTGTGATTAAGTAAGTCAAATTCATTTTGTTCTTTGATATGTTTATAATGTATTTATTCAAAATCTGGCGACATTGAGTTGGATGGCATCCAATGATACCCCTGTGTTGAGCAGATAATACTTTATACACCAATGTACAGGGCATCCTCTCCTATGTGTTCTGTAATTCCTATAAATATCTATATTTTAGGAAATAGTTAGATGGGTAAACAAAGAAAGTAGAATTTGAAGGAAAGCATGTATATAAGCTATAAAGATTACTTTAGACAGACTAGATATGTGTATGCTCATGAATACAGGTTGGGCAACCAGGACCACTCCAGCCATTGTTTGCTTTTGTATTTTTATGTAGGCATACCTGATAATCAGTTCAATGAACATTGACTGGATGAAATAGTTGCAAATACATTGAATGATTTACTGTTACCTATTTGGCCAATATTTTGTTCCTAAACATTGCATATTTATGTTATTCATTCCTATATTTTTGGTTAAGTGGATTTGGAGGATGCCCTGTGTTGTATAAAGGGGGACCAGAAACCATGCGTATATAAACCGATGTCAGTAGCCAATACATAACATGTATTGATAGTACCTTGACTTGATTTTAGTTGTATTTTAATGCCCGTGGCATCTTTGATGTCAGGGCATATAGTGATTGTCCTGTCCCTCCGTCCATACAAGGTTTAGTTGATTTTACCGTTTCGTCTAGCACCAATACCGCTTGCTAGAACGCTTTGATACTTATACAATTGTTGCGTATGATCATTCTCAATACACCCGTATTAACAAATCCCACTTTGACCTTGACTTAATTAGGACTTGGAATGATTCTGTACCAGATTAAGTTGATTTTACAGAACACCGCTTACTTGAACACTTGAATACTTACATGTATGCAGTTGTTGCTTATGACCATTCTCAATCCACCCATAATTATCAAACACCGACTTTGACCTTGACCTTGTTCAAATGGGCTATCGCTTCACAAGCATGCCACTGGGGGCATTTGTGTTTATTGAACGCTGCGTCATGTTTATTCTGTAGTATTGTTTCAGTTCCAAGCAAGAAGGCTAACAGAGATGATGGAGCCTGGTTGGATGATGGTTGATACTCTATAAATGATCTATACATTGTATTTCTATATCTTTCATGAAATATGTTATCAAATATATATTTGCTTATGAAATACTGTTGTTTTGTGTTAACAATCCTTGTTATTTCCCAAATCACGGAAGGTCCTTCAGTGATATTTGGCTCAGATGTCATTTGTCCTCCTCGTGAGACGGAATTGTCGGTTTCTTGTGGTAGGGCATGTTAATAGTGATCTCTGATTGCTAATACAAAATACAAACATAACAAGGCACAAAGTTTGAGAACAGCTGAAAACACCGTTTGGTTGCACCATACATACAGGCTTTCATAAAAAAAATTGACATAAGGTGTAGTCAGTAGAAAATATGTTCTTTCTGTTGTGTCGAACCCATGCAGCCAGGCACCAGAACACACATGGCCAACATTCTTGCTAGTTGTTTTAGAGAAATCATGTTTTCTAGCTCTGACGGGTATAGTGTCAGTGCTGTATACGAGCCCTGCTATTGTGCAGTCCTGTTTTATCAGTTTGGTTAATCACCGTGAGATACTGTTTCGTCGATAAGTCACAACGATAGTAGAATGTTCGAGTACTTAAAAAACGCAACTGATGCATAATACTCTATTTTGCTAATTAGCTTCCCACGTGCTATGTTTGTATTTTAATTTAGATAAGGCTAATCCACGTACAAACTACAGCCTAGCCATTCACGTCAACGCTGGTATGATTTATATAAACTGCTATGTTGATCCCTCGTTGCGTTTTTAAAGTCCTAAGTGTATATTCAACGGGAATATACTTACACATGTTGATATATATTGTGCAAACCATCTTTGTTTACAAGAACAGTATCTGCGAAAAGTGCAACTTAATGGTGACATGTACTAGTATATTAAGCCCCCGGACGTAAAACACGTATGGGCGGTTATGACAATAGCAATATAATAAATTCCGAAAACAATCAGGCGACATTGTCTGTAATTAAAACATTATCATACAGCGCAACATGTAATTCGAAGACATTCCAAAATGTAAATATGAAAGGCCTGACCTCAAGGCTATAAAACTTGAGAACAGTCTCTGAGCTCAATTCCATTCTCAAAGTTTTACGATTGAAAAGATGGAGATGACATATTTAGATCAATAATGTTGTCATGATAATGTATCAATAATATCATTATTGGCTGATCATAATTAATTTAGAGTCCTTTAAAGATATGATATGGAATTTGGGCTCGGAGACCGATCTCAAGTTTTATAACCTCAGGACCTGTACATCACAAACAACACGTACATCAATTGGCCAAGTTATTATAAAAATGAAGTACATGTAATTGAACATACAAATGTATTATCTGTATGACTCCCGGTGATCCACGGCTATTTATTACAGCCTGGTCAACACGGGATTGTGACAATGTTGCTTATATATATATTCTATAAAAAAATAACAAGTGAAATGTTTGAACTTCCGCAAAATATGTCCTTAGTTAGCTATTATCCTTCAATATAACACCGGACAGAAGAATAAACTGCAAGTTATCAAAATAAAATAGCAAATATTTCTTACATTATGACTGTCTATAGTTAATGTAGTAAAAAGTGCGAAGAACATTAATATTCTGCAAGCGATACATTGAAACTGCATGCAAAGATGCTGTATGGATACAGATGCCGCGCTATTCGTAATTTCCTATTATACAGGATTTGAATCCACGCATAGGCCTATATTTTTGTTATTGGATCTTGGCACTAAGTTACCTATATTAGTACATGAAACGGAAAAATATTGAAAAAGCGGCATTAAACCCAAATGATATAAATAATAACATTATTCACGTTACAGCCCTTCTTTGAATGATTGCATCTCAAAGATTAATGATGTTAACATTATGTCTGTATTACTGGCTAGTCAGTAAAGAAATGCCAATCAAAAGTGTCAGCAGTTGCGAAACCAAATTCAAACACATCCTGGCATACTACATCTTGACAAAGTCGACAAGGATTAGGTCGTCCATCGTTTCTACTTCTGTTACAGAATACATATACTCATACATGTACGCTGCGTACGCATTTAAAGATAGCTTCAATATTTTATTCGGGTGATAGTGCTCATAAGTATATTTGCAGCGTAAGTCTTCATAAAAAATGACATAAGGGCATCGAAAATTAAATTCTCTTTTATCAATCGACATATATACCTGCTAAATATTCTTTAGGCATGAAGGCCTTTGTTGGAATGTAAATACATTTTGTAATTGTATTGCTTGGGATTGGCCAAAAAATTCGATCGCATTTTCCTAGAATCGATTCCTATGACCAGCATATACATGTATAACTTTTGTACATCTGCATAAGGTGACATGAAATAAACAGTGTGGAACATATACATAACCATGCGTTTTTGTAACAAGATGTACCATGGTACCCAAACTTACTTTTGCGTGTTTTGGTAAGTAAGGCGCAGCTTGTTTTCACAGGGGTGATATAAAAAGCTTGTTTCCAAAACAATGCATACCAGTTCTGTACTAATTTCTGCTGGGCCAATACAACTGACTGTATAATTCAGTTGTAAGTGATATCTTTCTAATCCCCGTAACTTCTTCAAACAAAACATATTTTAGAACAATTTTTACCAACGAAAAAATATAAAACAAACAATTTACTATCCCTTTTTGTTTGTTAATAGAACGTTAAAACCAGTAAAACTTTTCTTATCCATAGTTTAATTTCAGAATTCGGTACATAAGTAAATAATATTGCTAGTGCTCAACTTTTTTCTTTCAAATTATATTACATGTATATCGTCGATACGATTTTTCTCTTCATTGTTATCGATAAATGTCAGTGTATGGTCAGTGTGTTAATTCTTAGCTGTTCTATAAAGAAATTCATTGTCTGTACGTGACTAGTTCAATAGATGGACACACTTATCTGTTGCTGCCACAGGTCGTCTATATCTTACCGACCAAAGTCCAGTCCATGATCCAAGTTAATGTCCGACTTAGAACAACGAGTTGTTATTGAGACACGCGGTGCTGTCTCGACAAGTTGTTCATTGAAATATTTTATCTACTTTGAAAGATTTGCAGATGTTCCTGGGAACTATTTAACCACAAATGATTTTCCAAGTAAATGTATGTATCATGATTTAAAGTTTTCATACATGCAGATGAAAATCTAAAAAACTGGCTGTTTATTGGTCAGTGTAGTATATATAATGACTTAATTATGATTTGAAATCGGTACTAGTCTTGCAAAGTCTGAACAAAATAAATTTAAATTTGGCTTCTGTAGCAGACGTTATATGCTTCAATGTTTACCCTTTGATAACAAACTACAACAAAATATCAAGTGAACACTGTAGACAAGGTGAGTTTTTATCAGATCAAAATGCTAACCAGTCTATTACTTCAGGTAGTTCAGAGTAAATGCTAGTTCCAGTGTTTCCCAGGACTGTCATCATAGAAAAAACAGCATTTTTTACCACTAAGTGTGGACCGGTGTGCTTGGATTTTTCTGTAGGTTTTAAACTTTCAGCTAACCAAACTTTTATCTTCTGGTACTAGTTATGATGATGTTCAACACTAGACACGTGTCCATAGGACAAATAGGTCCATTTGTTTTTTGTCATGGCATGGATAGGTTAAATTAGGACAAAAAATAGCCTAGTGTCAAATTCTGTACAAAATCTTATTATATGTTCTCTATTCATCGTATTTTGAAGAAAATATTAGTTATAAAGCTCAATTCTTGAAAGTGTTGCCATGGCAACAAAAACGAAATTTTCATTAGAAAAGAAGCTATTTTTCATCTATTGATTGGATGATACGTGATCAGTTTTGTTGTATACATGTATGTAATGAAAAAGCACATGGCTGATATTCATAAATGAATTATTAGGTTGCCATGGTAACATATTAGAATTAATTTAAAAAATCTCTTCTTTGAGTATTCTTTAAAAACACATGATAGACACACAAGTTTCATAAATGTATTTAAAGAAATGAACAACTTTAAATTTTAATGCTTTCACATTTTGCTTCCATGGCAACAGAATCATTCTTTAATATCAAGTTAAACTTGTAAATATGTGGTTTTAATGCTATTATAAATCTGTTCCACTATAGTTCCCTCTACTAGTGTAATATAGAACAACCAAGGTATAATGATTACTTATTTAAGCCGTATGCAAGTTATATCGGGCCTTGCATTAGATGTTCATCCTTGGCACTCGTGCTGCTCGAAGCCTGCCGGGTGTATCTGTATTGTAATACTGGTGTGAGGCGAACAGTGACCTAGGAATGCCCTAGTATGACAAACAATGATAAGTAGATGTATTGGTTCATATACCTTGAACCTCGATAGCTAAAATCATACTATCTAAAGGGTGAACAGTTATTGAGTCATAAATTTTGGTTGCTATGGTAACATATTACTGATAAATTTTAAAGTATTTTTGTGTTTTCATAAAAAAGTATGATATAAATAAGGAATGTCTGTTTTGTACTTCAAACAATCTGCTTTTATTTCACATACACAAAATACATGTATACAGTCAAAAAGGTCTTACCAAGTACAAAAGTTCACTTTGCAGTTTGCATTGATTCTGACAGTATCTTCAGTGTAAAGGTCAAGTACATAATTTTAACAATTCATATGATTGAAACACATAAGCATACATATGTAAACCAAGTACAAATATTAATCTGAATTGTTTTAATTTTGTATTTTACTGAACATACTGTAGTGAGATTCATGGAAATAGAAAACAATTTCCACATGTAATAACCAGACTATTGATTACACATGTTAATGGTTTCATCATAGCAGTATATTAAAATTCCTCTGATCATTTATGACTCAAAAACACTGAAAGATACATTTTTGACAGGTAAACAATTGAAAATATGATACAAAGACAGATAAATCATCAATGTAACAGTCAAGAAAAGTACTTAATGGAAAACATTTTGATTTACATAATAATTTCATTTTTTTGTATTATGCACACAGACGTAAAGAGTAATTAATCAGTTAAACATTCATCCTCTCAAACAAATTCTCAATAATAATAGGTCTTGTAGAGATTGTCATGATGAACCAAGATATGAAGTTTGATGATTGTAGGCGGTAGCCTTTTGATTTAATAGGCAAGGTTAAAATTTGGTACTGACAAACAAAGGGCCATAAATCTGCTAAAAATGATCGAATCACAAAACTCTGACATAACTGTGCTGGGGAACTTGGTGACAATAGTTCTGTCAACGTCTGGTAAAAATCCCTTCAGTTTAGGAAGGGTTTCAAACAAAAGAGTATTTCTTTCTATATTACATATGCACAAAATAAACAAAGGTCCATAATTCCTTAAAAGATTATCGAATCATAAAACCTTTACAACATGCATTGGGTATCTTGTGAATGTTTTATCAAAATCCCTTGAGAAAAGAAGGAATCAAAAAGTATTTCATTGTTACAATCGCACAAAATAAACAAAAGCCATAATTACATCAACAATGATCAAATCTCAAAACAATTTTGTGAAAGTTTCGTCAAAATCCCATGAAAAATGTAGGAGAAGTATCCTAAAAGAAATATAGGAATTTTTTTAAACACAATGACCCCATGACCTTTGACCTAAAAATGCACAGGTCCTGTAGAGGTTGTCATGAGGAACCTACATATGAAGTTTGATAAATGTAGGTGCAAGTGTTTTGATTTTATAGTCAAGGTTAAAGTTTGGTACAAACAGACCAAAAACAATATGCCCGATCTATCGATATGGGGGCAAAAAAATTATGAACAAATAAGAAAAGAAGTTTTTAAGAACTTAAATTTATATGTTTCTGTTCTATTTTTTTGTTAAGAATTGCCAGAGAAACTAAACATTTTTACAGAGCATACTTACTTACTTACTATTTTGCTTGACTGTCAAGACATGTAAGACATGTTGAAAGAAGCAAGTATGGATAATATAATTATTATATATGTACACAATTTCACACTTTCAAATACAGCTCATCAGACATTCCATCATGACACATTATATCCATTGCATATGAACATCAACATAAGGACTGAAACAGAAGTTGAAAAAAACTGCATGTAGTTTAGAAAAAAATCATTCTATAGACATAATTCAACTGAATATAAGATGTGTGAAGTGAAATTAGAAATGAAATATGAAAATGAATGGAAAGTCCAAACTCCCACTTCTGCAATAAAACTGAACCATGGAGATTATACAAGAGCAATATACTAAAACATCTTCAAGAGTCATGGCTCTTGCCCACTGCAATTCTTTTCAATAAGATGGATTAACATATGAAGTTTCATGTTGATAACTTGAATACTTTGTTTGAGTTATGGGCTCAATTTTTTCTAAGTTAAAAAGGGACATAACTCTGAAAATAATTTTGACTGTGTTATGGCATTTGTGCTACAGATGGTCCTTGTCTCATAAGCTAATATGCCAAAACTGAAATGAATATGTTTGATAGTTATTAAAATATTCTACTTAATAGCCAATTTGAACAAAAAAACTAAGCTAAAAAGGGACATAACTTAACTAGAACTATCACTAAAGGTGATGAATACCCCAAGCTGCCACCTTGACAGTTATTGTTACATTTTACAAAGGGAAATATAATGCATTTTCATTTTTTAATACCTGCAATTTGTTGCTTAGAAAAATCCTGACCAATTTCTAAATATTCATTATATAAAAAATACAAAGAGACATAACTCATTGAAATCTACTAAGACAAAACCTATTGTGGACATGCACAACTTGGCAAACAACTTATCACTTCTAAGAAATTTCACTGAATTCCTGCATGTAGTTGCTGAGAAATAGTTTGGACAAAATTTTCTAATTGTGCAAAACAAAGGGCCATAACTCAGTGAATATTAATCCAAACAAAACCTGGTTACTGCATGCACAAATTGAGATACTTTTTATAACTTCTGTGAAGTTTCATTGAATTCCAATGAACAGTTGCTGACATATTGTATATACACTGTATAAAAACAACTAAGGGCCATAACTAGGCACAACTAGGCTAACTACTCATCATTTCGGTGAAGTTTTATTGAATTCCTGTAGGTAGTTAATGAGTAATAGTCTAGTAAAAATTGCCTATTGTATATACTGTATAAAAAAACAAAGGGCTATTACTCAGTAGACATTAATCCAAACAAAAAATGCTTTAAGCATGCACAACTAGGTTTACTACTGATCACTTCTGTGAAGTTTCATTGAAATCCTTCAGTAGTTGCTGAGAAATTGTCCGGACTAAATATGCCTATTGTATATACTGTATAAAAAACAAAGGGCTATAACTCAGTGAAAATTAATCCAAACAAAAAATGCTTTAAGCATGCACAACTAGACCTACGTCTGATCACTTCTGTGAAGTTTCATCGAAATCCTGTAAGTAGTTGCTGAGAAATTGTCCGGACAAAATTGTGTCTACAGACGCACGGACCGACCATCAAGCGTGAATCCAATATAGCCCCTATATATTTCATATCTGGGGGTATAAAAATGTTGTTTTCAGAGTATTATTCCCTAGTATTCCAAGCTTTGTGTCAATAACTTTAATACTTCATTAGTAATGGCCTACATTAAAGTTTTTCCACAGACACAGAAGACACAGTGATCTCATTATCTGGACTTTTTCTTCAAATTTTACATGTAGCTTGTGTTGCTTGTCATTGAAGCCAGAATTCAGCATGAATTTCCATTAATTTAGATATGTATGAGCAGGACCACACAAGAAACATACTGACCAGTTTTTAATTAATTCCAATCACATGTTGTAGAAATGCATCAGTCAAATTTTGAACTAAAGGCATATATTTAAGAACTAGATTTGATTTTAATGGGTACCATGTACAACAAACAATGCCTGAGATATAAGTAAGAGTCATATACGTAGATGATACTAGATCTAAAAAGGTTAACACGTGGACTATGTTGTGTTTGAGGGATATGCAGAGAAAATTCATTAATATTACAACTTATTACAAATTATTGTATTTTCCATAAAGGCATAAAAGATAATACTGTAGAAGTAATTATTATGTGGTCTTTGGAACTGGAAACAAACTATTTTTTTTATTTTTAATTATTTAGGTATTCAATGGTCATATTCCTGAATGTGACATGTTAATGTCTCACAATATCAACACCAGATGCCTTGTTAACAAAATCACTTCTTACCTGTTGAAAACAATAGATGTCACATAATCTGATCTATTATAGGTAATCTAGTTGGCAGCAATAAAAATGTCTCAGCTTCAGATGATTTCAAAACACCAATGTCCACCTATAATATAAAGTACATTCATAGCAAGGGCTGTTTGTACAACATGTATGCTCCACTAAAAGCAGTCAAATAGTAATATCAAATGAAGAGTTTGTAATTTTTATTACAATAGATTTTTATACGTTTAATCTTAGCTGTTTTCTTTTCTAATCTCAAGCTCTTATGTAAATAGTCAATATGAGTCTTTATGACATTGAACTAATGCCCTCAAGTGAATATCATTCTTGACAGTCAGTGATCAGTGACCTACTTCTACAAAAATTGAAGATCCTAGGCCCAAGCAATGTGTTGTTACTAACTGGAAATTTTGTTATGCATGTTAAAGGACATTCCTTATTCATTTATATCTATTTTTATAGATTTTCTTTGGAAATGTAATTTTATAGTCAACAAAGCAGGAAGTTGCTCCTGGAATTCAGTGTTCTTTGTCTTAATATTTAAGACATCCACTTTCATGTTAATGTGTTTACTTTTGTTATACATGTATTTAACAAAATTTGATGTGGAATGTTATTTTGAATTCCTTTCACAAATTACAGTATTTATAAATAGAAGTATAAGTTCTGAAGTGTACAAAGAACAGACACACACACAGAAATACAATTATATCACACACAGACATTTTTATGAGTTTCTAACAAAGTCCTAGTTGGTAAGGATTAAATTACATTGATTAAAAGCTACTACATGTATAAACACATATTTCATGAGTGACTGCATACATTCTTTTTGTCTATAAAAACTGAAACCACATTGTCTCATTATCCAATACAACAGAATGTACTTTGGTGTTGAGATTTTTTTCTTTATGGGCTATTATGCATCAGAATAACTTGTAACAATTTAAAATTGCCAAATATGATATTACATCAAAAACATTTATGCGGTTACCTGTCTTAAAGGATTCTATCTGCAAGCTTCTGTCATCAGTCCATACTAGTAATCTGCTCACAAAATTTCTGATAAAACCACAAGCTGGAATGAAATTAAGTTTATAGTAACTGGAAAATGCACTCAGAATATTGGCATATTCTATATTTGAGATTTTTCAAGGATTTAGCAACAATTCAGTTACCTCAATGGCAACTTGTTGAATTACATTAAAACTTAACACTGTACTACCCTTTGGAAGATTATTAACAAAATACAGTATACTTTCATTTAAGTTATGGTACTAGTTAAATTTGGTTTAAGATTTGTATGTATGGGGATAGGAGAATTAATGGAATTATAATATCTGAGAGAAGTAGATCTGTTCTTAAAACATTGAAAGTAACATTGTTAGTATACTTTTAATGGTTTCCTGATCAAATATCTTGTTTTTAGTATCTAGACAGGTTCAACTATGATATTCTATGAAATTAAAAGAAAACAAGAGGGTCATGATGACCCTATATCGCTCACCTGAGTATTGTTACACTTTAGGATAATTTAATCAAAGTAAGTAATTACATGTATCTTAATCTACCCAAACTGTCAAGAGTCCAACTATCAATATGACTGAACTTTTGAATAAGTTGAACAAGTAGTTGTTAAATACAGTCAATTTTATCTAAGCTCTGGGCCGTCTAGTTTAATTAGAGATTTCTTAAAAAAGTTTTCCAATACACAATCAAGTGACCGCTGGGTGGGGTCAATTTGACCCACAGGGTCATACTTTTTATCAAATTGGTAGAGGTCCACTAACTAATGCTACATGTATGTCATGTTCTGGTTATTTTTGCCATGGCAACCAGAGTTCTGCATGAAATGAAATTAACTCAGCGGTTAAGGAGATGTTTTTAAAGAAATTGTTGGACTATCATATCATATGGACTAACTTGAGAACGATCTCTGAGCTCAAATCCTTTCTCAAAGTATTATGGTTGAAAATATACAGTTGATTAATGTTTAAAGACATTGAACAGCTACTATGTAAGTGACCCCCAAAAAATCCACATGAGGTCTTATCTCTTGTTGCCTCTTATCAGATTATCCTGTCTGGTCATGTCCTGTAGACTTGACATCAAGTCAAAAAGTAGGATCATTAATTTTATGACTAAATTCCTGTTGTTTTTTTAAGCATAGAGTAACTAATTATGTAAACAGAAGCTAGTCTATCAATGACCCTGTCTGTTTTATTACCCCCTACTGTGGAAATACGGGTTTTGCTGATCCATAAGTCATATGCCTCACATTCCTGTAATGCCTTTAAATACATTCAGATCAATTATGCTGTCAGGCTATTATATCAATAATATCAATATTGTCTGAGCGTTATCAACTTAAAATCATTAAAAGACAAGATATGAGATTTTGGCTCTGAGGACGATCTAAGTTTTATTACCTTGGGACATGTTGTTTTACTTATAGCCAGTTTCATCAGTATTTGAGCTAAAATTCAGCTGAAATCAAAGCTTTCATAAATGAAGGGACATTTAATAAGAGAGGTAGGAGGTGTAATATGTGTAAGATTGAGGGGCAGAGCTGTGCTTCAGCAGCAGCAGGCCATGTACTATGTATAGCTATATTGTTGGTGCATAATTCTTAGACAGGCAACATTTTTTGGCTAACTGAAAAAAAAGACAAAATTTGCCTATAGTGAGCAACTTTTTTGCCCAAGTGTCCAATGTGAGAGACCCATGCCTATGTTTTTGAATGTGGTCATACCTGATCAATGTCTGTTGTTGTGGAGCATGGAGATGTAATGTCCATACTGAGAAGCAGAGATCTTGTAAATTGGCTTTATTCCACAGTGAGATCATGCAGTTTTGTCTTGGAAACCTGAAGAGCAGTTGAACAAGAACCTACTCATGATTACTTATAGTTATACAAGGTATAATGTTGGATTTGTTAAAAAATTGGGAATTTTCTTAAATATGCTGGAATTAAAATTTGAATGACGCATTTGTAATGCTAGTATTAATATTTCAAACACAATACACCAGCCTATTATTATATATATTATATTATCTTCTTTATACTCAGTATTATATAAAAACTAATATGAGGTTCATGAAACTTGAGTAAAAGTCAATCTCAGACGACTCAGTCAAAACTTTCAACTCAATCAATGGGTAATCAAACTTCTACAGGTGTTATTGTTTCTGTCCAAGTGGACATTTGCAAGTAGTAGATTTGACTGGCCAATTCATGACAAGTTGAGTCTCAGCATGTATTCATGAAACAGCAACCAAACAGATATAAGAAATATAGGCCGGGGAAGTTGAGAGGACAAGCTCCAAAAGTAAAATTTTAACTAAGGGCTATAACTCCGGTATAAATGATCAAATGTAAGAAGGTAGAGAATTTCTGCTACAGCATCATTCTGTGCAAGTTTGGTGAAAACCGCACAAGAAATGTAGGATGAGTTGAGAGGACCAGCAAAGTAGGATGAATGGGCAAACAGACAGACAGTGCAACTGCTATAGGTCATAATAGGAATAAAACAAAGGGCAGTAACTCCACAATAGTGATGCAAGCAGTGCCAATGCTTGTCTGTTCACTGCCAGTGAGATCTATCTAACTATGAAGTTTCAGTTAATACAGATTTGGATTTCTAAAAATTCAGCTGAAGCACTTTATAAATTAAAATGAATATAGTTCATCAGTAACATATGACTTACCTCTAGAGCTACCTGTATGTATGTTTAAGGTTGAGTGTGATGATAACCTCTGAACAAATGACTTCACATCAACAGGGGATCATCTGTTTGGCTACACCAACCACAACCGAACAGCTCTCTAGATTTTTAATGGAAAAACTTATGTTAAAGCTATTTGTTCATTTTGTTACATGACCAACCAACAGCAGTTTTAAAGACCTGTTTTGTAACAACTTACCTTGAACTTTGACTCTGATCTTAAGGAATGAACCCTGTTTCATGTATATGCTTTTTTGATGTATTGAACTATTACAGGTACAAGTTTATTTTTGAGGCGAACTCCCAATGTCTGCCAAATCAATATCCTTCCACCAGTAACATCAAGAATAATAATTAATTTAACATCCAAAATTAAAAGCTACTTTACCTGACACCAGTAACTGTTTGTTTCTTTTTGGTTTATCAAAACTGCAACCTCAGTATCTCATGATCTGAATTTTGATACAGCAGAATGTTCCTTGGTATGATAATATCCTTGCCTGAAATACATGTATTTTGATATATTTTCCTGACCTAACATGGTGCTGCAAACAATGTATCTTTACTATCACTTTTTTTCTTAATTCATAAAACTCCAAGAATTTAGCTGCACTAGTCATATTGACATGATTAATTCAGTCAGTTTACACTTTTTATGTGTTTTATTCACTTTGTATAAAATAATAATAAACACCTTCCACAAAAAACAAATGCACGAGTATTGTCACAAGACAGCAGGGCTACAATTATTATCACCACATTAATGTGCACATCAGGTCAACATACTTTCAAGCAACCTTTATAGGGATGATTCACTCATCATTAGCTTTGATTAAGATAAGTGACAGCAATACTAAACTATTCTATCACTAAAGGTGATTAATTCACCCACCTACTGCCTTGTCACAGTATCTAGAGCTTTTGAAGTATAAGCCTTTCTCACATATACCATAAGGAAAATGGTACATAGAGCCTGAATGGGTCCCCAGGATGAGCTTTAGCCGTGGTTAGAGCATTGGATTGTCATCTAGACGGCCAGGGTTTGATCCACAGTAGCGGTATGTCATGTCCTTCCATGACATGTGGAAGGACAAGTTTTCAGTATGCAGGAAAAATGGGTACATCAAAAGACTGCTGTACATATCAGTAACTGAAATATAGTTAAGCAGTGTTAAACCCCAATACAAGTTTAGCGGATCTGGACGTTGGGCTACAAAAAAAAATTGTAAAATGGTGCTTTTCTGGTATTTCAATATGCATTAATTTTCCACAACTGACTGACTGGGGCAGGTGCCTGGATTGCTTCTGGAGAGTTCTACCAGTAAATCTGCTTCTGCAAAAAGGATAATAATTAATATTCAAAGTCATTCACCTGTTTAAAATTATTATCTGTCCCAGCTTCCATCATAAGTCCATCCAGCACTTTACCCACACAAATCTCATTAACTACAGCCTGGAATATAATTACATCAAATGGCAGTTATTGGAGATGTGCAAAGAATATTTTCCCAGGGAGTTGTCGATATATGCCCACTTTGTTATTTCAATGTACCAAAAGATCTGAGCTTAAAATAGAAATAGAGCTTGAAATAGCAGACATAAGCTTTTTTGGGATAAATTTCTGACCGGAAACCAATTTAGGGAATGAAATTTCAAGTAAACAGGAAATTCGGAGAAAATTACATGATTACAAAGACATTTTCAGAGGGGAGGTGCCTTTAACAAACTATGTCTGTATAATACAGACAGCCCCTGTGTGTAGCCTCTGGGAATGGGATAATGTTTTTTTTCCTTCTACAAAAGGCTGTTAACATAGGTCTTCCACTCAAGAAAACTCTTTATAATCATGCAATTTTCCCTAAACTTCAATTTATATAAAGTTTTTCCTTCCCCTTTTGCAAAAAGTATGTGTTATTTCCCCCAAAGGACATGGTCCCTTCCCCTACCAGTGAAAAAGCCTTGAATGGGATGTGCAACAAACCATGGGTGGTCTAGAAGATCATGATCTGACGTGCAACTGCAACAAAGACGTTCCAAGCTGAGTCTGCTGACCATTGCTGTAACATATTGTATATCCCTTGGTCATGTCTGTCCAGTTG
Organism: Lutraria lutraria; assembly: GCA_964023205.1. Classification (NCBI taxonomy): domain Eukaryota; kingdom Metazoa; phylum Mollusca; class Bivalvia; order Venerida; family Mactridae; genus Lutraria; species Lutraria lutraria. The sequence goes on from OZ026842.1 coordinate 1,026,685, forward strand.
TCGTTGGACCTTTTCCTGCTGGTTGATGTCTTAATTCAGCCTTGTATACCGTATAGATCTATTGATACAGATGTGTAGAAGAAATTGTTTTACTATACTTAATTGTTTTTCCCTTCTTTATATCTTTTCAGGTACAACCTAGTTTTAGAGAGCTTTTTTCATAAACTAAATTAATTCAAGGACTGACCTATCCGAGTACTGGTCACTTAAGAAAAGAATATGTATATATATACATTTGTCATACTCAATTAAAACAACACACACTGGCAGAAATAATATATTAATAACCTTTGTGACATCAATCAATGAAAGGGTAATATATGGTTAATGTATCTAGGCCTAATGATTCTTCGACTAATTTGTTTAGAAGCGCCACACAACGCTGACGACCTTGACCTATCCCAACGTCACAAAACTTAGTTAGGCCTATACCAGAATAAAAGTAATATAAGCCCATCTAAGATTCTTAACAGTCACACCTGAGATCAAAAAGACGATTACTAGACAAACGGCTGGTGTTTTGAAACAGTCATTATTTCAAGAATAATATCGATGAGTCTGAATCGACTGACCTATATTCCGCCTCCAGTTCAATCGAACTCGTTTTCAAACTAATTAAGACTCAAACTGACAAACAATTGTGTGCAATCAAGTTTTTTTCAATCTTCGCAATGCCTAACAATCATGTTCGACGCATTTACTTACTGCGTTTTCCAGCATACACCTTTGCTTTTAGAAGTTAAATATAAGCTTCCAGAATCCAACATGGCGACCATCTGATATTTTCCAGACCTCTTCGGTAATCTCCGCTCGGCAGCATCACCACGCATGCGCACTTATGTTAGTATATCCAAATATGGTATGTGCCCGCCATGGACCATCGTTCTAGTGTATCACAACGTGGCATTACATGATACTAAAAGGTGCCCCGCAATTCGTAACAGTACGAAAAAAAATGATGAAATGTATGCTTTGGGTAAAATATAACTATGAGAGTGATTGTTCCGTTTTGCCCCAGGTGATGTTTCATTTTGTCCCTTCTATGGGGCAAAATGAAACATTTTACTACAACTAACTTGTCCCTTAATATGGGCCCAATTAAAAGAAATATGCATACTTAACAAATATATATTATGACGTGCGATAAATGTACGTTATACACATGCAAAAGGTTTCCCGAACAGATAACGCACGAATGAGAACTACTGAGTTTTGTAAAAAAATGTTTCATTTTGCCCCGGTCTCCCCTACATGGTTGGTGCCGGAGATGGAGAAGGTTTATCCGGTGAGTGAGAAAGCGTATCTTGGCGAGCTTTAGCGTGCGATAAATGTACGTTATACACATGCAAAAGGTTTCCCGAACAGATAACGCACGAATGAGAACTACTGAGTTTTGTAAAAAAATGTTTCATTTTGCCCCGGTCTCCCCTACATGGTTGGTGCCGGAGATGGAGAAGGTTTATCCGGTGAGTGAGAAAGCGTATCTTGGCGAGCTTTAGCGAGCCAAGATTCGCTTTCGCAGCGAACCGGATAAACCTTCTATCTATCTCCGACACCAACCATGTATTCGATTTATCCTGCTATTCTCATTAAGTTTACCACAACATTACATTTTTTACTGAAATCCGTTCTTTTTCGCTAAATTATATGTGATGTAACGTGCACTAATTTATTTTCGTTTGTGACGTCACTTATGACGTCACACGGAGCTTTACATCCTTTAAAATGGAAACAACGCATTTAAAGGTTTAATATTTAATACTCAAAATAGCATTAATGCAGTTCACATTATGACAACAAGTATAAAAATCTCTATTTTAGCTTTAACAGAGCGTGGGAATCTTTAAAATGATTTGTATTTTAATCACGTGACGCACTGACGGGAGATAGATAAGTTTACCCTGCAGGGCTATCTCCTGCACCTAATGAGCGGGATAGCGGGATAAAAAGGAAAGTGGTGGTAGGGAAAGTTCTTAATTATGAGTTCACCAAAACAGTAGTTGCCAAATATAAAAAATCAGCCCTTGTAGGCAACCATCAAACAGAAGTGTGCAAACTCAGAGAACATGTACCAGAAACAGATTAGTGGATTTTGATACATGGTTGTACATTATTGAATTCTAGATTGTGTTGCCTATGTGCATTAATTGGATGTATAGATATGTTGAAATGTTCTGGCATCATCTTTGTTACATTGAAATGATGGACAAAACATGTTCTTCTGTTCTCTTGTTTCGTTAGCGTGTTCATTTTATTAATGAGTGTTCCATTTAAGTCTACCCTCAAAGTAATCAGGGAAATTATCTATGCTCCGTAACAAACCAGCCATTGACTTATTAAATATATATCATAATTGCGATGTTTCATATAAGAACGTATAATTGCCTTTATTTGAAGACTCTTATCTCACTACTTTCAGCTTGAGAAGAATTGCTTTAATTGTCGAAAAGGTTTCAGTTAAATCATAAAGGTGTATAATAGCTTTTACAAATTAAAGAAAACACGAAACAATAGATATTTTCATGTATACATTCACTTAAAACAAATGGTCCTAATCATCCATATGAATCGTTTTTTGGTCTTACTGTTCATCCTGTTATGTAAAATGACGCCAAAGTCAATAAAACATAATGTTATATCTATGAAAAATATTTAAAAAGTTCAATAAAGTCATGATATATGCTCCGTAACTGCAATAAAATAAGAGCATTTTTAAATGCCGGTATCCCATTTGTGGTACACATGGTGTGAGTAATATTTTAAAACAGAGTTGCAGATGTATAGAACATAATTTTAACAACTTAATACTGTCCCATAATTGAAGTTCAAATTTTGCCATTTTGCATTTTGAATCTGAGTCAATTTTTGAAGAATGGCTGATAGGCATATAAAGGAAAATTTTAAAAATCTTATTGGCCGAAACCACAATGCCTATAGCCTAGATATTTTGTATGTAGCATTATTTAGTGGACCTTTAAAAAGTTTGTTCAAATTATTGCCCTGTGATTAAAAATGGCCCTGCCCTGGGGTTTCCTCTAATCTATTTAGGAAAATTAAAAAAATCTTCTTGTCCGAAACCACAAGACCTAAAGCTAAGATATTTGGCATGTAGCATTGTCTAGCGGACCTCTACCAAGTCTGTTTAAAGTATGACCCCAGGGTGAAAATTAGCCCGCCCTGGGGTTCGCATGATTTATATAGGCTTCTTGTCCAAAACCTTATAAGGCCTAGAGCTTACATATTTTGTATGTAGCATTGTCTGGTGGACATCTACCAATCTACCAAGTTTGTTCAAATTATTGCCACAGGGCAAAATTAGCCCCACCCCCGGGTCACTTAATTTTACAAAGGCTCGTGATAATTTTCCATAAAAGTATTTTTATCTGGTGAGCGATATAGGGCCATCATGGCCCTCTTGTATCTCATTTCTTAATGTTTTCATGCTGAGGTAATTCAGTGTTTAACATGTCAATTTTATGTTATACTGATAATTTATATTATATGAAAAAAAAACAAGATAACCTTAATTATTCGAGTATAATTATAATATAAAAATGTGCATACATTACTTTTATTATAAAAATATAATGAGTGATAATATGGAGGAATTTCTTGTGTATTAAGTCATACTAAATTGAACATAATACCGTACATACATACATGTGACAACGACAGTAATTTGTATACGCATGTACTTATGCAACTATGTACATTGTATTAAGTACCATTTATATACATATATAGAATGTCATTTATACACAAATATTTATACACTGATGTCCCCACTCTATTATTCTGGTAAAGGTACACTATGTGTGACATAAAAATTTGCATGTAACATGTAATACCAAAATAAAAAGGGCAGATAATTCCAGAGTCTTCAGCCTTTGATAAAACCCTTTATGCACCAATTTGTATGCGGATAAACATTCCCGTGTGATTTCATAACTCTGTACCTAATCCTTAAGAGTCTTCAGCCTTGGAATAAACGTTCAATGTATCCCTCTGAATATAAACCACTGTCTCCGTGATTGAGTGGAAAAGGTCGCTGACTTCATATCACTGTAACCTCTCACTGATAGAGGGTTGTGGGTTCGAGCCCCTCTGTACTGGGAGTCTAGTACTGGTTCTTCCCAGGAAAGATGATTAGGTGAACTGTTCGCCTCTGACTGTTAAAAAAGGCGTAAAATTCAAATGAAAAAACAATCGGGATTAAATCCATCCATGTATCTCTCAGTACTAACATTCAATGTATCCCTCAGAATTTACCATCAATGTATCCCTCAGAATAAACTATCAATATATCCCTCAGAATAAACTATCAATGTATCCCTCAGAATTTACCATCAATGTATCCCTCAGAATTTACTATCAATGTATCCCTCAGAATAAACTATCAATATATCCCTCAGAATAAACTATCAATATATCCCTCAGAATTTACCATCAATATATCCCTCAGAATTTACCATCAATGTATCCCTCCGAATAAACTATCAATGTATCCCTCAGAATTTACTATCACTGTATCCCTCAGAATTTACCATCAATGTATCCCTCAGAATAAACTATCAATGTATCCCTCAGAATTTACCAGCAATGTATCCCTCCGAATAAACTATCAATGTATCCCTCAGAATTTACCAGCAATGTATCCCTCAGAATAAACCATCAATATATCCCTCAGAATTTACCATCAATGTATCCCTCCGAATAAACTATCAATATATCCCTCCGAATAAACTATCAATATATCCCTCAGAATAAACTATCAATATATCCCTCAGAATTTACCATCAATATATCCCTCAGAATTTACCATCAATGTATCCCTCCGAATAAACTATCAATGTATCCCTCAGAATTTACTATCACTGTATCCCTCAGAATTTACCATCAATGTATCCCTCAGAATAAACTATTAATGTATCCCTCAGAATTTACCATCAATGTATCCCTCAGAATAAACTATCAATGTATCCCTCAGAATTTACTATCACCGTATCCCTCAGAATTTACCATCAATGTATCCCTCAGAATAAACTATCAATGTATCCCTCAGAATTTACCAGCAATGTATCCCTCAGAATAAACTATCAATGTATCCCTCAGAATTTACCAGCAATGTATCCCTCAGAATAAACTATCAATGTATCCCTCAGAATTTACCAGCAATGTATCCCTCAGAATAAACTATCAATGTATCCCTCAGAATTTACCAGCAATGTATCCCTCAGAATAAACTATCAATGTATCCCTCAGAATTTACCAGCAATGTATCCCTCAGAATTTACTATCACTGTATCCCTCAGAATAAACTATCACTGTATCCCTCCGAATAAACTATCAATGTATCCCTCAGAATAAACTATCACTGTATCCCTCAGAATTTACCAGCAATGTATCCCTCAGAATTTACTATCACTGTATCCCTCAGAATTTACCATCAATGTATCCCTCAGAATAAACTATCAATGTATCCCTCAGAATTTACCATCAATGTATCCCTCAGAATAAACTATCACTGTATCCCTCAGAATTTACTATCACTGTATCCCTCAGAATTTACTATCAATGTATCCCTCAGAATAAACTATCAATGTATCCCTCAGAATTTACCATCAATGTATCCCTCAGAATAAACTATCACTGTATCCCTCAGAATAAACTATCAATGTATCCCTCAGAATTTACTATCACTGTATCCCTCAGAATTTACCATCAATGTATCCCTCAGAATAAACTATCACTGTATCCCTCAGAATTTTACCATCAATGTATCCCTCAGAATAAACTATCAATGTATCCCTCAGAATTTACCATCAATGTATCCCTCCGAATAAACTATCAATGTATCCCTCAGAATTTACTATCACTGTATCCCTCAGAATTTACCATCAATGTATCCCTCAGAATAAACTATCAATGTATCCCTCAGAATAAACTATCAATGTATCCCTCAGAATTAACTATCAATGTATCCCTCAGAATAAACTATCAATGTATCCCTCAGAATTTACCATCAGTATCCCTCCCTGAGAATTAACTATCAATGTATCCCTTCGAATAAACTATCAATGTATCCCTCAGAATTAACCATCAGTATCCCTCCCTGAGAATTAACTATCAATATATCCCTCAGAATTTGCCAGCAGTGTATCCCTCAGTACTAACATTCAATATATCCCTCAGAATTAACCATCAATGTATTTCTCAGTACTAACATTCAATATATCCCTCAGAATTAACTATCAATGTATCCCTCAGTACTAACATTCAATATATCCCTCAGAATTAACCATCATTGTATTTCTCAGTACTAACATTCAATATATCCCTCAGAATTAACCATCAATGTATCCCTCAGTACCAACATTCAATATATCCCTCAGAATTAACTATCAATGTATCCCTCAGTACTAACATTCAATATATCCCTCAGAATTAACCATCAATGTATCCCTCAGTACCAACATTCAATATATCCCTCAGAATTAACTATCAATGTATCCCTCAGTACTAACATTCAATATATCCCTCAGAATTAACCATCAATGTATCCCTCAGTACTAACATTCAATATATCCCTCAGAATTAACCATCAATGTATTTCTCAGAATTAACTATCAATGTATCCCTCAGTACTAACATTCAATATATCCCTCAGAATTAACCATCAATGTATCCCTCAGTACTAACATTCAATATATCCCTCAGAATTAACCATCAATGTATTTCTCAGAATTAACTATCAATGTATCCCTCAGAATTAACTATCAATGTATCCCTCAGTACTAACATTCAATATATCCCTCAGAATTAACCATCAATGTATCCCTCAGTACTAACATTCAATATATTCCTCAGAATTAACCATCAATGTATTTCTCAGAATTAACTATCAATGCATCCCTCAGAATTAACTATCAATGTATCCCTCAGTACTAACATTCAATATATCCCTCAGAATTAACCATCAATGTATCCCTCAGTACTAACATTCAATATATCCCTCAGAATTAACCATCAATGTATCCCTCAGTACTAACATTCAATATATTCCTCAGAATTAACCATCAATGTATCCCTCAGTACTTACATTAAATATATCCCTAAGAATTAACCATCAATGTATTTCTCAGAATTAACTATCAATGTATCCCTCAGAATTGACTATCAATGATCTCTTATCTTGCGTTCTAACTTATTATTGGTTTGTTTGATAGATTTTCATCTAATGATGGTTTATTTAATTTCCGTGTAACTTTATGAACTTGATTGGCGAAAGATGAAAAATAAAAGACATTTTATTCTGGATTCAAAAATCAATGTATAAATGATTGATATATTGCTATGGTTCAATGTAAGTCTTTAGTTGGTTGTTTACTGTACTCATTAAAGCTAAATACAAAGCTACGGGTGTATACAGTTCAACCTCTCCAGAGCGGCCCTCTAATGAGCAACAACCTTCATGCAACAACATGATATTTTCACACTTCACGATTTATTTTTTCAATTTAATCTCTCAAGAGCAACATCATCTGAACAGCAACATAATTTGTGTTACTCCCAAAGGGTGTTGCTTTGGAGAGGTTGTACTGTATATCTATAAATGTTTAGGTGTGACTCAAAATATGAAGTATTTCCGTTATACCTGTCCACAGAGGATAAATGAAACAAGAAATGTCTTTAAAATGACAGTCGCGAAGTTCCTTTTATGTTATTAACACTGTTAAAACCAAAAGTATGTTTTTTATTAAATTCCTAAATTGCCGTTATAGTACCGTGTGAACACCACTTATCAGCTAGCAGTCCAATTAGGTCACACATTGAAATGTTGCTATTAGGTCAGCTAAAACAATTACGCATTTAGTCATATCTACTGTATATTAATTCAAATTAATGTAAAATGTTTGTCAAGAACGTTATATAACTTCATTTCGACCGCATAAGAATATTCATTTCACGCGGTTCGATAGTATAGCGTGAAATATTTGTCTTTCCGCGTTGCATATTATTAAGGGTGTTTTATACAGAAGTGCACGAAAATCTCGTGCGCGTAATGTTTAAAACTGTGGAATGATGTGTAATTGGTCATTCTACCGGATAGCTATTCACAAGTTCAATTTCAGTTATATTGTCAGAAATAATTTCGGTTATCATGATTATGTATATTTTTGTATAATTACTATACTGTCGAACTTTCATATCGCATTTGTAAAGAGTGTGGCCCCATATGCTCTGCAATCTGAAATTTGACATGGTGTACAGGTTTCCAGAGAAATTTTTCCCTACAGGGTTTTGATCTCTGGTTGTTCCTGGGCGATTCAGTTTGCACACTAAGGCTTTTCAATGATACGACTGTGTTATGTACTCGTATACCATGATTGATACCATTGTACATGTACAAACATTCTATGTTCAATTCATTTGCTGATTTCGTGGTCGCCAAATAAACACCGCACAGTCCGGTATTGCAAATAAGTGAAGTTGTTTGTGTTTGTTTGTAATTTACAAGTAATGGTAAAGCAAAGACTATAGTTTCGTAAAATTTTACAACCACAAGAAGTACACATTAAACAATTGCAGACTCGCTATAAGTTTGCATGACCTTAATTTTTTCTACACTTGTAGATTTCATACAATGGAAGGATGAGTTTCCTCTGAATCATCCAATAGAATGAGGAATTTCTTCTGAATACGTTATGCAAAGAAATATAGGTCAAAAGTGAGCTTAGACATCTTCGCGAAAAAATCAGGCTACGCTTGGACTCCTATTGATCAAATCTACTTTGGTTGTAGAGTCATCTCTGGGAGGAAAGTTACTTGTACCAAGGACTTATATACATACATGGATTCGCAACTTCCGTATTAACAGTTTAAAGTAATCAAATCCCGCGATAATAAGACGTGAATCAACGGGAATACAAGCTATTGTTTACAAAAGCGAAAATACGAAAAAATCCGTGATATCCGAATGATAATAACAGCGAAAATATCCGTGGTATTCCGAATGTTTAATCTCGGAGTCGAAAGGATTATAATAGATGTCCGCCATCTTGGAATTTAAATGTTCGACTGATGCCTTTTTCGATGCTTATACTTAGACTTTGTGGATTATACATGTATCTCAATATCTTTAAGGAATTTGTTGCATCCTTTACCAATTTCCCGTGCCCAATTGCCAGAGTTTTATAACTATAATCAAATTCGTAAACACCCAAATACAGCTGTCGGACATTGCCGAGTATATAGCAATGCATTGTGGGATCGCCGAACGATATCGTTTGATCTATTTTTAGCAGTTGCGAATCCATGTATGTATATAAGTCCTTGCTTGTACACTGTCCGTGTATCTCTTTTTAGCTCACATGTCACAAAGTGACAAAGTGAGCTATTAGGATCACTCTCCGTCCGGCGTCGTGCGTCGTCAAACTTTATGTTGTGACCACACCAGGGGCCACATTTTTAGCTCAATTTTAGCAAAACTGGGTCAGAACGTTAATATCAACAAAATCTCGGACGAGTTCGATATTGGGCCATTTGGGGTCAAAAACTAGGTCACCAGGGCCAAATAAGGGAAAACCTTGTGAACACTTAAGAAATCACTGTTTTGACTGGATCTTCATGAAACTTTGTCAGAATGTTTATTTTAATAGTATGTAGGTCAAGTTTGATAATGGGTCATTTCTGTAGTAAAATTAGGTCACTAGGGCAAATCGCTGGAAAACCTTGTGAACACTCTAGAAGTCACTGTTTTGATTGAATGATCATGAAACCTTGTCAGAATGTTTATCTTCATAATATCTTGGACGAGTTTGAACATGGGTCATCTTGGGTCAAAAACTAGGTCGCTAGGTCAAATCTTATGAAAAACCATGTTAACACTGTAGATTTCACAGTTATTATTGGATCTTCACCAAACTTTGTCAAATCGTTTGTTTTAATGATATAACGGCCAAGTATAAATATGGGTCATCTGATGTCAATAACTAGGTCACCAGGTCAAATCTTAGGAAAACTTTGTTAACACTGTAGATGTCACAGTTTTAATTGGATCTTCACCAAACCTTGTCAGAATGCTTGCCTCAATGATATGTGGGAAAAGGTTGAACATGGGTCAGCCGGGGTCAAAAACAGGGTCACCAGGTCAAATCTTAGGTAAAAATCTTGTAAAAGCTCTAAATGTCATGGTTTTAATTGGATATTGGCCAAACCTTGTCAGATTGTTTGTCTTAATGATATTAAGGACAAGTTCAAATATGGGTCACCTAGGATCAAAAACCAGGTCACAAGGTCAAATCTTAGGAAAACCTTATTAACACTGTAGATGTCAAATTGTGTTTGTATCTTCACCAAACCTAGTCAGATTGTTTGTCTTAATGATATGTAAGACAAATTCGAACATAGGTCGTCTTGGGTCAAAAACTAGGTCACCGGTTCAAAATAATGTTTTAATGAGTGAACAGTGATTGTCATGTGAGCGATATAGGGCCATCTTGGCCCTCTTGTTTATAAAATATATATATATAAAACATGATATTATATCAAACTATGATATATAAAACATGATATTATATCAAACTATGATATATAAAACATATAGATAGGTGTGTACAGTAGTAAGACGTTCCGGGCTAATGTAGTTTCTATATGACTGGATATAAGTGAAGTCAAACACTAACGGTCATTTTTAAACACATTTTTGTATTTCATTTAATCAAAGAAAGCCAAGGTAAAAATATATATAATATTGTAAAGAATAAAAGTAAAAAACAATTAAAATCAATATTATAAGTGTAAACCAAGCATTAGTCCTAATTTCTGCCGTGGTTGTACATTACTATTAATGTCATGTAACATATCTGTACGTAGACTGAACTGACTTCCATTTGATGACGTGCTGTTAGCGATACCAAGCTGGTCAGTTCGTGTCGCTGTGTTCGGCGTAGAACATCTCTCATGTTTTACAAATCTGGCAACATTACTGGCTAGTTAAGATGTGTGGTTCGTCATTGTCATTTGCAGCATTTTGTTATCGAAATACATGTATAAGTACATTGTAACATGAATCTGCTTAATCAATATAAAAATAATCACAATCAATGCAACAAAATACTAGTTACTTGAAATTCCGGTCTATTATAATGAGTCAAACAATATTTATGAATAGAAGTCATTGTCCAGACCTTCTTGCTTGGTATATACATGCTGATGTATGTACACAAAAGTACATGTATATATATACATGTATATATGCTGTTACTTAGAACACATCATCACGTAAATTCTCATCTGTATTTTGTGCCGTAGAATTGTCAGAGAAAATTATTTTATCGTATCCTTTAGTCGGTGTTAATGGGATTGTTGTGTGGTTGATGACGTCTGACGTGGTGGAATGTAAACTTGTCGTGCGACTAAACACACGTTGACGACTCACATTTGAACTTGTGCGAGAAACGTTACTTCTACGACTTGATTGAGAAATAGAACGAAGTCGGGAGACGCTCCGGCGTAGTCGTACCATTCCACATGTTACAATGTGAACTAACATTCGCCGGAAGTCGTGCATCATCGCGCAGTAGATCCAGAAATTGGCATTAAAGCTGATTATCAAGGAAATCTCGTATATACACAATATCACGTGATTTCTGTACGGATTCAAAACGTTGCGATTTCCAATATGTTCTATAACCACGAAGACGACCTTGTAGATACCGTGAGGAAATTCTGGAATCAAGAAGCAGACGACGATTAAAATGGCGGTGATCGTGATGATTTTGTCTCGTGAAAGTCGTGTAGAACTGTTAGACTTGTGTGACATTGTTGATACACGACGCTGTGCCTTCTTCAGTTCTCGTAGAGTCTTAATGGTAAGACCAAGAAGAAGTAAACAAGGCAGAAAATGTTGAACCGCAATACATAACCATAAATAGATACATGTTACACCACATGGTATTTCTATGTTCCAACGACATCTTGCGTGTCCTACCTTGTCATCTAACAAGTGGTAGATATGGAGTAGCGAGGCAAGCACATAGGTGATACATATACTGACGAATGTTTTCCAAAATGTACATATCCTATTGGAAATAAATGGATGACAAACACACATGTATCGCTGTATGCTCAGTATGACTGTCTGCCAGACAGAAACTGTATGAAAAACACGCGAAACATAAAATCGTAAAAACATGTATGCTAAGCACCACTCTTTGGAAGTATCAGTATAATCGGCAGCGTAGACCGCGAAGGAATTTGGTAGTAATGCTATGCCTGTCATGGTGTCGGAGAAAGAAATACTGATGAATAGTAAGTTTGTAGCTTTCCCTCGATTCTTCTGCGTCAGAAAAAATCCACAGACGAACACATTCGTCAGAGTTGTAATAATAATCAATATGGGTCGAATGTATCCCATGGTAAGGATTTCGAACGGGAAGATCTCCAGGTAGTAGTAATCATAGTAATAATAGTCAGTATAATCAGCTGTATCATTGTAGCTGTCATTGTTAGGTCCTGTGGACATGTCCGAGCCAACACTAGAATTAGTAGTAAACTCGAAGCCATTATCTCCAGATGTATGTAAACCTGAACCGGAAAACAAATTGTCGCTTTCTGTCGTGTAGACATACGACTGTGATGTGTTATCGTGCATGGATAACATCGTCTCAATACAACACTGTTCTCTGTAAAATGTCAACTACTAGACACCCTTCTTCCTACTAATGTATAGCTGATAAATACTCAATATTTGTATACGTGATTTTGAACTATGGACTTAATATATCTTCCTTGTTTTATTGAAAACAATATTCTTCCTTCTGATTATTGAGATTAATACATGTAACTCATCACATTGTTTCAACATTTAAAGTGGATCCCTTTTTCTAGACGAATTATACTTATGAGTATTAGTTTATAGTGTCTATTACTAGTTTGGCTAATCCTGGCCATTAGATTGGCTAATGGTGATGACTGAATCTATTTATATAGTTGATAGGTAAGTAAATCATGCAGGCATTTCTCTGTGATGTTTAACCTAGACAAGCTGTTGTGTGGCATAATATCTGAAATGCTATTTGAAGCTCAATGTGGTTGTATCATAGTAGATTAATTATGATGAATTTGTTCTATTTATAGTTGATAGGTAAGTAAATCATGCAGGCATTTTTCTGTGATGTTTAACCTAGACAAGCTGTTGTGTGGCATAATATCTGAAATGCTATTTGAAGCTCAATGTGGTTGTATCATAGTAGATTAATTATGATGAATTTGTTAACATTTAGGGTTTATTCTATTTGATTGATGTAGGGTATGATATTACCATGTTCTTGTTAACTATATACATGAACGTATTTATTTGTCAAATACTCATGATTGTCAATATATTTGTATTACTCATATCATGTAAATATATTACACTCTCCATAATAGAGGATTGAATAAAATATACAGTCAATATCCTTTATGAAAAAAGCAACTTCATACAAAAAACATAAACCAATATGCTTCTTGTATTTCGTCTACCTATAACGTTTTGTTATAGTTTTTCTTGTTACACGGTACACCTGGGTCTTTCATTCTATTTCTGTTAATCTTTTATCATATGTCAACACAGAACCATTTGTCTTATACAGTACATCCGCTCCAAAGTAACACCCTTTGGGAGTAGGAAAATATGTCATTGGTGTTGAGAGGAGGTTAAATTTATAGCTAAATCGTGCAGTGGGGAAAATCATGCTGTTGTTTAAGAAAAGTTGTTGCTCAAGAGAGGGCCGCTCTGGAGAGGTTATACTGTACAATGTATATATATATATATACATGTGTATTTAGTGTACAGGACTTGTTGTACTGCAAAGAAAGCCAGTTACAATCCTCTCAGTGCTTTGATCTTTATAACAGAACAATCAGTTAATGTACATCTCTAGTCCTGTTAGTTGATACCAAACGTTATATATTTATGTGTGCCTCGTGTATACATGTACATTTGTATAGAACAAGCGACATGATAAACAGAGGACAATTGTTGCGTTTCAAGTTTTAAGTGTTACTGGTAAGAGTGTACAATGTATTTGTACTTAGCAAGCTCAATTGTTGATAATTGTTATTCTTATAAACGTGGTCTACATATATCTTCCTTGAACTTCCTTAAGTGTTAATTGAAAGTATAACTTTAGGATGAATCATTAAAAATTGCATGAACCGCACGATTCTTAGCGATTATATCGTAATTTAGTCCGGTCAGATAAAAGTATGAATTCCTTGAATTCAAACACGAACACGAATACTGTCCATATGGTATAAAAGTTAAATACTTCATGGCTAAATAGGAAATTAATAAAGTTTCCTTTTAAAATGGAAAGGCTTGGCTGATTGTTGCTGTATAACATGTCTTAATCATGGTAAAGTGTAGTAAAGGCCCAGTAAGGAATACATTCTCTGGAGAATATATAAAGAAACTGAATGTGGTTGGAAAATAGACATTTACCTCCATGTACTTTATTTTATTAAATTGAAGTGTTATAGTGGTCATACACTAGAACATTGTGTTACTGGAAAATCATGGCCAACTTTCATGACCATCATGAAATCTAAACTGGTTCCCGTTGACTTGTGTGTACAAAGCCAACAGGTACGGCCTAAATTTTCCAGGACGCTGATTGGTCAATTTCGATCGGAATCCGGGCAGAATTCTGCCCGGGGGATCTCGCGAGACTTTGCATTATCGATGCACATTTCGCGCGTAATTTGAATAATAGATAAATATTAGGGAACTGGATAGTTATTTTCTGATCTTGGTCGTTGGAACACTTATTAAGTAGCATTTAAATACACACAGCGTACTTAAATGTATTTTGAAATAGAATACCGACCCTTAAAAAAAATATATTTAAGAAATTTTTTTAAAATCGAGTACTCGATCATATGGTCAGTGTGGGAGAATTTTTTTCACTTATGTAGATTTTTATAATTTTTATTATTATTCGTTGAACTGTCAAATAACATTAATCACCGTACACAATTGCAACTTTTTGAGTGTTACAACCTAATTTTATATTCTTATAAAATTCGTATAAATATGCGATGCTAATAATAAATTTAATCTGATTCTGGACTACGTGTTTTAAAATTAATTAATGCAAACAGTATAGTTGATCATCAATTGACCAGTATATATCATTGTCTCAATTTCAATACATGCATTGATAAAATCAAGATAAGTAGCCAATTAAGAAGTTGTTTTGCAATATTACGTAACACGACCGTCTAACTTCCTGTACCCTTATAAGGGAGAAATATTTTATGGATCATTTCACCGAAGGGGGTCAATATATTCTTTAGCACTTGTGCCTGATACCATGTTAAATTTACAATATACAGCATAGATCATAATCTTAATTACTCCTAATTAAATTCAGTTCTGTAAAGTCAGATGTAACGAAAAGAAATTAAGTAACAAAAGAATTACTTAAAACGTCACTTGACATATACTGATATACATTTTGTATATAAGATATATATTTAAATTGTAAATAAAGAAAAATATGTTTTAAAGGAATTAATACATATTAGACCGAACTATGCATGTACAGATGATTTTTAAATAAAAAAGATCATTTAACAACAATAAAAAAATAAATCAAAGCATTAAATGATATTTTCAAGATATGTATCTTTGATATGTTATATGACTATACTGTAACGAATATTCATATAGTAACTTCTAGCATCTATATTTTTTTTATTTTGAATAAAGGGTATCCGTGCGGTATTCAAACATTAGCAACTAACATCTCCCCGTACATTTACCAGATGTACGGAAATCACTGATGTTAGTCGAATGAACAGCAACCAATGAAATAGCTAAAACTGGTTGACCAATCAGAACGCTGGAAAATTTAGACCGTACCTGTTCCTTTGGTGCACTGCATCATGGAACGGGAACCAGTTTACATGAAATCGGGGAAATCAAGGGAATTAAGTCAAATTTAGGGTGTCATCAGATTATCACCAGAGTTACCCATCATTAGAGCACTGTGTTATTGCCTATCTGCAAGCATGCGTGGTATACAGGACCATAAAACCAGTCATGTGTGACTAATCTGACCTTAGGCATCTACTGTTGGATCGGGAATAATCGATGTTTCAGTTATTCAATAACATTTTAACTTTTCATATCAGCTGGGACCATTATATATGGTCTCAGATATCAGGCAGACTAATTTAAAGTAACAACTTTATATAGTTTTTATAATTTTGATAAGGTTATGATTTTTTATAAAATAAATATTTTTTTATCGTTATCTTGAAAATTACAAATGTGCATGTATCAGTTTTTTTTACATAAGCCGAATAGAACAAAATATTTCACAGACAGTAATTATTAAAACTGTTCTGTATTTTTATATAAATACACCGTGGCTTTAAACAAAAACGTAAATGTTGAAAATCTTATGATCATAAAAAATGCTTAAACGTTTAGAATATTAGTGTTAATTCTTCGTTTTTATACAAGTACACTGCGGCTTTAAATTATATAATAATTTAATTTTGAAAATCACAAAATTTAATAAACAGAATGTTTTGTAATACTTCGTTTATGACAGGGATGCTATATTACAATATAGCATCCCTGGTTTATGAGTATGCATGTTTATAAAAAAATCTAGTTTACTGTGGATTATAGACTTCATTCACAGTTTTATGCATTCGTAAACATCTCCCCGTTACATATATGTACATTGTCTTATATACATGTTTACATAAAAGCAGTTGGTAAAAAGTGATATTATATATAAGCACATCCCCAATCTTTATATAAGTCCCAGAAGCATAGTGATTATAAAAATATATTACATTAAAGGGCACAAAATCGCGTTTAATCTGCATATTTTGGGTATACTGTTGAAGAAAATAGGATAGTGTACAACTGCAGTAAATTACATTGATGACATCAAATGGCCTGTCAATTTCTCTTTTTTCATAGTTGGGTTTTCACTACACACGCTGCTAATTTATCATTTATCAAAGACAATGTTTAAAAAATCTTTAAACGTGCTTGCAATAATTCTTTCCGATGTATGTTAATAGGGGATATTTGTGTGTAAAGATTTTTTTTGTCTTAACTTAAACAAAAAAATCCACTCCGAACAGCCCTTTCTCCTGTATAAATGACCTTTCAACGATTTAGAGAAATGAAAATTTACAGTTTACTCCCTCATATACATTTTACGGATTATGGATTTTGCAATATTATGCAATGAAAGTCTGACCATAAAACACAGACAGCAAGGATGTTACTTTACCCGCAGGCTATATTCTGATTGGAGACAGATAATAAAGCAATTTAAGGGTCATAAAAGATCCAGTGTACCTCGGATTTAATATATAATATTTAACCATTGTCGTTGTTTTTTATTTAAAACATCACTTTCATTCAGAAATAGTAACTTAAGTTATTACAACTGAGCACATTACTCTAGAAAACTTTAATCAAAATTTACATTGAATAATTACATCACGTATTTTCAACAACAACAAAAAATACAAAAAATGAATTGAGTCTGTTTAATAGGCGATTGTGTGTGCAATTATCACCTGGAGAATTAAGCAGATACAGAATTAAACTTATTCTATTTTTCACACAATTGTCAAGCGTTACATTCATGTAATAAGTTTAACATTTCATTATAAAAAGTAACATTGTCTTATTTCTCAGTTCTCATGTACACTACTGTAAGTTCAATAATATCAGGAAATGTTTTCAAATTTAACTAATATACATTAAAAATTATTTAGAATATGAAACAATTGTTTAATAATGATACTCTAATTATAATCTTCCTTTCTTCACAAATACGACTTTTCTCATTTAATAAATATTAGAATTAATTTATTTGCGTTGATCTGAAGATTTAACATAAAACCGAACATAATGTGGGGTAGTGTAGTAGAGATATCGGTATCTTCGGTATTCTTACGGAAAATACCGAGTATTACCGAGACGATAAATTCTTATTTAAATTAACAGGTCAGTTGACTAAAAGTTAAAAAGGACTTCGAAGATGTCAATTAAGCCTAATTATTTTTATATATCTTAAAAGTAAAATAAAATACCAAGACAATGTAATAGTAACAAATTTTGTAATATTTTAACAAAGTGGTGTAAATTTGAAACAAAACGGAACATAAATTCCTAAATTGGCATTTTTTTCGGTTTTACAATAGAAAGTAGAGGCCGTAAAAAAGATGAAGGGTTATAGTTTTTAAACTTAAAAAGGACCATTGATTTATTATTTTAAATTAATAAAAAAATATTCATAAAAAGGCAGATGAATTAAACAAACTTTTGTGATAGTAACAAAATTTGTGAGTTAAACAGAAAGAAAGTTATGACGAGTTATTTAACAATAGCCTTCTTTATTCTATATAAAAAAGATTATCGGTTTACCAATACTGGATGGTTAAAAAAGTTGGGGATGAATAACGGATATTAATCAGTGACTGATATGAGTCGAGGTTTTTTTTGTACTGCCTAAACTTTACAGAATGTATACATTCGGTTTGAAATATGTTAATAAACAAACAAACAAGCCCAAAGGTTAAACAAGAGGGCCAAGATGGCCCTAGATCACTTACCTGAGAACAAAGACATTATAATTAATGACCATGTAATATAGTTTTCATCTCGTATAACCCGTTTTTACTTAGATTTTTATCAAAACCAACTCTAATTTTCATGAATACTGGATGCAGGGAAATGTACATTCTGTGTAAATACGATTATGATTATACTCGTTAATTTCCAATTCCTACAAAGCTACGCATTTTGATTGGTCAATGGAGGGAGTTTACACTTCGATAAACTCCTTTTCAATCAGAAACTACGGAATCCTGTTAGTGCCATGTCGAATGTCGTCCGTCGCCCCACAAACGCGACGCACGACAACGCGATACGACAATGCGACACGACGCTCGACAATGCGATACGACATTCGTCCAAATGTCGTGATGTCGTATTGCGTTGTCGTGTGTCGCCTTTGCGTCCATACCATGACATGCGACAACGTAATTTTTGTGGTAGTTTATACATGTGCTGGTTTCATTTGCGCATGTGCGTTATTCTTTAACGTTTGTAATGAACAACTGAACGTTTTAATACGTGTATTGAAGAACAAACACAAAGATACAAAAGTAACTCCATTGGATAGAAATGTTTCCACGACGAAGCTGTATATTCTAAAGATGGCTGATTCCTGTATATTGACCTCATGATAAAATATATATATAGATATGCATTTGGCAGTCATCACTAGTTTATATAACTGTTAATGCAAACGAACTGCCAGTAATTAATCAGAAAACAGCGAATTCGTTAATGCATTGTTTTCAAGTGAGTGCATGTGTGAATAACTTTGTGTGTTAATAAAGTTTGACTTCAATAACACTCCACACTCCGATTCGTCTCAAAATTCCTAGTAGTGGTTCATATTCTCTATGATCATCATCATCATGGTTGATTTTAGATATACATACTTCTGATTTGCAGAAAATAATATTAGTCTTTATTTGAAACTTTTATGTCCAGATAGGTGTAGAGGACAGACAAGCTACTTTATTGGTTTGTTAGCTTGACACATGTGGAGTGTTATTGGAGTCATTGATTTGAAAAGAGTCAACAATGGAGTGGAAACCCTCAATAAGTTGCCATAGCATATCATTCATCGCAACCAAAGTACCTCCTTATCTGTCGCCTATTACAGAATCAGTTTCACCAGTTTTTCCTTAATGTTTTATGCCTGCAATATGAAATAAACAATCAGACATTAATACCTATATACATACATTTTTATCCATACTGCAATGTCATTGTCTTTGTGATTATTGTTATTATTTAGATTATTATTGTACTACCACAGAAACACAATATCTTAATATTATTTGTCAAAGGTATTGCCCCAATGTAGAATGATCACACATCTAAATGCATTCATAGAAACTAACTACTCTTAGAAAGTCTCTTAAATCACAGTCAGAACAATTGTGAAGTAAAAAATCCCATTAAATCAACTGAAAATATCATCCATGCCAGATGACCCATATATATTCTTCAGACATAATAAAAAAAATATTCACATGAAAGTAATGTAGTTCAAGATTTGAAGATATACATAATACAATTTGTTGGATAACCACATGCTCAGGGAGCAAGACTGAAGCATGATGGTTATGTGATATACAGTCACTTCTACCCAACTGTAGATAAATGTGAATATTACAGAAATAAATGAACACCTTGACACAAATGAACAATTTAAAACTTTTCTATTCATAAAGATATTTTAAATATTAAGTCTTACATTTTGCCATAACAGACACTAAACTCTTAGATTATCGAATGTGTGGTATATAGAATATAATGAAATAATCTTAAACAACAACAACATAAATTATAATTATAATAATACAATGAAATTAAATCAATCAATATCTTTATTTCCTCCTAGATCAACAGGAGATATTTGAGCATATATAAACACAAAGTGTGTACCTTGCTGCAATCATCAAGGTTGTATATTATATTCTTTGTCATGCAAATCTTTCACAAGTTCACCCAGGCTTGTTGCTAGGTGATGGTGTCTCTATCAAAAATATGCTGTAGCTAAGGTCATCTGTCAAGTAGCAATTAAATTGCTCATTGTGTCCATGTACAATTCCTAAGAAACATCAAAGGCCTGAAGGCCTGAAATGAGATGAATTTTGTGATGCAGGAATATATCACTGAGTCGATACAAAGTTTAAAACTGTATCAATAACAAGGACCTAGTACTGTTTATTTAATCAAATATTAAAGTTCAAGGATCATATTGCCAGTTTAATCCTTTACTTCATAGCCCCTTAGTCAATATACATACTGTATACTGTAACTTGGTACACTGTCTTCATACAGGTTGTTGGGAAATGGTACTGTTTTTACACATGTCTACTTCATCACTGGTTTATTATACTAAATATTAATCCCATCAAATTATAGTAAATATAAAAGTTGTTCATACTTTAGTAACCTTTTTTATGGTGTAATTTTTGTAACTGTGGGATAAATATTAAAAGAAATCAAGGGTAACAAAAAATTGCAAAAAAATCTGTAAGCTTATTTTTGCCTTTTCTGATTTGTTTTCTATTGACACCTGGTCATTTTATCACTTCATTGTAATGCTAAACTAAAACTGTCACAGAGGTGACTAATAACCCCGCCGCCGCTTTGACACTAAGAATGTGATAGTACACTATACGGCTAAGTTCAAGGGGACATAACTCTGTCTTGAACATCTACATTTAATATTGATAATATATTTCAAGTTTCAATTCAATCTCTTGAAACATGTGGAAGTAGTTTGCTCCAGAAAGTAAGAGTGTCATTGTACACTATATGGCTAAGTTCAAGGGCACATAACTCTGGAATGAGTGAATCGCTGGGAATGAATATTGTGTTTTGCACGAGTACACTTCATGGTGATAATATATTTCAAGTTTCAGTTCAATCCCTTGAAAAATGTGGACGTAATTTGCTCCACAAAGTAATAGTGCAATTTTACATTATATGGTTATGTTCAAGGGCACATAACTCTGGAATGAGTGAATCGCTGGGCATGAAAATTGTGTCTTGCACATCTACACTTCATCGTGATAACATATTTTAAGTTTCATAGCAACTGCTTAAAGAATTTGAAAGTAGTTCACTCCACAAACTTTGATATTTTAAGCTGACGGACCGACCGACCAACCGACCGACAGAGTGACTCCAATATACCCCCTATATAATAATGGTTTATGAATTAAGCCAAATTGATTATATTTAATTGATCTTACTTGCTATGCAAAAATATCTGATGTTAGGCAACTATTTAGGGCAATATAATGTGTACAAACTGACACAAAGTCCGTGTTTTTCCTCATCCTTTTTCCATTTGCTATTTACTATGAGACATACAATAAATCAAAGTACTGAAAGTACTGTCGGACTTGATTTTTACCGTACGAGGCAAAAGAGAGAAAATGTGTACCCACATCGTTCGAGCCCATACAAATATTTTAACATTTAAAATTACGGACCGATTTTTCATTCATATTGTAATGCAGGTCATATGCATGTACTATGGTAAATGACATACGCTAAGGCTTTACTATAGTCTCTTTGCTAAAGTTTTAAGATGAAAAAAGTCTGATATTGGAAAGTTTAATGATTAGCACATTAATTGACGACAATTTAATTGCATTAAAAACTCTTTATTGTACACAAACTAGTAAACAACACTTCAGTAACAGTAAATACAATCATTGATTCTTCTGGTTTTAACACAACAGAACATCGTCGCATTGAACACATTCAGGGTCACTTAAATCAAAAAGGGGCTGACACAGTAGAGTAAGACCTATATGACCTATACTTAACCCGATGTTGCATGAAATTTAGACGTGATTATGTAATTCTAAATAATCTGGCGTAAAAGGAACTCTTAAACAGCAATTTTTAAAAGCACGTATCCAGTAATTTACGTTCGTATTTAGCGACTCGAATTATTATTCGTAAGCCGCAGTTTAAACATTCAACCTTCGATAATTCAAACTCCCCACACCGGCTACGCTTTGCTACTAGCCACTGCGGGGAGCGAGTCAAAAAATAGCGATTCCGTCATCAAACTAACACTAGTTGGTGTGAATATCACGGAAATACGATTAGATATAAATTCGCTTTGTAATATCAAGAAATGTTAGAAAGGCACAAAACACATACATCGATGGTAGATTCTTGCAAATGCATGAATACGTCCGTAGAGATGTTTCTGAACTATCGAACGAAAACCGAAAGTAGAACTACTTTTACGGCAAGAAATTTCAGTGAATACGCGGTTTTAATTCTACGCATTTGAATATCTCATGTATCTACCGACAAGCACTTATTTAGATACATGACTCTTTCCATGTAGTTACAATAAAATGATTTGAAATATATTTAGATCTGACACACTTAATTGGGGAAATATTCCAGATACTTCTATATAAACACACCATTTAGTTGCGTACTATTTCCTTTATATGGCATTCTTTTAACCAAGCTGTTATGGAGTCCAGCGACAAAATATAAGTCAACGATTACAAAGGACTTGATTTTGATAAAAATCAAGTCCAAAAATCTTCAAGCAAGAATTGTTATTGCAAACTCCTTGGGCTGTAAAAATCAATACTTTTCACTCAAGATTAAATAAATGTGCAAAGGTGAAACTTGGCTCGGTGCCAGTGATTGACGGTGCACGTTCAGGAATTTATGTCCAGCAATCAAGGTCATCGTGACCCAGACGGAGAGTCTGATAAATGTGGCAAGTTCAAAGGACGTTTTTAAAATAATCAGAGGGTGTGAAAGTGTACAAAAGCACAAAAAACTTTGACCTAGGTGATCATAATTTGGCATGTTAAATGTGGTGGACTATGTTTTTGACTGATCTTCAATTGCAAGACCACCCACGTAGATTAAATCTATGTTCAAATAATTAGCACGTGCTAGATAAAAAAATATTGGAAGGGGGTCATAAAACACCAAGGTGACGCATTATTTTGATAATTATATACTGTAAGTGTTCTGCTGACTTAATTCCATTGATGTCTGCATCAATTAACACCGAATTCGTTATATATGTTTTTAATTGTTTTTCACACGCATTCGCGGACAGTCTTTGTGATTTGAATATTATTTTACATCAACGACGAGTAAAGCGGTCGTATGCATCAAATTTGTTTACGGATAAAGGATAATATTTACGTATGTTTCGACAAATCTCCTATCATAATTGATGTCAAAATGAACCGTGTGCTTGCAGACTTCTGTGTTCATGATACGTCGAGTGATCGGCGCATGACTCGTTTTGTGTTTACATGGTATTTACAACATTTACAGAATAATAGACGAAATAGTTTTGTTCATGGAATATTGGAAATTATAATTTTTGGAATAAAAAATCGGCAATATTTCGAAGGGAAAGGCTTAGGTTGAACAACGAATTGATTTGATTGGTAGAGTCATATATTGTTCTTCAATAAATAAGTCCCACCCACGAGAAGAATCCAATATGGAAGTTTGTCACACGTGTCAGCTGTAAAAAAAATGCGGCACCATAAAACTCCGGGTGACATTAAAATTTTATAATAATTAGGGACCCATACTGTTAGCCAACTTAATCCCATTGATGACCGCATCAATTAGCACATATTTTTGTTAATTGAATGAACTTGTCATATATTTCTTTGTCATTGTTCGTTGAAATATATGCATTGATTATCAATTTCCTTGCTTTTACTTTCAGCAGCTGAAAAACACACTTTTTATTAAACTTCGTGTCAAAATGATACCCGGTACTTTTGACTTGACCTATAGTAGATTATACTAAGCTAAAAATAGAAAATCAATAATTGCGCAGTACTTAACGCTCTGTTAGCGAACAACAAGTTAAATGTTTGTACGGCGCAAAATCGCATCCGGCAATTCAATACTAGAATTGTGGCCTATGTAACATTTTTGAAGTTTCAGATCAAACGAATTTGTTATTTTGACTTAACTGATCCCGAAACTAAAGTGATCATCTACTCCATCAAAAATACAAGCCGTTGATGTTTCATGAATCTCATGAATCTGGTCATATGGTTCTACAGTTCACGAGGTACTCTATATGTAGTCCCTGTTTCCACCCTAAAATTAAAATCAGGGGAAACTATCACCTCGATGTATCAGACGTTGCAATATCTGCTGGAATGCATTTAAAATATTTAAATAAAGTCTCCAAAAATATTATACTCCGTTGTCTGAGGGTACGTTGTCGTAAAAACCTGGTATAACGGTCCCAAACATAGATTTTCAACTGTAAAGTGACCATCTATATCGAACCATAAATTGATCGTCTATGTCGAACCAATTAAGTCATCATTTCTCACCTGATCGGTCATTTTTGTATTGAGCTCCGAAATCGATATTTAATTAATGACAATTGCGTAAACAAGTCAGTGTCCACGCTCGCGAATATAAAATAAGTCTGTGTGAATATGTTTATAATGTTTTGTTTATTTGCGACATGTTGCTAAAATAAATACATCGAAACGAAGCGCACCAGGCAGAGTCAAATTCTCAGTCAACTGAAACCACTTTTATTGAAATATTGACACGTTTCTAGTAATTTATAGGTGATTGACATTAACGAGACGACAACGATATGAAACAGCTACTAGTATTCGGTGAATGTCACGTGATCATTGAGCCATTAGCGAGTCCGATTAACAACTTGAATAATACACATGCAGTCTGTATGTACACATGAACACCACTTAAAAAGTAGTTTTGCTTCATCCTCAGTAATTTAACACAATGCTTGATAGTGTACTAAATTCAACGCCATGTTTGTTTACTATAGTAGGATTGGATTCGGTTCGTTTATTGACAGATGGGCAGATTCATTCCCGTCGTTGTTTATCGAGCTCGCTCCATTCTTAGACTATAAATAGCGACTGCGTCATCAAGCTAACACTAGTTGGTGTGAGTAACACGTGACCTCGCTCTATTTCTGTTTTGTTTATATCACGTGATGACCATTGCGGATATTTCGGGCACTGTCAGTAATCTGCTTCGGTGCAAGAAGTTGCGATTTTGCATTGCCACTTAAAATAAGCATTCCAGAGTGTACGTGAAGTCGCCGTACAATGACCAATGAAGTGTCCGATAGAGTGCGTATCTTAAACGCCAAAAATAGAAAATCGATATAGTAACAGCTTCGATCTATGGTATTTGCTTGTGTGTGGATGCGTGTTTGAACTGCGTGCAGTATCGCTCTGTCAGCATAGCGAGTAACGAAAAAGACCGAAAAAATGTAGTACGAAGCGCTCCCTAAGATTACTATTGAGAGCAGTGCAGTGTTGAAATTCATAGTCTGCGTGATCGCTATATGAGAAGAATTTACAAGTAAATTCATCTCATAATCAAAGCACTGAAAGTGCTGAAGTGACGATTGTCATTGGAAGTTACAATAACGGTTAAGTCACCTTGAAAATGTGAAGCACCTTTTACGACAAGAGTTATCACCGTTACCCAAATGACTGACTGAAAAGTAAACAGTGCTATGCTGTTCAATTTTGACGGTACTATCCATACAATTACTTCATACATGTCATTACTGTTTATATACTGATCAAACAGCTAACAGTGATTTACCTTTCAATTTAGACATGACCATTTTTACTTTGTAATTACTAGGTGCACACTGAACATGTTATCTTTCCAAGATTTTGTAAATACAAACATTCTGACCCAGTTTTCAGAAAATCTAACTAAAATATGACCTCTAGTGTTCACAACACACTTTGCATGATGATCAACGGACATGGACCAAACACAAGGTCCTCAGGTAATCGGTATAACCTAGTTTTTGGTCGTTTGTTGATCGTTGTGCGGTGTGTGGCGTCATTTTTTGTGTTGAAAACACACTAGAAGCCAACTTTTTAGTCCATCACATCAAAAAGTACCTTTTTAAAGAAAAAACAAACAAACAATATTTCTGTTTCCTAACTTTGTTTAATCCACAAATATATAATTATAACAACATATACAATGATGAGTGTAAAACAATTACAGTAAAGAAAAAACAAAAGTGTACAATACTTTGTTTTTAAGAATAAGAACAGTAAAATGACAACTTGTGTTCAAATACAATGTACACATACGCCACTGTACAGTAGTGAGGTAAAATCAAATTATTTCAGTTCATTATCATGTTGATTGTTTATCGATTAGTCCAAAATCAGCTGAAAGCTGTGATTAAGATCTGCATTGATATAATCAGAAGCCAGTGCTGTGACTGCTCCAAGAGCAAAAAAGCCTGAAATACCCTAACCCCACCCCTTCATGCTAGCAAAATCATCATCATTGAGTAGGCCAGTCTGAATTTGAACCCTTTTGTTTCAAAGATTTTAAGACAAAAATGAGGAAACCAGCTGAAAGGAGGAAGAATGACTCCCCTGGAAGCATCAATTTTTAGAAGTTTGCATCATCGACACCTCAATTGAAAACAAAATCTATTCAGACAAACAAGAGGGCCAAGATGGCCTATATCGCTCACATGACAATCACTGTTCACTCATTAAACATTGGTTTGAACCGAAACCTAGTTTTTGACCCCAGATGACCCATGTTAATACCTGTCCTACATATACATAAGACAAACATTCTGACAAAATTTGGTGAGGATCACATCAAAACCATAAAAACTACAGCATAGACAAGGGTTTTCTAAGATTTGACCTTGTGACCTAGTTTTAGACCCCAGACGACCTATGTTCGATTTGTCTTACATATCATTCAGACAAACATTCTGACAAGATTAGGTGAAGATACAATCAAAATTTGACATCTACAGTATTAATAAGGTTTTCCTTAGATTTGACCTTGTGACCTAGTTTTTAACCCTAGATAACCCATACTTAAACTTAACCTTAATATCACTGAGACAAACTATCAGACATGGTTTGGCCAAGATCCAATTAAAACCATGCAATTTAGAGCTTTTACAAGATATTTACCTAAGATTTGACCTGGTGACCCGGTTTTTGACCCCGGCTGACCCATATTCAAACTGGACCCACATATCATTGAGGCAAACAATTTGACAAAGTTTGGTGAAGATCCAATCATAACTGTGAAATGTACAGTGTTAACAATGTTTTTCATAAGATTTGACCTAGCGACCTAGATTTTGACCCAAGATGACCCATGTTCGTACTCGTCCAAGATAATATAAAGACAAACATTCTGACAAGGTTTCATGATCATCCAATTAAAACAGTGACTTCTAGAGTATTCACAAGGTTTTCCAGCAATTTGCCCTAGTGACCTAGTTTTTCTACGGAAATGACCCATTATCAAACTTGACCTACATATTTTTGAAATAAACATTCAGTTTCTGACAAAGTTTCATAAAGATCCAATCAAAACAGTGATTTCTAAAGTGTTCACAAGGTTTTCCCTAATTTGGCCCTGGTGACCTAGTTTTTCACCCAAAATGGCCCAATATCAAACTCGTTCGAGATTTTGTCGATATTAATGTTCTGACCCAGTTTTGCTAAAATTGAGCTAAAAATGTGGCCCCTATTGTGTTCGCAACATAAAGTTTGACGACGCACGACGCCAGACGGAGACTGAACCTAAAAGCTCACCCTGTCACTTTGTGACAATGTGAGCTAAAAAGCATTTTGTGCATCTTGTCAAAATGTTCAAACACAAACTCAAATAAAATACAAAAGAGCTGAGTACAAGACAACAAATACATTACAACTTTTTTAACAGTAAGTTATTAGATAATAATTATGTATCTCATAAACCTCAAATGAACAATTTATGTGGATTTATTTTGGCTTTATCACATTATAACCAGAAAATTTGTTAACCAATAGACTAGTGTGTCATATATGTCATGTTAAGTTTTGTTGAAAAAATAAGTATTAAAATATACACAGTATAAAAATTGACTGACTGGCACTGTATTGCTCATTTGAGTGTAGTTTTTGACAGAAATCTATAATGTTAATAATTTAACAGTTCAAGATGAGAATTGACCTACCAGCACTAGATTAGAAAAAAAATAACTAAGAAATCAGCTATTTGTTTGACCTTAAACAACATGAGGAAATTGAAGGTCAATGTCACATGTATGTTAATATAACAATGTAGAGGACAAAATATGCACACCAATAAAGGAATTCATAATGCAGAATAACAAGTAAAATACAAAATGCTTTTTCAAGTTAATGTTTTTTATGCTATACACATGCAATCATGTGAAAATAAATACTTTCAACAATGAAAGTTTAGAGCTAAAATTGCTAGAATATTCATAGCTGATTAAATACATTGTAGCTGTGAATTATTATAAAAGTTTGAACAGCCAAGTAAAAATGATATCAACCATTGCAATGTGCTTACAGAAATGTTACACTATTCAGTACAGTATCAGAAATCTGTAGAAATGCCTAATGACAATAGCTGGAATTATAATGAGAAAGCTACCTAAATGACTGTTTAAACAAATAATTGGATAATAATATTTAATAATAGAATGACATGCAAATAAACAAGATCTTTGCTTGTGAACTTTCTAAATGTTAAATATCACATTTGACCTTTCACACATTTTTCCAAAATCAATGCAGGATATTCATGATAAGAAAATATTTCTGAAAGCTGCATGACCCAAGTATCTAATAAAAAGATATTAGAAAGTAAAATCAACACAACAATGTCAGCAGATTTTGAGGAGACATTCAAATGTGTAGAAAATTGACGTTGTTTTTTTTTCAATGGGTTTTATGCCATTTTCAACATCATTGCAGTCATATTGTGGCAGGCAGTTATCCTTAACCAGCTTTACTGGACTTCATTTATGCCGTAACCAGTATTAACAACATTCTACCAGTATGATTCTACCAAGCTACCCCACATAATTTAGAGGTGGAGGACAAATTAACATATGAAGTAATATCTACAGTCAAATTTGTCACAGACAGTGTCAGCCTTGCCTGGGGTTCGAATTCACAACCTCTCGATCTCCAGACAAACGCTCTAACCACTGAGCTAGCCGGGCGGCTGTAGAAAACTGAACATTGTTTAATTGCATTGTTTGGAATGGAAGGCTGCATCCTATGAAGTATATAATTCAAAAGATTTACTGCAAAACATTATGAATAATTATTTTTGAATAAGTTTAATGCAGATGATTCATGGTAAATGTATCTAAGGCCATCCTTAAAAATATTTGTTGTCTTCAAACCCGATCAAGAAAATTTTCAGTGGTTAGGTAAGAATTTTCAGTTTATTTTTTCTATTTAACCCAAAATGCATGTCAGAATGCTAGTTTTAATGAAAAAAAATCTAAACAAATCCTGAGAGGCCAAAGAATGTTGGGTAGGAGCCAGTTTTGGTAAATAGGTAGCATTACAGCAAACATTTATTTTTTAAGGATGGCCTAAATGTTTGAGGAATTCATTTTTAATTCCTATACATATATAAGTTCTCAAACACCATTATAGCTGAAACATCATTTCCACTTCAAGTTATCTATAGTTTCAGTGGGCCAGCAAACACAGCTTTTTCTTAATTCATATACTCAGCAGTGACTAACTCACTTGCCAGAATATTTGTCATCATGTGGCATCTGACTGTAATGGTTTCCTCAGTATCTTGGAAGAGCACAACAAGTTCTCCCATCTACTACAATAGTGTCAACTTGCACATCCAACTTTTTCACAGGCACATCACACATCTGCAAATAAATAGAACAAATATTGAAGGTTATACAGATGTACAAGAGTAAAACAAACTGTGTATTATACTGAATCAGAAGAAAGTGAGCCAACTTTTTCCAGTTATACTTAACATCGGGAATAGCTTAAGCCTTATGATACCAAGTTTTGTAGCATCTTGTGATTTGAGAGGTTATTCCAGACATTTTGAAGATAGATGATTTCATTATAACAAGGCTGAAGATTTCTAACCAGTCAGGTCAGAATGAACCTCAGTGTAAATATAGTACGAAACATTATGAATATGAAACTATAGTTGCCTTTTTCATAGTTTTCAAGTTGAAATGGCAATGTTATTCTTAATATTCTTATTTCTATATTGAGAGATTTCCAAGAACAAATGCTTAACTATTATAAATGAAGTAAGATATCATCAATGTCTTTTTGACTAATAGAGAAGACCTGTCTAGAAGTAGGTCCTTACTAGTCACAAAGCTATCTTGCTAATTTTCTCATGCTGCAGCTCAAATATTGCTACAGTACTTCAACGTTTTACATATCTCTATTATAATTTCGATTTAGCTGCAGAGAAAATTGTTGTCTTGCTATATAGTATGTGTTAACAATGAAGTCATTAAAAAATGCATAGTCACCTTGGCACACATCACATTATATATAAAGTAATTCTGGTTTTATTAACAGAGACCGCCTTTGTAGACACTGTCACACATCCTAACATCTGACTTTAACCTTTCTATGTTCATCTTCCTACAATTTAAAAATAAGATCCTTGTAGTGGGTGATTTAAAACATGTATCTGAAAAGTTGCTGCAAGATTTATTTAGCCTGCACTAGGTAAAAAGCTTACAGATAGAATGTGGCTAGTACTGGTTAAGCCCTGAATGAACTCCAGGAAAGCTGGTTAAAATAAAAACTAGAGCTGGGAGGTTTTATCGGTTTATCAGTATATCGCGATATCAGCTAGACAATATAAATATCACAATATTTTTTCAGCATACCGATATATCGTGTTAAGCTTAAATAACTGAACTTTATGTTTATTATAGTAAAAATTAGTTCATACATTGTGGTAAAGTGTTATTCATGTCTTAAAGCTGGTCAATCTTGTAATATCATTGACTGTGCACACTTACATATTTATATTTGTACATGCATTAATAGTTTCAACAGTGCTAAAAAAGAACAAATTATTTGAAGTGTGAAACTACACTGTCAGCTGTAGTCTGTATTATTACCCAAGACATTATATAAATGTTAATTTTTAAAGCTTTTTATATATATCGCGATACAGCATGAAGTATTGTGATATATCGTGATACGCTTTTAAGAACCGATACCCAGCTCTAATAAAACTGCCCACCACTAATGACTGCAATAATGTTGAAAATGGAATAAACCCAATGAATTTTAAACAAACAAACACTAGGTAACAAGTACTAAAATTTAGAAACTGTTACAAGATTATTTGAAACAGTACAGTATTTCCAAAATGCAAATAATTTTATATTAAGTTTTAAA
Source organism: Lutraria lutraria (assembly GCA_964023205.1). Lineage (NCBI taxonomy): Eukaryota > Metazoa > Mollusca > Bivalvia > Venerida > Mactridae > Lutraria > Lutraria lutraria. The sequence continues at coordinate 1,058,554 of OZ026842.1, forward strand.
TACATTAAACAATGAAGGTTACAAGACCAAGACTTGTCCATGACCTCGGAATAAGAAATGTACATCACATAATGCTTTATTATATTCAAATATGTAATTCAATAGGTTTCATCTTTCTCTACAGCGGTAGTCTGAATAATTGTACATTTCAGTCGACAAGTGAGACAATTTTGATATGCCAATATCAGTCTTCCAGCAAAATTCTGAATGGATTGCTTGCATGTCTGTGTAATAAATTAACTAAACTACTATAAAGTACATTTGCAAATTAAGCTAGCCAAGGAACAAAATTAGATGCAAAACTCACATTAAACTGAACAACTTTACAAACAAACAGCTACTGGTTCCCTGTCAGAAGTTAATTGCTATTTACATGTTGTATTTTGTAACCGACCTAAATAAAACTTGTATCAGTCATTTAGTGGGCGGGGTACAGGGTATTCGGGTACAGTGACACTGGCAGAATATTAGTCAACTATTGTTTATGACGGCCAGAGTCGTTCAGTAGGTTAAGAACACTTTTCTCTACATATATGCCAATAAATTATTCAAACATACCTTTACTGAAAGCTGCATTTAGTGTTTTGTTATTCCCCAACTTTATCTCAACTGAAAGCGAAACCAGTCTCACTCAGTCACTGTTACCAGGCAGATAAATGACGGTGCCATTGTATAATCGCCTATTCTCATAAATTCGCTTTGCAAATACGAAATTTACAAGGTCCAATCAATCTCGACTTTTTAGTTTTACAAATTTAGTGAGGAACATAATTAGAGGCCGAAAACTATCCCAATTAACTGAACGATGGTGTGACCATTTAACCCAGTGGCTATGACGAACTAACTGCCAATATATGCTGCCTTCCATTCCAAACAATGTAATTAAACAATGTTCAGTTTTCTACAGCCGCCCGGCTAGCTCAGTGGTTAGAGCGTTTGTCTGACAAGGTTTGGTGAAGATCCAATTAAAACTGTGACATCTACAGTGTTAACAAAGTTTTCCTAATATTTGACCTGGTGACCTAGTTATTGACCCCAGATGACCCATATTTATACTTGACCGTTATATCATTAAAACAAACGATTTGACAAAGTTTGGTGAAGATCCAATAATAACTGTGAAATCTACAGTGTTAACATGGTTTTTCATAAGATTTGACCTAGCGACCTAGTTTTTGACCCAAGATGACCCATGTTCGAACTCGTCCAAGATATTATGAAGACAAACAATCTGACAAAGTTTTATGAAGATCCAGTCAAAACAGTGATTTCTAAAGTGTTCACAAGGTTTTCCCTTATTTGGCCCTGGAGACCTAGTTTTTTACCGAAAATGGCCCAATATCGAACTCGTCCGAGATTTTGTTGATATTAATGTTCTGACCCAGTTTTGCTAAAATTGAGGTAAAAATGTGGCCCCTAGTGTGGTCACAACATAAAGTTTGACGACGCATGACGCACACCGCACGACGCCGGACGCTGGACGGAGAGTGATCCTAATAGCTCACTTTGTCACTATCCGAAATTTAAATAGGCCAATGTTACATCCGAATATGTAGCAACTTATTAGAGTACGGATTTCTTTCAATATTACTGAGCGCACATACGTCTCCATACATGCAGATAATGTAGAATATACATGTATATTTGAATAAAAAAATACCGACCTTTACCGAGTGCCCAACACGATTTACGTAGTCGCTTCTAATTTCAATTAATTAGTTTGTAGCAGGAATGGTTTAACTCTATATTACTGTTGTGTACACTTTTCAACTATTTAATTATGACAGAGACGTATTATGATTATGATAACATTGTTTTCTGTATTAATCAAGTAGTTTGATTGTTAAGATTTTGTAGCCTGTCCATATACTGTTTTGTGTAAACACTAATCAATGTATAATTACTATGTCTAGAGTATATACTTCATGAATCTCAAGCTATTACAAATTTATCTTACCTATTGCTCATGTTTCATGGGAACGTAATCCACTTTTGGCGGGAATTTTTAGTATATAAGTCAGCGAAATCTTATCATCTTTGCCTTTCTTATTGGACTCCATAGGTAACGTTTACCTTTTTGTCTCAAAGACTGGTCACTTCACTTAAAATTCACTTTAGGGTTAAGTTTTTGTCCAATTCAGCTTTGTTAGAAATTAGCTTTAATAATTAAATTCAGTAGATAATAAACAGGCACCATTAGACATTGCATTATGTATTTATAAATATATAATATCAGGATAAACTTAAATAAAATATATAGATCTTGTATAGTGAGTCATCATCTTTTATTTGCAATTGGTGCATAGTGACCAAGATCAGGTATTAATACATAAAATAGTTTAAAATAAAAGATAAATCTATACAAATTCTGTTCATTTAAATAAAAGAGGACTCATTCATTAAATTTCTGTTTGAGGAACTGTTGGTTAAAATTACTATAATTATAAGTAAATAACTCATGTTTAAAGGTATTTAGAAATAAACTAGAACTATCACTAAATGTGATGAATACCCCCAGATGCGGCCTTGACACAGTTATTGTTACATTTTACAGAGGGAAATATAATGCATTTTCATTTTTTTAATACATGCAAATTGTTGCTTAGATATATCCTGACCAGTTTCTAAATATACATTATATAACAAGAGGGCCATGATGGCCCTATAAATGCTCACCAGGAGAAAAGGTCATTTGGAGATTTAATTAAACATTGTTGAAGTTTTCTATACGAGTCCAAGTAAGATCAAGTGACCCATCTGGGCTGTTTTTTATCCCATGGCCATTATATGAACAGATTTAAAAGAGGTCTATTAGACAAAGCTAGATACCAAATATCTTAGCTCTAGGCCTTGTGGTTTCGGAGAAGATTTTAAAAAATTTCTATATAAAATAGAATAAACCCCAGGGCAGGGCTAATTTTGACCCCGGGGCCATAATTTGAACAAACTTGGTAGATGTCCACAAGACAATGCCACATACAAAATATCTAAGCTCTAGGCCTTGCTGTTATCACAGGGCTTTCCCTTGTGAATTGTGTCTCCAATATTTGCCAGCAATGATGACAGAAGAAAGTACAACTAATGTCCAATTTTAATTAGATGATGTCTTTTATTGAATTCAAAACAAATCAAAAATATAGTAACAGTTACATAAACAAAGTCAACAAATAATCTTGAGATCAAGATCATAATTCACCTCGAAAACTAAGTAAAGACTAACTTATGAATTAATAACAAAATAATATATAAGAAAAGGGGCTGGACCCTTTATAAAATTTGACCAATAGAATTACAGAATTTAAAACATTCTGGCAGGAAGTACTTAATTGATAATTTATAATAATTAATTGAAGCCCTATGCCAGATGACTTAAGGCTGCTTTGATAAATATCAAATCTAAGGTGATAAAACATATCTATAAAAGTTAGAATTTGAAATATGTAAAATTGATTGGTGGGAAAAAATAAATGATTGACATACATAACTTAGAACAAACATTACATTTGTGTGTGTCTAGCAATAACATTATAATTATAAAGAAACTTATTAGAAAGTATTTTTGTATGTAACAATATGGAATTATTAATTGCAATTAAACATTTGATGGCATAGTATTTTATAGAAAAACTTCTTTGTGAAACAGTTTCGGAGAAGATTTTTTAATTTTCCTATATTAGTCTATATAAATCAAGTGACCCCCGGGGCGGGGCCAATTTTGACCCTAGGGCAATAATTTGAACAAACTTGGTAGAGGTCCACTAGACAATGCTACATACCAAATATCTTAGCTCTAGGCCTTGTGGTTTCGGAGAAGAAGATTCTTTAAATGTTCCTATATAAAATAGAATAAACCCCAGGGCAAGGCCAATTTTGACCCTAGGGCAATTATTTGAACAAACTTGGTAGAGGTCCACTAGATATTGCTACATTCCAAATATCTTAGCTGTAGGCCTTGTGGTTTCGGAGAAGAAATTTTTTTAATTTTCCTATATAAGTCTATATAAATCAAGTGACCCCCGGGGCGGGGCCAATTTTGACCCTAGGGCAATAATTTGAACAAACTTGGTAGAGGTCCACTAGACTATGCTACACACGAAATATCAAAGCTCTAGGCATTGTAGTTTTTGACAAGAAGATTTTTTAAATTTCCTATATACGTCTATGTAAAATCAAGTTACCCCCGGGGCGGAGCCAATTTTGACCCCAGGGGAATAATTTGAACAAACTGTAGAGTTCCATTAGACAATGCTACATACCAAATATCTCAACTCTAGGCCCTGTGGTTTCGGACAAGAAGATTTTTTAAGTTTTTTCTATTTGTTGCCATAGCAACCAGAGTTTTTAATGAAATTTAATTTTTTGAACAACTTTGAAAGGGGACCACCCAAGGATCATTCCAGCAAAATTTGGTTGCAATCGGTATAGCGGTGTAAGAGGAGATGTTGTTTTAAGTAAACATGGACGCCACTTCACGACGCACGATGGACGCAGGGCGATCACAAAAGCTCACCTTGAGCACATTCGTGCTCTGGTGAACTAAAAAGCTAATCTAACATTAAAACCAAAAAAATGTCATCTTTTCCAGAAACAAGTTGAACATTTAGGACACCAAATATCAGATCAAGGCATCACATGTTCTAAGAAAAAGATAAAGGCTGTTCAAGATTGGCCTATCCCAAAGGATAAGACTGATATATATATATAAATATAGACTTTGAACGGCTCAAACAACTTTTAATAACAGCACCAATTCTTTGTTATCCAAAACGGGAAGGAAATTTTATTCTGGATACTGATGGAAGCCAAATGGGTATAGGAACTGTGCTATCTCAAATACAAAATGGGGAAGAAATGCCAGTAAAACTTTAAGTAAATCCCAACAAAGGTATTGTACTACCTACATAGAATTATTAGCTGTTGTCACCTTCATTAAATACTTTAAACATTATTTATGGGGTAGACATTTTCTTGTTCGTACTGACCATGCATCCTTAAATGGCTTAAACATTTCAATGAACCTGAAGGCATGTTGGCCCGATGGATCACCACCTTAGAAACATTTGATTTTGAAATACAATATAGAAAGGGTACACTCCATGGTAACGCAGATGCCATGTCTCGTAATCCTCTGTTAAGACGTACATGTAAAAGAACTGAATGTTCTGACTGTACAATTTTCCTAGAAACCAAAAACAAAAACCACAATAATTTGAACAAACTTTGTAGAGTTCCATTAGACAATGCTACATACCAAATATCTCAGCTCTAGGCCCTGTGGTTTTGGACAAGAAGATTTTGCCAGGACCACCCAAGGATCATTCCAGCAAAGTTTGGTTGCAATCGGCATAGCAGTGTAGGAGGAGATGTTGTTTTAAGTAAACATGGACGCCACGTAACGACGCACGATGGACGCAGGGCGATCACAAAAGCTCACCCTGAGCACATTTGTGCTCTGGTGAGCTAAAAATGACCCTGATCTAAAACAAATTATTCAATTTAATGCACAAATTAAGTGACCTAAAACCACAAAAAGTTTTTGTACATAAGGCGTCTAATAGTCTTAGAACTCTCTGGAGTACCGGTATGTGGGAATTGATTATCCTGAAAGATGGCATTTTGTATAAACAATTGATTGAGCATGATAATTTCCACTCTAAACTTCAAATTTTAGTCCCTGCCAAAATGAGGTCTCAAATTTTTAAACAGCTGCACTGCAATTGTATCGCTGGACATTTAGGCCGAGATCGATCATTGAAGTCCATTAAATCTCGTTTTTATTGGCCAGGAATGTCAACTGATATCAAAACATGGTGTAAACAGTGTGACTCTTGTGCACAACAGAAACCAGGTCCAGGTGCGGGTAGATCCCTATTACAACAACAAATTTCTACATTACCTAAGCAAAGAGTAGCATTAGATATTATGGGTCCTTTATCTATTTCTGGGGATGGAAATGAATATATTATGATTGTAGGGGATTATTTTACTAAGTATTCGAAAGCTTATGCAATACCAGATCATACTGCAATAACAGTGGCCGACAAACTAGTCAATGAATTTATCTGTAGATTTGGGGTACCAACTTATATTCATTCTGATCAAGGGAGAGAATTTGAGTCTAATCTTTTTAAGGAAATGTGCAAACAATTACAAATAGAAAAAACACGAACATGCCCATATAATCCAAAATCTGATGGCATGATTGAGCGTCTAAACAGATCAATTTTGCAAATGTTAGCAATGTTCGTAAATGAAAATAAGGATGATTGGGATGTCCATCTACCATTTATTATGATGGCATATCATTCTACATGTCATGAAAGCACTAAGTTCACTCCAAACAAACTAATGTTTGGTCGAGAAATATCCTATCCTATTGATGTCATGTTTAGTGCCTGTCCTGATGAAATTAACAATGTTTGCTCCTCACAATATATTGAATGGCTTAAACAGTCTCTTGAACTTTCTTTTAATACTGCATATCTAAATCTTAATGTAGCAGCTTCTCGGCAGAAAAAGGCTTATGAACAAGGCCTAAAGTCAAGAAACTTCAATGTTGATGATCTTGTCTGGAGATGGTATCCACCTAAGGCTAAAATGAAATTATCTTTCGGGTGGACTGGTCCTTATAAAATTTGCAGGAAATTGACTGAAGTAACATATGAAATTAAACACACAACATCATTAAAACACATTGTTGTCCATGTTGATCACTTGAAGCCCTACCAAGGCAATCAAACATTCAATTTTTCTAGGGAAACTATCAATGATAATTTACAGGAACTTGAAAATTTTATAACTGAAAGCTCTTCTTTTGAACTAGAAAATAACTGTTATGAAAATGGTAGTGCTTGCGCATTCAGCGATGAAACTTTCGATTTTCAGATTATAAATGATACTGTGACCACAGAGAGAACTCCTTATGTTACTAGAACTGGGAGACAAGTTAAACCTAAAGTAATATTTTCCCCATCTTATAATCATCAGATGGACTTTATTTCTTATAATGTTGTATCATTTAAACTCTTGCATTATGATAATGATGGCTCAAGAATAACCTATTGTGTTATATAAGGGACGCCAATTTGTTATAATTAAAAGTTTAATTAATCTTTTGTTGTACATAATTGTGCATATGCATGTACACTGTAAATCTGAATTTCCAATTCATTGACAACAATGATTTAATATGCTGTATATAAATAAATGTACTCTGGTGTATATAATACATAATAATATTGAATAAATCCAACACTCTTTGGGGTGAAGCAACCATTTCAGTATTGTTACAGATATATGAATGGTGAAATATATACAAATATATAAAATATAATTGTTAATTAATGATAAGTTAATTAACATGTAATCCCTTAATATAAATAATAACCAAACTACATTTTATAATTGATAATAGCTGTAATAAATATAATGTCTATGGTGCTATACTGCTTTTCTGAAGTGACCAATCAGATTTTTATGATAGTCTTACACTGTTGATACGATAATAAGTTAATAGCTTATAGATAAACTCTATTCTTTTTTAAAAGTTTTATATGGTGTCAATTAGATTAATTTTAATGTTTGATTTGATTGAATCAATTTAATATGGACTGCATCTAGATTAATTGTGATATTTGTGTTAAAGAAGGATAATCTAGATATCCTATCATCACAAATTCACTGATTTAATTAAATAGCCTAGGATGTGTTCCTACTATGGGGTTTATCTCAGAAAACCATGTTGTCTGGGCTGAGATATTAATTGTATTATTTCAAAACTGACATTGAATTTGTCATGGTTGATGTCATGTTCAACATTTAATTATTGTCTTATTTCTCAGACATAATGCAAACAAAGATGTCACTAGAGCTATTAGATGGCGTGGACACTGAAGTTTCTTCCTTCTTAACAGAGGAAACCAAACGAAGACCATTCTGGCCAAATACTCCTACACCATGCCCTGGGATGGAATGTGGGGAAGAAAAGTATAACAATTATTCGTCCTTCCAAAGACATTGGAACTCAAAACACATTCCAAGTATCCTAGTATACAAATGTCCATCCTGCCAATATAAGGGAACCAGGAGGTATAATGCAAAGAAGCACTTAGCTGACCGCCACCAACTTCATCAGGACAGTATGCCTACTGTTGAGCTCAACAGTCGATTTATAGATGCCGGAGTTATTGAGCCATATCAATTTGACCACAAAACAAGAATGGCCCAGAAAAGGAAGAACAATATTGACCAATCTGTAGCTGAGTCTCTTATCCGTGGTGGCGAAGTATGCAGGGATCAGACGGCTGTTTTTAACAATACCGGGAAAGTGAAAATTATGTTTAAAAGACATTGACAGTTCCAACTTATACCATATCCATATGTTCCATATTATACAGAGAGATATTTTATTTTCAGATCGGGATATGTTTAAAAATGTATTAATTATCCTGTGTTTACATACTCTACTCATTTTCAGTTGCTTTAGTTCAGTTAATTCATTCCTGCTTTGTTTTGGATTCTTGACAAATTTTTGTTCTACTTTACTAAAATTAGGTCTTAAGTGAGGGGGAATGTAGCAAGAATGGTTTAACTCTATATTGCTGTTGTGTACACTTTTCAACTATTTATTGATGATAACATTGTTTTCTGTATTAATCAAGTAGTTTGATTGTTAACATTTTGTAGCCTGTCCATGTATACTGTTTTGTGTAAACACTAATCAATGTATAATTACAATGTCTAGAGTATATACTTCATGAATCTCAAGCTATTACAAATTTATCTTACCAATTGCTCATGTTTCATGGGAATGTAATCCACTTTTGGCAGGAATTTTTAGTATATAAGTCAGCGAAATCTTATTATCTTTGCCTTTCTTATTGGACTCCATAGGTAACGTTTACCTTTTTGTCTCAAAGACTGCACTTCACTTAAAATTCACTTTAGGGTTAAGTTTTTGTCCAATTCAGCTTTGTTAGAAATTAGCTTTAATAATTAAATTCAGTAGATAATAAACAGGCACCATTAGACAATGCATTATGTATAAATATATAATATCAGGATAAACTTAAATAAAATATATAGATCTTGTATATATGATATATAGTGAGTTATCATCTTTTATTTGCAATTAGTGTATAGTTATAATATAAAGAATACAGATACATGTATAACTTCATAAAACCACGATAGAACCTGGGTTGAAAGAATTATGGCTCCTGTTACAAGTTGTTGACGTTCCCAAGAACGCCGCCATCTGTGCCTGACCCAGACCAGACCTTATAAGGTAGGGAAGCAGAACAGTCCTTGTTTAGTTACGTCCCTTATATTAGCAGCTGAGACCATCAGCAATACTTATTTAGCACATATTACAGGCCATACTGCGATTACCATTAAAAAAGGATTTCAACGAACTGTGAAAAAAAATTTACATATTTTCCCAAATGACTTTTTCCGGTATAAATCACAGTGCCTGTGGTATAAATCAGTTCATTATTTAAAGTTATTTTTAGAAATTAACGATCACGTGACACAACAAAATGGCTGCCGAGATCAAGCCCACTAACAATAGTGGGAATGGAAATGTACGAAAACCTGTACTAATAAACAAAGTTGATGGTTATACTGACGATGTCAATATGGCTTTAATTATTCCTCGTGAGGAGGGTATTATAGCTGTTTGTGATGATAAGTGAGTTTTGTCGATTTTACATTCTTTGACTGAAAATTGGTTCCTGTAAACAGGAAGTCTGACAATATCAGTTGTTGAGTCACTCTAAACTGTTTGTTTGAATTTTTATACAGTGTTTTCCGTGGGTCTTTGATGATTGTATTTCAGTATAAAACCTTTTGTCACAATATGACTTCAACAATACCGTTCATTGTGTTTTTTTAATTAACCAATTTGATATCATCGGTTGACATGATGTATTCGATATATCAAGGACTTATATACATACATGGATTCGCAACTTCCGTATTAACAGTTTAATGTAATCAAATCCCGCGATAATAAGACGTGAATCAACGGGAATACAAGCTATTGTTTACAAAAGCGAAAATACGAAAATATCCGTGATAATCCGAATGATAATAACAGCGAAAATATCCGTGGTATTCCGAATGTTTAATCTCGGAGAGGAAAGGATTATAATAGATGTCCGCCATCTTGGAATTTAAAATGTTCGACTGATGCCTTTTTCGATGCTTAGACTTTGTGGATTATAAATGTATAGATCTCAATATCTTCAAGGAATTTGTTGCATCCTTTACCAATTTCCCGTGCCCAATTGACAGAGTTTTTTTAGTATAATCAAATTCGTAAACACCCAATCACAGCTGTCGGACATTGCCGAGTATATAGCAATGCATTGTGGGATCGCCGAACGATATCGTTTGAGCTATTTTTAGCAGTTGCGAATCCATGTATGTATATAAGTCCTTGGATATATGTACATGTTTTCGATACTTTCTGTTTTCTTCGCATTAACACATGACAGGAATTAGAATGACGTCACTTTTTGTTTACGCAATGTGCTCGACCTTGATATTTTACGATCCGCACAATATAATTCCAAAATTTGTCGTTATCAAGTATGTAAACAGCAAATTTGAAACACACAGCAAATAACTGCTCAATTTACTACACCATTTTATCATTTTAACAACAATATCGTTATAAATGAAAATAAGAAAAGCTGAGAAAATATTTTGACCTAGACTGGGAATTTGGCTCGTCTGCTATCTATCATGCAACAGTCGTATTTCCTGTCCACTACAGGGTGTTTGAAAAGTGTTCATGTCTTATTTATTTTTCGCAAAAATTTCTTAGAATAGAATCGATTATTAGTACATCTTACATTTTCAATATAAATCCCAAAATGTAAGTAGAGCAAGACTTTATAACTTATCAAATGAAGTGAGCTACGGGTTGTATTACACGTCTATGATATTAATTTATCATTGCATCAGAGATCTTACCAAAATTAAGATAAAATACACAGACTTGAAGCCAGAGGTTGCCGCCATTTTGTCTAGCATACCTACGCATCGTAAACTATTAATTGTAATAGGATTAAGCAGTGTAGGTATGATCATATTCACCAAACAAGGTTTTCTCATAATTCCTCATTATACCTGGTACTTTTGGACCATCTCTGTCTTGAATACTCTTCAATTTTGGAGGTATCGAAAATGGGTCAATTTTGCATGGCGGTCACTGATCACAATGTTTGTTTATAGGTCTATTATTCGTTATTTTGTGAACAAATTGTGCATAAGTGCATTGAAATTACGAGCAATAAATTGACTTTTAAGAAATAAAAGAAAGTTACGCATTTATATATACTTTTTGCATATAAGGCGTTTTGAAATGCTTAAGGTATCGAAAACCCGTCAAACAATGATACTGTTATAGTAAAGACCTATACTATACACAATCTGTGTGTTAGTATAGGCAGAGACATATAATACAAGAGATAGGCAACTACGCGAAATCTCCCGATATCTCGTATGTCGATCGCAGTATTTAGTGTGATCGCTCAGTTCGGTATATAGTATGTCTACACGGTACGGGTCCGGATAGTGTTGTCGATTAAATAATGGCAATTCGGAAAAATATAAGGGCATGTGAGTGACATTATCGAAAACAAAGAGACTTACAATAATATTTAATATAATAGAGACGTTGATCCATAACTGTCAGAATTTAGGGTCCATAATTTCCATCAATTTTTTTTGTGCTGGTATGGAACCAATTCCTACAAGTGATCCATCTACTGTTATGGTAGTTTCTGATTTTGGATCATAAAATGCCATTACTTGTGCACTGGTCAACATGTCTTTCAACGTCTCAAAGCTTTCCTGTTGTTCTGACTTCCATTCAAATGGATTGTTCTTCCTTGTCAGTTTTCTGATTGGTTCGGACACTGTAGCCCAATTTGGTAGAAATTTTGCACAATAATTTAAAAGTCCTAACAATGATTTAACTTCTTTCACGTTTTCAGACGGAGACATATCCAATACCGCCTTAATCTTGGATTCCTTAAGCTTTAAGCCTTCTGATGTCAATGTGTGACCCATGAACTCGATGCTTGTTTTGTAAAATTCACATTTACCCTTGTTTTATACAGTTTAGTGTTAAATTCTTTTCTCTTAACCTTTGCATTACATTACGTAATGTTTTATCATGCTCTTCTTTTGTTGCACCCTTTATCAGAATGTCATCTGATATGTTTTAACAATTCTGGATATCTTGAAGAGTATGTTGTATAACATGCTGATATATCTCAGGGGCACAAGATATACCAAACATAAGTCTGCGATATCTGTAGATTCCATCATTTGTTACAAACGTAGTGATATCTTGTGAACTTTCATCTAACGCGATCTGGTGATAGCCCCAATTTAAGTCCAGCTTTGTGTAAAATATTGCACCATTCAGCTTCTCTAATGTTTCATCGATATTTGGCATCGGAAAGCATTCTCTTTCAATAGCCGTATTAGCTTGCCTCATGTCCACACAGATACGAATGTCTCCAGACGTTTTTGGACTTGATTTTTATCAAAATCAAGTCCTTTGTAATCATTGACTTACATTTGTCGCTGGACTCCATAACAGCTTGGTTAAAAGAATGCCACATAAAGGAAATAGTACGCAACTAAATGGTATGTTTATATAGAAGTATCTGGAATATTTCCCCAATTAAGTGTGTCAGATCTAAATACATTTCAAATCATTCTATTGTAACTACATGGAAAGAGTCATGTATCTAAATAAGTGCTTGTCGGTAGATACATGAGATTTTCAAATGCGTAGAATTAAAACTGCGTATTCACTGTCCAATAAAATATCTTGCCGTAAAAGTAGTTCTACTTTCGGTTTTCGTTCGATAGTTCAGAAAAATCTCCACGGACGTATTCATGCATTTGCAACAATCTACCATCGATGTGTGTGTTTTGTGCCTTTCTAACATTTCTTAATATTACAAAGCGATTTCTCATTTAATCATATTCCGTGATATTCACACCAACTAGTGTTAGTTTGATGACGGAATCGCTATTTATAGACTCACTCCCTGCAGTGGCTAGTAGCAAAGCGTAACCGATGTGGGGAGTTTGATTTATCGAAGGTTGAATGTTCAAACTGCGGCTTAAGAATAATAATTCGAGTCGCTAAATACGAACGTAAATTACTGGATACGTGCTTTTAAAATTTACTGTTTAAGAGTTCCTTTTACGCCAGATTATTTAGAATTACATAATCACGTCTGAATTTCATGCAACAACGGGTTAACTATAGGTCATATAGGTCTTACTCTACTGTGTCAGGACCTTTTTGATTTGATTGACCCTGAATGTGTTCAATGCGACGATGTTCTGTTAAAACCAGAAGAATCAATGTTTGTATTTACTGTTACTGAAGTGTTTTTAGCTCACATGTCACAAAGTGACAAAGTGAGCTATTAGGATCACTCTCCGTCCGGCGTCGTGCGTTGTGCGTAGTGCGTCGTCAAACTTTATGTTGTGACCACACTAGGGGCCACATTTTTGGCTCAATTTTAGCAAAACTGGGTCAGAACATTAAAATCAACAAAATCTCGGACGAGTTCGATATTGGGCCATTTGGGGTCAAAAACTAGGTCACCAGGGCCTTGTGAACACTTTAGGAATCACTGTTTTGACTGGATCTTCATGAAACTTTGTCAGAATGTTTATTTTAATAATATGTAGGTCAAGTTTGATAATGGGTAATTTCTGTAGTAGAATTAGGTCACTAGGGCAAATTGCTGGAAAACCTTGTGAACACTCTAGAAGTCACTATTTTGATTGGATGATCATGAAACCTTGTCAGAATGTTTGTCTTCATAATATCTTGGACGAGTTCGAACACTGTAGATTTCACAGTTATTATTGGATCTTCACCAAACTTTGTCAAATTGTTTGTTTTAATGATATACAAGTATAAATATGGGTCATCTGGGGTCAATAACTAGGTCACCTGATCAAATCTTAGGAAAACTTTGTTAACACTGTAGATGTCACAGTTTTAATTGGATCTTCACCAAACCTTGTCAAAATGTTTGCCTCAATGATATGTGGGTCAAAGATGAACATGGGTCAGCTGGGTTCATAAACTGGGTCACAAGGTCAAATCTTAGGTAAAAATCTTGTAAAAGCTCTAAATGTCATGGTTTTGATTGGATCTTGGCCAAACCTTGTCAGATTGTTTGTCTTAATAATATTAAGGACAAGTTCAAATATGGGTCACCTAGGGTCAAAAGCCAGGTCACAAGGTCAAATCTTAGGAAAACCTTATTAACACTGTAGATGTCAAATTTTGATTGTATCTTCACCAAACCTAGTCAGACTGCTTGTCTTAATGATATGTAAGACAAATTCGAACATAGGTCGTCTGGGGTCAAAAACTAGGTCACCGGTTCAAAACAATGTTTTAATGAGTGAACAGTGATTGTCATGTAAGTGATATAGGGCCATCTTGGCCCTCTTGTTTACTAGTTTTGTACAATAAAGAGTTTTTAATGCAATTAAATTGTCCTCAATTAATGTGCTAATCATTAAACTTTCCAATATCAGGCTTTTTTCATTTTAAAATTTTAGCAAAGGGACTATAGTAAAGCCCTAGCTTATGTCATTTACCTATATGCATATGACCTGCATTACAATATGAATGAAAAATCGGTCCGTAATTTTAAATATTAAAATATTTGTATGGGCTCGAACGATGTGGGTACACATTTCTCTCTTTTGTCTCGTATGGTAAAAATCAAGTCCGACAGTACTTTCAGTACTTTGATTGGTATTACCACTAGGGGTGAAATCCACAGAGTTGCACCGTCGACTTTCTCAATAATTTCGGCACCTAGTACCTGTAGCTCTTTTATCTTTTTATGAGATGAATTTACTTGTAAATTCTTCTCATATAGTGATCACGCAGACTATGAATTTCAACACTGCACTGCTCTCAATAGTAATCTTAGGGAGCGCTTCGTACTACATTTTTTCGGTCTTTTTCGTTACTCGCTATGCTAACAGAGCGATACTGCATGCAGTTCAAACACTCATCCACAGACAGTCACCAAGCAAATACCATTGAAGCTGTTACTATATCGATTTTTCTATTATACGCACTCTATCGGACACTTCAATGGTCGTTGTTGTTTTACATACTAACTCGCTGACAGAGCGTTAAGTACTGCGCAATTATTGATTTTCTAATTTTAGCTTAGTATAATCTACTATAGGTCAAGTCAAAAGTACCTGGTATCATTTTGACACGAGGTTTAATAAAAAGTGTGTTTTTCTGCTGCTGAAAGTAAAAGCAAGGAAATTGATAATCAATGCATATATTTCAACGAACAATGACAAAGAAATATATGACAAGTTTATTCAATTAACAAAAATATGTGCTAATTGATGCGGTCATCAATGGGATTAAGTTGGCTAACAGTATGGGTCCCTAATCATTATCAAATTTTAATGTCACCCGGAGTTTTATGGTGCCGCATTGTTTTTACAGCTGACACGTGTGACAAATATCCATATTGGATTTAATCTTCTCGTGGGTGGGACTTTTTTTATTGAAGAACAATATATGACTCTACCAATCAAATCAACAGATACCTTTCCCTTCGAAATATCGCCGATTTTTTATTCCAAAAATTATAATTTCCAATATTCCATGAACAAAAATATTTCGTCTATTATTCTATAAATGTTGTAAATACCATGTAAACATAAAACGAGTCATGCGACGATCACTCGACGTATCATGAACACAGAAGTCTGCAAGCACACGGTTCATTTTGACATCAATTCTGATAGGAGATTTGTCGAAACATACGTAAATATTATCCTTTATCCGTAAACAAATTTGATGCATACGACCGCTTTACTCGTCTTTGATGTAAAATGATATTCAAATCGCAGACTCGCCGCGAAGGCATGTGAAAAACAATTAAAAACATATATAACGAATTCGGTGTTAATTGATGCAGACATCAATGGAATTAAGTCAGCAGAACACTTCCAGTATATAATTATCAAAATAATGCGTCACTTTGGTGTTTTATGACCCCCTTCCAATATTTTTTTATCTAGCAGTGCTAATTATTTAAACATATATTTAATCTACGTGGGTGGTCTTGCAATTGAAGATCAGTCAAAAACATAGTCCACCACATTTAACATGCCAAATTATGATCACCTAGGTCAAAGTTTTTTGTACTTTGGTACACTTTCACATCCTCTGATTATTTTAAAAACGTCCTTTGAACTTGCCACATTTACCAGACACTCCGTCTGGGTCACGATGACCTTGATTGCTGGACATAAATTTCTGAATGTGCACCGTCAATCACGTCAATCACTGGCACCAATCACTGGCACCGAGCCAAGTTTCACCTTTGCACATTTATTTAATCTTGAGTGTAAAGTATTGATTTTTACAGCCCAAGGAGTTCGCATTTAACAATTCTTTTTATTGTATGTCTCATAGTAAATAGCAAATGGAAAAAGGATGAGGAAAAAACACGGACTTTGTGTCAGTTTGTACACATTATATTTTTGTTACCCTTGATTTCTTTTAATATTTATCCCACAGTTACAAAAATTACACCATAAAAAAGGTTACTAAAGTATAAACAACTTTTATATTTACTTTAATTTGATGAGATTAATGTTTAGTATAATAAACCAGTGATGAAGTAGACATGTGTCAAAACAGTACCATTTCCCAACAACCTGTATGAAGACAGTGTACCAAGTTACTGTATATTGACTAGGGGGCTATGAAGTAAAGGGTTAAACTGGCAATATGATCCTTGAACTTTAATATTTGATTAAATAAATAGTACTAGGTCCTTGTTTCGTTCAGAATTATTGATACAGTTTTAAACTTTGTATCGACTCAGTGATATCCCTGCATCACAAAATTCATCTCATTTCAGGCCTTCAGGCCTTTGATTATTCACTTGTTCACACATTTTAAATGGAATGCGCCTATTTGGTTGAGCGATGTGCTTCACATCTCTGTCAATGTGTAGTCGTAGTTGAAAACTCTTCAATTTCCAGACTCCCTTCATATTCTGACATGATTTTATTCACGTTACTTTCATCAGACTTCAGGTTATTCACACAAAATTTCAGCAGTCCTAGCTCAACTGCATTTTGATATCCCAACAATTAGAGCTTTCCCGATTTGACCGTGTAACCGGTACGTACCGGTACAGTGCTGAACGATATGCGTATCATATTGCAAGGTCCCGTATCGGCCGTATCGCTTTTACATTAAAAACTCCTAGAATGTTTAACAACTGGACAAGATTTACGAATTTTCACTCATTTTATCGTTGACAATGCTTTCTCAACTCCATATTCTATATTTAAAGACATTAGCTGCGAGAGGTAAAGCTAGACAACGGATTCGATTCGAATATTCAGATTTTGCCAGGAAAATATTGACCTATAGATTATATTAATTTATCAAACGATATTTTAGAACTTTTCTTTTAACAAATAAGGAACAGATTTTCTAATTTTCTGAAACATAGATCCGGCATTTAAATTTTCAAACACATGTACGAATATTCAAGTAACTGGTTTGAGTGCCAGCTAGCTTTACCTATAAAGTGTGTAAACATTGCCCTGGTCTGCACTAACAATCTGTAGACTGAAAAATGGCTTAGGCACCAAGTAACTTAAAAACGCCACCAAGTAATTTGGCAACGTTTTGGTATGCCGTTTGATGAAACAAAGAATCATGTAACAGTCTGTAAGAAATGTCACTGCGATCTGTATTGTGGTGTGACTAGCAACCTCAGAACACATATGTCTCGTAATCATACCACCCAAGTTGAAGGTTTCAAAAAATTATTATTAACTTAGTTTCAATAATCATAAAACCTGATTCTTTAAAAAATTTATCTGGCTAATAGTCAGAATTCTGTATGAATTCCAATTATCCAGTACTGGTCGTGCTTTTACGTCAGGGGATACAATACATTGCGAGTAACAGGAGAACTTTTAAGAAATAGAAATATAATTTAACCAAAATCAACTAAACATTTGTGAATCAAATCGATGGCTTCAAGTGCAAGACAATTTTATTGTTTTACACCTTTTAACTGTTAGTTAATTAGGACTTTCTAGCACCAAGCGAGTGTGCAGAGTTTCAAACAACACTTTGTTATACCGGTAAGTTATAAGGTATTTCATTACTTCAAAACACTTTTATATCGTATTGTAGATATCGTATATCGCTAGTACCGTATCGCAATACGTATCGTATCGGCTGAGATCTGTATCGGGACAGCCCTACCAACAATGGTGAGCACACCTGATCTATGATGTGGAAATTTAATTTCACACTTTTCTCATTAATTTTCACATTGAATTCTGCTATTTTAAGAACCTTTATTGGCTTTGACTGAGCATAAGAATATATTTTTGACTGTACATTGAAGATTTTTGTACATTTTGACTGAATTTTCTCATATGTAGCATAATCCAAGCAATTCACACTTGATCCAGAATCAATTAATAATGAACACTTAAATCCTTCTGTTTAACTTGAACATATATTCATCATGTTTCTTATGATCTGAGTAATCTGAGATTTCTTCACACACTGCTTTCATCTGTGACTTGCACATATTAGCATAGTGACCTTTCTTCTGACATTTTCGGCATACACTATTTCTTGATTTGATACATTCATAACCACTGTGTCCATTGGCTTCACAGCGATAGCAGGTCTTCAACCTGGTTGGCTGTGGTGCTTGTCTCACCCTTGGCTGATACTGCACATATCTTTTCCTGGCAGGTTTCCATTTTGGCTTGATTTGATTTATTTCATCATGTCCAGTAGGTGACGCTTCTGGTTGTTGATTTGGGTTCAATCCTACATTTCCTGACATTTCCATATTATCTGCTTGTAAGGAGGCCAGTTCAGATGACCTTGCAATCTTTTGGACTTTGTCCAGGTTCAAATTTTCTGCTTTAAGAAATTTCAAATTTGTAGATGAACATGTCTCTACAACTTGATCTCTGATCTTATCATCAACACTTCCTTCCGGATATTTACAAGCTAACGACAGTTTTTTAAGTCGAATTATATAATTGTCTACAGTTTCATCACCTTTTTAGCTCACCAGAGCACGAACATGCTCAGGGTGAGCTTTTGTGATCGCCCTGCGTCCATCGTGCGTCGTGCGTCGTTACGAATACGTGGCGTCCATGTTTACTTAAAACAACATCTCCTCCTACACCGCTATGCCAATTGCAACCAAACTTGGCTGGAATGATCCTTGGGTGGTCCCCTTTCAAAGTTGTTCAAGAAATTAAATTTCATTAAAAATTCTGGTTGCTATGGCAACAAATTGAAAAAACTTAAAAAATCTTCTTGTCTGAAACCACAGGGCCTAGAGCTGAGATATTTGGTATGTAGCATTGTCTAATGGAACTCTACAAAGATTGTTCAAATTATTCCCCTAGGGTCAAAATTGGCTCCGCCCCGGGGGTAACTTGATTTTACATAGACTTATATAGGAAATTTAAAAAATCTTCTTGTCAAAAACTACAATGCCTAGAGCTTTGATATTTGGTGTGTAGCATAGTCTAGTGGACCTCTACCAAGTTTGTTCAAATTATTGCCCTAGGGTCAAAATTGGCCCCGCCCCGGGGGTCACTTGATTTATATAGACTTATATAGGAAAATTTAAAAAATCTTCTTCTCCGAAACCGCAAGGCCTAGAGCTTAGATATTTTGTATGTAGCATTGTCTAGTGGACCTCTACCAAGTTTGTTGAAATTATGGCTCCGGGGTCAAAATTGGCCCTGCCCTGGGGTTTATTCTATTTTATATAGGAAAATTTAAAAAATCTTCTTCTCCGAAACCACAAGGCCTAGAGCTAAGATATTTGGTATGTAGCATTGTCTAGTGGACCTCTACCAAGTTTGACCAAATTATTGGCCTAGGGTCAAAATTGGCCCCGCCCCGAGGGTCACTTGATTTATATAGACTTATATAGGAAAATTTAAAAAATCTTCTTCTCCAAAACCACAAGGCCTAGAGCTAAGATATTTGGTATGTAGCATTATCTAGTGGACCTCTACCAAGTTTGTTCAAATAATTGCCCTAGGGTCAAAATTGGCCCTGCCCTGGGGTTTATTCTATTTTATATAGGAAAATTTAAAAAATCTTCTTCTCCGAAACCACAAGGCCTAGAGCTAAGATATTTGGTATGTAGCATTGTCTAGTGGACCTCTACCAAGTCTGTTCAAATTATTGGCCTAGGGTCAAAATTGGCCCCGCCCCGAGGGTCACTTGATTTATATAGACTTATATAGGAAAATTTAAAAAATCTTCTTCTCCAAAACCACAAGGCCTAAAGCTAAGATATTTGGTATGTAGCATTATCTAGTGGACCTCTGCCAAGTTTGTTCAAATAATTGCCCTAGGGTCAAAATTGGCCTTGCCCTGGGGTTTATTCTATTTTATATAGGAAAATTTAAAAAATCTTCTCCGAAACCACAAGGCCTAGAGCTAAGATATTTGGTATGTAGCATTGTCTAGTGGACCTCTACCAAGTTTGTTCAAATTATTGCCCTAGGGTCAAAATTGGCCCCGCCCTGGGGGTCACTTGATTTATATAGACTTATATAGGAAAATTTAAAAAATCTTCTTCTCCGAAACCACAAGGCCTAGAGCTAAGATATTTGGTATGTAGCATTGTCTAGTGGACCTCTACCAAGTTTGTTCAAATTATTGCCCTAGGGTCAAAATTGGCCCCGCCCCGGGGGTCACTTGATTTATATAGACTTATATAGGAAAATTTAAAAAATCTTCTGCTCCGAAACCGCAAGGCCTAGAGCTTAGATATTTTGTATGTGGCATTGTGTAGTGGACCTCTACCAAGTTTGTTCAAATTATGGCCCCGGGGTCAAAATTAGCCCTGCCCTGGGGTTTATTCTATTTTATATAGGAAAATTTAAAAAAATCTTTTCCGAAACCACAAGGCCTAGAGCTAAGATATTTGGTATCTAGCTTTGTCTAATGGACCTCTTTAAAATCTGTTTACATAATGGCCATGGGATAAAAAACGGCCCAGATGGGTCACTTGATCTTACTTAGACTCGTATAGAAAACTTCAACAATGTTAATCTCCAAATGACCTTTTCTCCTGGTGAGCATTTATAGGGCCATCATGGCCCTCTTGTTGCTTTTCTTGTTGAAATGTGTGTCTTTCAAATGCAATGTTCTTCTTTGGACTAAAGTACTGTGATAATGCATCAATAGTTTGTTGGTAGTTGCTTGTATTTACAACAGAAGTTTCATATTTATCCTGTATTTCTTCACCACCAAATTGTAGTAACAATGCCTTTTGGCATAATTAACATTTCAAGAATCTATACTAATTCAAGATGGCATCAATCTTTGAATTGTCAATGCTGCAGAAATTTAAAGTGTTTGGACAACATATTATTTTGTCAAGTTCGTGGGATAATTAGTAAGCTATCTCGAGTGTTGTTCATTTTATAGTACTCCAATATTATCAAGATACAAATGTTACAAGTACAGTCACAGAAATTTCCCGCATGATTTTATATCTCGCGTTTGATTGGTTGATTAGCAGTATTATGGCCGTCAGTGCGTCAAGAAATGTGATCAGTTGATTATTTTATTGTTATTGAGAGTATTTTTATGTTTTTTGACTAGAAGAAGAATTGTTTATGAGGTTTGAATGGTTGTATGATTGCAGACTTGCACTGTTGTGCATTTTAAGACAGGTAAAGAGTTAGACTAGCGGTAATATGGATGACCGGTAAACATAGTACTTGTATTTATAAATTAATTGTAATATCAACAGCCTGATTAGCTCAGTTGGTAGAGTGTCTGATTTGCAAGCAGGAGGTCTCAGGTTTGAATCCTGCATGAGGTACATTATTTTACACCAGTCTCTTCCCCTTTTCCTTAAAATAATCCCTGGATGATTATAATAGATACAGAATGTATAAATACTCACTCAAGTAAAGCTGTTTTATATTTGTTGACTGCATATTATGAATAGATTAGTTATTGTTATAGAATCCATCTTTTAGACAAATATAGAAAAAATTCTATTACCCTGGTGATGATTGAGATAACAACTAAAGTAGTTTGTTACTATCGGTACTTATCCAGTTGCTAACTTTTATTAATAAGCATTATTAGTACAACAGTTCAGTAATGCATGCATTATACTTGTACAAAAAATGTTAATAATTGATATTTTTAATTTTTGCAGAACTGTTCGTGTATGGTTACGGAGAGATACTGGCCAATATTGGCCAAGCATATGCCATTCAATGCCAGGTGAATTGTTGTTGTTTTGTGGACTATATTCAAATTAATGAATGCACAGAATGATAGGCTTGTGGCTATTCATTGCCTATTTTGTCAAGTAAATTGAAATTATGGGGAGCAAGTACAGCAATTTTTGGGGTTTTAGGGAAGATTTTGGTTCTGTCAGGGGGGGGGGAAGTATATCAGATAGGGGAAATTTTACCATAAAGGCATTGATAAAATATCTATAAAAATACAATATTTATTCATTCTACATTATCTATGTCCCTGATTTATTTAATTTATATATGAGACAACTGTAAATGAGGTAGGTCACTTTTTACAAGTTTTACAAAACATGTTGTTATGTCTGTAATGCATATGATATCTGTAATATGTATGGTATCTTTGTGTATGATATCTATCATGCATATTATATTTAATAATTTATAATGTGTATGATATCTATAATATGTATGATATCTTTGTGTATGATATCTATAATGTGTATGATATCTTTGTGTATGATTACAGCTGCAGCATCTAGTATGACATATAATGGTGAGACAAGAAGATTATTTATTGGGTTAGATAATGGAACCATCTCAGTAAGTACACATGTATACCTTTACACTACAATCATTGCTACATGTTGCTGTTAAACCTGAAACATAATTATTCTCCCCTTGAAAGCTCCTCTTTCCCCTTGCAGAAGTATTTTTTTTGTCACTTTTCCAAATTCCAAAGTACTACAAATATGATAATACAGTACCGGTACTTTCCAATGCTAGTCATCTCTGTCAGAAATAAAAAAAAAAAAGTTTTAAAGAGCTATGTTTAATAGCGATGAAAATTTACTATGGCTATTTGAAATAGACATACTTAAATGTTGTATATCTAATTATTTAATTTATGAGTAAACACATTAACCCTTTACTTCATGTAGCCGTATATTCACGTGTAGACCGCTTACTTCATAATCCCGGTATTTTGCGGGTAGACCGTCTACTTCATAATCCCGGTATTCTACGTGGTTGATTTTTGAAGTTCAATAAATCATTTTCCCCAAAATATCGGCGATTTTTTAAAACAACAATTGTAAAATTCAATATTTCATGGAGACATAACGTTAACAAAAAAATATTGTTTGTATATAAAATTATGTGGTAAACTGCGTTTAAACACAAGACAGGTCGCGCGTACACGATGACGTATCGTGTTGAGATTACACAGTATACAGTCTGCAGACGCGCGGTTCATTTCTAATGACAATTTTGCCGTGGAATTTTAAGTCAAAGCCAAAAAACAGTAGAACAATTATATATCTTAAATATTTTCAAAAAAAAATGACATAATAAAGATAATAATCAGTAGTTCGCCGTGTCTCGGGTGCAATAAAAGAAATATACAGTGTCAATGTCTCGTGTGAAAATCAAATTCAGATTAACAAATAACATGTGCTAATTGGTGCGGTCATCAATGGGATTAAGTTGGCTAACAGTATGGGTCCCTAATTATATCATCAAATTTTTAATGTCACCCGGAGTTTTATGGTGCCGCATTGTTTTTACAGCTGACACGTGTGACAAATTTCCATATGGGATTTAATCTTCTCATGGGCGGGGCTTATTTATTGCAGAACAATATGACTCTACCAATCAAATCAATTTGTTGTTCAGCCTAAATAAATACCTTTCCCTCCGAAATATCGCCGATTTTTTATTCCAAAAACTATAATTTCTAATATTCCATGAAGACAAATCACCTACAAAAATATTTCGTCTATTATTCGGTGAGAGTTGTAAATACTCTGTAAACACAAAACGAGTCAGGTGCGCGCCGATCACTAGACGTATCATGAACACAGAAGTCTGCAAGCACATGGTTTATTTTTGACATGAATTTAATATGCTGGGAGATTTGTTGAAACATACGTAAATATTATCCTTTATTCCGTATCATCAAACAAATTTGATGCAGTAAAAGTCATATACGACTGTTTCACTCGTCTTTGATGTAAAACAATATTCAAGTCACAAAGACTCGCCGCGAATGCGTGTGAAATACGATTAAAAACATAACGAATTCGGTGTTAATTGATATGCCAAATTATGATCAACTAGGTTAAAGTTTTTTGTACTATGGTACACTTTCACAACCTCTGATTGTTTAAAAAAAACATCCTTTGAACTTGACACATTTATAAGACACTCTGTCTGGGTCACGATGACCTTGATTGTTGGACATGAATTCCTGCACGTGCACCGTCAATCACTGGCACTGAGCCAAGTTTTACCTTTGCACATTTATTTAATCTCGAGTGTAAAGTATTGATTTTTACAACCCAAAGTATTCAATAACAATTCTTGCATTAAGATTTTTTATTGTATGTCTTGTAGTAAACAGAAAGGGCAAATTAAAAAAAAGGATAAGGAAAAAACATGGACCTTGTGTCAATTTGTACACATTATATTGCCCTTAATATTTGCCTAACATCAGATATTTTTGCATAGCAAGTAAGATAAATTAAATACCATCAATTTGGTATAATTCAGAAATTATAAAACCATTATTTAGCATTACAATGAAGTGATAAAATGACCAGGTGTCAATAGAAAAAAATCAGAAAAGGCAAAAATATGCTTACAGATTTTTTTTGCAATTTTTGTTCCCCTTTATTTCTTTTAATATTTATCCCACATTTACAAAAATTACATCATACAAAAGGTTATTAAATTATGAACAACTTTTTTATTTACTATAATTTGATGGGATTAATATTTAGTATAATAAACCAGTGATGAAGTAGACATGTGTCAAATCAGTAGCATTTCCCAATAACCTGTATGAAGACAGTGTACCAAGTTTATCTGATCCACTATTAGTATACAGTATGTATATTGACTAGGGGGCTATGAAGTAAAGGGTTAACATACAAAGTCATATAAACATTCAAGTTTATTATAATAGTGAATGGAGAGTTATACTAAACATAAACATTTTTTTAGCTCACATGTCACAAAGTGAGCTAATAGGATCACTCTCCGTCCGGCGTCGTGCGGTGTGCGTCGTGCGTCGTCAAACTTTTTGTTGTGACCACACTAGGGGCCACATTTTTGGCTCAATTTTAGCAAAACTGGGTTAGAACGTTAATATCAACAAAATCTCGGACGAGTTCGATATTGGGCCATTTGGGGTCAAAAACTAGGTCACCAGGGCCAAATAAGGGAAAACCTTGTGAACACTTTAGAAATCACTGTTTTGACTTTATCTTCATGAAACTTTGTCAGAATGTTTATTTTAATAATATGTAGGTCAAGTTTGATAATGGGTCATTTCTGTAGTAAAATAAGGTCACTAGGGCAAATTGCTGGAAAACCTTGTGAACACTCTAGAAGTCACTGTTTTGATTGGATGATCATGAAACCTTGTCAGAATGTTTGTCTTCATAATATCTTGGACGAGTTCGAACATGGGTCATCTTGGGTCAAAAACTAGGTCGCTAGGTCAAATCTTATGAAAAACCATGTTAACACGGTAGATTTCACAGTTATTATTGGATCTTCACCAAACTTTGTCAAATCGTTTGTTTTAATGATATTAAGGATAAGTTCAAATATGGGTCATCTGGGGTCAATAACTAGGTCACCAGGTCAAATCGTAGGAAAACCTTATTAACACTGTAGATGTCAAATTTTGATCGTATCTTCACCAAACCTAGTCAGACCGTTTGTCTTAATGATATGTAAGACAAATTCGAACATAGGTCGTCTGGGGTCAAAAACTAGGTCACCGGTTCAAAACAATGTTTTAATGAGTGAACAGTGATTGTCATGTGAGCGATATAGGGCCATCTTGGCCCTCTTGTTTTAAATTGCCACCTTATAGTTCTATTCTTTGATAATTTATAAAACATTTCAACCTCTTGCTATTTGGATCCCTAGTTATTGTTTAACAGTAATAAAGCAGTTTGACCTCTCATTGATTTTTAGCTCACCATACTCAATTGCCCTACATTTGTCGTGCATCGTGAAGTGACATCAAACGTTTCTTTTAACAACATCTCCTAAATTATTCATTGGGCCATTTCTACACTCTAGTTGCCATGGCCATTAATATGATTTTTTAGCTCACATGTCACAAAGTGACAAAGTGAGCTATTAGGATCACTCTCCGTCTGGCGTCGTGCGGTGTGCGTTGTCAAACTTTATGTTGTGACCACACTAGGGGCCACATTTTTGGCTCAATTTTTGCAAAACTGGGTCAGAACGTTAATTTCAACAAAATCTCGGACGAGTTCGATATTGGGCCATTTTGGGTAAAAAACTAGGTCACCAGGGCCAAATAAGGGAAAACCTTGTGAACACTTTAGAAATCACCGTTTTGACTGGATCTTCATGAAACTTTGTCAGAATGTTTATTTTAATAATATGTAGGTCAAGTTTGATAATGGGTCATTTCCGGTGAAAATCTAGGTCACTAGGGCAAATTGCTGGAAAACCTTGTGAACACTCTAGAAGTCACTGTTTTGATTGGATGATCATGAAACCTTGTCAGTATGTTTGTCTTCATAATATCTTGGACGTGTTCGAGCATGGGTCATCTTGGGTCAAAAACTAGGTCGCTAGGTCAAATCTTATGAAAAACCATGTTAACACGGTAGATTTCACAGTTATTATTGGATCTTCACCAAACTTTGTCAAATCGTTTGTTTTAATGATATAACGGTCAAGTATAAATATGGGTCATCTGGGGTCAATAACTAGGTCACCAGGTCAAATCTTAGGAAAACTTTGTTAACACTAGATGTCACAGTTTTAATTGGATCTTCACCA
Organism: Lutraria lutraria; assembly: GCA_964023205.1. NCBI lineage: Eukaryota > Metazoa > Mollusca > Bivalvia > Venerida > Mactridae > Lutraria > Lutraria lutraria. Next base: position 1,085,731 of record OZ026842.1, read on the forward strand.
AACCTTGTCAAAATGTTTGCCTCAATGATATGTGGGTCAAGGATGAACATGGGTCAGCCGGGTTCAAAAACTGGGTCACAAGGTCAAATCTTAGGTAAAAATCTTGTAAAAGCTCTAAATGTCATGGTTTTGATTGGATCTTGGCCAAACCTTGTCAGATTGTTTGTCTTAATGATATTAAGAATAAGTTCAAATATGGGTCACCTAGGGTCAAAAGCCAGGTCACAAGGTCAAATCTTAGGAAAACCTTATTAACACTGTAGATGTCAAATTTTGATCGTATCTTCACCAAACCTAGTCAGACTGTTTGTCTTAATGATATGTAAGACAAATTCGAACATAGGTCGTCTGGGGTCAAAAACTAGGTCACCGGTTTAAAACAATGTTTTAATGAGTGAACAGTGATTGTCATGTGAGCGATATAGGGCCATCTTGGCCCTCTTGTTTTAAATTGCCACCTTATAGTTCTATTCTTTGATAATTTATAAAACATTTCAACCTCTTGCTATTTGGATCCCTAGTTATTGTTTAACAGTAATAAAGCAGTTTGACCTCTCATTGATTTTTAGCTCACCATACTCAAGGTGAGCTTTTGTGATTGCCCTACATTTGTCGTGCATCGTGAAGTGACATCAAACGTTTCTTTAAATAACATCTCCTAAATTATTCATTGGGCCATTTCTACACTCTAGTTGCCATGGCCATCAATATGATTTTTTAGCTCACTTGTCACAAAGTGACAAAGTGAGCTATTAGGATCACTCTCCGTCTGGCGTCGTGCGGTGTGCGTTGTCAAACTTCATGTTGTGACCACACTAGGGGCCACATTTTTGGCTCAATTTTTGCAAAACTGGGTCAGAACGTTAATATCAACAAAATCTCGGACGAGTTTGATATTGGGCCATTTTGGGTAAAAAACTAGGTCACCAGGGCCAAATAAGGGAAAACCTTGTGAACACTTTAGAAATCACCGTTTTGACTGGATCTTCATGAAACTTTGTCAGAATGTTTATTTTAATAATATGTAGGTCAAGTTTGATAATGGGTCATTTCCGGTGAAAATCTAGGTCACTAGGGCAAATTGCTGGAAAACCTTGTGAACACTCTAGAAGTCACTGTTTTGATTGGATGATCATGAAACCTTGTCAGAATGTTTGTCTTCATAATATCTTGGACGAGTTCGAGCATGGGTCATCTTGGGTCAAAAACTAGGTCGCTAGGTCAAATCTTATGAAAAACCATGTTAACACGGTAGATTTCACAGTTATTATTGGATCTTCACCAAACTTTGTCAAATCGTTTGTTTTAATGATATAACGGTCAAGTATAAATATGGGTCATCTGGGGTCAATAACTAGGTCACCAGGTCAAATCTTAGGAAAACTTTGTTAACACTAGATGTCACAGTTTTAATTGGATCTTCACCAAACCTTGTCAAAATGTTTGCCTCAATGATATGTGGGTCAAGGATGAACATGGGTCAGCCGGGTTCAAAAACTGGGTCACAAGGTCAAATCTTAGGTAAAAATCTTGTAAAAGCTCTAAATGTCATGGTTTTGATTGGATCTTGGCCAAACCTTGTCAGATTGTTTGTCTTAATGATATTAAGAATAAGTTCAAATATGGGTCACCTAGGGTCAAAAACCAGGTCACAAGGTCAAATCTTAGGAAAACCTTATTAACACTGTAGATGTCAAATTTTGATCGTATCTTCACCAAACCTAGTCAGACTGTTTGTCTTAATGATATGTAAGACAAATTTGAACATAGGTCGTCTGGGGTCAAAAACTAGGTCACCGGTTTAAAACAATGTTTTAATGAGTGAACAGTGATTGTCATGTGAGCGATATAGGGCCATCTTGGCCCTCTTGTTTTAAATTGCCACCTTATAGTTCTATTCTTTGATAATTTATAAAACATTTCAACCTCTTGCTATTTGGATCCCTAGTTATTGTTTAACAGTAATAAAGCAGTTTGACCTCTCATTGATTTTTAGCTCACCATACTCAAGGTGAGCTTTTGTGATTGCCCTACATTTGTCGTACATCGTGAAGTGACATCAAACGTTTCTTTAAATAACATCTCCTAAATTATTCATTGGGCCATTTCTACACTCTAGTTGCCATGGCCATCAATATGATTTTTTAGCTCACTTGTCACAAAGTGACAAAGTGAGCTATTAGGATCACTCTCCGTCTGGCGTCGTGCGGTGTGCGTTGTCAAACTTCATGTTGTGACCACACTAGGGGCCACATTTTTGGCTCAATTTTTGCAAAACTGGGTCAGAACGTTAATATCAACAAAATCTCGGACGAGTTTGATATTGGGCCATTTTGGGTAAAAAACTAGGTCACCAGGGCCAAATAAGGGAAAACCTTGTGAACACTTTAGAAATCACCGTTTTGACTGGATCTTCATGAAACTTTGTCAGAATGTTTATTTTAATAATATGTAGGTCAAGTTTGATAATGGGTCATTTCCGGTGAAAATCTAGGTCACTAGGGCAAATTGCTGGAAAACCTTGTGAACACTCTAGAAGTCACTGTTTTGATTGGATGATCATGAAACCTTGTCAGAATGTTTGTCTTCATAATATCTTGGACGAGTTCAAACATGGGTCATCTTGGGTCAAAAACTAGGTCGCTAGGTCAAATCTTATGAAAAACCATGTTAACACTGTAGATTTCACAGTTATTATTGGATCTTCACCAAACTTTGTCAAATTGTTTGTTTTAATGATATCACGCTCAAGTATAAATATGGGTCATCTGGGGTCAATAACTAGGTCACCAGGTCAAATCTTAGGAAAACTTTGTTAACACTGTATATGTCACAGTTTTAATTGGATCTTCACCAAACCTTGTCAGAATGTTTGCCTCAATATATGTGGGTCAAGGTTGAACATGGGTCAGCCGGGGTCAAAAACTGGGTCACCAGGTCAAATCCTAGGTAAAAATCTTGTAAAAGCTCTAAATGTCATGGTTTTAATTGGATCTTGGCCAAACCTTGTCAGAATGTTTGTCTTAATGATATTAAGGACAAGTTCAAATATGGGTCACCTAGGGTCAAAAACCAGGTCACAAGGTCAAATCTTAGGAAAACCTTATTAACACTGTAGATGTCAAATTTCGATGTATCTTCACCAAACCTAGTCAGAATGTTTGTCATAATGATATGTAAGACAAATTCGAACATAGGTCGTCTGGGGTCAAAAACTAGGTCACGAGGTCAAATCTTAGGAAAACCTTGTCTATGCTGTAGTTTTCATGGTTTTGATTGGATCTTCACCAAATTTTGTCAGAATGTTTGTCTTATTTATATTTAGGACAAGTTCTAACATGGGTCATCTGGGGTCAAAAACTAGGTCACTGGTTCAAAACAATGTTTTAATGAGTGAACAGTGATTGTCATGTGAGCGATATAGGGCCATCTTGGCCCTCTTGTTTTATCTTCTTGTCAGAAACTACAATGCCTAGAGCTTAGATATTTTGTGTGTAGTCTTTTCTAGTTGACCTCTACCAAGACAAATGATTATTTATAAATACAAGGGGTGTCCAAGAATTATGTGGACTTTTGCTGTAACTTGAAAACCATCAAAGATAACGACACAAAACTTTACTGGCATATGGACACATGTTTACATAAAAAGTAAGCACAATTTTAGTTGTTTACACAAATTGGTGCGGACATGATGGTCGTCCGAAATATTCAAGTGCACTATAGGTGGGGCAGGTCATCGTGACCTTACGACGTCAGTAATGAATAGCTTACCATCATTGATTATCACTGTTCATTTTCTCAATGTACGAGGGGTTATCCAAAAATACGTGGACTTTTGTAATATCTTTTGAACGCCAACGTTTAGTGTGATGGAACATTTTAATGTATTGTTACTGTCTTTGTGTAACTACAGATTAATATGTGTATAAATAACAAATTTATAATGGTTTAAAACATGTACCTAAACGATACCCGGAGCACGCTAAAATAAAGAAAAAAATAGCCGTTATATTTTTAGTTTGTGACAAACATTAACGTAGAAACCCTGCTAAATGTTGTACGTTTGTTCCATGACATCAAATTAGCTCTAATTATGTGGTTTTATTGGATGTCATATCCGTTAATATATGTAGATATTGTTAGAAAACAAGACACCGCTATATCTACGACGCACAGAATGACGTAATATTGAAAAATAAAAATCGCGCTATTATACGTTTTGTATGAATTTAGTTATGACACCATCACAGATTTTAGATCAAATGCAACAAGCAAGTTCGAGAAAGGCAATTTTGCGTTCACTAATGTTTAAATGGCACAAAAGGTTCAGTGAAGATGTTAAAAGACGATACCGGGTACGGGTGGAAAACCATTTTTACCTCAACAATGACGACGTCAAGGTTTGTGGAGATATTGACGGACGTCAAACTGTGTAGAAATTGTGAGGTTAGTCAGCTGCGATTATGAAACATTATGGCGCATCCTTCATAAACATCCACACTGACACATGTACAGACCTTGAGTTGTCACTGATGGAGCTCAAGATAGTTCCACATCCTGCCAACTCACCAGATTTGGCTGCTATGAACTTCGAGATATTCCCGGGAGTTGCATAGTCACTCAATTTATAGTATTAATGTAACAATAATGTCAAAACAAAACAATAAAACTATTTCTTAATAAATACAACTTTTGGTAATATTGATTATTAATGATATTTGTATGTTTAAGTAAATAAAGATATTAATATTTTTTTGTAATTCAATAGATCTAGTAACAATATCAGTTAATTTAGAGGTTAAGAGACAACTGCGGGGCCATTGATTTGATTCCCTTGCAGACTTGCTGAACGCCACTAAACATATTTGTCTGGTCTCGGTGAAGCATGGTTACCTAATATGTATGATCGCCTGCAGGCTGGCAGAGATAATTTTGAGAAACAGTAACTTAACATGTGGTGTTGACGCTTGTAACGTTACGCTTTTCTGATGTTGACATCAGATTATTTTCTGAGTGCTCCACAGTCGCCGAGATGTGTTTACGTAAATTCCTGTATTTTGATAATAAATACAGCTATATATATGAAAATTTCTGCGTTTATTTATCGATTTTCTTCTAAGTTGTGTACAAATTTTAGCTAAATATCTTAAATAGCTCTTACACAATAAAGACAGTCCACGTAATTTTGGATAACCCCTCGTAGTTACCTCTTAAAACATTTCTCATGTCTGGCTATCCACTATTTACATGTCTCCCTGTGAGGTCACTGATAATCACTGTGAATCTGCGATCTTGATCTACAGCGTCCTTGAATTTTTGCACTGACGTCATAGCTAATGAGGCCTTCCGTACATGACCCTTTTCATTCTGGATGCCCTGTCTTCTGTCTTTGAATCGTTAATGCCACTTAAAGACGTTTATCTATTTTCATTTTCATGTAGCCGACTTCTTTTCATGTCTTCATGAAATATTTCATGAATTATTAAGGAGTGTTTTTTTTATTTTTTCTTTCTTTACCTAAACCAATGCCAATTTTCTTAAAAAATGGCCTAATTTTAAAGAATTTTCAGTCTCTTAACTTCAACTGAGAGTTTTTTTCGCTTAAAATGTTTCTGTTATCATATTCTACGACTATGCAAAGTTTCAAAAAAATTCATTGATCAGTTTTAATTTTTCCTATATGTCTATGTGAAAAATGTAGCGAACTACCGAAAACGTCTTTAAAAATCAGTGATCTGCACAGAACTGGTTTTACTTCTACTTCTTGTAACACTTCTCTGGTCTGCTTGGGTGTTTTACCAAGATTGACACAATATTTTATAATTGTGCGATGTTTCAAATAATAAATGGACATCATTTTTTACAAATTTCTTTGACAGCCACTTGGATGGTTTGTATCGCCGAACAATGATTTTGATAGATGTGATGTCAATATTTGGTCAGTTTGCAGACGACATTCATTGTTGCATGCGCAAAGTGGCACCAAAATCAGTTGGTTTTGTTAGAAGATATGGACATTGAATGAATACAGTACTTAAAAAAGTTTGACCTGCCCCGCCCAAGCGATGATTGGTTACTATAGCGACCCAATATACATGTTTATTAGCTTACCAGAGCACAATGTGCTCAAGGTGAGCTTTTGCAATCACTCGGCGTTCGTCGTGAAGTGGCATCCATATTTACTTAAAACAACATGTCCTCCTACACCGCTCTGCTGAGTGCAACCAAACTTGCTAGAATGACCCTTGGGTTGTCCCCTTTCAATGTAGCATTGTCTAGTGGACGTCTTCCAAATATGTTCATATTATGGCCCTGGGGTAAAACTTGGTCCAGACCTTAGGGTTGCTTGATTTTACTTGGACTTGACTGTGTAGAAAATTTTTAACAATGTTCGTCTCCAAATGACCTTTTTTCCTGGTGAGCATTTACAGGGCCATCATGGCCCTCTTGTATTTCATCTATTATAAATTATTTCTAGCAAACAAAAGATATTAGATATGACTTTATTTTTGGCAATTTTTATCAATTTCTGTAAAAAGATGAATGAAATGGAGCAAAAGTCCACATAATTCTGGGACACCCCTTGTATAACTACTGGTTTTAAGTTCGCCTGAGCACTATATGCTCTGAGTGAGCTATTTAGACCAGTCTTTCAATGTCCAGTGTCTGGCGTCCACTTTAGATTAAGATAGTTAGGTATTTTTTGGCTTAGGTAACACATAATGGTTCAAAGCATACAAATGTACATTAATAAATAGTTACATACAACATATGTCATAAATAGTTACTAAAACACACTGACAGTTGCATACACAGGCTACTGGCGTGTGATAACAGTAAAATGAAGTTTCAAAAAAAAAAAAATTCACCATTCTGAACTGGAGCAACAAGCCCTTCAACACACAAAAAGTACTACTCGCTGTCGATGTGACCTAAGTTTGTTTTCATTAGCTACAGAGTAAATTTCTATATTTCATACCCACTCTGGTGTAAATCGAAAGAAAATAATATTTGTTATCACTCACCGCCGACGAATCATTCAACTGATGGATACCTAAGGCATTAGGACAAGTAGTACTTTTTGTATGTTGAAGGGCTTGTTGCTCCAGTTCAGAGCAATATATGGATATAAGAGTGGATGGTGGTTAAAGAGAAATTATTTCTGCATCGAATAAGGCCAGGCTTTTAAGAATCGGTTCAGAATTGTTACAACAGGACCTTGATGAACATGACCGGTGTGATTTCTGAGGCCAGGAGTTCTATACCTTTACTCTATAATATATATGGTGAAAAAAACAACAACATATGTTTAACATAAATAGTTACTAAAACACACTGACAGTTGCATACACAGGCTACCGGCGTGTGATAACAGCTGTTATAATATCACATTCCGGTAGCCTGTGGTTGCATATACATGTACATGTAGTACAAGAATTCAGAATAGAAAATACCAGTAATTTGAAGTAAGAACCATTCCATACTTCTTTATACCAATGATGATACAAGAAGAGACAAGTTAGAGTGTTGTTAAACTCTAGAGGCCACAGGTTTGATTGATGATACAAGAAGAGACAAGTTAGAGTGTTGTTAAACTCTTGAGGCCACAGGTTTGATTGATGATACAAGAAGAGACAAGTTAGAGTGATGTTAAACTCTTGAGGCCACAGGTTTGATTGATGATACAAGAAGAGACAAGTTAGCGTGTTGTTAAACTCTAGAGGCCACAGGTTTGATTGATGATACAAGAAGAGACAAGTTAGAGTGTTGTTAAACTCTTGAGGCCACAGGTTTGATTGATGATACAAGAAGAGACAAGTTAGAGTGATGTTAAACTCTTGAGGCCACAGGTTTGATTGATGATACAAGAAGAGACAAGTTAGCGTGTTGTTAAACTCTAGAGGCCACAGGTTTGATTGATGATACAAGAAGAGACAAGTTAGAGTGTTGTTAAACTCTTGAGGCCACAGGTTTGATTGATGATACAAGAAGAGACAAGTTAGAGTGTTGTTAAACTCTAGAGGCCACAGGTTTGATTGATGATACAAGAAGAGACAAGTTAGAGTGTTGTTAAACTCTAGAGGCCACAGGTTTGATTGCATCTTCATTAAACTTTTAGACTGTTTGTCTCATTGATCAATATCTTGGACAAGTTCGAAAAATACAAAGAATGGTTTTCATTTATTTTCAGGAGTTTATACTGAGTGATGACTTTAACAGAATGACCCTTACTAGAGATTATTTAGGTTTGTATTTTACTGGAAAGCTAAATTCTTATTAACTTTGATGTTCATTGACAGTCATTGAGGTATTTTATGGTTACGCTAATTCTATAATTGTCAGATTGAAAGCAGTCTGTCTGACATTGTTTATTAATGAAATATCATTAAAAGTATAAATCGAACTGGCTAGAAAACTGTTGTAGATTTGGTTTTATGATACTCGTTTTTTTCCATTTTTTTCCATTTTCATCATTTGTTTTGAAGTTGAGAATGACTGTTTCCTTAAATGAATTTTTTCAGCATTTTAGCTTGACATGATATCATGAAGTTATCCAGAATATTTAAGTGTTTGTGTGTTAATTAATTGTGATTACTTTTCTTTAAATACTTCAGAATGATTATGTTGATTGTAATTGTATGGATTATAGTTGTTCTATCATACAGTCTTAGTAAGTTTAATTATATTCTTATAGCTCATCAGAGTAGAGTAACTAGTGTAAAATTTTCATTACAACGAGAATGGTTACTTAGCTGTGGACGTGACAAGTACTTCCAGTGGCATTGTTCTGAGACTGGGCGTCGCCTAGGTGGATACCAAGCCTCTGCCTGGTGTCTCTGTCTTGAGTATCCTTTACTGCTAAATCTATGGTTTTTAATGTACAGTACAACCTCTCCAGAGCGGCTCTCATGAGCAGCAACTCCCTTCAACAACTGCTGGATTTTTCACACTGCATGATTTAACTATTAATTTAACTTCTATAGAGAAACAACTTCTTAATAACAACATAACTGCGACTGTATTATCAAAAGTTAAGGCAGCTCATTTATTTAGCATATACCATAATTATGTATTAAGGTAATCCATCAAGAGATTAGATAGTGCTGTTTTTATAATTCAACACATAGATGTTTTTGTACCTCCCTCTTGACGGGACTTGTTATGAGGATACCTGTGACAGGCAGCATCTAGAATATTTGTCAGCTCAAACTAAATGGTCAAAATTTTTATGGCCGTATCAGCCAAGTTCAGTGAATACCTTATTCACTTTGTTCTAAGTTGAACAGTTCCAATGATATCTTCCCCAGATAATTTTGACTGGTGTATTTAATGACGGTTAGGCACTCTAGTTCATAGGGGACTGACACAAGAAAAAAAATTCTTGAAAAAGTGTCTAAGCAATAATATCAGCCGATTGCGGGAAGAATTGTACCATAACACCGGTTGACGATTGTTCTTGTATTAAAATAACAAGCTACAATTTACTATAACTATTACGACCTAGGCTACTACTTGTACGAACATGAATAAAAGCGCGGTTTGGTTGAACCTACAAGAAGGTAAAAATGTTTAAATGCATTTAAATGTTCAATTCTGCATAATTATACTTACTTAATTTTGTTGAAAATGAACATGCTACGCTATGAAAATATTTCACACCCTTTACAAGTTCACCTTTACAGTTTGAAGTAAACATATGCATTGTTTGTTAAACATGCTTATAATTGTTCATTGTTAACGGAGTGGGTATTTTCACGCATGAATAAATTGGAAAACGTAATGTAAATGGGACATAGTATATTTTTAATGCACAACATACTTCTGATTGTGATTTTTACGACGTGCTACAATGTATTAATTACGCAAATTACCAGATGGAATTTCGCTAACATTTCCACACGCGAAATGTCAAGAATTTCAAATTCGCTAACTTTTCAACACGCGGAAATATCAACGTATACAGTATAATATATTGTATATAATGTGTTGTATATAATATATTGTATATAATATGTTGTATATAATATATTGTATATAATGTGTTGTATATAATATATTGTATATAATGTGTTGTATATAATATATTGTATATAATGTGTTGTATATAATGTATTGTATATAATGTGTTGTATATAATATATTGTATATAATGTGTTGTATATAATATATTGTATATAATGTGTTGTATATAATATATTGTTTATAATGTGTTGTATATAATATATTGCGTATAATGTGTTGTATATAATATATTGTTTATAATGTGTTGTATATAATATATTGTATATAATGTGTTGTATATAATATATTGTGTATAATGTGTTGTATATAATATATTGTGTATAATGTGTTGTATATAATATATTGTATATAATGTGTTGTATATAATATATTATATATAATGTGTTGTATATAATATATCATATATAATGTGTTGTATATAATATATTGTATATAATGTGTTGTATGTAATATATTGTGTATAATGTGTTGTATATAATATATCATATATAATGTGTTGTATATAATATATTGTATATAATGTGTTGTATATAATATATTATATATAATGTGTTGTATATAATATATTATATATAATGTGTTGTATATAATATATGGTATATAATGTGTTGTATATAATATATTGTATATAATGTGTTGTATGTAATATATTGTGTATAATGTGTTGTATATAATATATGGTATATAATGTGTTGTATATAATATATTGTATATAATGTGTTGTATGTAATATATTGTGTATAATGTGTTGTATATAATATATCATATATAATGTGTTGTATATAATATATCATATATAATGTGTTGTATATAATATATTGTATATAATGTGTTGTATGTATGAGGGTTAATCCAGAAATTCGTACACTGGCTATAATTTTGTTAATACTTAGGATTTTGGAAAATAAATAACACCACATGATAGGTTAATATTTGCTGTATTTGCTTCAGAAAAATGTAAACTCTATGTAAAAAAGTTATGAAATAATAGGCAAAATATGAAGGGTATCTCCAGTGACCCGGGGGCCGTCATGACGTTGCATAATGCCAAGACTGAAAACCTCTTCCAAAATTACCCACTATCTGCTTTTTTCCAAATACAGTACGGTTCGGGTGATTTGTCCGATTTTCACGTTTCACCGTCAATTAATCACCCGTAGCGGCGATTTTCATATAATGTGTTGTATATAGTGTGTTGTATGCAATGTGTTGTATATAATATATTGTATGTAATGTGTTATATGTAATGTGCTGCATATATAATATATTGTATAAAATGTGTTGTATATAATTGATTGTAGATAATTTACCTTAATGAATGACTCAGATTTGATGAACAGTCTAATTATGTGTTCGTTGGAGATTACTCTGGGCAAATTTCTGTACTGAAAATCAGCAATCAAACCTTTAACTTGATTACAACTTTGAAGGGGCATTCTGGTATGTGATTATGTCAGTGTGTATTTATTGCTGTTGCAAAGGAGTGGGAGGGGTAGATTTATTTAAGGGACATCTATTAGCTCCATATTTAGGTAGTACATTCAGACTTGCCATGTTAAAGGCACTCATTCCTAGTTTTCTGAATTTATGTTTTTAAGGGAAAAATAAGTTGATAATTTACAATGAAAATTTTGACTACTTGTTACTCATTAAAGAATACTATCTAATTCATTAAGAATTCATACTGGTAGGTACTGTTGTTATATTTGTAATTCACTTGCTATTGAGGATATATTATGTATTACAGGTAGTGTTCGTAGCTTAGCATGGGATGTTACAAGAAGTTTGTTATTCTCTGGAAGTTTTGATCAGTCAGTGATAGTTTGGGACATCGGGGGAAGACAAGGAACCGCTTTTGAATTACAGGGACATAGGTAAATAAACTTTATTATTTTGATGTGGTCTCATGTTTATGTTTATTTAACATATACTGCAAACCTTGTGTACCTAAACTATCTGTATTACGTTTAAAACCACCTAATTAGTCTCCTACCGCTGTTTACACTGGAGGCAACAATAGGTTTGCCCTCCGTCTGTCGGCCTTAAACTGTCATAACTTGAAAACAATGTTAATGAAACTTGGTGGCAATATGGAGATTATGCATGTCATTTTGTTTTAAATTGTTGTTGCTATGGTTACTGAAAGTCGGAATATGCTGTAAAATCTTGAACACTTTTTAAGCTAGGTTGATAAAATTTGATTTATGAATTGTACTTAAATAGATGGCAATATTGAGATAGTGTATGTTAGTAAGCATGGATATTGTTTGCCTGAACAGTTCCAAATTTTGGGATTTCTTCAACCAGTCATTTTCAAGGCCCAACTGGTAGGGGAATATGTGTTGTGAGCAACTCCAATGACTTCTTTAATTCAGTATTACAATTATACATAAAAAAATGACGATCTTAAATTTCAGAGAGAAAGTTCAAGCACTTGTTTATTCTACTACATCGAAACAGTTATTGTCTACAGCAGACGATAAAATACTGGGTATATGGGACATGGCGGCTAACAGAGTTGAGGTAATGTATCTTGCTGCATAAAATTTCTGCATTAATTACTTCTGTACATATAACTTTGGTATTATATAACTTCTGTATAACTCACTGATGGCTACTTTAAGACTAGATATCACCTTGAACCAGATTACACCTGCAGATTGACAGAAAATTTAAATGCCTACTGTACAGTTATGAGCTCATATGAGCACTTGTGCGTTGTCAAACTTTTACCTTGTGAACACACTTGGGGCCACATTTTTAGCTAAATTTTGGCAAAACTGGGTCAGAATGATTATATCGACAAAATCTCGGACAAGTTCGATAATAGGTCATTTTGGGTCAAAAACTAGGCCACCAGGGCCAAATAAGGGAAAACCTTGTGAACACTCTAGAAATCACTGCTTTGATTGGATCTTCATGAAATTTTATCTTAATGTTTATTTTAATATTATGTAGGTCAAGTTTGATAATGAGTCATCTGCAGTCAAAAACTAGGTCACTAGGGCAAATTGCTGGAAAACCGTGTGAACACTCTAGAAATCACTGTTTTGATTGGATCATCATGAAACCTTGTCAGAATGTTTGTCTTTATATCTTGGAACATGTTCGAACATGGGTCATCTCGGGTAAAAAACTAGGTCGCTAGGTCAAATCTTAGGAAAACTTTATTAACACTGTAGATGTCAGTTTTGATTGGATCTTCACCAAACCTTGTTAGAATGTTTGCCTCGATAGTATATGGGCCAAGGTCGAACGTGGGTCAGCTGGGGCCAAACACTAAGTCACCAGGTCAAATCTTTGGTAAAAACCTTGTTAAAGCTCTAGATGTCACGGTTTTAATTGGATCTTGTCAGATTGTTCGTCTTAATGATATTAAGGATAAGTTCAAATATGGGTCACCTAGGGTAAAAAACTAGGTCATGAGGTCAAATCTTAGGAAAACCTTATTAACACTGTAGATGTCAAATTTTGATTGGATCTTCACCAAACCTTGTCAGAATGTTTGTCTTAATGTTATGTAAGACAAGTTCGAACATGGGTCAAATTGGGTCAAAAACTAGGTCACAAAGTTAAATATTAAGAAAACCTTGTCTATGCTGTAATTGTCATGGTTTTGATTGGATCTTCACCAAACCTTGTTAGAATGTTTGCTTACTTATATGTAGGACAAGTTCTAACATGGGTCATCTGGGGTCAAAAACTAGGTCACAGGTTCAAACAATATTTAAATGAGTGAACAATTATTGTCATGTGAGCGATATTGTATTATTATTATTATTGATATTTACTACATTTTTTATATTGATTACTGGTTTTATAATACATTAAAACCTGATTATCTGACCTCGGTTTATCCGAAATCCTGGTGTTATCCGAAATAAAATTTTGGTCCTGTTTTTCCCCCTATATTTCAATGTAAGTTAACCTCAATTATCCGAATCGTCTAATCCAAATACCATGGCTTATCCGAAGTGATTAACCGGTCTCCGCAATTATTTGAATGCATATTTTCACACCTGTTGTCCTAAGTTGACAGTTAACTCTGATCGATCAGACTTGTTTATTTATTGTAGGATTTCTTTAACATGTCAAAAGATGTGAACAACAAATTATCAAACCATTGTTTGTTTGGTACATTGTTTGCAATAATGGGAACAAAATTAGCCTAAAATGATACAGACTCTGTTTGATCATTCACCTTTAAGTTTTTGCTTGATTGATTAACTGCATTAACATTACAATTGTTCACTTTATTTTTTGAAGCTTGTTAAATTGACAAACAAAATGCTAAAAATAATATACATTAATGTAAATTACCGGCACTCAGTTTTAAAATCATCCCGTTTCGGAAAATGAATATGAACATGGTTAGCAAAGACATCTTAGGACGACAAAGATTTAAGTGACATTTGTAAGTGTTTGTGACTATAGCAATAAAATGAAATGAGTTTTATTTATTTCTGTTTGTTATTTATTTAAACAGTGTGGTTATTCTATATCACATGTATATATCATTTCTTGATTTCATTTTATGGATGGATTAATGTGCCTTTTTACATGACATGTGCTACTTTTTTGTATTCATTTATTTGTAATTTCACTTTGCAATCCTAATTATGACTTTGATACGTCTGTGTTAATAATGGTACAAACTACATTTCTATTTTATGTTATACACTTCAATCTTGTTATGTCAAACTGTTTCTTTGGGTCCTGATTTTTTAGCTCTTTCTCTGTATGAAATTAATCCACTTACCTCCAATTCACTTATCTCCAAATTTGTTTATGTTGAACTATATTTTGTCCCCCTGACTAATTAGCATGAAGTTTGAGTTGTTTATCTCAAATTTAATTGGAACTGATCAGTGAACAATGGACGCTTTCACACCTGTTATGACATTTTGCTAATTGAACTAAAAGATTCCGGGAGATTTACAATCGTGTGACAAACCGAAATCATAAGTATAGTGTAGCATGATATTCGACTTAACTTATCTGGCTTGGATGTCAGGTCAAATCAAGTTTCACCAATTTATAGATTTAAAAACTTAACCATAATTATATACTAAAATAAACCCACTGTATAAAGTGCATTGCAAGTAATTTGAAACAAATATTACATTTGATTACTAGTAGTCTTCTATAAACCAATATCGCATGTAATTTACAAATTTTGCGATAACTACTCTGCTATAAATGTATAAAGCAGGGAACCGTGCCTCAGTTTTTTTAAAACGTCTTCCGTTTGTTAGATACTTGACTTTAAAGAAATTCCGTACCCAGAACCCCACTATTTATTACGTAGTACTCCATAGATAAAAAATGAAAACAAGTATCAAAATTTTGAGCTATGGTTCCCTAGATGAACATTTCCGCTACAAAATATTGAAAACCGCTTTGAAATCCGTCATCAAATAAGACGGCAATGCTTATTTGAAAATGACACCTACTGTGTTTTTTTAAGCTGAGCAATTAACAATTAAAGTGTCTGATCATTATCGTCTCATGAAATCAACAAATATGATGCACCCCATTCAATTTTGATAGTCAATCAAAATCGCTTATGTTTACAGTTCAATAATTAAAACCATGCCCAGGTTTGATGTCTAGTAAAAGATTTGATAACAAATTAAAGAATTAATAGTGTCAAATCGTACCAATACAATGCACATTACATTAGAGATGTTTAACGCTGATAAGGAAAAGTCGATAAAGGGGTGCAGTATTTATTGCAATAAAACACCATTTTTTAGTGTTTGGTTAGAATATTTTGTTGCTTGGTATTAAAGTATGATATTTAATCTTTGTAAATAACGTTCTTTTAGCGATTATAACCAAGCCAGATACATTAATTAAAATTATGATAGGTAAGATAAACAAATACGTATCACGAATGACTTCAGCTGCGATGACTATCCAAACACAAGGATACTCGTAGGTTTAACTTAAAAAATGAGTATGATTACTCGCCAACTCTTAACAGTGTTGGATTTCAATCTTAGCAAAATGATCATAGCTTGATAAAAATAATTCATTTCATAAGCGTGATGAGTGTTGCAAGAAAAGCACTTATCTTTCATTAAGTACAGAAAGTGTACTCATCAAAAAATATGGTAAGCTAGATGTGTTTTCAAATTCTTACAACAAATTTCATTATGCATGATAAATTTATTTATATTACTTCCCTAAATTCCACCTATTTGACTCTTTAGTGTGAAAAATATCTGAAGTTGGGACATTAACTGTTAATATAAATCATTATGAATAGATACATATTTTGTTTCTTTTCTACCAACTTACATGATTTCTTCAAGCAAAACATTAATAACATACATGCATTGTTATAAAGGCTGTACACAAAATATGTTAAAAATGTATAATCATTAATATATTTGTTTATCTCGAATTTGGGTTATCTCAAACTAATTTCCATAGTCCCTCCCTTGGAATTTGAGATAACGAGATTCAACTGTACATACACACATGTTAAAATTGTTTTGGTGTATACATTTTATTGTTATTATATCTATACTTGTACGTCATATTTGGGAGTGATCTCCTTTTATTTTCATACGGCAGTCTAGATTTCCTTAACCCTGGATTATCTGAAACTGCGAATTATCCTAAGTAATTATTTTGTCCAGACGATTTCGGATAATAGGGGTTTTACTGTAGGTTAATTAGACAAGTGAACGTCTAATCAATTAGTCTTTTACATTCTTGTAAATATGTATCTGTGCAATTATATGTCCTGAAATATTGATTGTATCCTTACTTAATTACAAAAACCCAATTTCATGTGTATTCTCATACTAACCTCCATATTGCAGACCCCAGAATGGGCAGAGAATGACCATTGTCAGAAATGTGAAAAACCATTTTTCTGGAATTTTAGAAAAATGTGGGAAGAGCGTACTATTGGTATAAGACAGGTATGTTGTTTTAGAATAATTATGTAATGTTGTATTTAGATTCTAGGTAACTGCAATTTGAAGAAGTGATTAAATTCATACTACAAGTATTTTAATGTTGAAATGATTATATGACTAAATGAACTCACCTGTAAAGCACCTTTATAATTTTCCTTACTTGATGGTATCAAGTTCTTTGACAACTGTACATAGTACAGCAAGGTGGTTTTATTGTATATGTCTGGTGCTGACTGCATATTGATGAAGTGTCTCCCCTATTTGTCTTGCAGCATCATTGTCGTAAGTGTGGTAAGGCAGTTTGTGAAAAATGTAGCAACAAGAGATCCACAATTCCTCCTATGGGTTATGAGTATGATGTACGTGTTTGTGAAGACTGTTTCGAGAAGATAACTGATGAGGAGTAAGTCGTCATTAAGTATCTTGGCTTATTTAATCTATTTTAGCTAGGTTGAGCTGTTGTGATTACTGTGTTGTCTGCGTCTGAGCAAAACCTTTAATATAGCTCATTATTAAAAAACTATAAGAGGTTAGCAACATGAAACTTCATAGGTGGATAGCAGGGCTGAGTATGAATAAAAATTATCCATACAATATTTGTATTGATACAGAATAATCTATATCTGATATATTATTTAATATTTTATATAATATATGAAATAAAAACAGAAATATTGAGAAACATTGACTGTATTGGCACAGGTACTTGACACAAAATCCAATATAGCTGCATAGGCTACTTATATACCGAATAATAAGGGAATGTACCTAACATTAATTCAACATGGATGTGAAACACTCATGCAAAAACAACCAAATAACTATTTTCTTACCCCCAAATGAAAAATGGTCATTTGGACATTTGCCCCCTAGTAGAAATGTTAGGTAGGACGTTTGCCCCCAGTGCTTATTTCTAAACGGATATAAGCTTATAAATTAATTGGTCGTAATAGTTTCTGTTTGTCCTATAACTAAGGAATCCGGTGTGTTTTCCTTCTGTGCATACTTTATAGCAAGAAAAAATGTTTCCGAAACCACTATCGTATTTATTTCAATATCATTGAAAAAAATACTATTTATAGAACAGCTTTGTTTTGTCGCAGTCGTGTTATGTACACAGCATAAAGTGGTGTCATGAGCTCTATATATTTCCAGTTTACAAAAGCAAAAATCACCGTGAAATGAATGTTTTTAGCAGAAAAAAGGGCTCGTTTCGTCGGTAATTATTATCTTGGGATAATATTAGCGATTGCTTGTTATACCCCCAGATATGAAATATATGGGGGCTATATTGGATTCACGCTTGACGGTCGGTCGGTCGGTCGGTTGGTCGGTCGGCCGGTCGGTCAGTCGGTCGGTCGGTCCGTGCGTCTGTAGACACAATTTGTCCGGAGAATTTCTCAGCAACTACTTACAGGATTTCAATAAAACTTCACAGAAGTGATCAGTAGTAAGCCTAGTTGTGCTAGCTTAAAGCATTTTTCGTTCGGATTAATTTTCACTGAGTTATACCCCTTTGTTGTTTTTATTCAGTATATACAATAGGCAAATTTTGTCCGGAGAATTTCTCAGCAATTACTCACAGGATCTCAATGAAACTTCACAGAAGTGATCAGTAGTAAGCCTAGTTGTGCATGCTTAAAGCAATTTTCGTTCGGATTATTATCACTGAGTTATACCCTTTTGTTGTTTTTATACAGTATATACAATAGGCAAATGTTGTCCAGACAATTTCTCAGCAACTACTCACAGGATCTCAATGAAACTTCACAGAAGAGATCAGTAGTAAGCCTAGTTGTGCATGCTTAAAGCATTATTCGTTCGGATTAATTTTCACTGACTTATAGCCCTTTGTTGTTTTTATACAGTATATACAATATAAAATATAGGCAAATTTTGTCCGGACAATTTCTCAGCAACTACTCACAGGATTTCAACGAAACTTCACAGAAGTAATATGTAGTTAGCCTAGTTGTGCATGCTTAAATCATTTTTCATTTGGAATGATTTTTACTGAGTTATAGCCCTTTGTTTTTTTCTACAATATATACAATAGGCAAATTTTGTCCTGACTATTTCTCATTGACTACTGCCAGATATTCAATAAAACTTCTCAGAAGTGATGAGTAGTTAGCCTAGTTGTGCATGCATTAAGCTTGTCTTGGTTGGTTAAATTTTCACTGAGTTATGGCCCATTGTTGTTTTTTATACAGTGTATATACAATATCTCAGTAACTACTCATAGGAATTCAATAAAACTTCACAGAAGTTATAAAAAGTAAGTTGTGCATGCTATAACCAGGTTTTGTTTGGATTAATTTTCACTGAGTTATGGCCCTTTGTTTTATACTATTAGGTAAATTTTGTCCGTACCATTTCTCAGCAACTACATGCAGGAATTCATTGAAACTTTTTAGAAGTGCTAAGTAGTTTGCCAAGTTGTGCATGTCCACAATAGGTTTTGTCCAAGTAAATTTTAATGAGTTATGGCCCTTTGTTATTTTTTTATATAATGTATATTTAGAAACTGGTCAGGATATATCTAAGCAACAATTTGCAGGTATTAAAAAAATGAAAATGCATTATATTTCCCTCTGTAAAATGTAACAATAACTGTGTCAAGGCTGCATCTGGGGGTATTCATCACCTTTAGTGATAGTTCTAGTTTTGCGTATTTTTTTTATAGCAAAAAGCTAATTGGACTTTAAGTTTTGAATGACCAATATGACTAAACTGGGTATTTAGAATCCTTGCATGAAAGCTTTGCTTCGGATTGTATTTGGGGTCAGTTGGGTCAAGGTCACTAAACTGAAAATAGAAAATCAGTTTTCAGTGAATAACTTAATCAAGAATTAAGATATTGTGATGAAATTTTGTGTGTAGGTAGCTTTTTCATGCAGTCCATGCTTTTGAATTGCATCTAGGTCTAGTAGGGTCAAGGTCACTGTTACTAAAAATAGAAAATCAGTTTCTGCTCAATAACTTAAGTAAGAATTGAGATATTACGATGAGATTTTGTGTGTTGGTAGCTTACATCCAGTCCATGCTTTTTATTGAATCAAGGGCCAGTCATGGTCACTGTTACTAAATATAGAAATCAGTTTCCGGTCAATTATTTAAGTTTGGAATGACTAATCTTGACTAAACTAGGTATTTAACAACCTTGCATGAAAGCTTAGCTTGGAATGGGGTCAGTTTGGTCATGATCACTGTTACTAAAATTAGAAAATCATTTTCCGGTGGATAACTTAATTAAGGATTTAGACATTGCGATGAAATTTTGTGTGGAGGTAGCTTACATAGAAACCAAGCTTTGCCCAGATAGCAGTAAGATGTTGGGCCACCGTTGGCCCAATGCAGTTGTCTTTGTTGGGCCAATGACTGAAGCCAACGTTGGGCCAATGGAGCTCTGCTCATCAGGGGAACGTGGAGCCAACAGTTGGCTCACCATTGGCCCAACGATGTTTATGAAATACTATACGTTGGGCCAACGATGATACAACTGTTGGCTCAGTATTGGCCCAACCATTGGCATATTGTTGGCCCAATGTTTGAATTTCAACATAGTATTGTTGGGCCAATGATGGGCCAATGATGGGCCAACGGTTAACTTGACTTACTCTATCGGGGACTGTGGAACCAACCGTTGGCCCAACATATGCCATCTGCAATATATTGTAGGCCAACGGTTGGTCCCACGTTCCCCCAATAGGAAAAGTTGAGTCAACCATTGGCTCAACCTTCCCCTCAGAGATATCAGCTGAAAGAAATGTAAGATTTGCTTGTAGTATGGTGTGAGATGAACAGACTAAGTAAAACCAGGTAATTTAGTTTTAGGACGTCAAACAATAAACTTTACCAATGCTGACGCCATCGTCCAGGTTATGACAACAGTTCTTATTTTCTTCGAAAAGTTGTGCTAGAAAACAGACGCACGGTGATCACAATTATAGGCAATCTATTAACCTTTACCAAGAGATTCTTAAAGAAATTGATAATCTTCCTCATGTTAAAACTTTTTTTATTTATTTAATTTTTATGACATAATTAAGGCATTGTTTATAATACATTCTTTATGTTGTTGTTTTTTTTCAATTATTTAATGTCTCTGATTTTATTCTGCTGCCTGTTCTGCTGCTGCCTTAATTCTTTTCCTCACGCTTCCCTCCGGTCCTTTGCATATCTCAGCCACTGACACTCTGATTATTTTCCATCTCATGATCCGTGGCTGAAGATTTGCATGAATGAACAGCATCTGAAATACAATCAAATGATGTATGCAATGTATGAAATTATTCACTATAGTTTCAACCTATATATAGTTTAATACTAAAAGTAATGAAAAATAACTAACATTCCATAGGTATTATTATATAATTCAAAAGCCGATGGAATACCTATGGAATGTTAGTTATTTTACATTTTTAATTTGCTTGACTCGGATATTTTTAACATTTTATATATAGTTTAAATTAATATATGGACAAGAAACGCGGCAGTGCCACGAAACAAGGTTTTCCAAGGCTTAATACCACAGTACTCTAGAATTCTTCGCTAAGGCTTCATTAGTGGTTCAGTTTCCAGTGCGACTAATAAGTTAACTTTGACCTTTACCCGCCTGCCATCATTTTCGGCATTCTAATAACCAGTTTTCACTTTGTGAAAACCTGGTTAAAACACAATCATGAGTCGGACACTATCTGACAGCAGAGCACAGCATAGCCTATATGTAACATTATTATAAAAGCATCGACATCATCAGAAGGGGACCTTCAGCTTTCCTCTTGATGACAGTTTAGATCAAATATGAAATAATCATTTCTTTGCATATGAATGGCACCACAGTATTATAATTCATATAACATGGCATGATGCTAGACCCGAAGGTTCTCGTTTGACTAGAATATGTGTGAATTTAAGACCCTTTCAAATATCTGATATTTCATTGCATCATCATCAACATATATAATACGCTAAGTAACTAAACTAGATCCACTATTAGTTCAAAAGACAGGTCTCAAATTGTGACCACCGAAGGATGACTGTAGCTATATTATATCAGCAGTGTTCCATGCTTCCCACAAAGGAACGGAACAAAATAGTATTGTAAGCTTGGAAAGTATGACAGTTGCCTGGTAATTTTATCTGCGTTTTTGCAAAATTTTGACAATAATTTCTTAGTTAAAAATAACTTTAAAGTACAATGTGGTTACCATGAAGATATGTACTGTGCCAATATTTATTATTAATGTGTCTTATTGCTATAAACATCTATTCTGCCATTTGGTTAAAGCTAAATAACATTTTAAACACCTACCTAAGATTGCTTTTTTGAGCTTCAGATTTTTGAAATCTTCTCTTGTGCCTTTCCCTACCCAGTTAAAATTAACACACATCATTGGTCATGACATCACTCGTCTAGTGTTTACCGCCACCGTCTCCCCACCAACCAGTGACAGAATAGCGACCTGTGATGGAAAGACATTAGCAAAATTATTAATTTTAGTAAAAAATATATTTTAGCAAACAAACATATTTTCATAACGACATGTGCACAGTCATATTTTTTTCATGTAAAAGAATGGTCGAGGGACAGGCTGAATTGCTTCACAGTCATATATTTTGCACAAGGCAGCTTGTATTTTATTTTATGTATGTATTAGTAAATATATATACAGGCAGTTGAAGTTAAGAATACCAGTGTCACCATCTTTATATCAAATCAATCCTTTACCATTTCGACAGTGACTTATTTCCTAAGACATCACAAAGTTGAGATATTCTAGGGCTCAAAATAATCATAATAGTAGTGGTCGAGATGTCTTGGTGGTCGAAATGGTACGTTAGGGGTCCGTATGTCCCACACCCCTATAAATTTGAAATGTCAGTTTATAGCAGTGATTCCCAGTGTGGCGGACCAAAGTACACTACATGTTTTAAAACTAATTTGCTAGTGTCATATCGTTTATCAATTTTGATAACACTTTGACCAAGACGGCTATTTCCAATTTTATCTAGTGACTAATCAAGTTGGCAACATCGCGAAAATACATGACAATGACGAAATATCAAATAATCAGCGTTTACAATTTTACGAGGCATTCTATTGTTGTTTTGGTGCCTAAATGTGTATTACCAATAACCGATTAGTACTTACCAGGTGAAAGGAGGTATCGACTTTCCTGATTTTTGTCCAAATATCTTGATCGGTGATGGCTGTTATTGTCAAGACGTGCTATGACGTAGTTTTGAACACTATATGACGTCATCAGATGCGCGCGTGACAATTAGCAACTATGTAAAGTTTTACATAACTTTTGACATGCCTTGATGAGTGTAACAATTACGAAACGAACCGCGCCTATTAAATAATATATAATACCTATGGAATGTTGATTATTTTTCATTACAAAATGCATGTATATTTATATAGATATTTGGCCTTTACAAATTCAATACAGCTCTATAGGTATATATTTCTGTTTAAAACATCTGCACCCTGTGTACGGTAAAAATACCACAATTATAATATATTATCAATGCAGACCTGAATACAAATAAAAAGCTGAATAAAAGTGCACAAATTCATAAAAAATTGTGCATGACTAAATCACATGTAGATCTACACTGCAAAAAGGTTAATATGTCAAGTGCACGGATGATTCGCAGATATACTGGATAAATGATCTATAATGAAATGACGTTATTTAGCACAAAAACTATGAAAAATAACTGTTAACGTTATTTCTGGAATCACGTCGTTGGCACAACACCGAATTATCTTGAATATCTACGTTGGTCCAACAATTCATATAACATGGGTTTTATTGTTCGTTGGACCAACGGTGGGTTCGTTGGACCAACGGTGGTCCAACATTGGTATTCATGTCTATCTTCTTCTTTGTTGGGCCACTGTCGGCCCAATGTCTGATTTGAACCCATTAATATTCATTAATGGCCCAACGTTGGCCCAACGAAGATGTGCCGCTGACGGATATCCGTCGTTGGCCCAACTGATGTCTGCTATCTGGGTGGATTGCATTCTATGCCGGTAGGGTAAAGGTCACTGTTAACTTATTAGTCGCACTGGAAACTGAACGACTGATGAAGCCTTAGTGAAAAATTCTAGAGTACTTTTGTATTAAAGCCTTGGAAAACCTGGTTTCGTGGTACTGCCGCGTTTCTTGTTCTAGTGGACATTTGCCCCCAAAAACATTATATATTACATTGGTTTTAAAAAATACTTGAAAGATAAACATTGGGGGCAAATGTCCACTAAGAGTTAAGCACTGGGGAGGCGAATGTCCACTTAGAAATAAGCATGGGTGGGGCAAATGTCAACATGACCATATTTTCATTGGGGGGGCAAATGTTTTTTTTTGGGGGGGGGACAAATGTCCTACACTCGCTTTTTTGGACGTTCTCTATATAGGTATACAATCTTTGTATAAAGGAATCCTAGCATTGGATATGTCAAAATTTTTCCTCAATTTTGAGAATGTGTCTGTATCACTCTCTGAATGCCAAAGTTTATTGATAGTGTTGGTGGTAACAACAATGAGGATACACTTACATTACCATTAAACAAAAGCTGAAATCGGCAGCAAAAAAAAAAAAAACAGAAAACAAGCAAAACATGTTTTTGGACATGATTTTTATCAAAATCAAGTCCTTTGTAATCATTCACTTATATTCGTCGCTGGACTCCGTAACAGCTTGGTTAAAAGAATGCCACATAAAGGAAATAGTGCGCAACTAAATGGTATGTTTATATAGAAGTATCTGGAATCTTTTCCCAATTAAGTGTGTCAGATCTAAATACATTTCAAATCATTCTATTGTAAATACATGGAAAGAGTCATGTATCTAAATAAGTGCTTGTCGGTAGATACATGAGACTTTCAAATGCGTAGAATTAAAACCGCGTATTCACTGTCCAATAAAATATCTTGCCGTAAAAGTAGTTCTACTTTCGGTCTTCGTTCGATAGTTCAGAAAAATCTCCACGGACGTATTCATGCATTTGCAACAATCTACCATCGATGTGTGTGTTTTGTGCCTTTCTAACATTTCTTAATATTACAAAGCGAATTCTCATTTAATCGTATTCCGTGATATTCACACCGACTAGTATTATTTTGATGACGGAATCGCTATTTATAGACTCACTCCCCGCAGTGGCTAGTAGCAAAGCGTAACCGATGTGGGGAGTTTGATTTATCGAAGGTTGAATGTTAAAACTGCGGCTTAAGAATAATAATTCGAGTCGCTAAATACGAACGTAAATTACTGGATACATGCTTTTAAAATTTACTGTTTAAGAGTTCCTTTTACGCTAGATTATTTAGAATTACATTTTCATGCAACATCGGGTTAACTATAGGTCATATAGGTCTTACTCTACTGTGTCAGGACCTTTTTGATTTGAGTGACCCTGAATGTGTTCAATGCGACGATATTCTATTGTGTTAAAACCAGAAGAATCAATGTTTGCATTTACTGTTACTAAAGTGTTGTTTACTAGTTTTGTACAATAAAGAGTTTTTAATGCGATTAAATTGTCCTCTATTAATGTGCTAATCATTAAACTTTCCAATATCAGGCTTTTTCATTTTAAAATTTTAGCAAAGGGACTATAGTAAAGCCCTAGCTTATGTCATTTACCTATATGCATATGACCTGCTTTACAATATGAATGAAAAATCGGTCCGTAATTTTAAATGTTAAAATATTTGTATGGGCTCTCTTTTATCTCGTATGGTAAAAATCAAGTCCGACAGTACTTTCAGTACTTTGATTAAAATTCCTTTTTGTTTTGATCGATATTTGTTTGATACGTAAACGTTCCTCATGATATATCAACCGAACCCTATATACCAGTATTCAATACAATATGTGAACCCTATATACCAGTATTCAATACAATATGTGAACCCTATATACCAGCATTCAATACAATATGTGAACCCTATATACCAGTATTCAATACAATATGTGAACCCTATATACCAATATTCAATACAATATGTGAACCCTATATACCAGCATTCAATACAATATGTGAACCCTATATACCAGTATTCAATACAATATGTGAACCCTATATACCAGCATTCAATACAATATGTGAACCCTATATACCAGTATTCAATACAATATGTGAACCCTATATACCAGCATTCAATACAATATGTGAACCCTATATACCAGTATTCAATACAATATGTGAACCCTATATACCAGCATTCAATACAATATGTGAGCCCTATATACCAGCATTCAATACAATATGTGAACCCTATATACCAGCATTCAATACAATATGTGAACCCTATATACCAGCATTCAATACAATATGTGAACCCTATATACCAGCATTCAATACAATATGTGAACCCTATATACCAGCATTCAATACAATATGTGAACCCTATATACCAGCATTCAATACAATATGTGAACCCTATATACCAGCATTCAATACAATATGTGAACCCTATATACCAGCATTCAATACAATATGTGAACCCTATATACCAGTATTCAATACAATATGTGAACCCTATATACCAGCATTCAATACAATATGTGAACCCTATATACCAGCATTCAATACAATATGTGAACCCTATATACCAGCATTCAATACAATATGTGAACCCTATATACCAGCATTCAATACAATATGTGAACCCTATATACCAGTATTCAATACAATATGTGAACCCTATATACCAGCATTCAATACAATATGTGAACCCTATATACCAGTATTCAATACAATATGTGAACCCTATATACCAGCATTCAATACAATATGTGAACCCTATATACCAGTATTCAATACAATATGTGAACCCTATATACCAGCATTCAATACAATATGTGAACCCTATATACCAGTATTCAATACAATATGTGAACCCTATATACCAGTATTCAATACAATATGTGAACCCTATATACCAGCATTCAATACAATATGTGAACCCTATATACCAGTATTCAATACAATATGTGAACCCTATATACCAGCATTCAATACAATATGTGAACCCTATATACCAGTATTCAATACAATATGTGAACCCTATATACCAGCATTCAATACAATATGTGAACCCTATATACCAGCATTCAATACAATATGTGAACCCTATATACCAATATTCAATACAATATGTGAACCCTATATACCAATATTCAATACAATATGTGAACCCTATATACCAGTATTCAATACAATATGTGAACCCTATATACCAATATTCAATACAATATGTGAACCCTATATACCAGTATTCAATACAATATGTGAACCCTATATACCAATATTCAATACAATATGTGAACCCTATATACCAGTATTCAATACAATATGTGAACCCTATATACCAATATTCAATACAATATGTGAACCCTATATACCAGTATTCAATACAATATGTGAACCCTATATACCAGTATTCAATACAATATGTGAACCCTATATACCAGTATTCAATACAATATGTGAACCCTATATACCAGTATTCAATACAATATGTGAACCGGTACTCTACCCTAGTGGATAGATCTCAATGAGGCAGTATACAGATGAACATATTGGCACTGCTTGTCAAGCTCTTATTTATTTGTCTATTAATTGAAGAAATCGTCACTTTGGTTGAATGGCAATATCAAGAGGCTAAATTTCATGTTTGAATTAAATATTATGTTACCTTTGAACAGTGAGAACAAAAAGTGAAATGTTTCTTGTTTTGTAGAAGAGCACCATTGGCTACATTCCATGATGTTAAACAAAGTGTTGTATATATGTACCTAGAAGAGACGAGGAAACGGCTTCTTACTGTAGGAAAAGATAAAATAATTAAAGTAAGTAATTTGTAATGTTCACGATGAATGAATGAACATGATAAAATATGATTGATTATAAATATGTGCAATTGCAAATTGTGTGTCTCTAATCTTAGACAGACCAGTTAATGTATATAAGCTTTTGCCCTTGAATATTCTTTTCAATGAGGCACTATGTAGTTGTTGTCATCTGTTGTTATAATGGACATTCTGTTAAAAGAAAATGTGAATGATGAAGAGAAAAAATGTTTGTCATTCATGGCAAATTTCCTCCTGTTTTCAATGTAGATCTGATGCGAAAGTTCTGATACACTTTTATACAATATTTTAAATGACTGTATGCTGTTTTAATGTAATGATACATGTTGAATAGTTCAATAATCCAGACCCAATATCTTTTGTATAGACAGTTTTGTAAAACACCATCTGAACTGTTGTAATAGTGTTCATTATGGACATACATGTATCTTTTCAGATTTGGGACCTGTCTAGTGTTCTTCATTGAAATCATGTGCCTGATGTATGACTGAACATTGATATAATTTATTTATAATAATTCTTACTGAAGTCTGAACATACATGTATAGTATATGTTATTCATATTTTTTGTTGTAACAGACTGGATTATGTGCTGGTCTGAACTTCTGGTTGAAATATATCATGCAACTTTGTTTTTTGCTAGCTGGCGAGAACTTTCAAATGATGATTTCATGAAAACTGACATGTTTTGATGATTAGGGTTTATTGTGATGGACTGTAGGAAGGAGGACTTGTTTTTACTGTAGTGATGTAGTTAGACCTGCTGTATGTTATAAAAAAACAGTTATTTACAGTTTTATCTACATGTATCTCATAAACTAGAAATCTACATAAAATGGTTGATTTCAGTGTAAGGACAGGTTTATTTTACAGTTGAATGGTATTCATGTACATTTATACTTGACTTGTTCAGAATATTACATTGATTTAATACTTACACACCTGAACTTTTACAAAAAATGTCCCTAGTAGTAAACAGACATTTTTTTTAGTGCATAAACTTTCTGTTCTAAGATTTGAATGAACAGTATAACCTCTCCAAAATAACACCCTTTGGGAAGCAAAATGATGTTGTTGTTGAGAGGTTGTTGCTCTATAGAGGTTAAATTAATAGCTGAATCATGCTGTGGGAAAAATCATGTTGTTGCAGTGAGGTTGTTGTTCAAGAAAGGGCAGCTTTAGAGAGGTCAAACCTTAACATACTGCTTTATAAATAATACTTGAACAAAACTGGTATAGAATGAACTCCCTCATTAACTAAGAGAATATTGATGTAAGTATAGCTGTCATGTATACTCATTCTCTACACTGACTGGTATCAGTGTCACTATCTCTTACGCCTAGTTCTGTAGTATAATGTTGTATAAATTATGCTCCATGTGTAAATAAGGTATTCTGAATGTCTGTAATGACTAAGATTTTGTGAAATATCCAGCATATTGTGAAAAGTGCTATTGATGCGTTTATGAAATATTCTTTTTACTGTTGTTATGTTTGGGATATTTTTGTCAAATATATCTCTGTGTGATGTGTAAAGATGTTTAATTTATTGCATTATGAAATATGTAGTGTTCAAAATATATTTCATGTATTTAGATTTGAGTGTCAACAGATTTGTGCGAAATACCATAAAGTATAAGCTATGCTGAGTGTCTGTAATATATCATGAACAGTATAATTCTTCAAATGATAAGTTTTACAAATGATAAGTTTAACCAATGATAAGTGTCTCAGTGAGCACAACTCACAATAACTATATTATATCAAAATACCTTTTACATTAATATTAACTCATTTGTATATCTGAAAGTTGACTTGTTTATGTTTCCGGCATCCACTGATGAGTAAGTATAATATGATGGACTTTTCTGCCTGTTCAAGGTTTACTAGAATTTACTGTTAAGTCTATCACTTTGTTACTTGTACTTTTCCCAATCCACCCATTTCTTGATTAACTAGATTTTACCATCTTGTCCAGCACCAACAGCATTTAGTAGAACACTTTGATACTTACACAGTGGTTACCTTGTATCTAAGACCATTATTAATCCACATGTATCACTTAAGTACAATTTAACCTTGATGAGATTAGGACTAGTTTTAAATGGATTATTTCTGGTAATTTTTCCTATTTGGAATATGCAGGCAGTTATGTATATATTTGTATTTAAAACTTTCTTTCTACTTTTACTCATTGACCTCATTTAGATTCAGAATATATTGTCAATTGTATATTGCCACCTGGGGTGTATGTGATTGTTGATTGCAGCGTTTTATTGTTGTAATTGCCTGAAATTATATTTCTTAATCCTCAATAAATGTTACTATTTCAATTATAAAGCATTAGTGTTAAGCTCAACTAAGCACATAGTGCCCTCCGCCTGTCCATCCATCTCAAAACTGGATTCCAAGATAACTTAAACACCATTGAAGCAAGGTTAATGAAACTTGGTACCGGTATGTGAATTAATGGCAATGTGAAGATTGTGCATGTCATTTTGCTATTTCCCTCAAGTCTAAATTGTTGTTGCTATGGTAATGGAAAGTCAAATTATACTGCAAAATCTTGATCCTGTGATAACTTGAATACTTTTCAAGTTAAGTTGATGAAACTTTGTATGTGAATATGTTGCAATGTGGAAATAATTTTTCATAAAAGTATATGTTCAGGTCACTGTGTATATCGATGCATCAGTGCTATAACGGCATAAGTGTATTTTGACAACTTTTGGGGAATCGAAAAAACTGACTATCATTACAGTTTTAGATGAATATTAATGATTTTTTCTAATCAAATGAAAAGCAAATAATGATTTTATTGTGATAATTATTTGATTTAGCAATCATTTACATAATGTTGTCAGACAATTCGATTTTTTTCAGTAACTACCTTATCTAACTACCACCAACTGCCTTTACATGAAAAAGGTCGTATGTACCAGATAAGACCTTTAATGTAGGGAAGAAATGTATTCAAAAGGTTGTATGTACGACTTACAGCCTTATTTTTAGCTCACATGTCACAAAGTGACAATGTGAGCTTTTAGGATCAGTCTCCATCTGGTGTCCGGCGTCGTCAAACTTTACCTTGTGAACACACTAGGGGCCACAATTTTTTTTTTTTCTCTTTGGAATTGTCTAAATGACAACCCGTTTATTTGCATAAATATTTACAAGTTACATAAAATATAAAATAGCATGACAAATATTTAACAAAATAGTGTTTATCTATATATTTGAATGTATTCATAAAGGGAAGTTCTCTAAATGTTTCAAGAAATTTGAAATCAGTGAAGAAGATTTACCAGCAGTTTCTAGGTATTTAAGTATCACAAGCACGTCATTGTACAATATTTTGATCATGTTAATATTTTTCCTTCTTCGATCACTTATGAAATAAGTTTTGTATTTACAGTAAGATATAATACTAAGTAAGACATTAACTTCTTGATACTCGGTGAATTCTATTTTATAACCTATAACGATATTTTCGAGGTTTCTAAAGGATCTAGAAAATCCACACATTTTAAAGGCTTCAGATGTTGTTTTCCAGAATTCGGATATATGATTACAGTTTAAGAAAAAATCCGGATAGTCTTCCACCTGTTTACAGTGGAAACAAGTAGGGTTTTCAAATATTTTCCATGTAAATAAATTTTGATTCGTTGCAATAACCCGATGTAAAACCTTATATTTGAATTGTTTCATTTTATTGTCTCTAATAATTTTGTTCAGTATAAAATAGAACAATTCCATTTGATAAGTTTTGTCAAATTGTTGTTCCCAATAATTTTGAATATATGGTGTTCAGTCTTTTGTTTTAAAAATATATTGTACATTAATTTATTTGTCATATCTTTAAAATATAACTGTGGTCTAATGATCAAAGTTAGATTGGTTTTAACTAATGTTGAATTGAATCCCTGGATTTTAATTTAATTTTCCATATATTTGGTATTGCTTTTTTAAGGAGTTCAATTTCTGCTATCCAGTTATGTTTTGATTTAAGGGAATTTAGTATTACTTGTGTATTGATTTCTCCAGATTTTGATAAGATATCTTCAACAAATAAAATTTTAGAATCTATCCAGGATTTAAAAATTAGACATTTACCATTATTTTTAATAAAACAATTTCCCCAAATTATTTGTTTTCGGATTTCGCAGAAAGTTTCTAACTTTTTTGTTTCGAGAGTTGCTGAAGTTCTTTTGAAATAAATCCAGAGTTCTATGATTGTTTTGTAGTAAATGGGAATTGGATGTTTAACAGGTGGTAATGACTTAAAGGAATCTAAGTTCATGTAAAAGATGAGAAAATTGTTTCCATATTGGTTAAGAAAAAAATTTGGTATTTCTTTCCAGTTAGCTTTTTCGTTTGACAGAAGGCTTTGTATCCATTTTTATTTTCATTGTTTTCGTGAAAGTACGAATATCTATCATGTCTAGGCCACCTACGTCTTTTGATCTTATAATTATATTTCTCTTGATTTTGTCAGTTTTATCATCCCATAAAAATTTAAAGAACAGTGTATTGATTTTATTTAAGATTTCTTTTGGCGTTTCTATATTTTGAATAAATGTAAATTTAGGTAATGCTAATGTCTTAATGACAAGAATTTTTCCATAGAATGATAACTTCCGTTTTTTCCAATTACTTAGAAGTGTTTGGCATTGTATTATTTTATTTTCCCAGTTCAGTTCATTACATGTTTGTTTATCATTTCCGAATGTTACTCCTAGTGCCTTTACCGATGTGTTAGTAAATTTAATACCGTATTCATTTGTACTTTCATTTGATTTTAATTTTCCAACCCATAGGCCTTCTGTTTTTGATTTGTTTAGTTTAAGACCTGAATGTGTGCCAAACTCGTCAATAATTTGTAGTACATGTGGAATTTCAAGACTATCTTTTAAGAAAAGCGTGGTATCGTCAGCTAATTGACTTAATTTTAGATGATTTAATTGTTTAGTTTTGACTGTGATACCCTCTATATTTCGAGATTGGCAGATTTTGATTGCCAAAATCTCGACTACAATGATAAAAAGTAAGGCAGACAATGGACACCCTTGCCGAATTCCTCTTGATATTTTAAGATAAT
Organism: Lutraria lutraria; assembly: GCA_964023205.1. Taxonomy (NCBI): domain Eukaryota; kingdom Metazoa; phylum Mollusca; class Bivalvia; order Venerida; family Mactridae; genus Lutraria; species Lutraria lutraria. The sequence continues at coordinate 1,118,680 of OZ026842.1, forward strand.
CTGATTTCCAACCGTTATTAATGACGCAGGCCGAAATATCTTTATATAAAGTGCTTACCCATTTTATGAAAGATTCTTTAAAACCAAATTTTTTTAAAACATAGATCATAAAATTCCAATTCACGGTATCAAATACTTTTCTGAAGTCTAAAAATAAAATTGCGCCTTTAGTTTGAAGTTGATCAGTATAGTCTATGATATCTTGGATTTGTCGGATGTTGTATCCTATGTTACGATTTTTTATATATCCTTGTTGATCAAGACTTATAATGGTAGGAAGGACACTCTGAAGTCTTTTAGCTAATACTTTAGCAGCTATTTTATAGTCAATATTTAATAATGAAATGGGTCTCCAGTTCTCAATATTTTCTGGATCACCCTTTTTGTAAATTAAGGAAAAGACGCTTCGTTTTTGTGATTGAGACATTTCACCGTTTACAAAGCCATAGTTTATCGAAGCAACAACTAAATTTCCGATTAAATCCCAAAATTTCACATAAAATTCAACGGTTAGACCATCTAGGCCCGGGCTTTTATTCATTTCCATTTCCTTAATTGCCTGAGTACATTCATCGTAAGTCAATAAGCCTTCACATTTTTCTGACAATTCATTTGTTAATTTATTTTCTAGAACAATAGAGTCTAAATAAGATTGTAAATTTTCGTTACTGCTTTCCGATCTATATAACTTTTCATAAAATAGCACTTCTTGAATTAATATTTCATCTTTATCTGTTTTTCTTTTATCATCAACGCTAAGAGAATTGATAACCTTTCTACTTTGCCGCGACTTTTCTAGACTGAAGAAGTATTTCGAGTTTCGTTCGCCTTCTTCTAGAAACGATACCCTGGAGCGAATTTGTGCACCAACTGTTTTGAGAATATATATGTTTTCTATTTCTTTTTCGAGTTTTCTATTCTTAATACTGGTATCAGGATTTACAATTTGTAATATCGTTTTAAGTTCATTTTCTAGTTTGTTTAGTCTGTTATGCCTTTCTCGTGAAGTTTTCTTGGAATAAATTATAGACAATTCACGAATTTGTAACTTACATAGTTCCCATTTTACTTGTGGGCTTACAATGTTTTCTCTTAATGTAGAGTTGATTATTTCTGATATATAAGTGATATAATTTTTATCAGTTAGTAAGGAATTGTTGAACTTCCAGAAACCTGGTCCTCATTTAATTGGTATGTTAAGTTTCAAAGAGATAGCTAAGTGATCAGTAAATTGTATTTGACAAGGTCAAACATCAGTTGAAAGTACAAGAGGGACATTGTGTGAATTGCTCTGTACTTTCATGGGGCCACAATTTTAGCAAAACTGGGTCAGAACGTTAATATCAACAAAATCTCGGACGAGTTCGATATTGGGCCATTTTGGGTAAAAAACTAGGTCACCAGGGCCAAATAAGGGAAAACCTTGTGAACACTTTAGAAATCACTGTTTTGACTGGATCTTCATGAAACTTTGTCAGAATGTTTATTTTAATAATATGTAGGTCAAGTTTGATAATGGGTCATTTCCGGTGAAAAACTAGGTCACTAGGGCAAATTGCTGGAAAACCTTGTGAACACTCTAGAAGTCACTGTTTTGATTGGATGATCATGAAACCTTGTCAGAATGTTTGTCTTCATAATATCTTGGACGAGTTCGAACATGGGTCATTTGGGTCAAAAACTAGGTCGCTAGATCAAATCTTATGAAAAACCATGTTAACACTGTAGATTTCACAGTTATTATTGGATCTTCACCAAACTTTGTCAAATCGTTTGTTTTAATGATATAACGGTCAAGTATAAATATGGGTCATCTGGGGTCAATAGCTAGGTCACCAGGTCAAATCTTAGGAAAACTTTGTTAACACTGTAGATGTCACAGTTTTAATTGGATCTTCACCAAACCTTGTCAGAATGTTTGCCTCAATGATATGTGGGTCAAGGTTGAACATGGGTCAGCCAGGGTCAAAAACTGGGTCACCAGGTAAAAATCTTGTAAAAGCTCTAAATGTCATGGATTTAATTGGATCTTGGCCAAACCTTGTCAGATTGTTTGTCTTAATGATATTAAGGACAAGTTCAAATATGGGTCGTCTGGGGTCAAAAACTAGGTCACGAGGTCAAATCTTAGGAAAACCTTGTCTATGCTGTAGTTTTCATGGTTTTGATTCGATCTTCACCAAATTTTGTCAGAATGTTTGTCTTATTTATATGTAGGACAAGTTCTAATATGGGTCATCTGGGGTCAAAAACTAGGTCACCGGCTCAAAACAATGTTTTAATGAGTGAACAGTGATTGTCATGTGAGCGATATAGGGCCATCTTGGCCCTCTTGTTTAATATATCTTAGTTTGGTGTTTTTCTTGAACAAGGGTAAATCGTGAAGGTATAATAGATTTAGTGAATCCATGTTTGAAAACTGTTGATGTGTCGTCCAATCATGTCTCTTGAACAGTCAGGAATAGTTTTTCTTGTGTTTACCTCGATCTTTTGTTATGTATGGCTCCCATTTCTCTATTTAATATCTTATAATGTGTTAAGGAAAAACTGCATGCACACTTGGACCCTCTCTTATTCAAAATCTGATCCAAAATAATATTCATAAGAATACTTCCTTCCCGACATTTTGTCTCCTAATATGTTTCTCTTTTTGCCTTTTTCCGAACATGTAATGGAATATGTAGTGTCTTTGACTTTCATAATCTAATTTCTAGTAGCGTTGGAATATTTAATCTTGTCTTTCTTTACCATAATTTAGATTGCACCTGAATTTATTTACATTAATATATATTTTGGGTTTTTCATTGGTACTCAAGATTCCTTTGGCATGTTTATTGTCCCCTTTCCAGTTTCAATACCCTCGTCCATAACAGAGAAATGATTCGAAGATTTTTTTATCATCATTCTCAAACAAGCTAATTTCTAATTCACTTTCTATGGAATCATCTAAACTTGATAACTGACTGTATTCTAGTCCTGCCCCTAACTCATTTCATTCAAGTCAATCTGTAATACAAGCAATATTCCTTCATTGGTTAATATCCCAGTCTCAGTTTCTTCAGATTGTATCTTCATGATTTACCCTTGTTAAAAAAGTGTCATTATATCATATATTGCAAAACTCTAACCTTTTTTTTATGCCCCCATATCGATAGATCGGGGGCATATTGTTTTTGGCCTCTCTGTTTGTCTGTTAGTACCAAACTTTAACCTTGCCTATAAAATCAAATGCCTGCACCTACATCCATCAAACTTCATATGTAGGTTCCTCATGACAACCTCTACAGGACCTGTGCATTTTCTGATCAGTAGGTCAAAGGTCAAGGTCACAGGGTCATTGTGTTTAAAAAAATCCGACATTCTTTTAGGATACTACTTCTACATTTTTCATGGGATTTTGATGAAACTTTCACAGACTTGTTGTTACCAAGAACCCCCACACATATATTCCGGGTTTTGTGATTCGATCATTTTTGACGGAATTATGGCCCTTTGTTTATTTTGTGTGATTGTAACAGCAAAATACTCTTGTTTTCTCAAGGGATTTTGATAAAACTTTCATGGAACTATTGTTATCGAGATACCCAATGCAGGTTGTAAAGGTTTTATGATTCGATAAATTTTGACGGAATTATGGAGAAATATAGAGAAATACTCTTTTGTTTGCAACTACTTCTGTATTTTTCAAGGGATTTTTACCAAACTTTGATAGAACTATTGTCACCATGTTCACCAGCACATATTGTTAGGGTTTTGTGATTTTATAATTTTTAGCATATTTACGGCCCTTTGTGTGCCTGTACCGAAATTTAACCTTGCCTATTAAATCGAAACGCTACCACCTGCAATCATCGAACTTCATATCTTGGTTCATCATGACAATCTCTACAGGATCTACAGGTGTGTTTTCAAAAAAGGGCAACCGGAGGGAGCATGGTGTTTATAAAACACATCTTGTTATTTGTAAGGTAGACTTGTATCATCAAGGTGATATTAAAGTCCCGTCAATGTTCAACAATCACATAATAACTTCATTATTGAGCAGCTTGTCTACTAAGTATTTTGATGACTCCTCAAGAGAGCATGTATTTTTCTCGTAAGAAAGTACAATGTACTGAAAGTACATGTAATGAAAAAGAGAGTACATATATAGATACCCTCTACTCTGCTAATGTTATTTCTAGTGATGTCAAATTCTTAAAGGTATTATCTGCCACTTAAAGTCCCATTAGATTTTTGGATGTTAAAATTGAAGTAGGTCTTATTTTACCTAGGAAGGTGTCTAATGAGTGAAACTGACTTTTACTTGCAGCAAGAACATTTCAAAATTTTCTTTTTTAATCACGAAGTTCAATGATATTGCAAAAAATAAGAAAAGGCATTTGACAACATTTTTACGATATGTGGCTAAAGAAAGCCATTATGCAAACATTGTTTTAGTTCAAATAAAATCTATTTCTTATATTTTACTTTCATTTTATCCATTGTTCGGTATTGCTAAATTCAAAAAGCTAATGGGCCTTTTAGCCCCTTTCCGTTTTATAAAGTTATACAGAACAAAATATTAAAAGGTCGTAACTGGTAGTTAAGACCTTTTAAAATTAGATGACGTAGATACAACCTTTTATTTGGTTGCACATAGACCCTGTTTACTTATGACCCACAGTGAATGCTAAATTATAACAATATAATAACTGAAATTACAGCACATGCACAGAAAGTCTTTATTTTTAAAAATGTGTTTTGGTACTTACGCCGTTACAGCACTGAGGTGTCGATATATAAGTCACTAAGTATATAATTATATAAGTCACTGGTGTATATATAGGCCACCAAGTATAAAATAGGTCACTAGTGTATATATAGGTCACCAAGTATAAAATAGGTCACTAGTGTATATATAGGTCACCAAGTATATATATAGGTCACCAAGTATAAAATAGGTCACTAGTCAATAGTACATGTAGAAAGCTCTGGTGTACTCTTCACTTGTATTTTTTCACATATACTCCAGTGTCACTATTTCTGGTCTGTGTAGATGATAGTAAACATTTCAGTGCAATATTTGTTTGTATGTACATGTACTAGTTGTGTTAACTTGTTTAGTTAAAATCATATCATGTTCATGTATACGAGGGTCATCCGTAAAGTTTGGGGTTATAATGATGTGATAATTTCAAAAATTTGTCATGGCAATAATTGTTCTCTTTCTACATTGTCACTTTTTCACTCGATACGAGTTACCAAGGCAACCCTAGTCAGCGCCTACGGAGCACTTTGACGTTTTGCAATTAAGCAGATTCATTTTGTTGCAATCTTTGTGCTGTAATTTGTATATAAATGAACGAAAGTGTAGTACTGTACAGAATGACGTTGGATGCCGCGGCAAATATTTGTGACGTTTGCCGTCAATTTTTTAAGTAATAAAAAAGTATCAAGATCTTTGATATTGAGGTGATATTTTTATATTGGCTTTGAGAAATTAGCATGCAAGTTCCTAAAGTCCAGATTTAGCACCGATGGATTAAGTGAGCTTCCCAAAATTGAAAAGAAAACGATTTAATTTAATTGAGAATATTAAAATGGCGGTTCGCAGTTTCGCAAGAACATGTAACGGTAGCTGGAAAAACGATATATTCTCTACATGGGTGTAAAGACACATAAAATGCATAACATCTGAGGGCGAGTACTTCGAGAAAATGTGATTATACGTAAGTATAACGTCATGACGTCGATGTGAAGTTTGTTGAAGTGCTCCGTAGATCCATATGTGCGTTTGATCTGTACAGCGTAAAATATTTATCTGTCAATATTTTGTTCTGATATTTGGCATGTATTTTGCCAATGTATTACATAATATGTACATAATTTTTTGGCTAAAAACATCTTTTACTGGTCTCATAAATAACACTGTCCATGAACTTTAAGGATGACCCTCGTAGTTACGGACTGATTTTTTAAATCAGACATTATAGTGAAATGATAGACAATCTCATCATAAAACAAAGATAATGATATACTATGATGTTTAGTGATCGCCCTGCGTCCATCGTGCGTCGTTACGTGGCGTCCATGTTTACTTAAAACAACATCTCCTCCTACACTGCTATGCCGATTGCAACCAAACTTTGCTGGAATGATCCTTGGGTGGTCCCCTTTCAAAGTTGTTCAAAAAATTAAATTTCATTAAAAACTCTGGTTGCTATGGCAACAAATAGAAAAAACTTAAAAAATCTTCTTGTCCGAAACCACAGGGCCTAGAGCTGAGATATTTGGTATGTAGCATTGTCTAGTGGACCTCTACCAAGTTTGTTCAAATTATTGCCCTAGGGTCAAAATTGGCCCCACCCCGGGGGTCACTTGATTTATATAGACTTATATAGGAAAATTCAAAAAATCTTCTTCTCCAAAACCACAAGGCCTAGAGCTGAGATATTTGGTATGTAGCATTATCTAGTGGACCTCTACCAAGTTTGTTCAAATTATTGCCCTAGGGTCAAAATTGGCCCCGCCCCGGGGGTCACTTGATTTATATAGACTTATATAGGAAAAATTAAAAAATCTTCTCCGAAACTGCAAGGCCTAGAGCTTAGATAATTTGTATGTGGCATTGTCTAGTGGACCTCTACCAAGTTTGTTCAAATTATGGCCCCGGGGTCAAAATTAGCCCTGCCCTGGGGTTTATTCTATTTTATATAGGAAAATTTTTAAAATCTTCTCCGAAACCACAAGGCCTAGAGCTAAGATATTTGGTATCTATCTTTGTCTAATGGACCTCTTTTAAATCTGTTCATATAATGGCCATGGGATAAAAAACGGCCCAGATGGGTCACTTGATCTTACATGGACTCGTATAGAAAACTTCAACAATGTTAATCTCCAAATGACCTTTTCTCCTGGTGAGCATTTATAGGGCCATCATGGCCCTCTTGTTTAATCAATGGGAATGCATGGAATTCTGTATTGCCGAGTTTTGTCAGACTTTTTTCTCATATTGCTGACAACTCTTTGTATTAGGTGTCATTTTCTAATGGTTAGTTAATTGATATATTGTAATATCTAGTGAAGCATCACAGTTCTCTACTCTCTGTCTTCTTTTATTATTAATAGTTAGTATCTGTTGATATAATTTGTGTCTTAATTCACTCATAAGATGAAAGCAGATATTCTTACTTTGCTTTATTTGAATATTTTGGATTTTCAATAAGAAATTACAGTAATTCTGAATCATCTAATTAGGGGCCAATGCCAATACTAAATTTGGACGTGATTAATCCACTACACATTTAACCTGGTCGCTGCACGTTAAACCGTTCTATTTAATTTGACAAGAAGTTGAGAAGTTGCTGACTCCTTTTAGAACTATAAGTTGCTACTGGTTAAATAACTGTGTTAAACCCTCTGAAATTGAAAATATATATAAAAGGAAATATTGCCTTTAAAGGTTCTATACTGTAAAAAACTTATCATGCATCAATGTATAGTCTATAAATTACAGTCACTAATTCATAGTACTGTAGGACTAACCCATGAAACTTGATTTATACACCATTTGGTTATTTATGATAATAAGAAGATTAAAAGATTATTAGATATGTTGTTACAGATGAATTATAAAATTAACTGAGTGAAATGTGATTTTTTCCAATGAACTTTATATGTGCATATTAGTTGTATGAATGTTTCATACTGTATGGATAGTTGTGATATTTAGTGAGGCACTATAAGTTTAACTCATTTGTATGTTGTTACTTTCAATAATGAATTGTACTGTAATATAAATCTGATATCATGAAAATCATTGTGTGCTGAACAAATAAATGCTATTTAAGCAAAATATTGTACAATTTGCTCTTTTCATGTGAACTGTGACAATGTTTGAAGTAAAGATTTTACTGTTGCAAACTTAGGGTCACAATATAAGAATGATAAACAGTGGACCACAATATCAATATGATAAATCTCGGACCACAATATTCATGTGATTGACCTAGTATCTGACCCCAGATGAACAATGTTTGGTCTTGTCTAAGAAATCATTAAGACAAACATTCTGACAAGGTTTACAAGGTTTTCAATCTGTACTTATTTCAAACAAATAATACTCATTATCAATTATTATAATACAAAACATAAATGTAAAATCTTACATACAAGTTTTAATATTTATATCACAGGTTATAGCAACAGTGACAGATTCTATATACAAGAGGGCCATGATGGCCCTATACTGTATACGTCTTTAATTCTGCGGGTGCAAAATTTTTAAGATGTTCATGAATTGGCGGGTTCTATATTTGGCGGTTTCATATCCAACCGCCAAAATAAAACCATGTCCTATCGTATCGAGTGAGGAATGTATAAACAGCAATAATAAGATATGTGAAAACCAAAGGGTTGGTAATTAGTTGGGATCGAACACGACTTTACACAAATTCAATGACTAAAAGTGATTATTTGTTTTGATAATTTATTTTAAATTGACACATATTGTTATTAAATCGGGTTAGTTTAGTCTTTCTACACGTGCCGACGATATAAAAGTTTATATTGTGTGACAAATAAGCTGTATTGTTTGAATCGTTTAGATTTTACCTTGTTTCAATTAAGATTTAGCCTAAGGCAATAAACGTAATGCATGTATTTTAACTGATGAAAGTAAACAAGTATAGTCCGACAACGACCTGTGAATGATCAAAGATCAGCTAAGTCCATTTTGTAGGGTGAGTGGCTTTTCGGAACGTTTCGTAGATTTTTATGTAATATATAAATATCAGTTATTTGACCGTCATAGCTGAGACTAAGTGCGTAGCGCGATCGGTAAAGGCGCCAACCATTTTACTTTTGAAGCCTGGTAGTCAAGATGCTATGGGTTCGAAACACATGTGAAATTTGTTTCTTTCCATTTTTTATTTGATATTTGGCATTTTATTATTGCAAAATCTTATTTCAATATTTGGAATGAATTTCATATGTATTTCATTTAATTTCATTTCAGGTAATTTCATGAAATTTCAATTACTGCGTTCATTAGCAGTATCTGTACTTGAGCCACTGTCAGAATCTAATAATTTGCTTCATTATATTAAGTTATATAACATGACATCCTCTACATACTTAATAACATTATTTGAACAGAATTTGATTTTTATTGCATATGATATATATACCTTTCAAAACATAAATGCACCGAAATCACGAGCAATGCATTATTTGAAAAAAATAGTGGCGAGATTAAGGACACGAAAAACACAATTCAGTTTAATAATGTTACTAGTGCGGCGCACTGATTTCAGGACCACGTAGCTAGGCCTTTTACAGTGGTCTACAAATGTAAAAGGCCAACAGTGACCTACAAATGTAAGGTCGTGTTTAGTAATGTACTTGGTCATTGTATTACTTATCCCTATTTTAAACAATGGAACAGTCCATGACCTTCCGTCATGACTCACTGCTCGATTTCTATCTATAATAATACATGTACAAACATACACCTTTTGATAACAAAAGTTACAATACAAAATAATTGGCGGTGTTCATTATCGGCGTGGTTGGTTTTATATTGGCGCGGTCTAGATTTGGCGGTTCCGATGATGACCGCCAATATCGCCAAAATAAAACGGGCGCCAATATTAAGACGTATACAGTATCACTCACCAGAAAAAGACTAATTGCAAAATCAATTGACCCCAGGGGCAGTCAATTTTGACCTGGGGCCAGGATTTTAAAAAATTTGGTAGAGGTCCACCACACAAATATCATAGATTAAGGACTTGAGGTAGATTTTTGAAATCTTCCTAAATGAGCCTATGTAAAATCAAGTTACTCCCCGTCAGGGGGGGGGGGAGCAAATTTTGACCCCAGGGTCATATATTGAACAAACTTGGTAGAAGCCTACTAGATAATATCACACATAAAATATCTTTGCTCTAGACATTGTAGTTTCTGATGAGAAGATTTTAAAAGTTTTTCCTATTGGTTGCCATGGCAACCACAGTTTTTAATGAAATTTTATTTTTTAACAACTTTGGTAGAGCTTCATGCAAGGAACATCCCTGTAAAGTTTCGTTGAAATTAATCCACTGCTTAAGAAGGAGATGTTGTTTAAAGAAATTGTTGACGCACGGATGACGGACAACACACGATCACAATAGCTCACCTTGAGCTCACCTGGTTAAACAAGCTAAAATGTAGCAAATTTTCTACTCCAAGGGTCCACAACTTCAAGAGTCATCAATACCTTAACTTGTCCAAGACCTTAAGGTCATACTCATTCATTGTAAATATGATTAGGACCAGTGAATAAATGAAGGCGCTAGAGTGTAAACAAGCTAAAATATAGCAAATTTTCAAAGTCAAGGGCCAATAACTCTTGAAGTTCAGGTCCGATTCCGCCCATAATCAAACTTGTCCAAGATCTTTTGCTTATACACATTTACTGAAAATATTAGGATTGGTGAATAAATGAAGGGGCTAGTGTGTAAACAAGCTAAATATAGCAAATTTTCTAAGTCAAGGGCCCATGATTTATTGTCTGATTTTGCCCATAATCGAACTTAGCCGAGACATTGTGGCCATATACATTGTGACCAAGGTTGATCACGATTGGTTAAGAGCTGTGGATGCTCTGTGTGGATGAATCAGGTGAGCTAAAAAGAAGTTGGCAGTGGTTTCAGGTATATAGTTTTGCACAAAATGAGACTAATCTATTTACGAACAAGATGTGTTTTATAAACACCATGCCTCCTCCGGTTGCCCTTTTTGAAAATGCACAGGTCCTGTAGAGATTGTCATGATGAACCAAGATATGAAGTTCGATTATTGCAGGTGGTAGAGTTTTGATTTAATAGGCAAGGTTAAATTTCGGTACAGGCAAACAAAGGGCCGTAAATCTATTAAAAATGACCGAATCACAAAACCCTGCCAATATGTGCTGGTGAACATGGTGACAGTAGTTCTATCAAAGTATGGTAAAAATCCCTTGAGAAATACAGAAGTAGTTGCTAAAAAAAGAGTATTTCTCTATATTTTACATATTCACAAAATAAACAAAGGGCCATAATTCCGTCAAAATTTATCGAATCATAAAACCTTTACAACATGCATTGGATATCTTGATAAAAATAGTTCCATTCATGAAAGTTTTATCAAAATCCCTTGAGACAACAAAGAAACAAAGAGTATTTCGCTGTTACAATCACACAAAATAAACAAAGGGCCTTAATTCCGTCAAAAATGATCGAATCACAAAACCCGGAATATGTGTGGTGGTTCTTGGTAACAACAATTTTGTGAAAGTTTCGTCAAAATCCCATGAAAAAAGTAGAAGTAGTATCCTAAAAAAATGTCGGATTTTTTTTAAACACAATGACCCTGTGACCTTGACCTTTGACCTACTGATCAGAAAATGCACAGGTCCTGTAGAGGTTGTCATGAGGAACCTACATATGAAGTTTGATGGATGTATGTGCAGGCATTTGGATTTTATAGGCAAGGTAAAAGTTTGGTACAAACAGACAAGCAGAGAGGCCAAAAACAATATGCCCCCGATCTATCGATACAGGGGCATAACAATCACACAAGAAACACTAGATTTTGTCCAAATTGAAGAACTTAAAAAAATACTTTAATACAGATCTACAACCTATTACAGAAGACTCAAATATTCGTGAAATCAAGATTAATATTTTTGATTCGGAATTTCTAAATTGTACACTGCCATGTCTCTATAAACAATTAATACATGAATTTACGTAACAGAAATCATGTAACATTTGTAACAGCAAAGGTTTCCCATTCAAAAATACAGGTAAATAAAAAGTACTACAGATAAACAAAATATCCTTTACTACAATGTGAATAATGAATTGTGAGATTTTATTAAACCGTAAAAGCAGAATAATTACTTGAACTGTAACATGAATTCGTTTATTTATAGCTTCGTACCATAGTCTATAGATTCTGTGTATTTTACAGCAAAATAATGTTCATTTATATAAGTTAAATACATTCAACAACAGGTATATTGGAGATTATCGTATATAACTTACAAAGTTATCGAATCTCATCAAAGCTTAAAAGAAATGCATGCATCTACTGGGATATTCTGCAGCTTTGACAGTTTAATAAAATCGCACTATACCTATTGCAAAGGAAAGCAATGTAATCATGGAGGTAAATAATTTAACCTATACAAGTAAATAATTTAACCTATACAAGTAAAGTAAATAATTCAACCTATACAAGTAAAGTAAATAGTTTAACCTATACAAGTAAATAATTCAACCTATATAATTTAACCTATACAAGTAAATAATTTAACCTATACCAGGAAATAATTTAACCTATACAAGTAAATAATATCAACAATTCTACACATACAACCCGTACTACAAGTAATCAATATTAACAATCATTCTAGTATGGCTCAACCAAGTGCGGGACCTTTTTTCCAAAAATTGGGTCGGGGCCTTAGCCTTTCATTCAGGAAATTCAAGCACGATATTTGGCCAAATTTTGAGAAGGTTAGGCAATCAAGTTAGAAAAGCATTGTATTTTTGGAATTACTTTTGCCTCAAATTGAGAAAAAACAGCCTTTTTGCAAAGGAAAGCAATGTAATCATGGAGGTAAATAATTTAACCTACACAAGTAAATAATTTAACCTATACAAGTAAAGTAAATAATTCAACCTATACAAGTAAAGTAAATAGTTTAACCTATACAAGTAAATAATTAAACCTATATAATTTAACCTATACAAGTAAATAATTTAACCTATACAAGTAAAGTAAATAGTTTAACCTATTCAAGTAAATAATGTAACCTATATAATTTAACCTATACAAGTAAATAATTTAACCTATACAAGTAAATAATTTAACCTACATAAGTAAATAATTTAACCTATACAAGTAAAGTATATAGTTTAACCTATTCAAGTAAATAATTTAACCTATACAAGTAAATAATTTAACCTATATAATTTAACCTATACAAGTAAAGTAAATAATTTAACCTATACAAGTAAATAATTTAACCTATATAAGTAAAGTAAATAGTTTAACCTATTCAAGTAAATAATTTAACCTTTACAAGTAAATAATTTAACCTATACAATTTAACATATACAAGTAAATAATTTAACATATACAAGTAAATAATTTAACCTATATAATTTAACCTATACAAGTAAAGTTAATAATTTAACCTATACAAGTAAATAATTTAACCTATACAAGTAAAGTAAATAGTTTAACCTATTCAAGTAAATAATTTAACCTATACAAGTAAATAATTTAACCTATATAATTTAACATATACAAGTAAATAATTTAACATATACAAGTAAATAATTTAACATATATAATTTAACATATACAAGTAAAGTAATAATTTAACCTATACAAGTAAATAGTTTAACCTATACAAGTAAATAATTTAACCTATACAAGTAAATAATTTAACCTATACAAGTAAAGTAAATAGTTTAACCTATTCAAGTAAATAATTTAACCTATACAAGTAAATAATTTAACCTATATAATTTAACATATACAAGTAAATAATTTAACATATACAAGTAAATAATTTAACATATATAATTTAACATATACAAGTAAAGTAATAATTTAACCTATACAAGTAAATAGTTTAACCTATACAAGTAAATAATTTAACCTATACAAGTAAATAATTTAACCTATACAAGTAAAGTAAATAATTTAACCTATACAAGTAAATAATTTAACCTATACCAGGAAATAATTTAACCTATACAAGTAAATAATATCAACAATTCTACACATACAACCCGTACTACAAGTAATCAATATAAACAATCATTCTAGTATGGCTCAACCAAGTGCGGGACCTTTTTTCCAAAAATTGGGTCGGGGCCTTAGCCTTTCATTCAGGAAATTCAAGCACGATATTTGGCCAAATTTTGAGAAGGTTAGGCAATCAAGTTAGAAAAGCATTGTATTTTTGGAATTTCTTTTGCCTCAAATTGAGAAAAAACAGCCTTTTTGCAATTCGGAAGTCACCGAATTTCAGCCTCTGTCATAGAAGGAAAAAAGGCCCTGTATGTGTTTTGAGCCACGACGGAAGACTACACTAAATGAACTGGGTATATATATAATAGTACTAGAGCATGTTGAATTAAATCATCAATATATTTAAGTCAGATTTTTTCCGAACATCCATATCCCCTACTTGACTTAGTGAATAATTCTGAATAATTTTGTCACATCTCAATATACATAGTCAAATTATATAGTCCGGCGGAACCTGGGTTGGACCTGGCTTTGGGGTAGATAGTAGGTTATTTGAGTTTTTCTTGTAGATTACATCTTATCATTCACAAATCCATTTGATGACACTTTGTCATTGGTGGGCCGAATGTGATATTCAAAATGGCTTCCAAGATGGCGGATGGTTAATATAAGAGTGCCTTAAAAACAATAATGTTTTACACATTCTGACCCGAAATCGTTCATAAAAGATTTGTTTCAATATATTTAATTTGAACTCAAAGACCTTTTCATTTTCCATAATTTTCATGCCAGTTTATTATAACAGCAATACATTTCAGTTACTTCCCTTAGTTGTAAATCAGTCATAAACTGTTGTTTCATAATAAGTGGGCATGGGATTGAAAAAAAAACGAGAACTATCTCCAATTATAACCAATATGACAACTTTTTACTATAAGTGAGTATACTATGCTTCAAAATAAAAGGAACTTTTCTTCTCTTCAATAGTCTTGTATGTGTGTTGTTAAGTAATATTATGTATGTGGCGGATTTCACAAAAAAGCTACATATACTTATCTATTGGTGAGGTTTATTTTGAAATAATATGTCAATTAAGTGAATTATGTGATATAAACGTTTTGAAAGGGTCATGACTTTTGGTCTACAAATATCCTGGCTTATTTAATATAAAAAGGGAGGCAACTCTTACAAGTGATAATGGCAAAAAACATAACTTCTCCCTCATATATGTTAGTCACATAGCCAAATGTTCAAGAAACACCCGCTGATGATGAAACAACTGAGCGTATTGGAAAACTGTCAAATCATCAAACCCCGTTGACTAAGATGTCAATGTTGAACATTACAGTGGGCCTATGAATCCACAGATGCCACATCCGAGAAGCAAAAAATCAGTCTTGCCCTTAAAAAAGTACTTGCAGAAATGGCTTTGTTAAATTGCTACTCAGACACAACATTCATGTGCAACGTAGTTGACCGTGACGAGTGCCCTAAATTCAACGGCTACAACACAAATGTCAATGGTCAACAGGGACATTCATCGAAGAGCAAAACGAAGGTCGTGTCGTATACTTGCCATTGATTGACATGACGCCAGCGGATCCAGACACTATAAAACAGTAATGAAAAAAGCTAGGCAAATCACATAGTCTGTGGGCAAGAATTTACTTATCACTTAATTCATGCAATTGTACCGTGTGGCCTTGAATGTGTTATGGTCACAGCTTAAGGAGTTATGAAGTTTCATACTCTGCTTAGGGCGTACGCACACCCTAATGAGCTTGTTGGTGCAGTTGGTACACTCAAGGGTGGTAGTGGATTATTTGAGGTTTAGGAGTCAACATTTTGGGGCGTTCAGAAAAAGTTCAACTTGTTGTGACTTGCGAGAATTGAATATGATAAAATTCATCGACATGATTTTAGAACAACTACGTATGGAATAGAGCTGTTATCGAGATCTTCAAACGGTCAAGGCCATTAAGAACATTTTACCTGATATTCTAGCTGTTCATGCATTGTTGGGTTGTGACGCAACCGCCGGCTACTTTGTAATAGGTAAAGGGACGGTTCTAAAAATGCTGAGATCAAGAAATTTGCTCCCCTGCCATCAATAGGAGATATTTCTGCTGGCTTCAATACGGTTCTTCGACAGTGTACAATGTGTGCTGTGTTCCTGTCTGTTGCAGTCGTTATGTAGACACCGGCAGTATATCAAATACTCGGCAACGTGTTTGGGTGTCAAAGATAAGGAAGTCACCATCGGCTGTACCTAGGTTGTGTACGTTACCGCAAACAGCAGAATTTTTCCAAGGAAATGTGAAGAGCACATCTTCAAATATGCATTTGGAAAACTTTGTCCGGATGGGAAAGGGTAGAAGAAACAAGGTCATTGGCCCAGTCATGTTCCCAAATGAGGTAAAACTTGCACCACCGAATGTGTTGTAAATAATCAAATGATCTTGTGAAAGTCAGGCTCTGGGTTGTACTTCGTTAAGTTGGCGCTGTAACAATTATCGGCTGTCGTGCACGATATTTTGCGCTTGTGAAGGCAGCATGGTGTGTATCAATGAACAAACAGTTCGTGTCTAGATGGACCTTACAGTGTTGGGTTGAATGCGCACGTTTGACAAAATGTCCAGTCATATTTATATGACAAGAGGGCCAAGATGGCCCTATATCGCTCACATGACAATCACTGTTCACTCATTAAAACATTGTTTTGAACCGGTGACCTAGTTTTTGACCCCAGACGACCTATGTTCGAATTTGTCTTACATATCATTAAGACAAACAGTCTGACTAGGTTTGGTGAAGATACGATCAAAATTTGACATCTACAGTGTTAATAAGGTTTTCCTAAGATTTGACCTTGTGACCTGGTTTTTGACCCTAGGTGACCCATATTTTAACTTGTCCTTAATATCATTAAGACAAACAATCTGACAAGGTTTGGCCAAGATCCAATCAATGACATTTAGAGCTTTTACAATATTTTTACCAAAGATTTGACCTTGTGACCCAGTTTTTGAACCCAGCTGACCCATATTCGAACTTGACCCACATATCATTGAGGCAAACATTTTGACAAGGTTTGGTGAAGATCCAATTAAAACTGTGACATCTACAGTGTTAACAAAGTTTTCCTAAGATTTGACCTGGTGACCTAGTTATTGATCCCATATGACCCATATTTATACTTGACCGTTATATCATTAAAACAAACGATTTGACAATGTTTGGTGAAGATCCAATAATAACTGTGAAATCTACAGTGTTAACATGGTTTTTCATAAGATTTGACCTAGCGACCTAGTTTTTGACCCAAGATGACCCATGTTCGAACTCGTCCAAGATATTATGAAGACAAACATTCTGACAAGGTTTCATGATCATCCAATCAAAACAGTGACTTCTAGAGTGTTCACAAGGTTTTCCAGCAATTTGCCCTAGTGACCTAATTTTACTACAGAAATGACCCATTATCAAACTTGACCTACATATTATTAAAAAAACATTCTGACAAAGTTTCATGAAGATCCAGTCAAAACAGTGATTTCTAAAGTGTTCACAAGGTTTTCCCTTATTTGGCCCTGGTGACCTAGTTTTTGACCCCAAATGGCCCAATATCGAACTCGTCCGAGATTTTGTTGATATTAACGTTCTGACCCAGTTTTGCTAAAATTGAGCCAAAAATGTGGCCCCTAGTGTGGTCACAACATAAAGTTTGACGACGAACGACGCACACCGCACGACGCCGGACGGAGAGTGATCCTAATAGCTCACTTTGTCACTTTGTGACATGTGAGCTAAAAACCGAGAGTCAGTCAAATAATATTTCTTACATAATTAATACTGATATGCAGTAATTTTAACTTACTTTTGTCTAGTAACAAATTCTAGTTGCATGTAGTGTATAACATTATTTGTTTTTCCCGGCTGTGATTTTTCACCCTCTAATAGCAGCTGCCCATTATAGGCCTCTTCCCAATTGAAAATTTCTTTAAAATCATGCAGTTTTCCCAAAATTCCATCCTCACACCAGCTATTTTCTTTCCCAAATTAGCAATTTTAGCGATAATTCTTCCTAAAATAGACAGGCTAAGACCTCTTCCAAATGAAGAGAGAAACAACACAGCCCGGTCGACTCTAGTCATTCAACATTCATTCATTACGTATGTGTTTTGTAATATTAATCAACAATAGTGAAGTACAAAAAAAATCAATGAAACAAAAAATTGAGTTTATGATGATAAAATATTTTTTCCATTGTGTAGTGCAATTGAACTGATGATACCAAATATGGTAACGTGCAATGATTGGTAACATAAACTACATACTAGTACATGCATAAACTTCTTTGATTCGCAATTGTTTGATGTTTTGTTCTTATTCTTCCAAATGATAAATAAACATAACGCCTTTATTCCTTTTTGGATTATATTAAATTGCTTTTTTAAAGGTAACGTTTTTATGGTAACGTAAATTACATTAAACTACATACATGTATAAACTTTGTTGATCAGAAAGTGTTTGACGTTTTGGTCGTGTTCTTCAAAATGATAAATAAACATTATTACTGGTTTCCTTTTTGGGTTATTATTATTACATAAAATTGCTTTTTAAAGGTAACGTCCTTATTTATGGTAACGTAAATTGCATACATTTGATTTTCTATTGTTGTCCAAATCACATAGATATCTTTAAACTTTTCTGATGATTGTTTGTTCCAATATATAAGATACTAGTAAAAAAAAAAAACGTTATTCATGCCTTAATTGTCTACTGTCTTGGCGGCCATCTTGGACGCCATCTTGATTTTCTCAAAACGCCCAATGTTGACTGAGTGTCATCAAACGGTTTTTCAATGTGTATGCCCTAACCTTCCAAAATCACTAAACAAATTTACTATCTACCCCAAAGCCAGGTTCAGTGGGAAATTCCCAAAATGCCACCGGACTAATACTACTGGTAAACAAAAATGTACATAGTATTTCCAGCAAACAATGATAGAATTTATCTCTAGAATAGATTTGGTTGATCAAATTGTTTAGATAATGCATCAAGTTGTGACATCAAAGATTCATCATCCTGTTCTGTAGATTTTGTCCATGCAAGTGGTAAATGTGCCGACACTGCTTTTCTATCTGTGCAAGAAGCATCATAATAGTTATATCACATATGAACATTATTTGAAGATAATAGAAGTTTACTTATACTTGGAAACTTAGCTTTATTTGTGATTTATATACAAAAATTTATTTATTATAAATGAGAATTAAAGCATAAAAGAAGAATGTTCTAGTAACAACATTGGAATAGGTTTAACAGTTAAATATCCATGGTAATTTTGTTACAGTGATAAGATTGAAAAGAACTTACCTTGGAAAAATGCTCCACTTTTCATTATTTGAGCATTTTTAGCTATAGCTAACCAGATTATAGTATCAGCCCCTTCTTCTACAGTCCTTAATCTATCCTTCATTTTCTCATAGAAAGAAGGCATTGATGATTGAACAGCTGAAAGAGTACCACATACATCTCTCAATTAGACTAGAAGCCTGTCTGGAAAACAGGAATGCCCCTGCTGTGAGCTCAGTAAACAAGAGGCTATTACTCCTGCGAAAACGTTCAGATTTTAAAGGAAATCAAAATTGACAAGTATTTTATTACTATACACCTTCATGTAAAACATGAAACCAATCCATGAAATATTTCCTGAGTTATCACTAAAAAACCAAAATTTGAATGGACAGACACACAGGGATAACACTTAATGTCCTTACGCCATTTGAAACAAAAATGCCACGAAACCAGGTTTTCCAAAGCTTTAATACCACAGTACTCTAGAATTCTGGGCTAAGTGGTTCAGTTTCCAGTGGGGCTAATAAGTTTAGAGTGACCTTTGCCTTACTGGCATAGAATGCAATCCCAAGCTTGGTTAATCCTTAATTAAGTTAAACTGATTTTCTGTTTAACAGTGACCTTGACCAAACTGACCCCAAATACAATCCCAAGCAAAGCTTTCATGCAAGGTTGCTAAATACCTAGTTTAGTCAAGATTAGTCATTCAAAACTTAAGTAATTGACAGGAAACTAATTTTCTATATTTAGTAACAGTGACATTGACCCCACAAGTCCCAAATACATTCTCAAGCTAGATTTTGAATCAAGGATGTTAAGCAAATAAAAATTGTTCAAGTATATTGTCAGGACTGCAGGTTGGCTCAGTTTTCGAAAAAAAATTTGTACATTTGTTGAACAGAATTTTGTGATAATTGTACATATAATTTAAAATCAAGCCTTTTCATGCCTTAGTAACGCAAGTGCCGTGTTCCCGAAATTGTCCAACTTAGGATGTTTTGGCAGATTCCGTTGAAATTTCTGACAATTGTGGAGTGTAGGCTACATTTTTTATAGGGAAACTATTTAATTTATTATTATTCTTGAACGAAAATATATTAGCTACATGACGATGTGCGTTGTTTTAGGATAGTTTTTATTTTGAACAAATGCCATTGGAAAAGTGGACCTGGAATATATGGGCTGGTTTTCTTGGTGACAATAAGTCTGAAAGTTTTGTCAAATTCCTTTGAGAATTGAAGGAGGAGTATGATAGAAGAAATTTTGGACACAAAATAAACAAAGGGCCATAAATCATTTAAAAATGAGCAAATCATAAAACCAGCACAATAGGTGCTGGAGAACTTGGTGAAAATAGTTCTATAAAAGTTCGGTCAAAATCCTTTGAGAAATGTAGGAGGAGTTGCAAACAAAAGAGTATTTCTCTATATATTACATATGCACAAAATAAACAAAGGGCCATAATTCCGTAAAAAATGATAGTTCCATGAAAGTTTGATAAAAAAGAAGCAAACATTAGTATTTACAACTGACCTACTGACCTGAAAATGCACAGGTCCTGTAGAGTTTGTCATGAGGAACCTACATATGAAGTATGATGATTGTAGGTGCAAGCGTTTTGATTTTATAGACAAGGTTAAAGTTTGGTATAAACAGACAGACCAAAAAACAACATGCCCCACCTATCAATACGGGGGCATAAAAACTAAATGCAATTACAAATGTATTGTATAACACTCATCAGTCAGCTCAATCAATCATAAGCAATACAATGTACATAGTAACAAAATGTCCTGATGGCCCTATATCGTTCAACAGAAAAAAGACTAATTGCAAAATCAATTGACCCCGGGGGCAGCCAATTTTGACCCCACGGCAATAATTTGAACCAACTTGGTACAGGTCCACTAGATGATGCTACACTCCAAATATCTAAGCTCTCCGCATTGCAGTTTCTGACAAGAAGATTTTTTCAATTTTCTTATATAAGTCTATGTAAAATCAAGTGACCCCTTGGGCGGGGCCAATTTTGACCCTAGGGCAATAATTTGAACAAACTTGGTAGAGGTCCACTAGACAGTATAATCAAGTTTGTAAACACCCGATTACAGCTGTCGGACATTGCCGAGTATATAGCAATGCATTGTGGGATCTTCTCTCGATATCGTTTGAGCTATTTTTAGCAGTTGTGAATCCGTATATGTATATAAGTCCTTGGTAATGTTTATTATTAAAGTTATGATGATTCCAGCATTTTTTTATAAAAAATCCACCATTTAACAAAAATATTGGTGATTTAATATTGTCATTTAGTGATTGAGCAAATCTCCTAGGGCGCCGCCATTTTGAAAGAAGAGTCACATGTCGTGACGTCATATTTCACAAAGTGTAAAAGGCAGTACACCCATTCTGCGAGCACTATTATAAAAGATACGGCCTTAAAAGATATTGTATTGTAAAATAAATTATTGTGTTATAAATTACAATATTTTTTACACTTATCCAAATTAATGGTTACTAGCCGTTTGGTACAAACAATTTAACATTGCTATTCGTTTTGAAGCATTAAAAAAATTAACTGAAGTTTGTCACACCACCAATCACATCTTTTTTGTATAAACAAAAAAGATGTGATTGGTGGTGTGACAAACTTCAGTTAATTTTGAAAATTATCAACTTTTTTATGTCACACAGACATAATAATTATTGATTGTTTAAATGTGCATGAACGCATTATATATTATGATGTTTGAACAAATAATTATGGTGCAATTATTTTTAACCTACTTAAAATATCTTTCTCACTTTTTCTCACCGTCATGTACATTATTTGTATGCTTGTAATTTGTATACCATTGTATCATCTATATGATTATGGTTAAAATAAAGTAAAGTTGAGTTGAAAAGTTGAGTTGTATAATAAAGAAAAAACGATGAAAATACGATTGTTAGTGATATTTCATAATGGAAAATCAATAACAAACAGAAACATTTCATGAGATCAAAATAATCAAAGCACTGAAAGTGCTGAAGTTGGAATTGCTGTTGAAAGTTGCAGTCACCTTGAAACAGTGAAGCATCTTTTAAGACAGTAGTTATCACTGGTACTTCAATGACTGACTGAAAGCTTTTAAAGCAGTGTTTCTAGCCTTTTCAATTTTGACTGTACCATCCATACTTCACACATGTAATCACTGTTTACTGACCAACCACCTAATAGTGATTTACTTTTAGAAAATTTAGACATAACCATTCACACTTAATAATTACATGTATAAGGTACTAGTATTCATTATTCACTGAACAGGTAAGAATAAACAGCCTTTCATTAAAATAGTAGCATTCATCTTCATAGGAGTATTATCCATTTTTTACCATCTTGAACAGAAACAGGAAGTTTGGGTAAACTCCATTTAGTGAAGGATGATCATGATGTGTCTGTTTTGTGATAAAGTTGAACACTTGTCACTAGAAGGCTAAGAGATGCAGTAATCATCAGTGTAATTGCATGTTTACCATTACAGTTTGTCCAAGTCAGTAGGGCAGACAGCTGAATAGAGTGACAATGCACTTAAAAAGGGAAAAACAACAAAATGTTTTTGTAAATGATATACCAACTTGCAAAAGAAATGCAGATACTTTCTTTTAAATTTCTAGAATAGATTCAATGCATTTCGAAAAGTTGAAAAAAATTGTATCAATGTATTTCTAGATATCTGCACTCTTTGCAAGTAAATATACATAAACTTTATTGGAAAGAAGACTAAAATATGATTGTACAACCTTCTACAAATTGTGTTTTTTTATCATAACAACCAACATTTTAAATTTTGGCAGATATTTAACAATGGCATGTTTTTTGTTATTATCAGTGTACTCACTGTACATACACAACAAGGTAAAATTAAATTATTTCACTTAATCATCATATTGATCATTTATCATTGAGCCAATATCAACAGATATCAGCTATCAGTGAAATAATAAAATACCTGAATTTCATTATTTAAGTAATTTAAAGTTTTTTGGAATGTCAGCAGTAATCATTTACAAAGGGAATGCAAAAAACTAAATGTAAGTTCTGAAGATCACATACCTGACTCAATACAACATCAATTCATTTAGAACATTAAGCCTGTGAATTTTAAAAACTCAGTCATTGAAAGAAATGATCGAGGTCAGTAGCATAAAAAATGTCGTCTTCATGTGACTAAACAAACAAAAGTATTGGTCATCTGGAATTATTTGACATTTTATATACCTTAGCAACTCTTAAGTGTGACCTTTTTGGGGTATGGTTTCAAATCTTGCAAATAAACAACAAATATGTTTTTTGAAAAAAATTCTCAACAGCTAAAAATGTGGCCCCTAGTGTGCTCACAATATAATATGCAGGACACCAAGTAAAGAACATAATGCTTTTTAAGTCACCTTTTGTACTATCCATCATAATATGAGAATTAAACTTTAAAAAATGAAAGTTAATAGTTTAAATTACCAGAATACTCATAGATGATCAAATTGCTGTCAATTACTTAAACAAGACAAATTAAGACAAACATTCTGACAAGGTTTGGTGAAGATACAATCAAAATTTGACATCTACAGTATTAATAAGGTTTTCCTAAGATTTGACCCTGTGACCTAGTTTTTGGCCCTAGATGACCCATATTTAAACTTATCCTTAATATCATTAAGACAAACAATCAGACAAGGTTTGGCCAATATCCAATTAAAACAATGCAATTCAGAGCTTTTACAAGGTTTTACCTAAGATTTGACCTGGCTGACCCATATTCAACCTTGGCCCACATATTATTGAGGCAAACATTTTGACGGTTTGGTGAAGATCCGATCAAAACTGTGACATCTGCAGTGTTAACAAAGTTTTCCTATGATTTGACCTGGTGACCAAGTTATTGACCCCAGATGACCCATATTTGTACTTGACGGTTATATCATTAGAACAAACAATTTGACAAAGTTTGGTGAAGATCCAATAATAACTGTGAAATCTACAGTGTTAACATGGTTTTTCATAAGATTTGACCTAGCGACCTAGTTTTTGACCCTAGATGGTCCATGTTCGAACTCGTCCAAGATACTATAAAGACAAACATTCTGATAAGGTTTCATGATCATCCAATCAAAACAGTGACTTCTAGAGAGTTCACAGGGTTTTCCAGCAATTTGCCCTAGTGACCTAGTTTTTGACCGGAAATGACCCATTATCAACCTTGACCTACATATTATAACAAAGTTTCATGAAGTTCCGATCAAAACTGTGATTTCTAAAGTGTTCACAAGGTTTTCCCTTATTTGGCCCTGATGACCTAATTTTTCAACCAAAAACGGCCCAATATCAAACATTTTGACCCAGTTTTGCCAAAATTGAGCTAAAAATGTGGCCTCTAGTGTTTTCACAAAGTAAAGTATGACGACGCACGACGCCGGACATAGACTGATCATAATAACTCACCCTGTCACTTTGTGACATGTGAGCTAAAAAGTTTGAACAGCATAGTAATAATATTATCAAACATTAAAATTTTGAACTTTTCTAAATATATATATATATACCTTAATTAACCGTCTAAAGGTTACAGTGATACTAAGTTACACATACCTTCGATCAGTATATGAACATATTAAAGTACTAAATTAAAGAACTAAATAGAACAGAGTGTTAATGTTTTTGTCCAAAAATTTATAGTAACACTAATCCCAAATGTTCTGAGGAATTCATTTTGTCATTGAAAATTTGGGAAAGTCTATACAAATCAGTTCAATTTCAAATCCTCGATGACTGAAACATCACTACCACCTCTTGTTGTCTGTAGTGTAAATGGGCCAGGAAACACAGCTACTTCTAAATTCATATAATCAGATGTGACATCTTCACTTTAAACTTGCAGTACATTTGCCATCATGTGGCATCTGACTTCAATGGTTTCCTAGGTATCTAGGAAGAGTTCAATATGCTCTCCAATCTACTACAACAGCGTCATCTTGCACATGCAACGCTCATATGTGCAACACTCTTCTGCAAATAAAGAGAACAAATATCATAGGTCTAACAAACATAAAATATTAATACAAACAGTGTACAGTGTAACTTCTGAAATCCGGACACCCATGGGACTGATCAAAATGTCTGGATTTTGGAAGTTTTTGGAATTCAGAAGTCTGAAATTATCTGAACAAGTACAGATGTTAAACACCACAGGTTCTTTATGGTGAAAATAGGGACATCATCATTTATGCATTATACAGTATAGTGTATATATATGTGAGACATGATGCAAAAATAAAAGATAAACATTTATAAGATTTATTTTTCAAAATCTAATAATTTCTGGAAAGTTAGATATCAAACAAAAATACAATTTAACTTACAACTAAAAATACAAGAATGACAAGTCAACATTTTTAATGAGTGTAAATATTTGGGAATATATTTCAGTAAAAGTGGTTGGTAAACAATTTCAGAGGGTCCGGATTTCCGAAGTTACACTGTAGGCTTGGAATTGTTCTATTAAGTGAGAATACCAAGAATAATTTTTAATCATAAATTAAGTAAGGTAAATTAGCCATGGTATGAGATATCGCTAATAGTCTTCGAATATAGCCACATGTCCAAAGACACGGATCACCAGAACAATGGTGAATTTGTGAGCTAATTTTTAGTCCAAAATGCAGAACTGAATTCTAATGTTTCACTAGTATATGGTAAAGAATTTTTATGTTAATCGTAATGAAATCATCATATGAAACCTATATGTGTAAGAAATATACTTTTATAAATATTCTAGAAACAACATTTGATCATGCAAAAACAGATTAAGAATCAGTCTGGTAAAAGTTCATTTGGTCTGGTAAAATTTATGCCTTCACAAGACTGAATGTCAGGTCATTGTAAAGACTGAATTGTCTTTGTGACCAGTATAAGACTTGTTCAGCCTTAGCCTAAATTTACCTCTTAGCTGATAGAAATTTAAAGTCAACAGAATTTCCTACTAATGTAATAATAAATTTGACCCTTTGGTTCCAATTCTTAAGTCAAAAACCTTATTTTGCAAATTTCAAGAGTCAAATGCCGTTTTAAGGGTCAAAGAGCCCTGATCCTCTTGATTCTCTCAAGTATGTTGCAGATCAGATAAATTCACTCTTACAGTAAATTTCAACTAGTTACATACCTATACTTTCGATTAAACTGTTGAGGAATATGTCCTCTTTGGTTAATGATGAAGTCTATAACAATTGAATGTTCATCTGGCCTTAGTGGTGACTGTGACAAATCACACTATAATACTAAAATGTAACTTTGCTTCAACCTGACATGTGCCTGTGCAGTGCTTTCTTTAAGAGTGACTGTAGACATTGTCACACATCCTCATCTCTGATATTCCACTTTCTATGTTCATATTCCTACAATAAAAAGTATTATTGGGAAACAATTTCAACAAAATAATGTTTTCATCATTACCTATATCTATAACTGTTTATGTAAAGAAAATGCATGATATGTAAATTTCAATTTTGCTAGATTAATTACATTGAAAAGGTTAGTCGAAGGTCTTTGACGATGATACGTATCGTCAAGCATTGTTATAGGAGGAAGACGTGGACATGCGTTAAAATTATGGAAGGAGAGAAATAAAACTTAATAATATGGGTTAGAGCTGGGACGAGTACTCGAGTACCCGGGTCGATTAATGCTACTGCCCGGGTACCCTTGAAATAGATCCTCCATATTAAATCCTTTTGATTTTTTTTAGCAAACAAAACATATCTAATTATAATTCTTTTGTCTACCATACTGAGCAATAGTTACGACATTTGTGGCCGATTTCTATATAAAATTTAAATTACCAACGGATACTCGTCCCGTTTTTTTATGTTTAAATGCTGCTCCGACGAGTATGAATTATTGTTCTAATGGTCAAAATATTAACGCAGATTTTTTATCCATTATTTGAAATACAGTCTAAACTTTATAATTATTAACTCCATCAGTATTTATATATATAACTAGCAGTTTACCGCAAGTAAGATCTCCACACGTACATGTACGAGGGCCCATCAATAATATCGTGAATTAATTTCACTATTTCATTGACGGCGCCGATCACCGTGCCGTCAGTATTGAATACTGTTAAAAAATCGCACTGGTGTTGCGTAATCGATTTGGGAGAAGCTGGTATTATTAATCATTTTTTACTTTCTTTTTTAATCTTTTTTAAACAATCTAATATGTATTGTATGCATCCATTAAGTGATAAAAAATGTCAAAATATTTAAAATGAAAGTTTTTTACCGTTACTACAAAGCTTTGAAAATGTTTTCTGTATATATAATAGCTTCTCCGAAAACGGTTAGGCTATGCTCTTTTTATACGTTCGTTTCTAAACCTTACTACCCCAACTTCGCAAAAGTACCGAAAACGTTTTCGAAGCTTGTTTATGCCTATCTGAAAATCAGTTGTTAAAAGAACAATAGGGTAAATTAAAAAATCAACGACAATTGATCTTATTCACTTCGTACAAGCCTATATAATGGAAAAACTGTAGTTACAATGACCAAACTATGGAAATAAGTCTTGCCTTATGAAAACCATATTACGTTTATATACAACGCATTGGCGTTTTAACGGATTGCGAATAAAAACGCAATGGAGATAAAACATACTGACGGTTTAAATCGTAATTGATATAATTCTTTGAGCAGTTATTATTGAATTTTGTTTCGTGAATTCAGTTTCTTTCTAGCTGCGTAAAACAGTAGAAATGTTAGTTGTTTTTTATCTCCATTTTCTTTTTTTTTTGTTTTGTCTCCGTTTCGCGAAAAACTCGCTCCGCCAGCATTTTCCAGCCAGACACTATCAATCGACCAATGAAAATGTTACAATTAACCACGTGTTAAAGCGCGTCACTTTCTGCCATATTGGTTGACTGAACACGAAAGACAACATATCAACATTACGACGTCATGTCAGCAGCTTTTGTTTGTTGTAAAATGGCGTCGTAAAGTGTTAACGAGCAACGTATTGTGATAAAGTTTATACATTACTTGGAAAATCGTTTTCCGAAATTCGTGAAGATTTGCATACTGTTTATGGGGATTCTTCTTTATCAAATGGTGCTATTTCGAAGTGGATGAATCGCTTTAAGGATGGTAGAGAAACAACCGAAGATGATTGGCATACAGGCCGACCAGTGACTGTTACAAATGACAGACAAGTGGCTGAAATTCAAGAATACGTTATTGAAGACAGAAGAGTAACTGTTGAAAATGTTGCGATACATTTTGGCATTTTGTATGGTACAGCTCAGCACATTATATCTAATAAGCTTGGAATGCGCCGTGTTTCGGCAAGATGGGTACCGCATTTCCTGCTTCCAGATCAGATGGGGATAAGGATCAAGAGTTGTCGCGAATACTGCCAACTTTACAACGATGAGGGTGATGCTTTTCTCAATCAAGTGATAACATGTGATGAGACATGGATACACTTTTTTGAGCCCGAAAGTAAGCAACAGAGCTCAATTTGGAAGCATCCTTCATCACCTTCACCAACAAAAGCGTTGATTTCCAAGTCTGCTGGTAAAGTAATGGCCATTATTGTTGTGACATACAAGGTATAATCTTAAATCACTTTCTTCCTCTGAAAACTAATGTTACTGGAAACTATTACGCAACTGTAATTAAATCTGAACTGTTGCCAGCTATTAAAAGAAAGCGCCCACAGCTTCAGAGGTCTGGGATTCTGCTGCACCATGATAACACGCCAAGCCATAGCAGTCCCGTTGTTTTGGACACAATAAAGGACCTGGATACAGAACTGCTTCCACATCCACCACTATATAGTCCAGTTTTGTCAATTTGCGACTTCTGGCTATTTCCAAATCTCAAAAATAGACTGCGTGGTCAGAAATACGAGTCCCGAGAGGAGTTAAGGTGCGCCGTAAACAGAAATTTGCGGGAGATGTCATGTGATGGCCTGTAGCACGTGTTCCGGTCATGGGTTGAACGGTGGAATAAATGCAAACTTTGCGAGGGACGTTACTTTGAAAAGGAGTAGAGGTCAAAAGCATGTTGGATTACTTATACTTGTATCCCAGAATTAGTTCACGATATTATTGATGGGCCCTCGTATATAATTATAATTTACCTTTATTTAACCCAATTTCTCATTAGTAATGGTTGGCAAATTTGAGAGCATGTGATGGGGAGGCAAGTAAGGTTCGGAACTAGAATCCTGAACGTTTCCAGTAACGTCAGGCTCTGACTTTACAAACACAGGTGGTGGCACAGATACATTGGAAGGCTTGGAGTCGGACACATGTAACTTTGTTCTGCTGTATGTATTTATTCTACTCAAGGTCGCAGGTATTGCATTTTGTCTGCTGTTTATCGCTAAGAAGCGTGAAATATTGCTGAACTTGGCTTTCCGTGCAATTTGGTTGTTTGCCAATCTATTTAAGCATTAGTTAGCACCAGCATGACAGAATGGTAAGTTTTTCAAGATAAATAGCGGGTACTCGGGTACTTGCGGGTAATATAGTCACGGGTACCCATGTACAAATTTGCTACCCGTCCCAGCTCTAATACATATGGGTTATTTAATTTTAAATAATGTTCTCCAACTGGAGAAGTACGGAGAGGTGACATATTTTTTTCAGTCCTCACTGTAAACAGGAGGAATAAACTATGTTTAATGCTGCTCATGACCGATAAAATAGTTTTATAAGTTGAACAATGCATTGTGATAAGTAAAATTCGTTCAAAAACCTATTAACACGAATATGATTGCTTAAATTAGTGTAAATGTTTTGATGTCACTCACAGATGGCGCAGTTAAGACCAAAAAAAAATGGTGGCATTGTATTTGACTCACAATGTTTTTTATGTTACATTGGAGTAGAAAAGTATTTATAATAGGGGATTTTTCTTGGTAGAAGTAAATTGGTTATAATTAAGTGGTAAGTAAATAGTTTCTGTTATGTGTACAGTATCAATGCAGCATTTCACAGCTAAAGCTTAGATTGGCGCAGTTTGGGCACTCGAGGATATACATATGCATTACATTGCAGTTCATCGTCAAAGCCACTTGTTCTTTAAGGTGAATCATCAAATCACAAATTTGTGAAAAAATAGCCAACTGACATTTTTGCTATGCGTCCTATAAAGTGGCGTTGTTCAATAATTACTGAAAGTACATAAATAAAATGAGTTTTTATCAATAGCTAATGATTCAATGTACATTTCTGCACCAGTAAAATAATATTTGATGATTAACAAGTATCTATAATTCTCACCTGAACTTATGATAATTCCATTTGCCAAAATAATGTATCATAATATCAAAATTAATTTAAACTACAATGTCCAACAATAACTTCAATATGTCATTGAGGGTTTCCATATTTCAATTTTTCACTTTTAAATGTTCTTCCATGTTTATTTTCAATTTTTAACACAGTCCTCAACATTCACATTTTACAAAAATCCTCCACACACGTGTTTACACTATGTACTACACAGTAGCCTAAACAGACATGGAAGAAAAATCACAGTGTGAAAGTTGAGGACTGTGTTAAGAATTGAAAATAAACATGGAAAAACATTTAATAATGAAAATTTAAAATATGGAAACCCTCAATGACATATTGAAGTTATTGTTGGACATTGTAGTTTAAATTAATTTTGATATTATGATACATTATTTTGGCGACTGGAATTTGCGTAAGTTCAGGTGAGAATTATAGATACTTGTTAATCATCAAATATTATTTTACTGGTGTAGAAATGTACTTTGAATCATTAGCTATTGATAAAAACTCATTTCAGTTATGTACTTTCAGTAATTATTGAACAACGCCACGTTTTAGGATGCATAGCAAAAATGTCAGTTGGCTATTTTTTCACAAATTTGTGATTTGATGATTCACCTTAAAATCTAACAGGTAAACGACTCAATCAGAGTCGCCTTCGTTTTCCTATTGAACGAACAAATTTCCGTAAAACAGCAAGATGAAAAGACAAAATATCACATAATACCATAATTTAATATATTCATTCAATAAAAATCACCAGCAACAGATTTATTTCACACCGCATGTACACTCAAATTTATCGAGGCCGCAGTGTCATCGGGGCGGTAACGTATTGAGACCGAAACGTCCGTCATCCGAAGTTAAGTAGGTCAACCTTGTGATCAAACGGAGATATGTTCTTTTCGTTACAATGAGAGCAAATAGAACATTCAACAAGACATACAACAACAAAATTAAACTCAAATTCAACTTATAACCTGAATAATACTTACATTCGGTCTTCGAAGTAGAAAAAACAAAACTCTTCGCGGTAGCAGTGTCAACTACAAATGGCGGTGCAGCTACCTGCGAAGTCACGTGACTGGGATTTCCCACGAAATCAGAAAAAATAGTACGCGAAATAGTGCGTGTTGAACATACGAAATAGCGTACGATATTATTCATATAGCAAGTAAAAACGGCAATTTATACATTTGAATCATCATCTGCTATATAGATTTATTGTTGGGACCACTAAAATTTCTTCAGACAGATTTTTGTTGGAATGTAAATAATGCCGAAAATAGTTCCGTAAATGACTTCTTACGATTTCTGATTCACAGTATGTATATTGTGCATTCGGTTTTGTTCGGTTTTGTTCGTGTGTGTTTTTTCGTATAGTTGTGGTGTGTCTGAACGTACGTCCGTCCAAATGTACGTGTATGTTAACTCTGTTGGTATTGATAAATCAATTCCAACAAAAATCGTTTTACTGATACTGTAAAATATCTGATAATGATTTAATAATCCTTTCAAATTATAGACAACTGCATGACACTACTTGTTTATTTAGTCTACGTCACGTAACTAAAACAATAACCAAGGTCCCAATTTGCTACTATTACTCCAATTTCACATGAAACTTCAATTAACAATCAGATAAGCGGTAAATTACACATCACCCTGTCTCAGCAAGTTTTATGACACCGAAATATGCACAGGACAATGATATGTGGAGACAGCTGACTTCAAAAAGAAACACTGACAGACAGATGTGTAATATGGCAAATCCATGTGTGGTCATGTGATCAACTGATTAGCAACTTTTCATTGGTTGATCAATTAGAACTATGACCTAGAACACCACTTTTCAACAGAAGTGTAAGAAGTCTATGATGCATTATTATGTCTGGTTCTTGTTGTCTTGTGACATAATTTTCATCAGTGTGGGAGATCTTGATTTTTAAAGTCAGCCTACTGAAGGTGGAAAATAAATGTGTAGTGATTATGGATTGACAGTCTGAAAGGTAATTTAGGCAAAAGTTTAAGAAGTAACTACACATGCTTTTGGCTTTTATGTTTGTTACATGAATATTAAGCATTTGCGCATATTATATTCTACTTTTCCCGAAAATAATGGCAAATTTTCACATTTTCAGTGCTTTCCCGCAAATCACACCAATGATGCTATATATATTACCCCACAATTAAATGTGCAATACTGTTAAACTCCCAACTCAACACACAATATAACTGTGCGTACGAACACCACTTTGTATAGATGTGATAATTATAATAATCTTCAGTGATATTTTAATCTGTAAATTAACTTTTACATGTTTGTATATAGATAGATTTACGATGGAAATGGTGTAAGAAAATACAACCAATTATAATGTTTGTCGCACTTCATAGTGTTTGATCTTAATTTCTTATAAATGAAATATTACTATAATTAGGGATGCTATATTACATCCCTGCTATAATTAACTTTTCACGTCAGTATTTTTGCACGCAATTTATAAACATAAAAACAATGTTAGTATTAGTTTATGTCACTATAAAAATGGATTTACAAAGTGTCGAATGGAAAATTAAGCTTTGATTCTATTGAGGAATTTTGTGGCTGTGAAAATTGTGTTTTGGTGGATAATGTGGAAGAATATGTTGGCTGTGATTCTAAAATACAAATGCGTGATTTCCTAAGCTTATTCATCACAATTAATGGCGATATCTATAATAATCAACCATTCTCTTTCACTCCCGCTTATTCGCCATATCCATGTTGTGAGATATGACGTCACACACACCTGTTAATCGATTGTAAATGGGTAAAATGGCGGCGCCCTGTACTCTTTCAGATAACCAAGTTTCTACGATATTTTTGTAAAATATCTTCAATGTGCGTATTTTAACGCTCAAATGATTTAATTTTTTCAGAATAATAATGAATAATTATTTAAATGAGATTAATTCATAATAAGGGTTGCGTTGCCCTTTAATATAACACTTGCCTGGAGTATCTGACCATCCAGGATGCATGGAGTAAAACTGAATACTTGGATACAATTTAGCATATTGTTCACACATCACAATCTGTTGTCTTTTATTCTGTGCGTAAGCCATAGTGCCATCAAACGCTTTCATTTTCTCAAACTGAAGATCTTTAATATTTAGTGACTGTGTGAGCATACCCCCAGAAGACACAATGATCTGAAATATACGCAATACACATGTACTTTCACGTCATTGTTTGGTGTATATATAATTAAGGTGTATAATCAAATAACATTTGATATCATGTCATAGTCTGTATTAAACCATTGAATCATTTATTCCGGAATCTGAGACATAATTATTTTTTATGCTTAAACCCCTAGAAATATGTCCATAAGACACAGATGTAGCATTCTCTATCATTCGGGTCATGGTACAACATGAGTGAGATAAGATTTTCATATACTGTACATGTATTAAGTAAAACCAATTTTCAAATTCTAGGTTTCAGCTTTTGACAGAGTTAAACCCCTTTATGCACAACTTCATATGCTAGCTGATAAACATTTTAATTTCATAACTCTGCCCCTAATACTTTTGTGTGACCCAAGATTTTCGAACGAATGGACAGAAAGACAGACAAGGGCAAACCTATATGCCCTCTATCTTTCTGGGTGGGGCACAACTAGTTGGTGTACATGAAAGTCTTATGTAATCATTTTCTATGTATATTTGGTGTAAAACCTACCACTCTAGGTTTTAATGACTTAGATAACACAGGAATCAATTCTGTGGTCAATATATGAGTCCCTGAAATAAAAATACACTAATTATTGCTCTGACAATCCATGCTTGTAATAAAATATAAGGTAACAAGAGCTCCACGGTCAGAGACATATGCCCCCCCAAACAGGGCCTTGACACAGAGTTATCGCTCAAACGATTTCCACACTCCCTGACACAGTGACCTTGAACTTTGACCTAGTGACCCCAATTTCAAAAGGGGTCATGTACTGTTCAAGGCCAATGCATCTGCAAAGTATCAGGCCCATCGGTCAATCCATTGACGAGTTATCGATGGGAAACGATTTTCATACTCCATGTCACAGTGACCTTGACCTTTGACCTAGTGACCCCAATTTCAATAAGGGTCAACTAGTGTCCAAGGCCAATGCACCTGCGAAGTATAAGGCCAATCAGTAAATCCGTTGACGAGTTATCGATGGGAAACGATTTTCACACTCCATGTCACGGTGACCTTTGACCTAGTGATTCCAATTTCAACAGGGGTCATCTACTGTCCGAGGCCAATGCACCTGCGAAGTATCAGGCCCATCGGTCAATCTGTTGACAAGTTATCGATCGGAAACGATTTTCACACTCAATGTCAGTGACCTTGACCTTTGACCTAGTGACCCCAATTTCTGTAGGGGTCATCTACTGTCCAAGGCCAATGCACCTGCGAAGTATCAGTTCCATCGGACGGACGGACAGACAGACAGACAACCCAGACAGACAGACAGGCTAGCAAAACAATATACCCCCTCTTCTTCGAAGGGGGGCATAATTACTATATAAAATGATAGAATATGTATTAAGCAACAGTTATTTGTTATGGCCACTAATTGGGTCAGAAACAAGAAGCTGTGTTAAACGCATACATACCTGGTTGCTTGACAATATACTTGGAATCTAAATGAGGATAATGTGTAAAAACAGAATCAAAGTTTCATATATATCTGAACATAATTGCATTATATAATCTACATATGTAAAATAACTAAGTCACGTAACTGCACCAAAAATATGAGATACAAAATCCATACAGGTATGTGGAGCTAGACAAAATGGTAAACTGTAGTTCATTACCAAATTGCCATGGAAGCTAGAAGAATGAATGGCCCAAGGCAACAACCATACATATATATAAAGCATTCTTTGAATGCACGAAAAAATTTAAGTGTACACTGTGACCTTGACCTTTGAGCAAGTGACACAGTTGTTGCGCATGACACATTGTCTTGTTATGATGAACATTTGTGCCAATTTATTTCAAAATCCAATCATGCATGACAGAGTTATCAGCCGGACAAGAAAATGCCCATACAAACAAACACACACACACAACGGACAGGGTAGACACTATATGCCGTCCACCTTTTCATGGCAGGGGCATAATAAAAAGTCAAATCGCGATGTTAAAGAATGTTAACAAAATACCCAAAGTATTTGTTGCAAAGTTGACTTCAAAGCCATCCTCTGTCACTTCTCTTTTGTTCACCATACAACCTGCATTATTTATCTGTAAAATAAATACTGCATCATACCTGGAAACCAAAATTCTCTGAAAAATGGCCATTTATGAAGTTTGTTTTTTCTATACATCAATTAAACAAAAAATTCCCTAAAATTTAATTCTCAGCATTCAAGTGACATAGTCAAAGGATGTGCACTATTCAAAATCTAACAAAAACACACACACACAAAAATGTATATATATATATGTAATGAATTTGCATTTATGTCCTTTTGTTACTCAATATTTATAATCTGAGGTAAAAAGTTTTTTCAGAAATGTTATTGGCATACTTGAAGATGCAAACTTGATTTCTTTATGAGATTCAAGCTTTGAGATTATTACCCACATCAAACTAGAACTGCCACAGAGTAACTTAAAATACTCCCACATACCGCCTTGTCACAGATGTATGGCTTCAAGTTGGACAAAATCTATTACAATGATGGTGATAAGCTAATTTAAAATCCCACAATAGATAACTGAAAGACAAGCTAATTTATGGCCATTTTTGAGAATTGATATTCAAGTGTGACCTTGACCTTGGAAATATTGACGTAATTCTTTCGCATGACACACCGTCCCATGATGGTGAACAAAATACCAAGTAATTAAACAAGAGGGCCACATTAGCCCTTTATCGCTCACCTGAGAACAAAGGCCAATAATCAATGACCAGGTAATATAGTTTCCATCTCATAAAACTCATTTTTACGTAGATTTTGAGATCAAAACCAACAATGAATGCATAATACTGTTAAATAAGCTAAAACGTAGCAAATTTTCTAATCCAAGGGCACATAACTCTTGAAGTTGTGGTCCGATTCCACCCATAACTTAACTTGTCCAAATCCATAAGGTAATACACATTCATTGTAAGTATGATTAGGATCGGTGAATAAATGAAGGCGCTAGAGTGTAAACAAGCTAAAATATAGCAAATTTTCTAAGTCAAGGGCCCATAACTATTGAAGTTCTGGTCCGATTCCGCCCATAATCAAACTCGTCCAAGATCTTTTGGTTATACACATTTACTGAAAATATTATTAGGATTGGTGAATAAATGAATGTGCTAGAGTGTAAACAAACTCAAAAATAGCAAATTATCTAAGTCAAGGGCACATAACTCTTGAAGTTCTGATCCGATTTTGCCCATAATCGAACTTGTCCAAGATCTTTTGGTTATACACATTTATTGAAAATATGATTAGGATTGGTAAATAAATGAAGGCGCTAGAGTGTAAACAAGCTAAAATATAGCAAATTTTCTAAGTCAAGGGCCCATAACTCTTAAAGTTCTGGTCCAATTCCGCCCATAATATAACTTGTCCAAGATCTTTTGGTTATACTTGTTTACAGAAATTATTATAAGGATTGGTGAATAAATGAAGGCGCTAAAGTGTAAACAAGCTAAAATATAGCAAATTTTCAAAGTCAAGGGCCTGTAACTCTTGAAGTTCCGGTCTGATTCAGCCCATAATCAACCTTGTCCAAGATCTTTTGGTAATACACATTTACTGAAAGTATGATTAGGATTGGTGAATAAATGAAGGCACTAGAGTGTAAACAAGCTAAATATAGCAAATTTTGTAATTCAAGGGCCCATAACTCTAGAAGTTATTGTCCGATTTTGCCCATAATTGAACTTAGCCGAGACATTGTGGCCATATACATTGTTTAATCACGATACGTTAAGAGCTGCGGTTGCTAGAGTGTAAACGGTCTAATTGTGTACGGACGCCGGACGCCGGACATTCACCGATCCTTAAAGCTCACCTTGAGCTAAAAATCCTTTAATCTATAGAGAAGTTACAGTGCGGACAAGTTTCGGGACCGACCGACCAACCGACCGACAAAGTGACTCCTATATAGCCCCCCCCCCAACCAATGGTAGTGGGGGTATAATAAAGTATGTTTGGCCTGTTTCTGTAACAGAACATTTGTTTAAACAAGCAAGATCAAAGAAACAGTTGCTATACCAAAACATCCAGAGATTGTCCAGATTCTTGAAAAGATCTAGTAAACTTGTGTACATCTATTGGTTTTGATGTATCTAGCTGATGCAAATGAACATCCTACAATATCATACAAAGATAAAGTCCATGAATAGAAATTAAATAACAATACCATGACTTGCTTGTCAAGGAACACCTGGTAGGTATAATGTCTACCATAAATATTGAAAAATCTTTGAGCTCAATAAGCTCTACAATCAACATTATCCTACTCTAAACAGACCCCTCTTATGCTTACATTATCATCCACCTCCAAGCATCATCCTATTCTTTGACTTAGAGTCTTCATGAATAACATTATCATGCTCTCAACATTATCTCACACTCAACATTATCTCACCCTCACCATTACCCAGCTCTCACCATTACCCAGCTCTCAACATTATCTCACTGTCAACACTACCCAGCTCTCAACATTATCTCACTCTCACCACTACCCAGCTCTCAACACTATCTCACTCTCACAATTACCAAGCTCTCAACATTACCCAGCTTTCAACATTATCTCACTCTCACAATTACCCAGCTTTCAACATTATCTCGCTCTCACAATTACCCAGCTCACAACATTACCCAGCTCTCAACATCATCTCACCATCACCCAGCTTTCAACATTACCCAGCTTTCAACATTATCTCACTCTCACAATTACCCAGCTCTCAACATTACCAAGCTTTCAAAATTATCTCACTCACACCATCACCCAGCACTCCACATTATCTCACTCTCACCATTGCCCAGCTTTCAACATTACCCAGCTCTCAACAGCATCTCACCCTCACCATCACCCAGCTTTCAACATTATCTCACCGTCACCCAGCTCACAACATAATCCCACCTTCACCATCACCCAGCTCTCACCATTATCTCACCCTCACCATCACCCAGCTTTCAACATAATCAAGCTCTCACCATTATCTCACCCTCACCATCACCCAGCTCTCAACATCATCCAACCTTCACCATCACCCAGCTCTCACCATTATCTCATCCTCACCATCACCCAGCTTTCAACATAATCAAGCTCTCAACATCATCCCACCTTCACCATCACCCAGCTCTCAACATTATCTCACCATCACCCAGCTCACAACATAATCCCACCTTCACCATCACCCAGCTCTCACCATTATCTCACCCTCACCATCACCCAGCTTTCAACATAATCAAGCTCTCACCATTATCTCACCCTCACCATCACCCAGCTCTCAACATCATCCAACCTTCACCATCACCCAGCTCTCACCATTATCTCATCCTCACCATCACCCAGCTTTCAACATAATCAAGCTCTCAACATCATCTCACCCTCACCATCACCCAGCTCTCAACATCATCCCACCTTCACCATCACCCAGCTCTCACCATTATCTCACCCTCACCATCACCCAGCTCTCAACATCATCCCACCTTTACCATCACCCAGCTCTCACCATTATCTCATCCTCACCATCACCCAGCTTTCAACATAATCAAGCTCTCAACATCATCCCACCTTCACCATCACCCAGCTCTCAACATCATCCCACCTTCACCATCACCCAGCTCTCACCATTATCTCACCCCCACCATCACCCAGCTCTCAACATCATCCCACCTTCACCATCACCCAGCTCTCACCATTATCTCACCCTCACCATCACCCAGCTTTCAACATAATCAAGCTCTCACCATTATCTCACCCTCACCATCACCCAGCTCTCAACATCATCCAACCTTCACCATCACCCAGCTCTCACCATTATCTCATCCTCACCATCACCCAGCTTTCAACATAATCAAGCTCTCAACATCATCTCACCCTCACCATCACCCAGCTCTCAACATCATCCCACCTTCACCATCACCCAGCTCTCACCATTATCTCACCCTCACCATCACCCAGCTCTCAACATCATCCCACCTTTACCATCACCCAGCTCTCACCATTATCTCATCCTCACCATCACCCAGCTTTCAACATAATCAAGCTCTCAACATCATCCCACCTTCACCATCACCCAGCTCTCAACATCATCCCACCTTCACCATCACCCAGCTCTCACCATTATCTCACCCCCACCATCACCCAGCTCTCAACATCATCCCACCTTCACCATCACCCAGCTCTCACCATTATCTCATCCTCACCATCACCCAGCTCACAACATCATCCCACCTTCACCATCACCCAGCTCTCACCATTATCTCATCCTCACCATCACCCAGCTCACAACATCACCCAGCTTTCAACATTATCAAGCTCTCACCAAGAGTCAATTTTTTTTGGTGAAGTTTCATTCGGGAATTTTTGTCCGCGAATTGGGAAAAAATATATTTTTTTCAATTAGGAATATGACCAATTCTGGCTATAAAATAAGCCCCCAAACCCCTGTAAAAAGTAACATACCTGGTTTCCAGTTGTATTAATGATTTCTGTTTTGGCTTCCTCGCCTCTCTCTTTGTTACGACAGACCAGATGTACTGTACCCCCTAATTGTATAAAAAATAGAATTCAATTAGCTAATAAAAACAAGAATAATTTCTAGTAGAAATTCTTCACTTCTCATCAGATATTATTTGATTTCAATTCTGTTTGGATTTTCCAATGAAAATGTGTTTCTTGTAATTGGGGTAAAAAGGTTATTTATCAAATTGCCAGCATCTATAAACAAGAGGGCCATGATGGCCCTGTAAATGCTCACTAGGAAAAGAGGTCATTCGGAGACGAACATTGTTAAAATATTTCTACACGAGTCCTAAAAAAATCAAGTGACCCTAAGGTCAGGGCCAAATTTTACCCCAGGGCCATAATATGAACAAATTTGGAAGAGGTCTGCTAGACAATACTACATACAAAATATCTTAACTTTAGGCCTTGTGGTTTCGGAGAAGATTTTTTAAATTTTCCTATATAAGCCTATGTAAAACAAGTGACTCCCAGGGCAGGGCCAATTTTTACCCTAGTGCAATAATTTGATCAAACTTGGTAGAGGTCCACTGGACAATGCTATATGCCAAATATTTTAGCTCTAGGCCTTGTGGTTCTGGAGAAGAAGATTTTTCAAATTTTCCTATATAAAATAGAATAAACTTCAGGACAGGGCCAATTTTGACCCCTGGGCCATAATTTGAACAAACTTGGTAGAGGTCCACTAGACAATGCCACATACAAAATATCTAAACTCTTGGCCTTGTGCTTTCGGAGAAGAAGATTTTTTAAATTTTCCTATATACAGACGAAACTCGTTATATCGAAATCGC
This sequence comes from Lutraria lutraria, assembly GCA_964023205.1. Taxonomy (NCBI): domain Eukaryota; kingdom Metazoa; phylum Mollusca; class Bivalvia; order Venerida; family Mactridae; genus Lutraria; species Lutraria lutraria. Next base: position 1,159,680 of record OZ026842.1, read on the forward strand.
TTATATCGAAATCCCGCTTATATGAAGATAAAGTCCCGATTTTTATCCTTATTACATATTAAAAAAACGCACATATATCGAATTCGTGGTTCTCGATATTTTTATATATCGAAGTAGATTTTCGGTCCATACCAAATATTTTCAACTATAAAGTGACCATCTATGTCAAACCAATTATGTCGCCAACTTACAAAAGAAATGTTCGCACCTTTTCCGCAAACAAACACAATTTAAAATTGATATTTAATTATTGACAGCTGTATAAACATGTTAGTGTCTATTCTCACGATTATAAAACTGATACAAACTTTTCGTTGATGAAACGAATTATTATTAATGCTGCTATACGCTCATTTAAAACTTGAAATGTATATAGCAAAATAGATATATCGAAAGTACCCGTATAAGTACCGGTATAAATGCCGTATTCTTATAACCCGTTACAATCCCGTACACTAAATAACATGATTACGTCATTATTACGACACACTGACATTAGCTCTAAAATGTAAACACGGGTATCGAAATTCCTAAATCGAAGTTCGTTTATATCGAAGTATTTTGGCAAGTCCCACAAACTTCGATATAACGAGTTTCGTCTGTAAGTCTATATAAATCAAGTGACCCCCGGGGCGGGGCCAATTTTGACCCTAGGGCAATAATTTGAACAAACTTGGTAGAGGTCCACTAGACAATGCTATATGCCAAATATCGTAGCTCTAGGCCTTGTGGTTTCAGAGAAGATTTTTCAAATTTTCCTATATAAAATAGAATAAACCCCAGGGCAGGGCCAATTTTGACCACAGGGAAATAATTTGAACAAACTTTGTAGAGTTCCATTAGACAATGCTACATACCAAATATCTCAGCTCTAGGCCCTGTGGTTTCGGACAAGAAGAATTTTTAAGTTTTTAGCTCACATGTCATAAATTGACAAAGTGAGCTATTAGGATCACTCTCCGTCCGGTGTCCGGCGTCGTGCGTCGTCAAACTTTATGTTGTGACCACACTAGGGGCCACATTTTTAGCTCAATTTTAGCAAAACTGGGTCAGAACGTTAATATCAACAAAATCTCAGACGAGTTCGATATTGGGCCATTTTGGGTAAAAAACTAGGTCACCAGGGCCAAATAAGGGAAAACCTTGTGAACACTTTAGAAATCACTGTTTTGACAGGATCTTCATGAAACTTTGTCAGAATGTTTATTTTAATAATATGTAGGTCAAGTTTGATAATGGGTCATTTCCGGTGAAAAACTAGGTCACTAGGGCAAATTGCTGGAAAACCTTGTGAACACTCTAGAAGTCACTGTTTTGATTGGATGATCATGAAACCTTGTCAGAATGTTTGTCTTTATAATATCTTGGACGAGTTCGAACATGGGTCATCTGGGGTCAATAACTAGGTATATTTGTTAACACTGTAGATGTCACAGTTTTAATTGGATCTTCACCAAACCTTGTCAGTCAATGTTTGCCTCAATGATATGTGGGTCAAGGTTGAACATGGATCAGCCGGGGTCAAAAACTGGGTCACCAGGTCAAATCTTAGGTAAAAATCTTGTAAAAGCCCTAAATGTCATGGTTTTAATTGGATCTTGGCCAAACCTCAGATTGTTTGTCTTAATGATATTAAGGACAAGTTCAAATATGGGTCACCTAGGGTCAAAAACCAGGTCACAAGGTCAAATCTTAGGAAAACCTTATTAACACTGTAGATGTCAAATTTGGATTGTATCTTCACCAAACCTAGTCAGAATGTTTGTCTTAATGATATGTAAGACAAATTCGAACATAGGTAGTCTGAGGTCAAAAACTAGGTCACGAGGTCAAATCTTAGGAAAACCTTGTCTATGCTGTAGTTTTCATGGTTTTGATTGGATCTTCACCAAATTTTGTCAGAATGTTTGTCTAATTTATATGTAGGACAAGTTCTAACATGGGTCATCTGGGGTCAAAAATTAGGTCACCGGTTCAAAACAATGTTTTAATGAGTGAACAGTGATTTTCATGTGAGCGATATAGGGCCATCTTGGCCCTCTTGTTTCTATTTGTTGCCATAGCAACCAGAGTTTTTAATGAAATTTTATTTTTTGAACAACTTTGAAAGGGGACCACCCAAGGATCATTCCAGCAAAGTTTGCTCTGGTGAGCTAAAAAACGATGTTTCAAACTTACTAATCCATGACCAACAAGAACAAAAGCCATCAATATTAATCAGGAACACAAGCATGTGCATTTACTCAAATAAAACTAGAGCTGGGACGGGTAGACATTTTGTACCCAGGTACCCGGGACCATATTACCCGCGAGTACCCGAGTACTCGCTATTTTTCTAGAACGAGCCATCATTCCTGCATCCTGGTACTTAATATTGTTTAGATAAAATGGCAAACAACCAAACTGCACAAAAAGCCAAGTTTTGGCAAGCAATACATTGTATTTCACGATTCTTAGCAATGAACTGAAGACAAAATGCAATATCTGCGACCTTGAGTTGATTAGATATAGCAGAACAAAGTTACATGTGTCCGACTCAAAGCCTTCCTATAATTTTATGTATGTGTGCCACCACCTGTGTCCGTAAAGTCAGAGCCTGACGTTAATAGAAATGTTCATGCAGGAACCTAGTTCCGAACCTTCCCTGCCTCCCCATGCTCCAAAATTTACCAACCTTTACTAATGAGAAATTGGGTTAAATAACGGTAAATATACTTGTATGTGTGGTCATTTTACTTGCAGTATTAAAACTGCTAGTTACATAAATACTAATGAAGTGAGTTAACAATAATAAATGGATGAAAACATATCGGTGTTAATATTTTGACCATTAGAACGATACTTCAAACTCTTCGGAGCAGCTAAACACGGGTTTTGTATTCGTTGGTAAGTTAAATTTTATATGGAAATCGGCCATATTGTCGTAAAATAGTGCCCAGTAAGGTAGACAAAAAATCATAAATACGTCTGATCAATGTATGATTTGTTTGATAAAAAATCAGAACGAGTTTAATATGGAGTGTTCTATATCAAGGGTACCCGGGTAGTAATTTTGTACCCGGGTAGTAGCATTACTCGACCCGATACCCGGGTACTCGAGTACTCGTCCCAGCTCTAAATAAAACACTAATGATTTACTAATAAAACTATTTTGTGAATGATAACCCAGCTGTATCAATTAATCTAAATCGTACCTTATTGAGTAATCCAGTAAAAAATTATTCACACAGAAAAAATCCATAATTGTGTGTCACATTTAAATTACAAAATACCTGTTCAACTCATGGGGGTAGTAATATTAACCAGAGAGCAAGATACGTTTTATTTTCATATTTTGAATTTTATGGGATATATCACAAGCGACGCGAAGCGGAGCGCAGTGATATGTCGCATAAAATGCATAATAATAAGTAACTTTGTCCTAATTTCTGTCACATATGCATGTTTAGTCTCGACAAAAACTGTCAATCATCACTATAGATGTACATTGTAATTTGACACCGCCCACAAAGTACCTCCGTTCAGAGGGAAATTGAAAAAGAAAGCATTCAGTGTGCTTTATATGCGTTAATAAGAGCCAACATTTACCTGTAACAACGGGTTATCACTTAGCTTACGACGAATTCTAGATCTATCATGTTTCATTCTCGAGGAACTGGTATTGTCTTAGTTATTATATAAACAATCAATACCAAGAAATGCATGATTTCAATGTTTCGTACAGTCTGACCATTCTTTCAATTTGGACCAGTAGGTCTATGCACAGTTATTTACAGTTTTTGACCGTTCTGTTTCTTGCCAAATTTCTTGGATTCTTGCACATGTTTAAGTTCGAGTCCGGCTTAGATAGGAAAACCTTGCAAGTGTGGTGTCTAGCACCGGCCCAGATGTTATACAATTTACACTCGACTTCTGAGCATCAAATCCATTCAAATTTCAACGTATTATTGTTGAATACGTATAAGGTGCTGGTTGATTTATAAAATGCACATTCAGGTTGATTATGATGATGTAAGATTCATGTATCTACATGTATTTATGAGTAATTATTATAACCATGGAACCTGGTACTACTACCAAGGAACGATGGCAAGATGGACTGCCCGCTTATATTTGACTGAAATTCTGTTGTAAACGGGCATTAAATTCAACAAAAATAGCGAAAACCATGGAAAATTCGTATGCTATACGACCTGGTTTGAATGACGCAATCTCCCACGAAGTCTATGAGTAGTTTAAACTCCGTCTACTTAATTGCACGGTTAAGGATGACGTAATAAAACTGATGCAACTTGCACCGTCCTAATCACGGCTTGGTCACGTAGCACACAAATTCGACTTATTTTCTCTGTATCAGGGTTTCGGCAAATTTTATGCGATATAGTTTTCAAATTTCAAACTAGAATTATCACTAAAGGTGATGAATACCCCCAGATGCGGCCTTGACACAGTTATTGTAACATTTTACAGAGGGAAATATAATGCATTTTCATTTTTTTAATACCTGCAAATTGTCGCTTAGATATATCCTGACCAGTTTCTAAATATACATTATATAAACAAGAGGGCCAAGATGGCCCTATATCGCTCACATGACAATCACTGTTCACTCATTAAAACATTGTTTTGAACCGGTGACCTAGTTTTTGACCCCAGACAACCTATGTTCGAATTTGTCTTACATATCATTAAGACAAACAGTCTGACTAGGTTTGGTGAAGATACAATCAAAATTTGACATCTACAGTGTTAATAAGGTTTTCCTAAGATTTGACCTTGTGACCTGGTTTTTGACCCTAGGTGACCCATATTTGAACTTGTCCTTAATATCATTAAGACAAACAATCTGACAAGGTTTGGCCAAGATCCAATCAAAACCATGACATTTAGAGCTTTTACAAGATTTTTATCTAAGATTTGACCTTGTGACCCAGTTTTTGAACCCGGCTGACCCATGTTCATCCTTGACCCACATATCATTGAGGCAAACATTTTGACAAGGTTTGGTGAAGATCCAATTAAAACTGTGACATCTACAATGTTAACAAAGTTTTCCATAGATTTGACCTGGTGACCTAGTTATTGACCCCAGATGACCCATATTTATACTTGACCGTTATATCATTAAAACAAACGATTTGACAAAGTTTGGTGAAGATCCAATAATAACTGTGAAATCTACAGTGTTAACATGGTTTTTCATAAGATTTGACCTAGCGACCTAGTTTTTGACCCAAGATGACCCATGTTCGAACTCGTCCAAGATATTATGAAGACAAACATTCTGACAAGGTTTCATGATCATCCAATCAAAACAGTGACTTCTAGAGTGTTCACAAGGTTTTCCAGCAATTTGCCCTAGTGACCTAATTTTACTACAGAAATTACCCATTATCAAACTTGACCTACATATTATTAAAATAAACATTCTGACAAAGTTTCATGAAGATTTAGTCAAAACAGTGATTTCTAAAGTGTCCACAAGGTTTTCCCTTATTTGGCCCTGGTGACCTAGTTTTTGACCCCAAATGGCCCAATATCGAACTCGTCCGAGATTTTGTTGATATTAACGTTCTGACCCAGTTTTGCTAAAATTGAGCCAAAAATGTGGCCCCTAGTGTGGTCACAACATAAAGTTTGACGACGCCGGACGCCGGACGGAGAGTGATCCTAATAGCTCACTTTGTCACTTTGTGACATGTGAGCTAAAAATAACAAAGGGCCATAACTCATTAAAATTTACTTGGACAAAACCTATTGTGGACATGCACAACTTGGCAAACTACTTATCACTTCTAAGAAGTTTCACTGAATTCCTGCATGTAGTTGCTGAGAAATGGTACGGACAAAATTTACCTAATTGTATAAAACAAAGGGCCATAACTCAGTGAAAATTAATCCAAACAAAACCTGGTTATTGCATGCACAACTTGGCTTACTTTTTATAACTTCTGTGAAGTTTCATTGAATTCCTATGAGTAGTTACTGAGATATTGTATATACACAGTATAAAAAACATCAAAGGGCCATAACTCAGTGAAAATTTAACCAACCAAGACAAGCTTAATGCATGCACAACAAGGCTAACTACTTATCACTTCTGAGAAGTTTTATTTAATTCCTGGCAGTAGTCAATGAGAAATAGTCAGGACAAAATTTGCCTATTGTATATACTGTATAAAAACAACAAAGGGTTATAACTCATTGAAAATTAATCCGAACGAAAAATGCTTTAAGCTAGCACAACAAGGCTTACTACTGATCATTGAAATCCTGTAAGTAGTTGCTGAGAAATTCTCCGGACAAATTGTGTCTACAGACGCACGGACCGACCGACCGACCATCAAGCGTGAATCCAATATAGCCCCCATATATTTCATATCTGGGGGTATAATGAAATGCAGACATTTCATTGGAGGAGAAATTAGGACAAACTGTAAGTAAGCTGATTGACATCATCCATGACATCAGCTACAAACTTTAAACCTAGGAATATTGCAACAGCGCTAAACATAGACAAGAGGGCCACATTGGCCCTTTATCGCTCACCTGAGAACAAAGGCCAATAATTAATGACCAGGTAATATAGTTTCCATCTCCTAAAACTCATTTTTACATAGATTTTGAGATCAAAACCAACAATGAAGGTATAATACTGTTAAACAAGCTAAAACGTAGCAAATTTTCTAATCCAAGGGCCCATTCATTGTAAATATGATTAGGATCGGTGAATAAATGCCCATAATCGAACTTAGCCGAGACATTGTGGCCGTATACATTGTGAGCAAGTTTAATCACGATTCGTTAAGAGCTGCGGTTGCTAGAGTGTAAACAAACTAATTGTGGACGGATGACGGACGCCGGACATTCAACGATCCTAAAAGCTCACCTGATGAATCAGGTGAGCTAAAAATCAATATATTTCAACTCGATCTCTAGCATTTGCACTAAGTTCACCTTAATTAGTGTGTTGTAGTGCTCTGGAAGTGTCTAAGTGATAAAATATTTTTTGGTAACTCATTAAACCCATTAAAAAATGGGTTAAATTTAATTTTTAATTTTTTTGAATTTGCCTAAAATTACACTAAAAGTTGTGGCCTGATGCGTATCTTGGGCAAAATGCTACATGGTTTATTTACTGTACATCAAAATGGCGATTGTCTCCAAAATTAAAATTGGACCAAAGAATGGCGGCGGCCTTTTGATGTAACTAAATTTTCTTTGATCCTGACTTCTAAAACAATTCACCTCCTTTGATTAAACCTAAATGATACTTTGAAAGTCCCTCAAACATAATAATGCAACATCAGTCATTCATACAAGTGAATTGTCTAATTTTGTGTAAACACATCATAAGATCAGCACATTAATTGTTTTCATCTTGTCTACCACGTGTTTGAACTAATTACTATCGACATCGATTGATCAGGTCAGCAAATGATCGCTCCGGACGTTTGATTATCTTGACGTGTTAATGGGGATATTAGTAAAATTAAATCCTTGTTTATAAATAACTTGTAACCCTACATTATCGGAAAATGGGTTTACTGGTAACCTTTATACAACACATAATATACTTTGTATGTGTAACGTTGCAGTTAATCTTATCTAATTATATATAGTAATTAACTCTACTGTACTAGTGATCTATATGGGTGTCAATCATATTTAAGAGTTGTTTCTTATTTGCGCACCGTTTGCACCGAGACGTCTTTATACTGCAGTCTGCTTATTAAGCAGATTGAACTCTCGTGACTTATTTGTAACATTTCTTTGTCATTGTTCTATGGAATGATTATCAATTCCCTTGCTTATGAACGGCAACTTATACTTTCAACAGCTGTAAAGACACACTTATTAAACCTGTGTGCACAAACGGTAGATTCTACTACTACGCTAAAAATAGAAAATCAATACAGTTACAGCAGTAAGCAAGCATCAGCAGAGAGTTTAATCCTCTGTTAGTGAGTTAGTATACGAGGGGCTATCCAAAAGTTTGTGGACAACCTCAATAATTTCTAAATTTGACGTTTAAATATTCCAATACTTGCAACAGATAAACTATATTTCAATGTTTGCAAGTTGCATATTTCTTTTATCAATCCAAATAAAATTGTGCGTATTGTAGTAACTATGCGACACTGGTGTCTGTTTAGTGCGGCAGCTCAAAATTCTTCACTATTTTCTGTTATTAAGACCTAATAACAGACATTTGCAATATCAAAAAGGGGCAAAAGTGTTACCATGTTATTTGGACATAATTGTCCATTAATGACGTCACTTCAAAGCAATGTTTCAGCAGTGAATTACATGCCTTAATCCTAATGTGATACTACGTCAAAATGACGTCTGAAGACAAGATGAAACAACAAGCGATCATACAACTCAATTTCGGTAAAATACCAACGCAGACTATGGAAATGAAGTCAGAAGCTTCCGGAAAGCCTAAGGTGGCTTGCTCATTCGTGCACTAGTGGCATAAAAGGTTTAGCGAAGGATGTGAGATGGTTAGGGATGACACAACCACTGGATGACCCATCACCAAAAGCCAGAAAACTGACGTTGAGCTCGTTCATGACGTTGTGAACATGGACCGCCGCATAACATTACATGAAATAGTTATCGGATGGTTACCTTGTCAAGATGATATTTCACCATGATAATACACCAGCCTATGAGTCCAGTGAGGTACAGACAATAATAGAGATTCAGATGGAAGCTAAGATTCTTCAATATCCCCATATCATCGCCGGATCTTGCTTCGTATGCTTTCACCTTATTTCAACAGTTGAAATCTGAGCTCAAAGGGACGGCGTTTCAGCAGTTTTGATGAGTTACGTAAAATATCTCAGACATACTTGTACTCCATTGAGAAAGATCGGTTTGATGGAGTTTTCTCTCATGGAGTAAAGCGCCACCGTAAATGCGTCGTTGTAGGTGGTCCGGACTTTAAAAAAGTGTGACACATTTTAACGTTAATGATGTGACGTTATTGACAATGGCCGCAGATCTGCAGACATGGTGTTCTTTGTTTGTTTATAGCATAGTAACTTTTCATTTTTCTGTATGAAATTTTGTATTCCAGCTCATATTGAACTAAAATTTCCATGTATTAAATATCAGAAAGATCTGTTGCGAAATATTCATTTTATAAACATTGTCCACGAACTTTTGGATAGCCCCTCGTATACGAGGGCCCATCAATAATATGGTGAACTAATTCTGGGATATGAGTATAAGTAATCCAACATGCTTTTGACTTCTACTCCTTTTCATGGTAATGTCCCTTGCAAAGTTTGCATTTATTCCACCGTTCAACCCATGACCGGAACACGTGCTGCAGGCCATCACGTGACATCTCCCGCAAATTTCTGTTTACGGCAAAACCTTAACTCCTCTCGGGACTCGTATTTCTGACCACGCAGTCTATTTTTGAGATTTGGAAATAACCAGAAGTCACAGATTGCCAAATCTGGACTATTTGGTGGATGGGGAAGCAGGTCTATATCCAGTTCCTTTATTGTGTCCAAAACAACGTGGCTGCTATGGCTTGGCGCGTTATCATGGTGCAGCAGAATCCCAGACCTCTGAAGCTGTGGGCGCTTTCTTTTAATAGCTGGCAACAGTTCAGATTTAATTACAGTTGCATAATAGTTTCCAGTAACAGTAGTTTTCGGAGGAACAAAGTGACTTAAGATTATTCCTTGTATGTCGCAAAATATAATGGCCATTACTTTACCAGCAGACTTGGAAATCAACGCCTTTGTTGGTGAAGGCGATGAACGATGCTTCCAAATTGAGCTCTGTTGCTTACTTTCGGGCTCAAAAAAGTGTATCCATGTCTCATCACATGTTATCACTTGATTGAGAAAAGCATCACCCTCATCGTTGTAAAGTTGGCAGTAATCGCGACACCTCTTGACCCTTATCCCCATCTGATCTGGAAGCAGCAAACGCAGTATCCATCTTGCTGAAACACGGTGTATTCCAAGCTTATTAGACATAACATCCTGAGCTGTACCATAAGAAATACCAAAATGTATCGCAACATTTTCAACAGTTACTCTTCTGTCTTCAAGAATGTATTCTTGAATTTCAGCCACTTGTCTGTCATTTGTAACAGTAACTGGTCGGCCTGTATGCTTATCATCTTCGGTTGTTTCTCTACCATCCTTAAAGCGATTCATCCACTTCGAAATAGCACCTTTCGATAAACATGAATCCCCATAAACAGTATACAAATCTTCACGAATTTCGGAAAACGATTTTCCGAGTAATGTATAAAACTTTATCACAATACGTTGCTCGTTTACACTTTGGGACGCCATTTTACAACAAACAATGCTGATATGACGTCATAATATTGATATGACGTCATAAAGAGTGACGTCATCGAATTTGTGTCATGGTGAATTGTTTGGAGAATTATTGATATTTGACCATAAAAAATTTCATTTCACTATGTCAAATGGTTATGAAACAGTACAATTAGTTCACGATATTATTGATGGGCCCTCGTATATATACCACTGAAGTGTCCGAGAGTGTGTATGCAGTCAAATGTTCCGAATTCGGCCCTAAGAGTATATAGTAATCGGCAAATGTTGAAATTGATTGCTTACATGATGACTATAGTACGTCTGAATTTATTTCAGAAATTCGACTTCTAAAAAGCACAAATTGTATTTTTACAAGAAATGCATTTTTCTCCAGACATTTGGAACGGCACGGCTTTGCAAAATTCTGAGTATGATGCATTTCATTCGTTTTATACAACACAAAGTCGTGGGTGTTCAATCTTTATCTTAAAACAACTTTGTTACAATCTAATTAACAAATGCTACATGATAAAGATGGCAGGTAAGTTATTTCAAACATAGAACTTAATAACAATACATATACGCTTATAAATGTCTACGCACCAAACAACAAAAAACATAGAAATACATTTTTCAACAATTTAAATGAACTTATCACAGATTAATGTCCTGGAATAAAAGTTTTATGTGGTGACTTTAATGACACCCTAACTAATAAAGATAGAATACACAGATGTAATTATAATACTAATGACAACAATAACTGTAAAAACAAGTTAACCAACAATAATACAGCTAACAACAAGCGCAACAATCATAAGAACAATAAAAGAAAATTCCCAGTTGAAAGTTTGGCGAATCTAATAAAAGTACACAACTTAATTGATATTTGGAGGCAAACCCATGAAAACACAATTCACTTGGCATAGGAGAAATAACATAGAGAAGTAGAATAGAATTTTGGTTGATTGATGAAAATAATGTCCCTCTTGTACTTTCAACTGATGTTCGACCTTGTCAAATACAATTTACTGATCTCTTTGAAACTTAACGTACCAATTAAACGAGGACCAGGTTTCTGGAAATTCAACAATTCCTTATTAACTGATAAAAATTATATCACATATCTTTCAGAAATAATCAACTCTACATTAAGAGAAAACATCGAGAGCCCACAAGTAAAATGGAAACTATGTAAGTTACAAATTTGTGAATCGTCTATAATCTATTCCAAGAAAAATTCACGAGAAAGGCATAACAGACTTAACAAGCTTACAGTCAGTATTGGCATGCAATACAAGTCCCCTGCCAGCACATATCATTGGAATGTTAGCTGATGTTTGTACAGCAGCATCTGTCTACATTTTTTAATGATGATAATTTTGTCTAAATGAGCGAGCCAGCTTAAGTTATCATCCGGAAACCAAATTTCAGGGACCTAGATATTTGACCTATTGACCCCAAATGTAATCCTACTCTAGATCATCCCCTAAGCTATCCATACACCAAATTTTCATTGAAATTCATCAACCCTAACTGAAGTTATCATCCAGAAACCAAATTTCTATTTCTAGTAACACTATAATATAACATAATTGTCGATCATTCATACAACTGAATTGTCTAACTTTGTGTAAACACATCAAAAGGTCAGCGCATTAATTGTTTTCATCTTGTCTACCACGTGTTTGGACTAATTACTATCGACATCGATTGATCGGATCAGCAAATGATTGCTCCGAACGAATGATTATCTTGACGCGTTAATAGGGATATCAGTTACATTAAATCCTTGTTCATAAATTAACTTGCTACCCTACATTTAATTTTTCGGAAAAACGGGTTTACAGGTAAATACTACAACACATATACTTCGTACACGTAACTTTGCAGCTAATCTTGTCTAATTAACTCTATGATGATCTATATGGATGTCAATCATATTTGAGTGTTGTTGCTTTTTCGTGCAACATTCCCTGTGAGTAGATAAACTTTTAAAACACTCGAGACGTCTTTATACTGCGGTCTGCATAAAGTTTACACAAATATATAAGCAGATTAAACTCTCGCGAGTTATTTGTTATATTTCTTTGTCATTGTTCTATGAAATATATGCAATGATAATCCATTCCCTTGCTTATGAACGGCAACTTAAACTTTCAACAGCTGAAAAGACACACTTTTTAAACCAACGCGTTAAATGATAGCACATACAGTAGATTAGACAACACTAAAAATAGAAAATACAATTACAGAAGCAAGCAAGCATCAGCACAGTGTTAAACCTCTGTTAGCGAGTTAGTATATATATACCACAGAAGCGTCCGAGAGAGTGTGTATGCGGTCAAATGCATTCCGATTTCGAGCCTAAGAGTATAGTGTAATAGGCAAATGTTGAAAGTGATTGAGTACATGATGGCTATAGTACGTTCAAATTTACGAAAATGACATGTACTTTCACTATTTCAATTAAAGGAATGAACATAGATATTTAAATGTCCACTGTGACCTTGACCTTCGAGTAAGGGACACAGTTTTTGCACATGACACGTCGTCTTAATATGATGAACATTTGTGCCAATTTATTTCAAAATCCAATCATGCATGACAAAGTTATGAGCCAGACACGAACATACACTTTCACTATATCAATAATAATATGCACAAACTTTGAACATCCACTGTGAACTTGACCTTTGAGCAAGTGACACAGGTTTGCGCATGACACATCGTCTTGTTATGATGAACATTTGTGCCAGTTTATTTCAAAATCCAATCATGCATGACAAAGTTATAAGCCGGACACGAACATATACATATAATGCTTTAAGTGTCCACGGTGACCTTGACCTTTGAGCAAGCGACACGTTTTTTGCGCATGACACGTCGTGTTGTTATGCTGAACATTTGTGCCAAATTATTTGAAAATCCAATCGTGAATGACAAAGTTATGAGCCAGACACGAAAATGCCGTAACACACAAACACGTAAGCACCCGCACGCACGCACACACACGCAATAAATGAATAAATGAAGGCGCTAGAGTGTAAACAAGCTAAATATAGCAAATTTTGTAATTCAAGGGCCCATAACTCTAGAAGTTATTGTCCAACATTGTGGCCATATAAATTGTGAGCAAGTTTAATCATGATTCGTAAACAATGTGTAAACAAACTAATTGTGGACGGACGCTGGACGCTCAACGATCCTAAAAGCTCACCTGATGAATCAGGTGAGCTAAAAACTGAGGCACGGTTCCCTGCTTAATACATTTATGGTCATTTTAAGGCTACTTGTTGTAATATATTCCTATATACAAAGTAGTTATCGTTGTTCAAAAATTGTTAAATTACGTGTGATATTGGTTTATAGAAGACCAATCAAATGTAATATTTGTTTCAAATTACTTGCAATGCACTTTATACAGTGGGTTTATTTTAGTATATAATTATGGTTTAGTTTTTAAATCTATAAATTGGTGAAACTTGATTTGACCTGACATCCAAGCCAGATACATTAAGTTTTTAGCTCACATGTCACAAAGTGACAAAGTGACCTATTAGGATCACTCTCCGTCCGGCGTCCGGCGTCGTGCGGTGTGCGTCATGCGTCGTCAAACTTTATGTTGTGACCACACTAGAGGCCACATTTTTAGCCCAATTTTAGCAAAACTGGGTCAGGACGTCAATATCAACAAAATCTCAGACGAGTTCGATATTAGGCCATTTGGGGTCAAAAACTAGATCACCAGGGCCAAATAAGGGAAAACCTTGTGAACACTTTAGAAATCACTGTTTTGACTGCATCTTCATGAAACTTTGTCAGAATGTTTATTTTAATAATATGTAGGTCAAGTTTGATAATGGGTCATTTCTGTAGCCAAATAAGGTCACTAGGGCAAATTGCTGGAAAACCTTGTGAACACTCTAGAAGTCACTGTTTTGATTGGATGATCATGAAACCTTGTCAGAATTTTTGTCTTCATAATATCTTGGACGAGTTCGAACATGGGTCATCTTGGGTCAAAAACTAGGTCGCTAGGTCAAATCTTACGAAAAAAAAATGTAAACACTGTAGATTTCACAGTTATTATTGGATCTTCACCAAACTTTGTCAAATCGTTTGTTTTAATGATATAACGGTCAAGTATAAATATGGGTCATCTGGGGTCAATAATTAGGTCACCAGGTCAAATCTTAGGAAAACTTTGTAAACACTGTAGATGTCACAGTTTTAATTGGATCTTCACCAAACCTAGTCAAAATGTTTGCCTCAATGATATGTGGGTGAAGGATGAACATGGGTCAGCCGGGTTCAAAAACTGGGTCACAAGGTCAAATCTTAGGTAAAAATCTTGTAAAAGCTCTAAATGTCATGGTTTTGATTGGATCTTGGCCAAACCTTAATGATATTAAGGACAAGTTCAAATATGGGTCACCTAGGGTCAAAAACCAGGTCACAAGGTCAAATCTTAGGAAAACCTTATTAACACTGTAGATGTCAAATTTTGATCGTATCTTCACCAAACCTAGTCAGACTGTTTGTCTTAATGATATGTAAGACAAATTCGAACATAGGTCGTCTGGGGTCAAAAACTAGGTCACCGGTTCAAAACAATGTTTTAATGAGTGAACAGTGATTGTCATGTGAGCGATATAGGGCCATCTTGGCCCTCTTGTTTCTATTTGTTGCAATGAGTGTTTAATGAAATTTAATTTTTTGGTTCAATCTACTGTCTAAAATAACCAGGGCTATTAATTGCTCTGGCCAAAAAAAAGCAGACCATTATTAACATTATATAAACTGAATCATTTCTGTGACGTCATCCTTTTGTTCTCGCTGTCCAATATTTTTATGAATGGACATCTCTCAATGGACAGCCTTCCATTATTTTTGTAATATCGGAGTGTAGTCGACATATTGGACTGCAACTCAAATTTGGACACTGAAAACGACGCATGCGTAAGATTTGGGAATACTTAATGATAGGAAAATAAATATACAAATGTATCTCACTATTCAAGTCTTGTTTAAGATTTTAATGAAAATGTAGCAGTTCTGTATTATAGTACTCATATTTATAAATTGGCTGTGATATCAACAGCCCGATTAGCTCAGTTGCTAGAGCATCTGACTTGCAAGTAGGAACTAGATCATGGGTTCTAGCCCTGCATCATGTACATTATTTTCCCCTATAACAAAAAAATGAATATTAAGAAACTACCCAAGCAATGTGATTGAAAGAGAGTTGATTTAAAGGTATCCATCGTGTAGGCTTTTATTAAACAGTTATTTTATTAACTTATCTTGTAATAACAACGCAAACAAGAGGGCCATGATGACCCTATATTGCTCACCAGATAAAATGACTCATAGAGAAAATTATCATGAGTCTTTGTAAAATTAAGTGACCCTGGGGCGGAGCCAATTTTGCCCCTACGACAATAATTTAAACAAACTTGGTACATGTCCACCAGACAATGCTACAAACAAATCAAAGTACTGAAAGTACTGTCGGAATTTGATTTGTTTTCATATGAGACAAGTCACTGCCATGGTGTTGCTGGCAACACAACAATGACTGTTAGGAGAAATCCTAAATTAGAAACTGTACAGTTGATGGATATTCATGCTTAGGAATTTACATACATCATCTCAATATTGCCATCTATTTTATATGTACATATACTGATATTCATGCGCTAAGTTCCATCAACCTAGCATGATGGTTATCTAAGTTATCAGATGTTTCGAGTTTTTTATGTAGCCCATTATCCAGCCTATATTTTTCCAAATCCATCATACCAAAATAAGCAGTCATATTTACTGATTTAATACATACTGAAAAGCTCTTCAAAATGCTCCATTTTAATAATACAGTAAAACCTCGAATATCCGAACATCGATTATCCAAATACCTTATATTATCCGAATAAAATCTACGGTCCCAATTACGTTGCTATATATTTCAACTACAACGAACCCCGGTTATACGAATCGGATTTTACGAATACCTGGTGTAATCCGAATACATTATTTGGTCCCTAAAGTTACGAATGCGCGTCTTTTCACACCTATTATTCGAATTCGTCAATTGATAACAATGGCCAATTGAGAATCAAATGTCGTGTGACAAACAATGTGTAACATCAATTCATACACAAAGCATGTCAACAGTTTTATTATCGTTAAGTTGACAATATTGTTTGTTATGATTTTATACTTATCGCGACGAATATTTCACAATGATCTCGGGTATAATAAGTCAATACGCGTACGTACCTGGTGATCTGTATGAAATTATTTGCATTTCAGTGTCATTCAAAATTTAAAAACCAATTCGGACACAATTTAGTGAAATAATGTTCAAAACAGAAAAACATTACGTCTTCGATTTTAGAATGTGACGATAGCGATGCCTAGTCGATCGTTAGTAAATAAAGTGTGAATGACATAATTTTGTGTCGGATTGTGTTCTGCATAATCCATAAATACGCGGGTATTCATTTAACAAGAATTATTGTTTCATTTGTTAACTCATATACATTCATAAAACAAAGATAAATAATTAGTGTTTGTTATATATTTGATTTTATTCCTATTATAACATTGTGTTTGATTACGAGAATTAACTGCCTTGTACGGACAGTACGGAATTTATCGTTTCCAAATAGTACATCATACTGAAATGGATTATTCGAAACCATGGATTATCCGAATGATTTTTCAGGGCCCAATGACATTCGAATAATCGGGGTTTTACTGTATATCTTGATTATGACCACATATCACTTTAAATGCACACTACAGTGTAAGAAACGAATTAAAATCAACTTATATAATTATTTTAGTGATAATCTGGTTTTGAAGTTGTTCGATTTTTCATGTTTTTAGTTCCAAACTCAGAAAAAAATTGCTATCGATAATATAAATGAACTGGCACAAACCACTATCGATTGATTAATCGTAGTTTAAGATTTTTTTCAGAAAATCTATATAATTGGTATGTGAATTATATTCAAACTTAATATCATGATGTTGGACTATATGACAGGTTTTGAAGTGAAAGTAAAAGTTTACTGTAAAAAACTAGAACTGCCACAGAGTGACTTAAAATACCCCCACATACCGCCTTGTCACAGATCCAAGTGTGACCTTGACCATGGAGATATTGACGTAATTCTTTCGCATGACACACCGTCCCATGATGGTGAACAAATGTACCAAGCAATTAAAAAATCTCACCATGAATGACATTGTTATGGCCCGTACAAGCTCATTTTTTACATTTGACCTCCAAATGTGACCTTGACCTTGGGGATATTGACGTCATTCTTCCACATGACACACCGTCCCATAATGGTAAACAAATGTACCAAGCAATTAAACAAGAGGGCCATGATGGCCCTATAAATGCTCACCAGGAGAAAAGGTCATTTGGAGATTAACATTGTTGAAGTTTTCTATACGAGTCCAAGTAAGATCAAGTGACCCATCTGGGCCGTTTTTTATCCCATGGCCATTATATGAACAGATTTAAAAGAGGTCCATTAGACAAAGCTAGATACCAAATATCTTAGCTCTAGGCCTTGTGGTTTTGGAGAAGATTTTTGAAAATTTTCCTATATAAAATAGAATAAACCCCAGGGCAGGGCTAATTTTGACCCCGGGGCCATAATTTGAGCAAACTTGGTAGAGGTCCACTAGACAATGCCACATACAAAATATCTAAGCTCTAGGCCTTGCAGTTTCGGAGAAGATTTTTTAATTTTTCCTATATAAGTCTATATAAATCAAGTGACCCTCGGGGCGGGGCCACTTTTGACCCTAGGGCAATAATTTGGACAAACTTGGTAGAGGTCCACTAGCCAATGCTACATACCATATATCTTAGCTCTAGGCCTTGTGGTTTCGGAGAAGAAGATTTTTTAAATTTTCCTATATAAAATAGAATAAACCCCAGGGCCAATTTTGACCCTAGGGCAATAATTTGAACAAACTTGGTAGAGGTCTACTAGATAATGCTACATACGAAATATCTTAGCTCTAGGCCTTGTGGTTTCGGAGAAGAAGATTTTTTAAATTTTCCTGTATAAGTCTATATAAATCAAGTGACCCCCGGGGCGGGGCCAATTTTGACCCTAGTGCAATAATTTGAACAAACTTTGTAGAGGTCCAATGAACAATGCTATATGCCAAATATCTTAGCTCTAGGCCTTGAGGTTTCTGAGAAGAAGATTTTTCAAATTTTCCTATATAAAATAGAATAAACCCCAGGGCAGGGCCAATTTTGACCCCGGGGCCATAATTTGAACAAACTTGGTAGAGGTCCACTAGACAATGCCACATACAAAATATCTAAGCTCTAGGCCTTGCGGTTTCGGAGAAGAAGATTTTTTTAATTTTCCTATATAAATCAAGTGACCCCCCGGGGCAGGGCCAATTTTGGCCCTAGGGCAATAATTTGAACAAAATTGGTAGAGGTCCACTAGACTATGCTACACACCAAATATCAAAGCTCTAGGCATTGTAGTTTTTGACAAGAAGATTTTTTAAATTTCCTATATAAGTCTATGTAAAATCAAGTTACCCCTGGGGCGGAGCCAATTTTGACCCCAGGGGAATAATTTGAACAAACTTTGTAGAGTTCCATTAGACAATGCTACATACCAAATATCTCAGCTCTAGGCCCTGTGATTTCGGACAAGAAGATTTTTTAAGTTTTTTCTATTTGTTGCCATAGCAACCAGAGTTTTTAATGAAATTTAATTTTTTGAACAACTTTGAAAGGGGACCACCCAAGGATCATTCCAGCAAAGTTTGGTTGCAATCGGCATAGCGGTGTAGGAGGAGATGTTGTTTTAAGTAAACATGGACGCCACGTAACGACGCACGACGGACACAGGGCGATCACAAAAGCTCACCCTGAGCACAATCGTGCTCTGGTGAGCTAAAAATCTCACAATGAATGATATAGTTATGGCCCGTACAAGCTCATTTTTTACATGTGTAAGTGTGACCTTGACCTTGGAGATATTGACGTAATTCTTTCGCATGATACACCGTCCCATGATGGTGAACAAATGTAACAAGCAATTAAAAAATCTCACCATGAATGTCTTAATTATGGCCCGTACAAGCTCATTTTTTACATTTGACCTCGAAGTGTGGCCTTGACCTTGGAGATATTGACATAATTCTTTCACATGACACACTGTCCCATGATGGTAAACAAATGTACCAAGCAATTGAAACTAGAAGCCCAAGGGCAACATGTCGAGCCCCTGTTTAGCCAGCTTGTGATCTTGACCTTTGAACTACAAGTATGGGTGATATTCATGACGCATCATTTCATTGAAGTGAACTTTTATACCAATTCATTTCAAAATCCTTGAATGCAAGCAGAAGTTAAAGCCCAGACAAGGAAAATATATTTGACCGAATGTGTAATCTTGACCTTTGACCTATGAAAATCTGGGTGTTGCTGAAGACACATGGTCTCATTGTATTATGGCTTCAAATAATTCAATGCATAAGGGAGACACAGCCCTGACAAGGTGTATAATGATTATTTTTTATGTTTGACCTCTAGTGTGACCTTGACCTTTGAGCTAGTGACCTGGATCTTATGCACTGCACACCGTCTTATGGTGTTTAACAATTATGCCAAGTTATCTTAAAAAGTTTCTGTGCATAAGGGAGATACAGCCCTGACAAGGTGTATAATGCTCATTTTTGACGTTTGACCTCTAAGTGTGACCTTGACCTTTAAGCTAGAGACCTGGATTTTGCGCACTGCACACCGTCTCATGGTGTTTAGCAATTATGCCAAGTTATCTTAAAAAGTTTCTATGCATAAGGGAGATACAGCCCGGACAAGGTCTATAATGCTCATTTTTTATGTTTGACCTCTAAGTGTGACCTTGACCTTTGAGCTAGAGACCTGGATCTTGCGCACTGCACACCATCTTATGGTGTTTAACAATAATGCAAAGTTATCTTAAAAAGTTTCTATGCATAAGGGAGATACAGCCCGGACAAGGTCTATAAGGCTCATTTTTGACGTTTGACTTCTAAGTGTGACCTTGACCTTTGAGCTAGAGACCTGGATCTTGCACTCTGCACACCGTCTCATGGTGTTTAACAATTATGCCAAGTTATTTTAAAAAGTGTCAATGCATAAGGGAGATACAGCCCGGACAAGGATCCGGACGGACACACTAACTCACTCACTCACTCACTCACTCACTCACTCACTCACTCAATCACTCACTCACTCACTAACTAACTAACTAACTAACTAACTAACTAACTAACTAACTAACTAACTAACTAACTAACTAACTAACATACAGACACGCAACAGCCATTGTGGCGACTATGTCGAGCTCACCGCAGGCGGGCTCGACAAAAACTCACAATGAATGACATAGTTATGGCCCGTACAGGCTCATTTTTTACATTTGACCTCCAAGTGTGACCTTGACCTTGGAGATATTGACGTAATTCTTTCGCATGACACACTGTCCCATGATGGTGAACAAATGTACCAAGCAATTAAAAAATCTCACAATGAATGACATTGTTATGGCCCGTACAAGCTCATTTTTACCAAGTGTGACCTTGAACTTCGAGATATTGACGTAATTCTTTCGCATGACACACCGTCCCATGACGGTGAACAAAAGTACCAAGTAATTAAAAAATCCTTTAATCCATAGAGAAGTTACAGTGCGGACAAGTTTCGGGACAGACCGACCGACCAACCGACTGACCGACCAACAAAGTGACTCCTATATAGCCCCCCCCCTACCAATAGTAGTGGGGGTATGTATAATTATAGTTTTTTGGAAACAAGAAGTTACACGGCGATATTTGCCGATCTCTTTACGGTTGGAGTTTTTAATGAAATGAAATTTTTCTAACACTTTGGTAGAGCTTCATGCAAGGAACATCCATGTTAAGTTTCATTGAAATTGGCCAACTGGTTAAGAAGGAGTTGTTGTTTAAAGCAATTTTTGACGCACGCACACACCGACGACGGACATCACACAATCACAATAGCTCACCATGAGCACTTTGTGTTCTGGTGAGTTAAAAATGAATCCCTAAGAACTTATTTTAAGTCAATAACTTTCTTTGACTACTTTTAAGGTCTGACCCGCATAATAGGCACTAATCAGAAATCAGAAAAATGTTTTACATATCTCTAGTACATTGTATGAGAAACTCCTCTGTGAAATATAAAAAGATTTCACAGTCAAATAATCGAGATATGACTAATTTGTCTGACATACCCTCTGAACTAAAAATGTAATGTTCCGAAAAATGACTGACATCATCAAAACTATAAATTTTTTATTCATTATCATTTAAAACATACTTTTCAAGTTACTTATCATTACCTGACACATAATACTACAAAAATAAAATGTTTAAATGATTTTAAAAAGCTTATAGTAAAAGATAGATATACTATTCATATTTGCCATTTCACGGCAAAATGTCATATTTCACAAGATTTTAGATATGACACAAACTTCTAAACCACACACTGAAAGAAGGAAAGGAGGTAGAGACTTGAAATCTTCTTTACAATTGTCTATATTATACTGGTTTTAACATATAGGAGTATTTTTTCTATATTTGATGAGTAAAACTGTTGATACCACATTTCTAAAAGCAGTAAATTACGAGTTCAAGAAAGAAAAACTATATTGAACATTATTATGAAACTACATGGTTAACACTGACAATATGTGTCCATTATTTGGTAAAATGCACATAAAGGGACATTTATAAAATAAAACATATCACACATGAGTGATAATTTAACATCATTTCATCAGAAAGAAGATATATGTACATGTATACAATTATCATCTTTGGCTCATCTTAATTCATTTAAGAGAATTAATTTCCAGTATAACTTCTGTCAGCATTAAGATATTATTATCAAAATTGGCTGGTTTGTCTCTCCTGAAGAATAAAAAGAAATCCAGGAATGCTTTTAGTGACCCTTGGGTCAATGTTGAGGTCATTGTTACTAAAAATAGATTGTATTGTAACATGAAAAAAAAATTTGAATGAAAAAAATATGTAGTCATAGCTAAATGAAAGAACTATCTGAGATATAAATACTTCACTAAATATGAAATGTTTGTTTCTAATATTCATTTACAGTTTCTAACACACAGTAAGTTGTCCTTCACTATTCAGTATTCTTAGTCCTGAATGTATTGTGCGGTCCACAAACAGTACATTTCAAGTGTTCATAAAAGTGAGTGTTTTTACATGTCTGTACAAGTATTGGGAATATCTAAGGCACACTTTAAAAGAAGAGCATCAGCTGATTTCCATTTACAATCATTTCCTTTCAAACAATGGCTTCACCAGCTATATGGTCCGCTGACTCTGAGATGGGTATCTCAGGAAATACATATTTACTGAACACTGATCCAGTCTGAACTTCCATAGCATTCAACTGTATAATGTGAGGCATCTGTCATCCAAGAACTAAAAACAAATCAACAAGAAATGTCAATTAGTAAACTCAACAGTCAACCTGATTAGGCTAATGCTTAGTTACAATTCATAACATTCTGACTAATCCATTGCAAGATTATTTATAATCAATAATATATTAAATGGATTTGAAGTGACATTGACACAATATAGGTATTATGGTGACTCTCTAGTTTTAATGGTGATGCATGATCTGTCATCTGGGTAGAACAATCTACATGTATCTTCCATAAGCTAGATGGATGGCTTCATCACATGAAAGATTATACATGATGTGCAATAAAACAATAAAAATAATGCTGACAATAATTCCACCTAGATATACCATAATCTTAGTCATAACTGTTAATGCTAGTTCTTTTAATACAAGATAAACTTACAAGTAAGATTGTTGAAACCATGCTTCTGCCAGACAGTATCAACAGTACAAGACATGACATGCCTTGTTTTACAAGGGTACTGGCTAAACAAACTTTTCCATGATGATTGGCTTCCTGAGAACAAAAGAACTTTTTTTTATACAGGACAAGTTGAACACAAATAAAAGTTGAAAATTATTTGTATGCATGTACATATATTTGTTCTGCTTTATTATATTGAGGGAACTACAATACTTAGAGAGTATAAATGTTGAATACCCGGT
Source organism: Lutraria lutraria (assembly GCA_964023205.1). NCBI lineage: Eukaryota > Metazoa > Mollusca > Bivalvia > Venerida > Mactridae > Lutraria > Lutraria lutraria. The sequence continues at coordinate 1,183,167 of OZ026842.1, forward strand.
AACTACGAATACCTAATTGCTGTACCACTTGAAATGGCAGGTTAAGTTAGTTTAGTTAGCTCAGAATGTATTTTCATAAGTAACAGCACACTGTTGAACAAATGATTCAACCAAATATTTTTGCCAATCACTAGATTATGAATATTAACTGTTCAAACAAGCATACCTTTCTTGTATCTGTGTAGGAAGTTTTTAGCTCATAGGCAGCATTCAAGTTTTTGCACCTGAACATCTATGCCTACAAAGACACATTGACCACAATAGCTTGACTTTGTCTTAGGAAAAAGGTCAGCACATAATCATGTACATCCACAGTATTTACTTCAAAGATGGTGATGCATCAAGTTAAAGTCCAATGCCAAGGTCTGGTATTATCCATACACTCTTCAGTTTGTTTGATTCTTCCAAGGCAATGTAGAACTGCAAATTAAGAATAACATTCTTTATAGCTCAAGTAATGTTTTAAAAAGTAACTATGTCTATCACTATATCAGGTATTGTGTAATCATATAAAATCAAAGACATGAACAATGTTCTGAAGTTCTGAACTTTTAAAAAGTATTGTAAGTCTTTGAAAATAGACAAATAATGTAAAACATAAATGGCACAAGTATACTAGAACATTACAAATATTTCACCAATTTCACTGCTAAGGTATCTCAATATCCTAAAAGCATACATAGTAAAATAATACCTAGAAAATTAGAAAATTCTAATACCTTTACTTGGGAATTCAACCCTTTACCTCATACCCCCTAGTCTAAACTGGTACACTATCTGCAGACAGGTTATTTACAAAATGCAACATATTTTGACACCTGACTATAACACTACATAATTCAACTTATTAGACTGTTTGGGACAGAAAGACTTCTTTTTATTTGGACCAACTCTCTCAGTCTGAGAGGTCAGCCTTCCAAATTCATTCATGAAATCAGCCTACCAGAAAGTTGATTTAGTAAGGCCAATCACTACATTATTTATTTCAGAATTATTCATTCAAGAATTTATACATCAAAGTGTTGAGTAATTATTTATTGTGTAGTAAATACTGAGTCTTAGGATATAGTGAGATAAGCAGACGAATGATTCATTATTCTTATCATGACTTACCTGCACATAACTTGGTATTTGTGACAAAGCATCAGATGTCTGTTTTCTTCATTCTGTGGGTATTTTATTGATATTGATTCGACGACCTTGTCTCAACGTATCGCGATCACAATTCGCCGAATATTCTTCAATTGCTGCAATACACTTACTGCTCAACATGTCTTATCGATCACAATCATACTTCATGTTGTATGTGTGGTAATAAAACACTAGTTTAACGCTCCTAAAGCGCTGCATTTACTCGATTTCTTTGTAAATTTTCTACGCTTGACGCGCGCCGCCATGATGCAAAACTCCAAGTTGTCACGTGACTTATACATAGTTCCCACATCTACAATATTTACCTCCCTTGGCGGCCATCTTGCTTGGCAAATTTCTTATGCGTTTAGTAGAAAAAAATAAGAAAATTGGTTATTAAATAACTTAATTTAAAAAAGATAACTTAATCATGAAGTTGGTAAGGCCACAATCACATCAGGTTTAAGAAAATGTAGTTGTCACATATTAATATCCTATATTTAGAATTATCAAAACAAAAATATATATATCTTCTATTAGTGCTTGCTGAATTTGCCAAGCAAGATGGCCGCCAAGGGAGGTAACTATTGTAGATGTGGGAACTATGTATTGGGAAATCCCATTTCTTACTAAATATAACTCGACCCGAGTCTAACCGATCAATCCCGAAATGCGTTTCGGTTTTCTTCCCGAGAATAGCCGACTGTGTCGATGTTTGTCGATTTCACCGGAAGTGAATTACAGGGCATAATCCTTAATTCCGTTCTAGTGTAGCGCAAAAATAGGAAGCATAATCAATATGAATGACTTGATTTTGATTAGGAACAAGACTGAATAAGTTATAAATTGTCATGGTCAATGAATTATGTAATCCTTTCGAAATGATTTAAATTACATAATAAACCTCAAACTGCCCATTATGTAAAATATTGGAGTGTCTTTGGCGCTATGCGCCTCAAACACTCAAATATTTTACATAATGGACAGTTTTTGGCTTATATCTATCACATATATAAAACATATGCATAATTAGCAGGCTTAGTCAGTGTTCTGTTTGTTTGTTTGTTTGTTTGAGTCATGGAAAGTTCACCCAACCATCGTTCCTGGGAAGAACCAGTACTAGACTCTGCAAGCAACTGCCTACTTTCTCACATAAAGACACATGGTCAGTAGCTGAGCTCAAAGCACGGCCCTCTATCAGTGAGAGGTTACAGTGATTTGAAGCACTACACACTTCGCGTTTAACAGGACCTTATCCACTTGACCATGCAGGCGGGTCTAAACAAGTATTCTCCTCATATGATTCTTATTCAATCGAATGTCCCTTTGATGTCAGAGCTAGAATCATAGAAATGAAAATAAACTTGATGTCTTTACCTTTCTTTGCCAAAAATAAAGCTGTAGCCTTGCCTAAACCACTGTTAGCTCCAGTTATCATGTAACTCAGTCCAGTTATAGACACATCTAGATCTGATGGTATGAAGTCTTTACATGCAGAGGCATATCCATTTCTATAATATAACTTTCCTTCATTAGACAGTGGAAACATACCTACATGTATCATAATAACATCAAAATTAAACAGTTCACTTCATTTCAAATTATTATAAGGTACTTTTTATACATACAAGGCCACTATTAAATTTTGTATATATATACATGCCATGATGGCCCTATGATCGCTCACCAGAAAAAAGACCTTCAAAGAAGAACATTTTTCACTTTTTTCTGGAATGAGCCTATGGAAATCAAGTGACCCCCGTACAACATTTGAAAAAGAGCCATGTTGACATGGCCATCCCCAATCGGATGTGTTTGATTGTAACAGAACTAGACAGAATTATGGATTGATCAATGCACAACTTCTAGTTTCCATCTATTAACATTTTAAATTTCAAGTCAATCCCGTGTATAGTTTAGCAGTTACTCTCTGGACAAAAAGAAGAAACATGAGGGCCAAGATGGCCCTATATCGCTCACATGGCAATCATTGTTTACTCATTAAAACATTGCTTTGAACCTGTGTCATGAGGTCTGCTGATATCAAGGTTTTCCTATGATTTGACCTAGTGACCTAGTGTCTGACCCCAGATGATCCATGTTTGAACTTGACCTACATATTATTAAAACAAACATTCTAAGTTATAACAAAATTTGGTGAAGGTCCAATCAAAACGGTGATATCTACAATGTTAACAAAGTTTTCTTAAAATTTGCACTAGTGACTTAGTTTTGACCCCAGATGACGCACGTTCGAATTTGTCTTACATATTAATAAGACAAACATTCTGACAAGGTTTGGTGAAGATTCAATCAAAAGCATGACATCTACAGTGTTAACAAGGTTTTCTTAAGATCTGACCTACTGACTTTTTGACCCCAGATGACCAATGTTCGAAGTTGACCCACATATCATTAAGGCAAGGTTTGGTGAAGATCTAATCACTAGATGTCCAAGGGCAACATGTCGAGCCCCCTGCTGTGCCAGCTTGTGACCTTGACCTTTGAACTACAAGTATGGTTGATGTTCATGACACATCATTTCATTGAAGTTAACTTTTATACCATTTTATTTCAAAATCCTTGAATGCAAACAGAAGTCACAGCCCAGACAAGGAAAATACATTTGACCAAATGTGTAATCTTGACCTTTGACCTATGGATCTGGGTGTTGCCCAGGACACATGGTCTTATTGTTTTATGCCAAGTCATTTTCAAATAATTCAATGCATAAGGGAGACACAGTTCAGGTCTATAATACTTTTTTACGTTTGATATCTAAGTGTGACCTTGAACTTTAGCCTACAGACCTGGGTCTAGTGCATGACACATGGCTCATGACAGTAAATATTTCTGCAAAGTAATTCCAAAATCCATCAAGAAATGACAAAGTTATGAATCACACACAAAAAACAGACACCATCATTGACCTTTAATATCCAAGTAAGCCCAAGGCCTTGGAGCTATTGACCTTGGTCTTAAGTGTGACACACTGTCTCATGGTGTTCAAATATGTCAATACATAAGGGAGATAATGCCCAGACAAGATCTATAATGCTCATTTTTTATGTTTACCTCTCAGTGTGACCTTGACCTTTGTACTAGGGACCTGGATCTTGCACACTGCACACTGTTTTATGGTATTTAACAATTATGCTAAGTTTTGTTAAACAATAGGGCCAAGATGGCCCTTTATCGCTCACCTGAGAACAAAGGCACTATAATTAATGACCAGGTAATATAGTTACCATCTCGTAAAACCCATTTTTATGTAGATTTTGAGATAAAAACCAACAATGAAGGTATCATACTGTTAAACAAGCTAAAACGTAGCAAATTTTCTAATCCAAGGGCCCATAACTCTTGAAGTTGTGGTCCGATTCCACCCATAACTGAATTTGTCAAAGACCATCAGGCCATACACATTCATTGTAAACATGATTAGGATCGGTGAATAAATGAAGGTGCTAGAGTGTAAACAAGCTAAAATATAGCAAATTTTCTAAGTCAAGGGCACATAACTCTTGAAGTTCTGGTCTGATTCCGCCCATAATCAAACTTGTCCATGATCTTTTGGTTAAGCACATTTACTGAAAATATTATTAGGATTGGTGAATTAATGAATGGGCTAGAATGTAAACAAACTCAAATATAGCAAAATTTCAAAGTCAAGGGCCCATAACTCTTAAAGTTCTGGTCAGATGCCGCCCATAATCGAACTTGTTTAAGATCTTTTGGTCATACACATTTACTGAAAATATTATTAGGATTGGTGAATGAATGCGCTAGAGTGTAAACAAACTCAACTAGAACTGCCACAGAGTGACTTAAAATACCCCCACATACCGCCTTGTCACAGATCCAAGTGTGACCTTGACCTTGGAGATATCGATGTAATTCTTTCGCATTACACACCCTCCCATGATGGTGAAAAAATGTACCAAGCAATCAAAAAATCTAACAATGAATGACATTGTAATGGCCCGTACAAGCTCATTTTTTACATTTGACCCCCCAAGTGTGACCTTGACCTTGGAGATATTGACGTAATTCTTTCACATGACACACCGTCCCATGATGGTGAACAAATGTACCAAGCAATTAAAAAATCTCACAATGAATGACATAGTTATGGCCCGTACAAGCTCATTTTTTACATTTGACCTCCAAGTGTGACCTTGACCTTGGAGATATTGACGTAATTCTTTCGCATGACACACCGTCCCATGATGGTGAACAAAAGTACCAAGTAATTAAAAAATCCTTTAATCCCTAGAGAAGTTACAGTGCGGACAAGTTTCGGGACAGACCGACCGACTGACCGACAAAGTGACTCTATATAGCCCCCCCTACCAATGGTAGTGGGGGTATAAATACAGCAAATTTTCAAGTCAAGGGCAGATATCTCTTGAAGCTCTGGTCCGATTCCCCCCATAATCCAACTTGTCCAAGATCTTATGGTTATACACATTTACTGAAAATATGATTAGTGTAGTGGCCTAGGCCACAGGTCAGTGTGATGTGTCTAGTGTTGTTGCTGTGTGTAGATGTAGTTGCATATGCTTCCCACCTACCGCTTTCAGCCTCATCCGCCAGCTAGTCCCTGGACGAAAAGGAAGCCGAGTGCGTAAGTCTTCCCTGCTGGTACATAACCTCTCCATTGACAAGACTCTAGCCAAACCTCCCAGTGGTACACAACGGAAACTGGGCACCCTACGGATCCAGGCCAACTGGTTAGGGATCACGGAGCAGATTGCAGCCCTAGAGGTGCAGTGTGCAGGGCCCGCTGGCAGGCGGACACGTCCCGATACTCATCTGACTGTAAAACTGCCTGAACCAATCATGTCAAGTCGAAAAAGAAGGAATAAACAAGGCAGTGCCAGTAACAACATTGTAACTGGTAGTGTCTCGGGCTTGGCGGACCTCCGGGAGCGTGGGACCGCAGGGTCCGGCCATTGCGGCAAATCCTATGAGCGCCCCGAGCCTTTTCACGTGGGATCACTGAATGTAGGCACCACGCGAGGAAAGGCAAATGAAGTAACTGTTGTAGAGACAATGACTAGGAGGAAAATAGACCTATTATGTCTTCAGGAGACCCGATGGAGAAATGAAGGAGTTAGGAAAATTACAGGGAAAGACTCCCAAGCCAAGTTCTTCTGGTCAGGAAATGATAAGGGCACAGGAGGAGCAGGTGTCATGCTGGCAGAAAGATGGTGGGAGAAGGTATTTGAAGTCAGACGCTTCTCCGACAGGATACTCCTAGTACTCATAGTTGTTGGTAAAGTTGTGTTTTCTGTTGTGTGCATCTATGCCCCCCAGGTGGGCCTAAGCGAGGAGGCCAAGACTCAGTTTTATGAACAACTGCAGAGCCTTGTCACAACTGTCCCTACCTCTGAGGAACTGTTTGTGTGTGGCGACTGGAATGGCCACATAGGCAGCAAATCAGACAGATACGTGGAAGTCCACGGTAGACATGCCATTGGCCAACGCAATGCTGAAGGTGAAAAAGTGCTTGAATTTGCTGTAGCAAACAATTTGGCAACTCCGTATTCAAGAAGGACCACAGACATTTGGTCACTTACCAATCTGGAGAAGTCTCAACACAGATCGTCTTCATCTTATATCGACGCAGGTTCAGAAAGTATGTCACAAATGTAAAAGTCATCCTGGGTGAAGAATGCGCATCCCAACACAAACTTGTTGTGTGTGACATGACGGTAGAAGCTCCACGGAAGTACAAGAGGAGCTCAAACCCTGCATAAAACTCTGGAAACTGAAAGACCCTGGCACAAAAGCCGAGTTTGCAGAACTCTTCGCTTCCAAGATTGAGGGAGCTCAAGCAAACACCATAGAGGAACTATGGAAAACACTGAATGAAGGAGTTACTGAAGCTGCCCAAGAAACATGTGGACTGTCATCAAGCCACCAATGGAGAAAACAAACCTGGTGGTGGAATAACACAGTGGAAATTGCCGTGCAGGAGAAGAGAAGATGCTTTAGGGCCTGGAAGGCAGGGGGAAGCAGAGAAGCATACAACAATGCCAAACGAACTGCTAAGCATGCCATCTACAATGCTAAAACTGAGGTAGAGAAGGAGGTATTTCACAACATCAACCCAAAGTCAGGGACTATCTACAAACTGGCTAAGCAAATGCGCCGTGACATGTTAGTGGTGATAAACCCATAAAAAATGACGCCAGTGAACTCTCCCTTGATGAGGAAGAAAAGAAGGCTGCATGGAAACAACATTATGAGCGACTTCTTAATGTGGAATTCCCCTGGAACCCCAATGATCTCTCAGATGAACCCCCCATTGAGGGTCCTAGTGTACCAATCACCGATGAGATGATCGAAAAAGCTGTCAGTAAGATGCGCATTGGAAAAGCGCCTGGACCATCAGGAATAACAGCAGAGATGCTGAAGCCCACAGGCATGGCTGGAGTAGCTCTTATACGAGACCTTGTGGAAGCTATTGTTCATGAAGGCCTATACCAGCTGACTGGGAAGGAAGCTACATCATCAGCATCTACAAAGGAAAAGGGGATGCCCTTGAGAGGGGCAATTACCGAGGTCTAAAGCTGCTTGATCAGACTATTAAAATCTTTGAGAGAGTGATAGAGCAACTGATTAGGCAACATGTGCACATCGACGAGATGCAGTTCGGCTTCATGCCAAGACGAGGTACAACCGACGCCATCTTCATCATCCGTCAGCTCCAAGAAAAGCATTTAGCTGCAAACAAAACCCTCTATATGGCTTTTGTAGACCTCGAGAAAGCCTTTGATTGAGTGCCAAGAAAAGTGATCTGGTGGGCCATGCGAAAGCTTGGTGTCGAAGAATGGCTGGTACGGACGGTACAATCGATGTACTCAGATGCTAGGAGCCGTGTGCGTGTTGGAGACGAATACAGCGATGCTTTCGAAGTGGGCGTAGGTGTACATCAGGGTTCAGTACTGAGCCCCATGCTCTTCATCATTGTCCTAGAAGCCCTATCACTCAAGCTGCGCACTGGCTGCCCTTGGGAGCTCTTCTACGCTGACGACCATGCCATTGCCGACACCTCACTAGAGGCACTGGTTGATAAAATCACCACCTGGAAAAATGGCATGGAAGCAAAGGGACTGAGAGTGAACATGGGAAAGACCAAAGTAATGATTGCCAGTCCAAACCTGAACTCCCTGAGAAGATCAGGAAAGCATCCTTGTTCTGTATGCCTAAGTGGAACAGGAAGAAACTCTATCTTCTGTACAAACTGCTCTTGCTGGGTACACAAGAAGTGTAGTGGAATTAAAGGCGCACTCAAACCAAACCCACAATACTCATGCCCATGATGTATGGGAATAGCAAGACCAATAGACGGTAGGCCAGTAAGAGAGGCTGAGGTTGGAGGCGACAGACTTGACGTGGTCACCAACTTCTGCTACCTTGGAGATACCATGTCTTCCAATGGGGGGTGTGAGCTTGCAGCCATAACTCGGTGCAAGTCAGCCTGGAAAAAGTTCAGAGAACTTCTCCCTATCCTCACAAACAGGCAACTCCCTACTGCAACCAGAGGTCAAGTATACTCCAGCTGTGTGAGGAGTGTCATGCTTTATGGCTCTGAAACATGGGCAGCATCAGCGAGTACCGTCAAGCGCCTACAACGTAACGACAGAGCCATGATAAGATGGACCTGTCTGGTCAAGCCTGAAGATAACATACACTTTGAGATCCTTCTATCCAGGCTCAAAATAAGAGACATTGCTGAAGTTGTCCAACTGGGCAGGCTGAGATGGCTAGGACACGTTGAGCGCAGTACAAGCTGGAATGCAGATCAGATACATGAACATTGCAGCACAGCGGGATCATGGCAGACCAAAGCTTTCTTAGGATGAAGTCGTGAAGCGTGATCGTGCAACCCTGATTATGGACTCTACCAACCCACTGAATCGCCAGGCATGGAGAGGAAGACTTCGCTCTCGACAGACAGACAGGCCACACCCTCGTCATGAGGATTAATCCATGGCCTGTAGAATCAAAACTGGTTGATGATGATGATGATGATTGTTGAATAAATGAAGGCGCTAGAGTGTAAACAAGCTAAATATAGCAAATTTTCGAAGTCAAGGGCCCATAACTCTAGTTATTGTCCGATTTTGCCCATAATCGAACTTAGCTGAGACATTGTGGCCATATACAATGTGAGCATGTTTAATCACGATTTGTTAAGAGCTGCACATGCTTGAGTGTAAACAAATTAATTGTGGACGAACGACAGACGCCAGACATTCATCAATCCTAAAAGCTCACCTGATTCATCAGGTGAGCTAATAAAAACAAAGGCTATAACTAAGTGAAAATTAATCCAAACAAAAAATGGTTATAGCATGCACAACTAGGCTTACTACTGGTCACTTCTGTGAAGTTTCATTGAAATCCTGTCAGTAGTTGCTGAGAAATTGTCCGGACATATTGTGTCTACAGACGCACGGACTGACTGACCGACTGACCAACAAGCCCAAATCCAAAATAGCCCTGTAACGGGTTGTTACATAGCCCCCAAATATTTCATATCTGGGCAGGGGTGTGGAAATATCATACTTTTCTACTCGCCACCGGACAAGTAGACCGGTTGTCCAGATAAAAAATTAACTTGCAATGTGATTTTTGGGTAACATATGTAGCAATATAACACATGTAACAATGTGACCATGTAACAATGAGATCATGTAACACATGTAACAATGTGACCATGTAACACATAAAACAGGTTAAAATAACTTTTTTAATTACCTTGTATACTCCTTCATCCCCTTAACAAACCACACCAAGTTCCTGTATATTGACATTTTGTTTGATCAACTATTCTAAAATAAACAAGAAACGTGGCAGTGCCACGAAAATAGGTTTTCTAAGACTTTTAATACCACAGTACTCTAGAACTCTTCGCTAAGGCTTCATCAGTCGTTTAGTTTCCAGTGCGACTAATAAGTTAACAGTGACCTTTACCCTGCTGGCATAGAATGCAATCCCAAGCTTGGTTTCTATGTAAGCTACCTCCACACAAAATTCCATCGCAATGTTTAAATCCTTAATTAAGTTATTTACCAGAATATGATTTTCTATTTTTAGTAACAGTGATCATGACCAAACTGACCCCAAATACAATTCCAAGCTAAGCTTTCATGCAAGGTTGTTAAGGACATATCTGGTAGTTGTTATTGCGCAACGTAGTGCGCATCCGTGACGTTAATTTTACTATTAAACATATGATATAGGCAAAATGAAAAAGTATAGAGAGAATTTTTTAAACTTTGCATGATCATAGCATATGATAACAGAAACATTTTAATCGAAAAGAAAATGCGGGCCGCGGTGCTTGTTTCTGAGTTATCTGCCCTTGTTTATGACGTTTTGGCTTAATTTATGTCATTTCTAGGGCAGATCACTCATACATAAATTTTAAATACCTTATTTTTACTTTTGGTTTATGTTTCTCATTTTGTTCTCGGTCAAAATACAAAATTTCATGCAATTCCATTAAATATTTGTATTAGCTTTTTTCAGTTGCAGTTAACAGACTGACAATTCTTCAAAGTTAAACCAAGTTTTAGGAAAATTGGCATTGGTTACGGTAAAGAAGAAACAAATACAAAAACACTCATTAGCAGTTCTTGAAATTTTGGGCGATTGCATGAAAAGAAGTTATGAATTATCTGCCCTTGCAATGACGTAAAATGAGCCAAAATGTCACATTCAAGGGCAGATAACTCAAAAACGAGCACCGCGACCCTCATTTTTGTTTATTTAAAAATGTTTCTATTATCATATGCTATGATCATGCAAAGTTTTAAAAAAATCTCTCTATACGTTTTTATTTTGCCTATATGCTTATGTGTAAAATTGTGGAAACTGTCAGATATGTCCTTAAATACCCAGTTTAGTCAAGATTAGTCAATCCAAACTTAATTGACCGGAAACTGATTTCTATATTTAGTAACAGTGACCTTGACCCTACTGGCTCTTGATTCAATACAAAAGCATGGACTGGATGTAAGCTACCAACACACAAAATTTCATCGCAATATCTCAATCTCTTACTTAAGTTATTGACCATAATCTGATTTTCTATTTTTAGCAACAGTGACCTTGAGCCTACTGGACCTAGATGCAATTCAAAAGCATGGACTGCATGTAAGCTACCAACACATAATATTTCATCGTAATATCTTAATCCTTGATTAAGTTATTCACTGAAAACTGATTTTCTATCTTTAGTATAGTGACCTTGACCCAACTGACCCCAAATACAATCCGAAGCAAAGCTTTCATGCAAGGATTCTAAATACCCAGTTTAGTCAACATTGGTCATTCCAAACTTAAGTTGTTGACCTAACACTGAATTTCTATATTTAGTAACAGTGACCTTGACCCCACAGATGCCAAATACAATCCCAAGCTAAGTTTTGATTCAAGGATGCTAAATACCAAGTTTAGTCAACATTAGTCAATCCAAACTTAAGTTATTGACCAGACACCACCTGTTTGACGCCCACCTGCCATATTCGGCATTCTAATAACCAGGTTTCACTTAGTGAAAACTTGGTTAAAAAGAGCCAGTGGTCTAATGTCTCACATTTTCAAACAGCCAATGTTGTTACTCATCTTTGAATACTGATTCTTTTGTGCCCCCACTATTCAAAATGGCCGAAGTGCATGAAGTGTTACCCCTGTCACTCTGTCTGTCTGTTCAAATTTTGTTGTCCATCCATTCAAATTTAAAGTCCAAACTTTTTCACAGGAGTTATGGTCCCTTTTTGACTTAGCTCTCAGCGGGGTCATTCATATTTTCTCCAGGCTCATTTCTAGTTCATCATACAATATAAATGCATGTACATTATTTGTTTTATAATCATTACACTTTGTATGTTGCAATAAATTCATGACCATTGTACTGTATTATGCCATCTTTCATATTTGCAAAATTTAGTAATACCCACAGCCACTTCTTATCAGTAAATGCCTGTATGCATGTCTGTCATTATCTATATGCCAAGTGTACTTGACCAGCATCGAGCCTCTGGTAGAAGCATTCACATAATTATCAGTCACATGGTTTAAACTGTAATTACAGCTAACTTTTAATTATTTTTATTGTCTATGTATTACTTGTTGTCTATGTAATGTTTCTAATGTCTCTTTGGCAGTAGTGGTAAGGACTTACTTATCATGACCCAAGATACAATTTATTTATTTGTGTACATTAGCACTATTCAGATCTAAACTCATTATTACATGTATACTACTCTGGTTAGTATAATACAATCAGAGAGGCATGCTGCTGGACAAGCAGGCATGGCTTTAATTTATAATACCGGGTAACTGACAAGCATAGGAGTATTAACTGATAAATACAACACTTTTGCATTTAAAAAAGTTTACAATTTCTCATTCTTTCATACACATTATTATTAAATACAGGGGAAGCATGATTAGTGTCACAGACACGAATGCCCCATGGCAATCATAACCGTCCTGTTTGATGGAAATTGCAAAAATGTAGACAGAAGCATTTCAAGATCAAATTAAACAAAAAATGGCAATAATTAACTCTGCCAAAAATAATCTCATCAATGCAGCCTTTGAATATGCTACAGCCCTTGATACTAGTGGGAGGGGCAGACTGACTGCTATATGCCATCTTACATGGGGCATAAAACAGAAAACCTAAGCCAGTGTAAAGATATCTTGTATGTAGGGTTCCAAGTTAATACAAAATTGTGAACAGATTAGCCTTATGGTAAAAAAAAACAACCACACAATGTTAGCTAAAAGTTAAAAAATACATCTCATTTCAAAACAAAATCTGTATAATATCAAGTGTATATTGTTATATGCACAGATGAACAAAATTTAAAGTGATACTATAGTGTATAAGTGGCTAAAAGCAATAACATATAGTCATAAGAACTATCTGCTCCTATCCTTGGGTCCTGTAAAGATTGTCCTGATGAACCAAGATATGAAGTTTGATGATTGCAGGAGGTAGCATTTTGATTTAATAGGCAAGGTTAAATTTCGGTACAGGCCAACAAAGGGCCGTAAATCTGCTAGAAATGATCGAATCACAAAACCCTAACAATATGTGCTGGTGAACATGGTGACAATAGTTCTATCAAAGTTTGGTAAAAATCCCTTGAGAAATACAGAAGTAGTTGCAAACAAAAGAGTATTTCTCTATATATTACATATGCACAAAATAAACAAAGGGCCGTAATTCTGTCAAAATTTATCGAATCATAAAACCTTTACAACATGCATTGGGTATCTCGATAACAATAGTTTCATGAAAGTTTTATCAAAATCCCTTGAGAAAACAAGGAAACAAGAGTATTTTGTGTTACAATCACACAAAAAAAACATAGGGCCATAATTCCGTCAAAAATGATCGAATCACAAAACCCGGAATATATGTGTGGTGGTTCTTGGTAACAACAAGTCTGTGAAAGTTTCGTCAAAATCCCATGAAAAATTTAGGAGTAGTATCCTAAAAAAAATGTCGGAATTTTTTTAAACACAATGACCCTGTGACCTTTGATCTACTGACCTGAAAATGCACAGGTCCTGTAGAGGTTGTCATGAGGAACCTACTGTAGGTGTCACTATGCAGGGAATACACTAGGCTGTAAATTTAGGGAGACTTCAGTTCTCCCTGCTCTCAGATTTGGGAGAAGTTTGAAAATTTTGGGAGAAGTGGTGACAAGTTGGCAATATAAGGCTAAAAAAAAAAATGTGTGGTTCAGGTAACATTTGTCAAAAAAATAGGGTAGGTAGGTAGGCTTTTTTTTGGGGGGGGGCAAGTGGTGTTATACAGACAGAACAGTTGTGTGATATGTACACATTGAAAACATATCACCAATATATGCAATTCTTAGTGGCATTTTGCTATCGCATACACCTACCATATTGTACCAGGATGGTCTAGTGGTGAAGACATAATCCCTTCTAAGGATTGAAACCAAGGTTTGAATCCTTGTCCTGGAAAAGCGCTTCATACTGCAATGCCACTAAATTTGCATTTGTCGTTCAGTTTAAAGATTAAACCAGAGTTCCAAATGGAAATCTTTTTTAAGAAATTCTAAAATGGGACTATTCAAGAAACAACCTGAAAAATGAATCTGAAAATTATGCTTATGAAAGGTATTAACTTAGAAGGGCCTTGTGTACTTATCTTTAATAATTTTGCCCTACATTTAAAATAAACAGTAGCCAAAACTTGTCAGCCTTCTGTGTTTTTTTATTAATACCCTCACTTTTTCCCATATTTCCTTTGCACAACTGGTGTTTTGCTCAACAGTTTACAATCATCACATAAGGGCATAGCCCTACTAATTCGGCTTTTTGGTTGGCCAATTTTCGTGAACGAATTCGGAAGGGCCATCCTCTCAGCCTTACAAACATCTGCATATTTATGTGAGGAAATTCAAATTATGCCAACATTCTTCAATAACAGGTATAACTTACTTAATTCAATAGAAATAACAATAATCTGCGTGAATGTTCTTTAAAAAGTCTGTGTTAAATGTCAAATTTTAAATATTAAACTTAAAATTTTACGTTGCGTGAAAAAAAAACAGTACAAACGTACTTTAGCCACATCTAGTTCCACTCCGTATACAACTACCGTCAGACAGTTTAATTCTAAATCGATCTTTATAATGAGTACCTAGAATTAACGAAAGTTGATTTAAGTTTAACTTGCCAACATTTCGTTGACATGCCAGCTTATTTAAACTTGTACTTAAAATATTTGCAACGCGAATTTTCGAGAATAGGCGATGTTTACCATGACACCGGCATTTAACCGCCATTACGCCGGTTTCTTTTTCAGTTGGGAAATAGTGGGGGGAAACAAATCATTAATGCATCTTTCAGATAAGGTATGTTGGAATAATTTATACTCATAAGAGTATAGAAACGTGTTTTCTACCTACCAAATGGTTCACTTTGGTCACAGACATTGTAGTTATCGTGCCCAACGGGTTTTAATTGGGGATTTTCCGCACACAAAAATAAGCACTGTGCGGGACGGGGCCAAGTCGAAAAAGTATCTCGTCGTCAGAAACGGTCTAATTAGTTGGACAAGCTGTCATATTGCGCGATCAATATCGATAAACGCTTTCTCGTTCTTCGAAACGTTTCCGTTCGTACTCAATATTTTTCGTTCCAGGCTCGTTCATACTACAACCGCGATTTTTTTTCGTTCCAAAAATCAATAAAAAGTCGTAGGGTCGGCAGAAAAAAATAGGGTCGGTCTGGTTACCTGAACCACACATTTTTTTTTTTAGCCTAATGCACAGAAACTTCAAATTTACTGCAGTTTGCCTGCAAATGAGACAGCAATACAACATATCATGAAATGCATTGTTTCTTTGACAGCTTCACAAGTTCAGGGGTTTCCATGTATGTAATTGTAAAAGCAGTTTTAAGAGGAAAGCTTGGTGAGTCATGACCATTTACAATATTTGCTAAGCAAGTCAAAGGTCATTATTACAGTTGACTTTCAACACTTTCACAGGTCTTGATGATGCAACATCATTAAAATGTAATCAGAAATGTATTAATGAACTTGGAATAATAATCCTGAGTAAATTGATTTTTAAGACTAAAATTTGTCCTAGCAAATGGAGAATTTGTTCTGAATAGTACTTGTCAGAAACTCAGAAGATTTAGTAAGAAAGATAACAGACCATTAGAACAGACGTTCATTAAATAGACATTAGATGATGTATGGTTTCACCATGCATATAGTGCTGTTATCCGAAATTTGATGTCCGAAATTCGTGTACATTAGTTGATACGAGTGTATTGACTGTTTATGAAAATTAACTCTACTCATCAAACATGATTAAATCATGCACCATCTGCAGTGATAATTTAGCAATTAACTTTCAATTTGTACCTTTTATCGGTATCGGTAACCAATTTGTTAACTTGAAGTGGTGCCGGTCAATAAGGCAATCATGTATAGGTGCGTTCTATACATAGTGTGACGTCACTACGTTTGTCTAACCTCTATACATAAAACTGATTACTATCCACATTTAGATAGTTATACATACGCTAAAATATAGTTCCGTGGAAGGATTAAAAATGTCAAAACAACCATATCGGTTGTATGTTATTAACAAAATTTGTTTAGTTATGTAAAATGAATACGTTGTACCATTTCTATTCTTATGCTTTCGTCAATAACACTCATTATTCAATGAAACGCAATGTTGAAGCACAGGTAACTGTATCATGAATAGATAATAAAAATTAAAAAAAAAAATTTAAAAAAATATTTAGTAATATATTAACAAGGACTTATGTATGTATATAAGTCCTTGATATTAATAAATATTTTTTTTATTTTTTTTATTTTTATTATCTATTCATGATACAGTTACCTGTGTGTTGAAGTACGCTTGGCTCCAATGTGTACCATACGGTGACGTCACGCTATGTTATTGTTTATAATTTCCATTTTGTAAGTAGTTCCTGCAAATACCCATAATGCCCCGAGCAGAATAACACAGGTCAGTGCATAGCGCTACCGTAGTGTACACATTGGTATAGGTGAAATCGGGCAGGTATAAAACATGGCGCCTCTCTAGATTTTGGTGTAAAATTAAAGGAAAACATGGCCCCCCCCTATCAACTTTTTTGATATCTTAATGGATATTAATAATTTTGGCATCATGTTAAAGCTAACGTTCTGTAGTTTTAGAATATGCAATTAAATATAGAAATCCGTATTGTTTTTATGCATTTATTCTTGGTTAAAGATAGGTAAAAAATCTATTTTTTTATCACAAAATTTGGTGTTCGGAAAACATGGCCCCCCATCTTAACTTTTTTATTCCGTAATATTTTTTTTTTTTTTTAAGAGTAATACTGTTGGAAACCTTAAGCTCTCTAGTTTTCATAACTGTAAACAAACTTAAATTTGAATTAGTAAAACGTTTTTTATCGCGAGTTGAATTCGACTCATATATTTATTTTTTTTATCGCCCGTAAAATTTGGTTCGGAAAACATGGCCCCCCATCTTATCTTTTTTATTTGTTAACACATATTTTTTAAATCTACATGATTAAAAAGGTATTGTAATCTAGTTTTCATAAGTGTAAAGATATTGAAAATTGATGGAGTAAAACGCGATTTACAATGAGTTAAAGTAGACGCATTTTTTCATTTTTTTCACGGGCCGCGATAATCGGCTTTTTAGTGTACACGTCGGTGTATAAGATCATGCGTGTGCTAGATTGATCATTTTGATATACACTTGTATGTATTGGAAAATCTCTATATGTGTTGGTAAAGTATTACAATATTAATAATGTTGATGTATGTATTATATAAATGAAAATAGAACATGAAATACTCCAAGGAAATATATGCATATAAACAATATAATTATATGGATACAATCCATGTTTGTTGTACATGTGCTTATATGTGTGTTTTATGATGTGATTTGGCGGTCTCAGTCATGATTTTAACTAAGAATTAAAGTGTATATGAGAAGATTTCCAAGTATGTAACAAAGGTATTCAACACTAAGTGAAAACATAATCTAAATAATGTAATGCATGCTCTAACAGGCAACTCTCAAATCAAACCGAAATAGTTCAATATTCACCATGAACAGGAAGTACACACTTTTTTTACTACAAAAAGTCATACAATTTTTATGGAACCACTTGATTTTACGATATGTGTTGTCACATTGATTCATGCTATCAATTATATATGGTAATCTGCATTGGCAATACAATTTAATACTTTGGTATTTTGGATCACTTACAGGCATTTGTGGCATTATTATTTTTTGGAAATGGTCTATTTTGTTAGCATCACTATGTCGGCCCGACGGCGGCTAAAGAGCGGAATATCGACAATATTTGTCAACGTCAATCCGACATAGGGCCGACATAGGTTGATTTTATAAAAAGTGTGTATTACACTTAGTGTTAACTTATTTAAGTTCTAACCTATTCTGTAGACATGAATATGTAAAATATAAATGATAAACACGATGAATCTGACTCTTTACATTCGTTCAAATCTCAATGTCTAGTAGATGTCGGCCTGATGTAGGGCCGATGTAGACGAATGTATTTTGTCATTAATGAGTTAACTGTTTTTACATAATCAATGAGGCGAATGAAAGAAGTGAAGAAGCAAAACGTTAATTTTGCATTATAATGTAAGTATTCATTTACATTTTGAAATCTTAGATAACTTGTAACAAGATTTAAGTATCTATAGCCTTTTCTAGGTCAACCGCCTCCATTAGTCATTTAGTGCTGACCGCCATATTTGAATTTCTTGAAGTAGTGTCAGCAGCAGGTCGGATAGATTTCATGAAAATAACAAGTTTTCGTTGCAAGAAACATGCCAGTGAGTTTGGAAAATTACTTCAAAAGGCATACATCAACAACAGCGGGTGGATATTGACAGTAAAGTAATTATCTTGGGAACTTATTTTAGCTTGTTGCTTTATTGTCATATGTTTTCGCGACTGTCTATAACAAAAGAAAATTGCTCATGTTACTAATTTCATGTTTATGCAGAATATCTACATTCAAGGAATTTTATGTTATTCATTTGATTTCATTGTTTTACCATAATGGTTTATTTACACCAAAGACCAATGACCAGTATGTACTCGGTCTAATAATTAAATTCAAAATTATTTCTAAATCTTTGTGTAAAATTACCGTCTTATTTCCATTTGTCTCTTGTTTTAGCTCCAGACCAGCAGATTTTTACAACTATACAGTATAAAAAAGACGAAGCAGAACTGGTTTTTGAAGTACAGAAAGTGCACTAAGTTGCTAAATAATATATTAAACATGATTGATTGGAGAAAATTATGCACTTAGAGGATTCAAGGAATTACAACTTTTCTTAAATGACAGGTATATGGGGCTTGGTAAATTTATATCAATTAGACATTGAACTTTCAACTGCTCATATTAATTTATTCTGTATAAATAATGAATGCATAAATAATTATTCTAAAAAGTTCTAATTATAAATAATATTTTGAAATAATATATATTGATAGAAATAAGATCTACCTATAGACTCTATTATATCAGTGTCCGATCTAGAATGCGCGATTGCGAGATTCACGCTAATTTTTCGAAAATCCCCCATTTTAAATGATCGGGCGCGTGACATTCCTGCCAAAATCCCCCATCCTCAGTAAACGGATGCGAGACAAACTACCTTAGGATGTTCGTCATAATCGTGGAATCCCGATTTATTTAAGATCTACTAGCTTTAATAGGTTACATGAAACCGAAAGTAGAAATGTTATCATTCCGATGGTTGCCTATTCTGCATGACACTTTACGATAAAGCTGGGAACCAAGTATTTTCTTTCCGGTTGCGTGATATCTGTCCATAATACGAATCGAAACCATGTGCGAACGAAAATTATTTCATAATATTTTTCTTTTACCATCATACATTGTTACCGTTGATACTTTTTGCCGATATATTTTTATTTAAATGTGGAGATATCTAATTGACGTGCCAAATAACAAATACTAGTTTTTAAATAAAATTTCTCGAATAACCGTTTCGTTTTTTAATGATTATACAACTTACTTAAACCACGCTAAGCAATTAAACGTCGCTATAAAGCAGACGATCAAGAACTTTGATAATGAATCATTGACAATGTCACAGCCGTCAAAAAGGAAAATTACCAACTTTTTCGATACGTGAAGTACCCCAAAATGTAAAACTCTCTTGAATCCGGATAAAACTACCGTCTTTAACGGATTTTGATAAGGCACCGATTGACACCTGTGTGGGTATCGATGCATCGAGATCCGATGAGTTTTCTGATGTTAATATGAACACGCCCCCATACTTTAAAAAAATCCCCCCACATTTTTTAAGACAAGGGGGAAAGTCCCCCTACTTTCAAAATCCTAGATCGGACACTGATTATATAGGAGTATACACGTATAAATCAAGTCATTGTTCTGTTAATGTTGTTAACTTTTTAGTATGACTAGATACCATAGATTGTTATAAGGTACATGTTTGAAATACAATGAATATGTTGTTTTTGAATTTGATTTTATATTTTACAGGTCAACTATCAGTGAAGGATAGCAAAGACACAGCATGGCATACACATGTATTTAGTAGTTAGTCGCCAGAGAGTGTGTCGGACTATACAATGGTTATGTTGCAAGTTGGCAATATACTAGTAACATTCATTGTAAGTTACAAATGTAATTATTATCACATATATATCATATATATAAATATATCTTGTAAAGTTGTATACAAATTACAACAATTAGATATTCAAGATTTTAAGCTTGATTACTCTTACTCTTAGTTGCTGTGTGATATATTGTAATTTGTAAATTGGCTGGGATATTCACCAGCCCGATCAGCTTAGTTGCTAGAGCATCTGACTTGCAAGCAAGAGATCGCGGGTTCGAGCCATGCATCGGGTACATTATTTTCCTCTTCCTATTACATTTGATGCCGTTAGTATGAGACAAGCCTCAAAATCCTTTTTTTTTAATAAAAAGGAAGGAGCAATGTGGTGGTGTGATACATAATAGTAATACATTGTATTTATGAATTGGATGGGATATTCACCAGCCCGATTAGCTCAGTCGGTAGAGTATCTGACTTGCAAGCAGAAGGTGGCTGGTTTGAGTCCTCGCATTGGGTACATTATTTTCCTCCTATTACAGCAGTATGATTTAATTTGAACCTAATTATCTACATGAAATAGGAAACTATTTGGCTAATTGCATTAGTTAAAGGAAATGAATTGTGCTTATTGTATGTTTTTAAATACTGTGTTATCAATTTATTGATTAATTATATTGTAGCTGAAGCTGTACAAAGGACAATTCAAAGTGTTTAGGAAGCTGATGTTAAGGTGGTGTTGAGACAGTGCCTATGTAGTATGTACCAACAGTGACGAGGGATAGTGGAAAAAGAAGCGAAAAATAATATTAATCTACTATAAACAATTACATGAATGACCAAAATGAACTTTTATAGTGTTTTTAAGTTTTTGGTTAAGACTTTTGGAAGATATATACAGTGTATTTTTAATTTGTTACTTAGCATTAGTAATTTTGCATTTGTTTATGTATGAGTATGATTAATTGTGTGAATAATTAAATTTAGAAGTGCCAAATAGTACAATATCACTGACCACATTCATATTTTAAACATAGGATTTCCAGAGTAATGAAAATCTAAGTTATATATTGATTTCTTATTGTATTTTTCATTCTTCATGTATTTGGGTTTCATTTTAGCTTAATTGTCATAACATGAAATACATTAGATAGTGGAAACATAGCTAGAATTTGAATATATTTTTTATCATAATGGGTCTGGGACTCTATTCCAGTTCATACCCTATGAACTTTCAAGAGCTACATTAAGACTCATGTATATCATTTTTCTACTGTTATATTTTGCCCCATAATTTAACAATTAAGCACTTGTTGTTTTTTTAAAGAAAGAGAGCAATATTAATCTATCCTTAGTATTACCTGTAAACCTTAAATTTTGCTTTGAAATTATTTCTATTTCATGGAAGGAGTGTCTGGATTTGGAATACTAATCTGGAGCCCAGTCCCATAATAAAGATCATAAGATGTACATGATCACCATGATGTTGATTAAATAAATATAGAAAATACTCTTATTTATTTTGTTATCTTAATGTTAGAAATTAACAAATATATGAAATAACTTGTAGTAGCTTTGTAACCAAACTCTCACTCGGGCTAGTTTGATTGTTTCCTCACATGACAGCAGATTATGATCCATGTATGAACAAGTATGAGTTTATACATTATTTATCTTACTAGCTTCTGTTCGCAGTAGGTCTATACCAGTATTTTAGGGGTCATTAAAGCGATTCCTGGAATATCGGCAGAACATCGGATAGATGTCGGGGAAATCCTGTCGGGCCGACATCGAGCCGCGTTGCAAATTCGAGGCGGGTCGATGTCGGAACGACCAAGATGCCGATGTAGGGCCAACATTGATGGCAATATCGGCTTGATGTCGGGCCGACGTAGTGATGCTGGCTGGGAATGTAATGCATGCTCTAACAGGCAACTCTCAAATCAAACCGAAATAGTTCAATATTCACCATGAACAGGAAGTACACACTTTTTTTACTACAAAAAGTCATACAATTTTTATGGAACCACTTGATTTTACGATATGTGTTGTCACATTGATTCATGCTATCAATTATATATGGTAATCTGCATTGGCAATACAATTTAATGCTTTGGTATTTTGGATCACTTACAGGCATTTGTGGCATTATTATTTTTTGGAAATGGTCTATTTTGTTATGGATA
Source organism: Lutraria lutraria (assembly GCA_964023205.1). Lineage (NCBI taxonomy): Eukaryota > Metazoa > Mollusca > Bivalvia > Venerida > Mactridae > Lutraria > Lutraria lutraria. The sequence goes on from OZ026842.1 coordinate 1,205,700, forward strand.
AATAAATGATTTATCTGTTATGATGAATCTTATAAACAAGAGACAGATTTGCTTAAACTAAGTTCAGTCAAATACGTACTCTACAGCGAAAACACCGCAGTCAGAACAATTAGTCTGGTTTTGAACATCCAAGTTTCCAATCAGAGACTACAATTTGTAAATTATTTGTGTTAGAAGAATATCATTGGCTCCTACTACCACAACAATCACCTGCAAGGGAAAATACAAGTTATTCAATATACAGTGCAGCCTTTCTACAGCGGTACTACTCATTTGAGCAAACAATTAACCTCTCTTTTTTAACTACAATAATAAACAAACATCAAAATACTTCGTTATAACATCAAATGCTCATCAAATGTTTAATACAGTTATTTTTAATATGAGTTTAATTATCACACACAACACTAATTTCATATGCGGAAAAGTTATTTGAACTTATATATGGTAAAAAAATCAATAAAGATATGTTCTGTTCTGGTAAAATTATCAGATCTGTCAATCAGAATCGGCATGTTATCAGGTGTCACACTTATGCAATAAACAAGCATTCAGCTACCGTAATAGGATTATCCAGTGATTGTATAATTGATTTGACAATAGCATGCATATACAAGCAATCACATGCGTTAATGGGATTATCAATTGAGTACATTGGAAACGTTTTTTCTTTACATGTTTAACGATATGTTCTGTTCTTTAATTGTTTTTAGGTCTCATCCACATTAAATAAAAAATATAATATCGTATCATATATATATTTTAATTTTAAAAAAAATGTGGTCATTCTGTCTAAAATTATAAGAGACAAGAAACATAAAAAACTATTTGACAAAATTAATATCATTGAAAACCATTTAAATCCAGTTACTAGTTTTATAGTCTTGCAGACGCAAGAGAAAGTCTGAAAAAAACTGTTTATTTACGTATACATACCAAAATCGTCTAAACAAAATGAATATACCAAAAGTTGAGGATTTTGTAAACTAAACTGGAAAGTACTCATATATTATCCTTAAAACTATGGACTGATTAGATAGATTATTATGACACACAGTTAAACGTTATGATTTTTTCCACAAAATGATTACTTTATGATAAGTCAATATCGAAACCAGTCATACGAAGACACATTACATATGACAGTAAAACAAAGAAAAACACTATTTTTAATATTTTTTATTCGGACGACTTAAGTTCTAAGTACTATTTTATGTTTCATTTTTACATATCTGTACATGTGGATAATAAATTATTTGTTCGGCTAATTTCAAATCTACTAAAATTATTACTCATTATCATGATCAAAGGCATTCCGTTCACCAAACTGTGATTACTATGATCATCATATCTTAATTATGAAATTGTGACCTTAAATACAATTAAATTGGAATTATAAGTAGCAAACTTTCACTTTAAACATGCGATAATAATATTAATTATCAGGATCAAAGCAAATACATTAACAAATTGTCATTTTTGTTAAACAATAGTAATGATAATTAAGCTTCGTATTCATGACATTTAAGATGTTTGTTGAACATGTATATAAGAAATAATTATCTAAAATATGATGAGCTTCAACCATCATTTAACTATATCTGGTCTGGCCGCTAATTTTCTATAGCAGTTACTGTAATACGTATACTTACAATTAATGTACTGTACCTGCTTATAATATCACATAGGCGATTATCGGGCCCGTGAAAAAAATGAAAAAATGCGTCTACTTTAACTCATTGTAAATCGCGTTTTACTCCATCAAATTTCAATATCTTTACACTTATGAAAACTAGATTACAATACCTTTTTAATCATGTAGATCTAAAAAATATATGTTAACAAATAAAAAAGATATGATGGGGGGCCATGTTTTCCGAACCAAATTTTACGGGCGATAAAAAAAATAAATATATGAGTCGAATTCAACTCGCGATAAAAACGTTTTACTAATTCAAATTTAAGTTTGTTTACAGTTATGAAAACTAGAGAGCTTCAGGTTTCCAACAGTATTAATCTTAAAAAAATATATTACGAAATAAAAAAGTTAAGATGGGGGGCCATGTTTTCCGAACACCAAATTTTGTGAAAAAAAAGAAGATTTTTTACCTATCTTTAACCATGAATAAATGCATATAAACAATACGGATTTCTATATCTAATTACATATTCTAAAACTACAGAACGTTAGCTTTAATATGATATCAGAATTATTAATATCCAATAAGAAACAAAAAAGTTGATAGGGGGGCCATGTTTTCCTTTAATTTTACACTAAAATCTAGAGGGGCGCCATGTTTTATACTTCGCCGGTGAAATCCAATACGGCGAGGTGTAAAACGCGGATCCGGCGGATCCGGATCCAATATAGAACATATAGGGGGAAATATGGAGTGTTACGGATCCATACATAACTTTTTTATAATTTGACAGAATAAGATCAAATTGGTACCGACTTAAAGCTGAATATCACAGCTTCATATGCGTATCAAATATTGTATTTTTAATGGAAAAACAAACGTGTAATTAAAAAAAAAACTGAGTATTTTGTGTCGGATCCAGTTCTGCAGTTAGAAAAATGGAGTGTTACGGATCCATTCATTACTTCTTTAATATTTGACAGAATAAGACCAAATTGGTATTGAATTAAAGCTGAATATCACAGCTTCATAGGCATATCAGATATTGTAGTTTTTAATGGAAAAGCAAACGTGTAATTAAAGATAAAAACTGAGTATTTTGCCCCGGATCCAGTTATGCAAGGTAGAAAAATGAGTGTTACGGATCCATTTATAACTTCTTTATTATTTGACAGAATTAGACAATTTTGGTACAGATTTAAAGCTGAATATAATAGCTTTATATACATATTAGATATTGTAGTATTTTTATTACGGTCACATAAAAAGTTGTTCAAAAATGTGCAAAGACATATTATTTTGTTTTGACGTACGATGTACTGTAATATATTTGTTTATCTGAATTCTTATCAAACTCATATTTTTGTAAGTTATACTATTTCGACAATAGATACAGTTTGAACTTGAACGTGTATAACTATGACTACTTCCTCTTCCCCGATTAATATTTTGTTGTTTTGTATTTTTAGACAGTTGGTGCTGCCATTGGTGCAAATTAATGACATTTCTGAACCTGATGCCAAAACGATAGTGGTCGACATACAGGAAAAGATCCATTTTTTGGTTTAAAATCATATCATTATGCCAAATATAAAAGATACATGAATGTGTCCTTTAATTCCGAGACACTATTTTTTCTGCCTTTCAAAGCTGGATCCGGGACAAAATACTCAATTTTTATCTTTAATTACACGTTTGTTTTTCCATCAAAAACTACAATATCTGATATGCCTATGAAGCTGTGATATTCAGCTTTAATTCAATACCAATTTGGTCTTATTCTGTCGAATAATAAAGAAGTAATGAATGGATCCGTAACACTCCATTGTTCTATCTTGCAGATCCGGATCCGGGACAAAATACTCAGTTTTTATCTTTAATTACACGTTTGCTTTTCCATTAAAAAACTACAATATCTGATATGCCTATGAAGCTTTAATTCGATACCAATTTTGTCTTATTCTGTCAAATAATAAAAAGCTATGTGTGGATCCGTAACACTCCATATTCCCCCCCCCCCCCCCCTATATGTTCTATATTGGATCCGGATCCGCGGGATCCGCGTTTTAAACCTGGCCATCCAATACTAATCTTAGCGCTCATTGGTCATTAGTGCATCTCTCAACCAATCAGGTATCGCCTTACAATTACACCTTTGATAGACGATGCTACCATCAATCTTAACTGGTTCCCGTTCCATGATGCAGTGCACCAATTTGTACACACAAGTCAACGGGAACCAGTTTACCATCAATCTCTACCCAGAGTTATCGTTCCTTTCCAATCCACACATACTGTTAGTGTGAGCGTAGCAGGAACGACAACTCTGGGTAGAGATTGTGCTACCATCTGTATTACCGTGAGCGAGTTCGATTAATAACTATAGTTACAATAGTTCAACTAAACATAAATCGAACCAACCCTAGTCGTGCTCTAGTCTGGTTAGTCTAGCTACTCTCGTTCAACCAACGATAATACGCTAGTTTATCTCGTTCCAAGATGGCGGCTATAGGAAATTTATAAGTTATTTCATTTGAATACATCGTATTTCTTTAATTAATATCATGATGCTGTAAAAGTGCAAAAGATCGTTAGATTTAGGGTTATGTAAGCATGTTTTGACCAACATAATTGGATGTTACCTAGTAAGGAAGTATTTATCATATGAATTCGCGATTCAATGTAAACATTGCCACTAGTCACTGGAATATTATTCAAACATCATTCATTTGAATGAACACGAATACATAGTGTTTTACATCCTGGGATCAAAAAGTCTTGATATTTGGCTTGGGGTCGAAAAGTGTCTGGGTCGAAAAGACTCGCTTCTGTTTTGTTTTACCACAGTACGACTAGACTCAGTTCGATTAAGGACATGCGCAGTTTAACTTCCGGAGAGCTACTAAGGTTGTACTATACATTGTTGTTGTTTATCGAACTAGCTCAATATACACAAGTTTTTGTACGGCGCAAAATCGCATCCGGTTTAGCATAAAATTTTGACCCCGTTGAAAATGACCCCAAGGGTCATTTCTCAACATTGAAAATCGACCCCGACAAGTTTTCAACGTTAAATTGTGAACAAGAAAGTCGTTGAATATTGATCAACGTTAAATTTAGATAAATCCTGATGTCAATTTTTAACGATAACTAAAACTTTAGACAAAAGTCAGAGATCAACTGTACGAATAAGAGAATTAGTCCTGCAGGAGCGTAGCTCTCGTAAAACATTGTTTAGCACAGTTTATATATACATATTGTCGTCCTAAGCGCCCTTAATTTTGCTCTTGTCTATATGAGAGATCATGTCGATTTTTTGTCATTCTGTTTCCAACTTCTTTAAATGTGAGTTATTTGAGATGCTTTCATTAAAGCAAAGTTAAAAACAAAAATAAGATAATATTTTAACTTGGTTATTAATCAAACAACGAGTATTAGATAAAGGATAAATAAACGGACCCTAATACAAAATACTAGAATTTGTAAATATCTATGAACAAAAGTTAGAGGTACTTGATTCTTTAAATTGTGATATTACAACATAATTGGTAAACATACAACATTCTTGAATGCTAGGCCAAGGTCAGTTATATTTGACTTTTGTATCATAAAGGGAGGTAATATTACAAACTAGTTAGTGCTCTCCCTTTTGTATGATTATATAGCATTTTTAATTTTATGTTTATAAATGCCAAACTATCACTATAGAAAAAAGCTTATATTATATAGTAGTGATTATTTTACAAATTATTAATTATAAAAGTGTGTAATGGTTATGAGAACTGCTTGTAATAGGTTCTGTGATTCATAATGTCTTAAACAGTCAATTTTACATTTAGCGGTGTAACACTTTTATTTATTGCGTAAGTATATAGGGTACTTTCTGTCATACCAATTAATTAATTCATGCTGTTTCTAAATTTATTTTTAGACATAATAAGGCCAACTTGGCTTTATCCTGTCAGTAGGTTATTATTCTGTTGTTTTTCATATCATTAAAATGTGACAATGTTATTATACAAATTAACGTATTTTATTGACTTTTCATTCAAAACATCATGACGATTGCATGGGATTATTTTACTGTCGCGTCATGAGGAACTGCAAGTGTTTTTAAATCCGTGTAAATGGAGTTTTGGGACTTATTTTGTTATTGGAACAAGACAAATCGAATACATATGTGGTTGGTGCCGAACCAAAGAGTTTATCCAGAGGCTTGGCTCTTTTAAGTTAGCTTTCTAAGCCACACCGGATAAACTTTCTTAATCTTGGCACCATGGAACCGTGCATTTTCAATATGCTGCAGAACTCTTGTTACAGCTTTGGGTGATCGTTTTTGTTTCAATGTTTCATGCAATTTGTCAGCATTTCAAATAAAGTAAAAAAAATCGGTGTCTGACCCTATCAATACACAATGAAAGAACCGCTTTAAGACAAAAAAAACAACGAACAAATCATCATGAATATAAAATACTTAAAAGTTTTTTTAACAAAAATCGTGAGAATTACTTTAATTACATGATTATATACTGTAAGTGATGATTTTCAACGCTGAAAATAACTGTACATAGGCTGATCAATTTTTAATGAGGGTCAAATTTTCACGCGTGATGGGGTCATTATTTAACGGTATGGGTCAATATTAAACGTTGAAAATTGATCAATAATCCGTTGAAAAATGACCCATGGGGTCATTTTTCCACGAGGTCAAAATTTTATGCTACACCAGCAATTCAATACTAGAATGTGGCCTATGTAACATTTTTGTCGAGCCCGCCTGCGGTGAGCTCGACATAGTCGCCTACATGGCGGTTGCGTGTATGTACGTTAGTTAGTGAGTTAGTGTGTCCGGCCGGATCCTTGTCCGGGCTGTATCTCCCTTATGCATTGACACTTTTTAAAATAACTTGGCATAATTGTTAAACACCATGAGACGGTGTGCAGTGCGCAAAATCCAGGTCTCTAGCTCTAAGGTCAAGGTCACACTTAGAGGTGAAACGTCAAAAATGAGCATTATAGACCTTGTCCGGGCTGTATCTCCCTTATTCATGGAAACTTTTTAAGATAACTTGGCATAATTGTTAAACACCATGAGACGGTGTGCAGTGCGCAAAATCCAGGTCTCTAGCTCAAAGGTCAAGGTCACACTTAGAGGTCAAACATAAAAAATGAGCATTATAGACCTTGTCCGGGCTGTATCCCCCTTATGCATAGAAACTTTTTAAGATAACTTGGCGTAATTGTTAAACACCATGAGGCGGTGTGTACTGCACAAAATCCAGGTCTCTAGCTCAAAGGTCAATGTCACACTTAGAGGTCAAACATAAAAAAATATCATTATACACCTTGTCCGGCCTGTATCTCCCTTATACATTGAATTATTTAAAAATGACTTGCCATAATACAATGCGACCATGTGTCTTGGGCAACACCCAGATTTTTATAGGTCAAAGGTCAAGATTACACATTCGGTCAAATATATTTTCCTTGTCTGGGCTGTAACTTCTGTTTGCATTCAAGGGTTTTTAAATAAATTGGTATAAAAGTTTACTTCAATGAAATGATGTGTCATGAATATCACCCATACTTGTAGTTCAAAGGTCAAGATCACAAGCTGGCTAAACAGGGGCTCGACATGTTGCCCTTAGGCTTCTAGTTTATCAGGATGTGCGAAGTTTCAGATCAAACGAATTTGTTATTTTGACTTAACTGATCCCGAAACTAAAGTGATCATCTACTCCATCAAAAATACAAGCCGTTGATGTTTCATGAATCCAGTCATATGGTGCTACAGTTCACGAGGTACTCTATATGTAGTCCCTGTTTCCACCCTAAAATTAAAATCACCTCGATGTATCAGACGTTGCAATATCTGCTGGAATGCATTTAAAACATTTAAATAAAGTCTCAAAAAATAATATACTCCGTTGTCTGAGGGTACGTTGTCGTAAAAACCTGGTATAACGATCCCAAACATAGATTTTCAACTGTAAAGTGACCATCTATATCGAACCATAAAGTGACCGTCTATGTCGAACCAATTAAGTCATCATTTCTCACCTGATCGGACATTTTTGTATTGAGCTCCGAAATCGATATTTAATTAATGACAATTGCGTAAACAAGTCAGTGTCTACGCTCGCGATTATAAAATTAGTCTGTGTGAATATGTTTATAATGTTTTGTTTATTTGCGATATGTTGCTAAAATAAATACATCGAAACGTATAAATACCGTGTCCCGTATCTTATAACACGATTAAATGATTATTACAACACACCGACGATCGCTCCAAAATGTAATAAACACAGCGAATTTCTCTAATAATTTATACATCGAAGTTGATTTAGATCGAACGATTTTTCCTAAGTCCTTTAATATAAAGAGTTTCGGCTGCATTTTCAAGAGCACGACCATTCGGGCTACCAAATAGCAAGATGCACTAGACTGGACCAGTAAGCTATTGAGTGTCGTTCGGACATGTCTTAATGTCGAACCCTGTCGTCACAGTGCCCATATAAATACTATACTAGTTCTCGTTGTAGCGCACCAGGCAGAGTCAAATTCTCAGTCAAATGAAACCACTTTTATTGAATTATTGACACGTTTCTAGTAATTTATAGGTGATTGACATTAACGAGACGACAACGATATGAAACAGCAACTAGTATTCGGTGAATGTCACGTGATCATTGAGACTATTAGCGAGTCCGATTAACAACTTGAATAATACACAGTCTGTATGTACACATGAACAGCACTTAAAAAGTAGTTTTTCTTCGTCCGCAGTAATATAACACAATGCTTGATAGTGTACTAAATTCAACGCCATTCGTTTGTATGTGAGCGGACTACAGTGCCAAGCCATCTTATTTTCCTTGCATTATCTACTCTATGCATGATGGAAGAGTCAAGTGGTCATCAACCGAGAACACCGGAGTCTGTTCTGTACCAAAGAATATATATTGTAACAATGTATGGCGTTAATCTGACATTATTCCTTCAGTTTGATAAATATGGCAACAGTTCCAAGACAAAATTTCAGGCTACAGTTCAAAGCTGGTTTAAGATTTGGCTACAATGCCAAGCAACATGTCGCCCGTTGTACACGTATGAAAATGCTATTTTTACCGTGCATTTAACTTTTTACTTGCGTTTACCATCAAAACATCTGTTATACAAGGCCGGGCCCCTATAATCAATCAGTTTCTTGTGCTCCGGCCATTATAAGTGATAAGATGAACGTAATCATTATTTTGTTCTTTCGCAATACTGCATGCAGTTTCAAAATTTGTTTAATTGTGTTTCTATTAGTCTTTGGTAGCCATACCACTTGTAGCGCACTGGGCATTTTTGAACTTCAAATCACTCGGAGCTTTAATTCAGTTTTTACTTGAAAGTTACTTTTTAAAAATCAGAATGTCGCAATACGAAGTAAGGTATACACGTGTGTTCTCAGTGTGCCAAAATATTTCATACTTCACACTATTATAATACAGTTAAAACAACAACAACACGCGTTAGAATTACTTTATGTTTCTTTTTTATATACTTCACACTATGACAGAGACTGACGACAGGAAGCGCTGTGACCAGGGTCACTCAAATAGAAGGGTCTGGACTCCGTGAATTAAAGCGTTGGGTAGCGATCACGTAAGATGGTCGTCATTGTGAAACGATGAAGAACGCATTGAAATAGATACCCAAATATTCACAAATTACTAATCATTTTATTGGTGTAGAGCTCCACGAAAAGTTAGGTCGTATGTATCCCCTTCTAATTTGACCAATTTCTTAGGATAAAATCCATTTATTTTGTTGTAATCCGACGGTATATAATATTAAATGGACGAAAACTCGTTTTAAGCCCAGATTTAGATTGTTGTCGCAAAGTGTGTATTTTTCGTAAGTAAATATAACCCTATAAAGTTATAGAGTGGTGTAGTTGGGATTAATTATATGTCTTTTAAAGGTTGTTGAAGTAACTCATTCAGTTACTTTTTCATATTGTTTCCGATGCTAAGAAATAATGGTACATGGATTTGAGCCTTTTTGAGAAGTCGCCATTTTGAGTTTGACCGGTTGTAATAGATTTTACTATTTATAGTAAGTGATTCCGTCTTTAATCAAAGTACTGAAAGTACTGTCGGACTTGATTTCTACCATACGAGACAAAAGAGAGAAATGTGTACCAACATCGTTCGAGCCCATACAAATATTTTAACATTTAAAATTACGGACCGATTTTTCATTTATATTGTAATGCAGGTCATATGCATATAGGTAAATGACATAAGCTAGGGCTTTACTAAAGTCCCTTTGCTAAAATTTTAAAATGAAAAAAGCCTGATATTGGAAAGTTTAATGATTAGCATATTAATTGAGGACAATTTAATTGCATTAAAAACTCTTTATTGTACAAAACTAGTAAACAACACTTCAGTAACAGTAAATACAAACATTGATTCTTCTGGTTTTAACACAACAGAACATCGTCGCATTGAACACATTCAGGGTCACTCAAATCAAAAAGGTCCTGACACAGTAGAGTAAGACCTATATGACCTATAGTTAACCCGATGTTGCATGAAATTCAGACGTGATTATGTAATTCTAAATAATCTGGCGTAAAAGGAACTCTTAAACAGTAAATTTTAAAAGCACGTATCCAGTAATTTACGTTCGTATTTAGCGACTCGAATTATTATTCTTAAGCCGCAGTTTTAACATTCAACCTTCGATAAATCAAACTCCCCACATCGGTTACGCTTTGCTACTAGCCACTGCGGGGAGTGAGTCTATAAATAGCGATTTCGTCATCAAAATAACACTAGTTGGTGTGAATATCACGGAATACGATTAAATGAGAATTCGCTTTGTAATATTAAGAAATGTTAGAAAGGCACAAAACACACACATCGATGGTAGATTGTTGCAAATGCATGACTACGTCCGTGGAGATTTTTCTGAACTATCGAACGAAAACCGAAAGTAGAACTACTTTTACGGCAAGATATTTTATTGGACAGTGAATACGCGGTTTTAATTCTACGCATTTGAAAATCTCATGTATCTACCGACAAGCACTTATTTAGATACATGACTCTTTCCATGTAGTTACAATAGAATGATTTGAAATGTATTTAGATCTGACACACTTAATTGGGGAAATATTCCAGATACTTCTATATAAACATACCATTTAGTTGCGTACTATTTCCTTTATGTGGCATTCTTTTAACCAAGTTGTTATGGAGTCCAGCGACAAATATAAGTCAACGATTACAAAGAACTTGATTTTGACAAAAATCAAGTCCAAAAATCATCTATCGCTGAAATGCTTGCAACGTATTTTAGAAAAATCAATACTCCGTTAATTCATGATTTTACTTTAAATTTTCGATTTCTTGTTTTTGACAAAATGGAAATTGAAAATGTGTGTGTAATCTATACACGCGTGAAAAAAGCTCTCCGATAAGTATCGATAGCACAACTTGATGTTTATACAGAGATAAGCGCATGAAGAGCACGAGTCCAGACCATTCAATTGAAAGACCCTGCTGTGACTAATAACCACAGCGCTACCTAGTCCCACTTTTGATTGTTCTGGTATAAAAGCTATAAGGGGATCATCCATTGTTTCCAAAGATACTTTTGTTTAATTTTGTATGACATTGTTTGTCGTATCAAACTAAATGCGAAATGACTTTCAATCATTGATAATTTTTTGAAGTTTGAAACGTCCTTCCATTCTCAGGGACACGGGACCATTTGTGTAAAATGAACACCGAGTCATGACTGTCAACTATGTTTTATATGACTTATTGTTTGTTGCTTTGTTTGTTAGTACAATGTACTTATAATTCGATGTGAAATCATCCATATCCGTTGTGAACATTTTTATTTATTCATTTGTTTGATTATTTACTCAAATTTAGCTGTGGTTATTGATTTTACAATGTGATTACTAGTGTTATGCAAAAGTGATGCCGCTGTTCACTTTTTAGAATAAACCCGCAAACGAAGTTTGAGCGGGGGCATATTGGAGTCACTGTGTCCGTCAGTCGTTGGTCTATCTGTTGGTCGTTCCGTCCGCATTCAAGTTTGTGAGCGAACTTCTTCCACGTACTTTAAGCGATTGCAATGAAACTTGAAATATGTTACCAGCATGTAGTGTAGACATGCAAGACACAATTTTCATGCTCAGCGATTAACTCATAGTAGAGTTATGTCCCTTTGAACTTAGCCGTATAGTGCGTGTACTTTCAGATTTTTAGTGTCAAAGTGGCGGCGGGGGTATTAGTAACCTCTGTGAGGTCTATAAATTAGGTCTATTCCATTTGAATATATACCATCCAAGGAAGGCACTTTCAATTTTGAAATTCTAAATTCAGAAATTTAATTGACAAAAATAGAATCACCGATATACTACTTTTGACACTAATTTTGATCCATCTATACAATTATTTTTTATGGAAAGCGATTTATCGCATTCCTACATGTATTTATATGTCTGTATGAACTCAAAAGCAACAAAAACATATGCATAACAATATTTTTGATAACGCTGAAGTAAATCAGACCAAAAGTTTGTATGCCAAAGTTAATCGAAACAAAAAGTCAGCCAAACTTTTATCAGAATAATCAGTATTTAGATAATATATTAGTTTTTTTGTTCGCTATGTACTTTTCAATGTGGACTCATCCATGTTAAGACCGAATGTAGATTAAACTGGTACCTGTTGATGTCTGTATTGCAACATGGAACGGGAGCCTACAGGCTACAATATTTTTGAACGTAGATGTTATTAAATCAGGCAAAATACCGATTAAAAAAATACAAACATGTTGAACAGACTGTTATGAAACTTTAAATCTTTACCCCTGACATACCCTGGACAATAGATTGAGTGATGTCTAACCTGGTGCTCAAAATGGTCAACATATTATTCCTGGAATATTATTAGTAGGTCATTGCTTTATGTTAACAAAGTGTTGCTCAAGTAGTTTAAAATCATATGTTGACCCTCTCTAGAAGTGAAAAAAATTAAAAGCAAAAAAAAAAAAAAAATTTGACATAAAATATAAAAGTTTTGACTAATTCAAGTAATGTCGTCCATGTCAAGCGCTTAAAAGTTGCTGTTAGCAATTTAGTTTCGTTCCGTTTGGCGGTCTCAAATCAAATGTTCAAGGTCTCAAATGTCCCTTTTGCTTTTGCATTCCGACTTCCCTCCTGCTTGGCACATTTCACCTTTAATTTCGGTCTCCGTCTAGCATTGTAGCCAAATCTAAAACCAGCTTTAAAACTGTAGCCTGAAATTTTGTCTTGGAACTGTTGCCATATTTATCAAACTTAAGGAATAATGTCAGATTAACGCCATACATTATATTGTTACAATATATATTATTTGGTACAGAACAGACTCCGGTGTTCCCGGTTGATGTAAACTTGACTCTTCAATCATGCATAAAGTAGATACACTGGGGGCCAACGACGTATCACGAGAGGCGGTTCGCATCGAAAACATGTGTATGTTATGCAACGAAATTTTATGTAAACAGTCTCTGGTTTTCTGACTTCCACATGCCATTTTGAAATGTTTGACCTGCAGCGGACGAAATGTTATTTTTTTGGATTGTCTTGTTAGTTGTTTTTATTAAGTTTGTATTTGCCGTTGTAAAATGCGTTTTCTGTACAATGATTGCGTTGTCATTCATCAAATTATGCCAGATTAGTCCATTATTCTGTGTAAAAAACAGTTTTCCTCAAAATTATTGTGACATGAAACCCATTTGTAAAATATTTAGCACTCATAATACAGGCATCATGTCTGTGAACATAACTTAGCATCTCCCCATCGCTTATCAGATTCAATAGAATGTATACACGTTAATACAATAAGGCCTTTCGCACTAGACAAGTGTGTATGGTGTCAACTGAAGTCTCTTTTTGATGTATATGTTACCAACAGAGTGTGTGATGTTTCAGTCTGAAGTCAAATGTGTATATCAATTAATATTTTGCAGTTGACAGTTATCTATTTAATTATGTGTGATGGTCTAAAGAGAACAGTTAAAATTCTCAGTTGGTCTTATCATTTAATAACTGCATTATAATAGATTTAGGCACATACTTATATAATTTACGAGTTTGAACAATTTAGAAATCTGCTGTTATCTAAAATGTTTGATTGCATTTCTTCGATTCGTTAACACCATTGCCCCATTCATTAGTATCTATAGCAATGTTGCACCGTGCCCGTTAATCCAAGCGTGATTTGCACCGAATTCGCCAATATCCACCATTTGAAAAAAGGTGACCCAGTCTTGAAGACGTCTACGGTCAGTTATAATGCCCCCATCACACCACGCTCGCAATGTTCCTATCACGTCCTGAAAATTTTGATGGCCGTGGCAGGGACGGGGTCAAACTCGAAAAGAAATGATGCACTCAGGCTCGCACTACGCCCTTACAACGTCTTTGCCAGGTTCTCACTGCGTCTATCACGTTGCCAGTAAGTTCATTACACGTGCAGCTTCCCGTTGTCACCAGGTCTATTGCGTTAATACTACGCCCAAATTATATGCGCACTACGTCCATGCAGACTGAACTGCGCTCTCCCTAGGTCCCAATAACGTCCTCATTGCATTCACTAGCTCCGTATGTATACTGTACCATATGTGTCCATTTATATTAACTGGTCATGATGGCCAAACAGAAGTCTTCTTTCTGCTTATAGTCATGCACTAACGCAACATAATCTAAGTTGCTTCATGTTTCTTTTTCTTCTATTTCTTATCTAGGAAACGGCAATTTCAGCATCCAAATGGCTTGTCAGGTGTACAATAACAAAATGCATTCATTTGCTAACGTCCTGTCAGGACGCGGTGGGTGTAGTGCAATCGTTGCCCTAGTGTGATGTGGGCATAATTAGAGTACATGTGATGGATTGAACAAGCTTTTGTAATTGTACTACGGTCTCTTTTATTGTTTCATCGGTAACGTTAGATCTACTTTTTCAAAGTCCTCTGCGTCTGAGCAAAGTATAGTTGTGTCCAATTGTTCCGTCAGTTCAGCACCATCTGGTTGAGAAACTTCTGTACATCCCGGATTCCGCTTGTTTCAGGAACAATTGGCAATGGACAGACTTAGTTGGTGTGTTCACTTTAAGAAATTTCCATATTGGTCTGTCACTTGTTACATTATTTGTAGGTATTAATTTTTCCGTGATCGTTGTCATGTCGTCGATGTTGTAGATAACGTAATGGGCATTCATTTTAAGTTGCATTGTGATATTTAGTTGTACCTTTATCATCTGCTTCCCTCATGAACGTAACACTCTATATGCTGGAGTTTGCACAGTGTCATTGCGCTTCTAAAATGCTGGAAAATGGTGAATGGCAGTAGATACACACCGCGTGGTCTGTATCCAGAAATTGATTTTGACTTCAGTGAGCAACGTACACATGAAGAGTGACCTTCGTTTAGCACCATGCACACACTCTGTGAGAAACAAACACAGTCGTAGTATGCAAACAAAAACCGTTCATATGTGCTTATTACACCTACAGAACATTTCTAATGAAGACAAAAAGATTGAATAAGTACACCTTACCCAGTAAGTATAAGAAATGATACTCACGAAAAATATTTTAATGAAAAATCTACCAAAACAAGACTGTCTACGAACATCCCTAACTTTTGAGCTTAATTCATACGTAATTGGTACTCAGTTAACTGCATACAACTGTTTCATAGTATTAAACGTTTCTACTCACCATGTTTCGTGCTTGGAATATGATATTCCAGCAAAATACAATGTCACTAACTACGAGAAATGTCGTCCTTAGCTTTTCAACCACGTTATGTGTACATAACATGTGTCGTTTGTCGTTGCAAAACATACACATGTTTTCGATGCGAACCGCCTCTCGTGATACGTCGTTGGCCCCCAGTGAGATAATGCAAGGAAAATAAGATGGCTTGGCACTGTAGTCCGCTCACATACAAACGAATTCCAAGGTTTCACAGGGTGCTAGAAAAAACGGCTTAGCTACTGATGGAGATCCTATAGTTCGTGGAAAGCTTATATTTTTCCCCTTAGACTGGCGTATGTTTCATAAAATTCGGTGAAGAAATAAAATACTTACGGCTATTTTCGTTTTCTAAGCGGAGCAAATGTTCACAATTTCGTCTTGGATTTGATGCATTTAGTGATGTCAGAATCACGTGGTATTGCTACACTGAATACACCGTCTGTATGTACACATGAACACCACTTAAAAAGTAGTTTTGCTTTATCCTCAGTAATATAACACAATGCTTCAGTAATATAACACAATGCTTGATAGTGTACTAAATTCAACGCCGTGTTTGTTTACTATAGTAGGATTGGATTCGGTTCGTTTATTGACAGATGGGCAGATTCATTCCCGTCGTTGTTTATCGAGCTCGCTCCAATCTTAGACTATAAATAGCGACTGAGTCAACAAGCTAACACTAGTTGGTGTGAGTAACACGTGACCTCGCTCTATTTCTGTTTTGTTTATATCACGTGATGACCATTGCGGATACTTCGGGCATAGCTTAAGGTCTTCAGCGTACCCGGTTTACACTGTTATAGGACGGGTACGCTGAAGACAATGCCGTTAGGAAAGCTTACCAATAATCGTGTCAGGAATCTGACACGCTCGTATTGGTTTATCCTGCATGCAATGGGGTAAATTGAAGTATATCCCGACAGAAAAATATATAATCTTTTTATATGGAAAGTATCGAAGAGATAAACCTAGTTTTACACATAAAACAACCTAGGAAATTCAGGTAGGTCTATAATTTCATCACTACGCCGCCATCTTGCCATAATGTTTAGTCACGTGACCACGAGAGTCGCCCGCACGAACCGGTAAGAAAGCAATGCCATGTGCTTTTAACCCCGCAGCATTTGTCAGCGACAGCATCTGTTTACAAATATCTTATTTGTTTAAAAAAGACTTCTTGAGGACCAATAAATAACTCATTACTACTTATAAACAATAATTACTCTTTGCTCAATGTATTTACTAAAAAAAAAGGAAATAAACAAACAAATACGAAAAAAATCCCCAACCATAATGTATACACATGTCATGTTTTCTAAGCGGTTCGCGCATGTGACGTCATACGAGATCTCACGATGCTGTTAAGTTTCATGGCGGATGAAAGTTGATGCAAATGCTATTTCGCATTGAAAGAAGCAAATTTGTTGGCTGTATTGATATTTTAACTTTGTATAGGGTATAAAGCGATAGTTAAATAGTTGCTTTATCGATTTATGGCCAATATTTATTTGAAAAAAAAAGGTATTTGCGTATTTAAACGAGGCTACAATAATGTTTGTTATTCTGGTAAGGTTTCGTAACGGGTCTGATCCAAAACTTTAATGCCGCATAAAAAGCAAAAACATATTAAAAAAGCGGCTTTTAAAGTTTTGGAAGCCAGAACTACTTCGGGCACTGTCAGTAATCTGCTTCGGTGCAAGAAGTTGCGATTTTGCATTGCCACTTATCACGTGATGATCATTGCGGATATTTCGGGCACTGTCAGTAATCTGCTTCGGTGCAAGAAGTTGCGATTTTGCATTGCCACTTAAAAATAAGCATTCCAGTGTGTCGCCGTACAATAACACTGGAGTATATACGGATAAAATTTGACGATAAATTCAACGCTTATTCAACGCACCGATAATTTTTGCAAATGTGTAAAAACTTTCAGCACAGAGCAATTTTGAGTAATTAATTTATTTAATCATATTAAAAATAAATGATTCTTAATATTTTGCATTTAATATTAACATACATGTACAATGTAAGTACTGACAAGACTAATTTTGATGCAAAGCATCAAAGACGGCGCACATGTTGTTTCAAGTACAAGATATTTTACGTAAGAATAAATAATAAATTTTGAGAATGTGGATGTCTAGTGTGAACAAGCTTTTACTTTGATTTGGCCTTCTAGCCTTATCTGACCCATTATAAAATCTGACCTAGATTTTATTGATGAGCATCATGACAAATTTTCTACAAAATTTTGTCATATTTGTAACTAGATTACCCAAGTATGACGAAAGTTGTTTCAAACATGCATCATGTTACTATGTGACAAATGAGCAAAAACAAAACCTCTCATGAAAGAGATGTTTCTAAAATGCTTGCCAAGTAGTCATTCATGTTAAAGGTCTCAATCAATACAGGTCATACACAGATGATAACCAATTTTCATGTAAAGTTTGAAGGTCTTATGCCCCACCGTGCACAAGTTACTTATTGTAAGGAGACTGTTTTGTTGTCTGAAGGAAAACCATTTGTTCAACCTACCCAACAACAACTGACTTGTACAAAGCAATATATTCCCAAATGTTCGAACTGGGCATATATAAGAAAAAAAGAAAAGTATGCATAACAAGTTAAAATAAATTTATTATCAAAAATGCATTCTTATGCAACAACAAATGTTAAGTTTATTAAAGAGATTAGTTAAACTGATATAAAAATAGTTACTAATTGCACTTTGTGGAGGTATAACAGCACATTCACGAAAGTTGAAAGTTTTAAGACGAAATGTGCATTAAATAAGATTTAAAAAGGAAACATGTACATGAAACAGTACAGTCACAACAATACTATAAATTCATATTAAACACAGTTGAGCAAATGTGCACTTAAGCTTGAGCAAATAGCATACCTGAATGTTGCTTTTTATGATAGTGAAAATACAAACTTATACATCACAATACTTAATATAATGTTTTATTTTACAAAATTGATTGCTATGAATATTTTTTAATACATTGAAATAGAAACATATTAGAATTTGCAAAAATTATGTTATATCTAATTTGTATCATTAGTTCAGCATTTCTTCGACACTTACAACTGGCACAAGTAAAATACTAAAAATTAGTTTTGACAATTAAAACAAAACATTATTATGAAGTATGTGTAATGAAAACATAGTGTTAATAATAATAATAATGTTCTTAGATTGGTTATCACAAAGTACATAGCAAGCTAAAATGGTGGATTTAAGATGGCCCTATATCACTGTCATGAGTATTTACTCTAACAATCCAAATGGAAAAATCTCAATTGCCTATACAAAGTTTCTATGTTTTATCAGGTGACCAAATTAAATACTGACCTAATTCAGCCACTAATATCTGGTGAAGATTGCAAGCTCTACTTGGGAAAATAATCAATGGTCAATGGTTTAACAAAAATAAAGTTGTTACAGTTTAAATGGAAAAATTCAATAGGAAAGATTGAATTGCTTATGATATTATAAGAGTTACAAAAAATAAATTAGCAACATTTATACCAAGACAGTCCTGTAGTCTGGTACACACACAAAAATATACATATTTACAAAGAAATGTAAAGATAACAATAGTGACAGGAGAACTAAAATATAAGAGAACTTTTTTGCACTTTCCTTAAAGCTTTATACAGATATACATTTGAGGAAATAATCAATGGCACATGGATTATTAAAAATGATTTTTATGAGTTTAAATGGGAATAAAAAGAAACATGTCAAAGTTGAAAAATTGATTTTTTATGAGATCATACAAGTCGTAATGAAAACATGATTAACAACATCTCTACCAAGAAAGTCCTGTAGCCTGGTCTACACAAAACACAAGCAATATATATATACATAGACATATTTACTAAGATATGTAAACAACAACAATGGACAAGATAAAGCTCAAAGTCTGATCTCTGGTAAGTTTTCTATTACTTTCCAAATGAATCTTTACCCCAGATGGCCCAGTACCTAACTTTAACATAATTTAATGACAGAAAGACTGTTAATATACAGAAGGAAAAAGTATCAGAAAAGTTTATATTTCATTTTGTTATAGATGAACTAGAGCAATGAAAGTCCTACAGTATAATAAACCAAAGTGTTGTTTTTTACCATACAATAAATATTGTAGCACAATGGCATTTGGTAAGAAATAAATAGCCATGGTCAGTGTTCCTATAATCATTTGTTGGTAAGAAGTTTCATAAATATGAATTGAATAAATTGACTATCAAAGCAATAATCCTTAATTTTTCTATGTTTCTTATTAAGTTTACTGATCACTTGCATAACAAACATATATAAAAAAAACATCATGTTGTATTACCTGATTTCTTGGTAAAATTAATTTTCATTTAAAAAAACAATCATGGGTATTTTTTTACTCAAAAATAACTAAAAATTGCATGCACTGTCAAAAACAATTTTTTCTAACAGGCAAAAATTGTACTGTGAACACACAAAAATCTATAATTTTTATTATATTCTTTAGTCATACTATTGTCTAAAATGCTAATTTCTGGTTTTAGGCTTCTTTCAAAAATGTAATTATACCTTTAAAGCAACAAACATCTAAAATGTAAATATGTTAAATTAGAAAAATGTCTGCATGGTAAATTTGCATGTTCTGAAGAGTATATATTTATTGATTTATTTTTTCACAATATTATAGAAGTTCGTCCCAGAAAATTTTGCTGTAAAATTTACTGGCAACGACTCCACCATGCTGAACAATAGATCATCATCTTCTTCTTGTGGTAACTTCCCAAATAATTTAACTAAATCATCTTAAGGTAACATCCTTTGAGAAATTGTCTCTATTGACTGACAACTTGCATCTGTAAGTTCTTGATCCTTTTGTTCCTTCGCAAGTTGGACATACACCTTCCACTAACTTCTTCTTGCGACAAGCTGTAAATGTATAAATAAAACACTTATTTATATATAAACCGGAACACAAAACAACACATGACTGTGTATTCTATACACAATGTCTTTCCCTTTGACAACATATGAAAATCAGTCAGAACTATTATGTGGTTTATAACCAAAACATATGTTTCCCACACAGACATCCATATACATGACATTTTAACAATTATTGATTCTATTCATGAACTCGACCACTTATCAAGCATAACATTTCCAAATTTAAACAGTTTTTTGGACTATTATAAATTTAATGTAAGCCAGTTGGCATTCAAATCTGAAATATAGAAATTCAAGCACTTTTCAGGGTTTGTATGAAACCCACAACTAATAAACAGTGAAAATAAAGTCTAATCCAAAAAGTAGTATGCCTATAGACAAAAAATTCCACACCTTTTGTACTACAAGCAGTATATGAAGCAACTTCATACAGTGAATCAATTGAATACACCAACTCCTCGTCTTTCATTTGCACAGCAAATCACCATTTTTTTAAAATGTTGTCAACGTCCTCATCTTCTATTGACACAGGTACAGCATCATTGGAAACGAACTGAAAATATTAGTATTATAAATTTAAGCTCTGTAAGATATAGTCTATGAAGTTTAAAGGATAGGAAATTAAGTAGTTCTCAAGTTACTTACAGTTGGAATTACTTGTCCAAATCACCAAAAGTGAATAGTTTTCCTTTATACTATAAACATAATTATTGATTAAAGTTAATAGACCAAATCAATAATTACTTGTCTGGGACAACTAGTCAAGTGCTTATTTTGCAGACTGTAATTTTGAGTGAGTCACATTATTGAGAGGTCTTAAGGTGAGTTGTAACTGTATATATATTCAATTTAAATGAGTATGATTTTTTTCATCTACCTTTTCATCTTAACACATACTTTTTTAATATTAACTGATTACTGAAACGCTGATCAACTGCTGACATCTAAATATTGTTGCGAGTGTTAAGCTCAAATTAGACAGTAATTTCTGTGTTTGGAAACAAAGATTGGGCAAAAATGCAGGTGTTGCAGTTTGCATATTAACCTGATCATAGGACTGTATGTTATTAGGAACTGACAATTCAAATTTCAAAAGAGAATCGTTCACTTGACTGAAGCGGACGTGCAACATACTCATAATCATTCAATAATTGGCTATATACTTCATGTACATCATAAAACAATGACTATGAATAAGAAAAGGCAGTTCTTTGAGTATTACCGTGCTCCAAAATATTTGACCAATATCCTGGAGTCAGTTCATAAGAATGATCTTTATAATGAACAAAAAGAAAATCAAATAACTCATCTAATGTGTCATAAGATATCAGCACAGCAGTACCATCATCGCTGCGTAACCCATGTCTATTTCTTTCGTGGGAATCAAATAAAAGGAAATGATTAGTTTGAGGATCGATATACAAAGCGATTGTCAAGATCAACAGTCAAGATTTGGTAAGGCGAGAGTAGGCATGCTTGAGAAATTGCGTCGAAAAATGGCAATTGGCCCTAACGTAACTCGACAGGTCTGTTGATATTATATAGCCGTAATACATATCTGAAGCACAGTTCTCAATAAGTTTGGGGCCAAGAGGCCCAAAAGCTAGACTAACAGACCTGCTTAGGGGTCCGGGCATTTTCTATCAATATTTTATACACTTTAGAGATTCCTAACCGGCCCAAACACATTTCTAACTTAAATCCATTATTGATGAGGCAATAAGTCACTGCATCTTATTGACATCTAGATTAAAACTTCCTACATGACAGTCACAATATGCCTGGGTGTTCATTTTTCCTGATAAAATCTAACGTGAGGTAAGTTTCTAAGCGGCTAAATTGGCCTGCAGTTATTGAGAACCCTGCTGAGGTGTACTGTACATCATATAACTGACCCCTAAATGTAGCAACATTCGGCAAATCATTATGTCCGAGGTATCTAAGTTCACCGATGGACTGATCGAACTATACAAGCGACATATCAAGACTTACGAAATTAAAAATACTGCAAGGCTGGCATTGAAAAAATGCCGAAAGAGCGACTATAGTGACATTGCAGTACACTGCATTCCATTATACGGTGCAAATTTAGACAACCTTGATGGAAACTACCTACTGTTAAATACTTCTTACCATGTTTGTTGACAGTTATCGTTGTTGTCTTTCGTGTTCAGTCAACCAATATGGCGGAAAGTGACGCGCTTTAACATGCGTTCTATACATAGTGTGACGTCACTACGTTTGTCTAACCTCTATACATAAAACTGATTACTATCCACATTTAGATAGTTATACATACGCTAAAATATAGTTCCGTGGAAGGATTAAAAATGTCAAAACAACCATATCGGTTGTATGTTATTAACAAAATTTGTTTAGTTATGTAAAATGAATACGTTGTACCATTTCTATTCTTATGCTTTCGTCAATAACACTCATTATTCAATGAAACGCAATGTTGAAGCACAGGTAACTGTATCATGAATAGATAATAAAAATTAAAAAAAATATTTAGTAATATATTAACAAGGACTTATGTATGTATATAAGTCCTTGATATTACTAAATATTTTTTTTTTATTTTATTTTTTTTTTTTTTTATTATCTATTCATGATACAGTTACCTGTGTGTTGAAGTACGCTTGGCTCCAATGTGTACCATACGGTGACGTCACGCTATGTTATTGTTTATAATTTCCATTTTGTAAGTAGTTCCTGCAAATACCCATAATGCCCCGAGCAGAATAACACAGGTCAGTGCATAGCGCTACCGTAGTGTACACATTGTTTAACATGTGGTTAATTGTAACATTTTCATTGGTCGATTGATAGTGTCTGGCTGGAAAATGCTGGCGGAGCGAGTTTTTCGCGAAACGGAGACAAAACAAAAAAAAGAAAATGGAGATAAAAAACAACGAACATTTCTACTGTTTTACGCAGCTAGAAAGAAACTGAATTCACGAAGCAAAATTCAATAATAACTGCTCAAAGAATTATATCAATTACGATTTAAACAGTCAGTATGTTTTATCTCCATTGCGTTTTTATTCGCAATCCGTTAAAACGCCAATGCGTTGTATATAAACGTAATACAAAATATGGTTTTTCATAAGGCAAGACTTATTTGCATAGTTTGGTCATTGTCACTACAGTTTTTCCATTATATAGGCTTGTACGAAGTAAATAAGATCAATTGTCGTTGATTTTTTAATTTACCCTATTGTTCTTTTAACAACTGACTTTCAGATAGGCCAGAGACGTATAATACAAGAGATAGGCAACTCGTTCTTTGAGATAAGGAAATACCGGGAAATCTCGTATGCGCCGCGGGATTTCTCACGCGATCAACAACCGCAACTGTCGTCCGCCATTTTGTATCATTGAGATACGGTTGCTTACGTCTCTGTTAATCAACTTCACTTCACAAATATCGAACACTAGCTGAATGCATAAAATTTAGAAAATTATTATTAGATCATTTCGTGTGTGTGCATATATATATTTATGTACATACTCGACGAGTTCATTGAAATAAACAAGTAGAGTACTGAGTGGAGTTGCGTTGTAACTTGCGGTGGGTGTGGAAGGCCAGAACTTCAAAACTGTACTCGCTAAAATGATATGTGGTTGATGGTTGCCCGAAGTTTCAACACTCTTAAATGAGGCTATTTGCCTCAGAATTCAAATTTAAAATGGTTACGCTTTAAAGACTGAAAGTTTCACTGAAATTCCTGGCCGAGTCATAACATCAAAACTGTACTCGCTAAAACTCGAAAACTAATTGCTGGATTTCAAAAATTCAATTCTTTTTGACTTTGTTGATACATGATTGATGGTTGCCCGAAGTTTCAATGCTCTCAGATTCGATTATATGTCTTAATTTATGTTTAAACTGATGTCACTCTAAAAAGTCTGATTATTCGAGTGAAATTCTAGGCCTAGCAAATACATCAAAACTGTACTCGCTAAAACTTGAGAACTATTAGCTTTATTTCTATTATTCCATTATTTTAGACTGTGATAATGTGTGATTGATGGTTGCCCGAAGTTTCAACACTCTCAAATGAGGATATTTACCTTAAAATTAAAATATAAATTGGCTACCCTTTAAAGACTGAAAGTTTCAGTTAAATTCTACGCCGGGTCATAACATTTGTGTTTATTCTATACAAGAAAAATTAAATATGTATATATTTTTTATTCTACTGATTTATTTGACACCTGTAGTTTTTCAAGTAAACTTCGTGATTTATTGGGTATTTCTTTTTCGCAAACACATTGTTTTTTTAATAATGGATTTTTCATTATTGAATGTTATCTGATTGTGCATATTAGTCTTGAAGTGTCACACATGTCAGCTGTAATAAACAATGCATGACCATAAAACTTTTGGTGAAACATGTTTCTGATGATATCTATGGACCCATACTGTTCTGGGACCAGTAATTCCCTTGGTGATTGCACCAATTAACATGTAATATCGTAAACAAAACAAATTTTCACACAAGATAGCCACTTGATGTTAACTTCAAAGGCCTGCCAAAAAATAACAAAATGTATGACATTGAAAAAAAAATTTGTTAGTATTTTTTTTCAATATGGTACATGTTGATATTAATAATATTATGCGATGACATATTAAATTAATAGATAAGCAACGCGCCGAACATCTATGTGCAGCATTAGTAACAAAATTCCACAAAAAAATAAGAAAATCCATAGATCTATCATCTTTAAGATGATTCAGTCATGTTTTTTGGTGACATTGTCAGTTTCCAACTGTTGTTTGTTGGAAACAGATTAATTGTTTCCATAATCGGTATATTCACCAAAAGTAATCTTAAATCTAGACATTCGTTATGCCATGAGAGAAAGTCTGAGGAAGACGTGATGTAAGTACTAGTGTTATACTCAAAAATAAATTACAGAGATTAATTATAATTGGCAACTGCATGTCGTGTTTATGTAAGGACAATATATCAACTTCACACCTTCAAAAATAAGTGAGAGGTGTTGACTGATGAACAATGAATGAGGTCTATAAATTTCATTTTTAAGGAAATTATTTTATGTCGCTAAACAGAATAATCCACATTGTACACAAGCATCAATAAAAAATCGGTCATATTGTATAGTCGAAAACAGCAAAGATATATTAAAGACCCTAAATTCTGACAGTTATGGATCAACGTCTCTAATATATTAAATATAATTATAAGTCTTTTTGTTTTCGATAATGTCACTCGCATGCCCTTTCCGAATTATTCATATATACTGTATAATCGACAACACTATCCGGTCTCGTACCGTGTAGACGTACTATATACCGAACTGAGCGATCACGCTAAATATCGCGATTGACATACGAGATATTGGGAGATTTCGCGTAGTTGCCTATCTCTTGTATTATACGTCTCTGAGATAGGCATAAACAAGCTTCGAAAACGTTTTTCGGTACTTTTGCGAAGTTGGGGTAGTAAGGTTTAGAAACTAACGTATAAAAAGAGCGTAGCCTAACCGTTTTGAGAGAAGCTATTATATATACAGAAAACATTTTCAAAGCTTTGTAGTAACGGTAAAAAACTTTCATTTTAAATATTTTGACATTTTTTATCACTTAATGGATGCATACAATACATATCAGATTGTTTAAAAAAGATTAAAAAAGAAAGTAAAAAATGATTAATAATACCAGCTTCTCCCAAATCGATTACGCAACACCAGTGCAATTTTTTAACACTATTCAATACTGACGCCGCCGTTCTCGGCGCCGTCAATAACAAATACCATACTGTTTTCTATATTTTTAGGACTAATTGAATTTCCCCTATACTTATAGTGCATTACATCATGTATGTTGTACGAAATCTATCTAATCAGTCCATAGTTATAGGGATTTTTAATGAACAATATCCAATAATTTTTTTTTATGTATAAGTAAATATACAATTTTATCAGACTTTCCTTTATATTAAATAATATTAAAACTAGGGACTGCTGTTTAGATAGGTTTCAAGGATAATAATTTTGTCAAATAGTTGTTTTTATGATTCTAGTCTCTTATAATTCTAATCAGAATGACCACCTATTTTATTTGTTTTTATATATTGTATTACATTTGTAAATGTGGATGAGACTTTAAATAAATAAAATATATATACTTCTTGTTTTGAAATAAAGATAATTTATATTATTAATTAAACATTGAATCAATTTAAGTATCTATATACAGTAAAGTAGCTATATATTAGCAATATACAATGTGGTAACTGATCATGTAATTAGAAGCTAGTCTATCAACGACCGTATAGAATAACACGAAATATGACAATATATCCAACGCTTATTAAACGCATCAATAATCACTCTTTATTCAACTGGTCAGTGAAATTTACTGACCATATAGATAAAGAGGAAAAACACTGACGATATACACAAAGAAGGATCAACAGACCATAAATATCACGTGACAAGATGGCGGCGGTAGTGGGAAAATTTGTGCTCTGATAAAAATTGAGATTTCTATGCTTATAGTTCATATATTTGGATAAAAATTGGATTGTAATGTGTGTTACTAAATGGATTATTGTAATGCCCACAATCACCAGTGAATTTTGTGTCAATTAAAGATAGATTCAGTGATTTGGAGTTATCCTTTGTTCAGATTTAAATGAAGACAAAATGGCGGTAAATTTCTCACAGGTAGATCTCTTTAAAAACAGTGATAATGAGGAATGGGAATTTGTAGCACGCAATTATAGCAAACGCAAGAGACATGACACCAGTGTATCAACTCCGCCATCACCTGTACCCGCAGGAGTCGAGTTTGAGACTGCAAACATAGACACGAAATTAAATATGATTTTCGAATGTCAGTCATTATGTACCACTGCCTTTATGTACCAGGTCTTAATGTACCACTTATGAGACTTAAAGGGGCATGCCCTGGAACTGCTGTGTCTTGGGTTTTATACACCAAAAATGCGTTTATCACTTGTAAAAACAATTATTACCGAAAAGTCAAAGAAGAATGTGCCTTCAAAAATGGCCCTATAACGCACGCGTGGGTATTTATATGCCGGTTTAAATAAAAGGCTTACAAGCCTTTTATTGACGACAACGATATTTCCGATTCGTCTGAGAATTTAACTTAGCGTGCGCGCTGCCTTTCAAGCAGCAAAACAATGATATTTACCTATAATTGATCGATAGATAAGCTTTATGTCGCAAACAATGAACATGACATGAGCAATACTCACCATTTCACAGTTTGTTGACATTTTTTCCGCTTTTGACAGATCCCGAAAGGGTCGAGTTATGAAAATGACGAATATTTTCTAAGGCGTAATCGGCAGGTTTGGTAAATCTTGAAATGTGTATTTTGAGTCAAACAGCGGGACATTTCGTAAATATTTTACAGGACTTTCATTAATTGATTTTGGCATTCAAATGATACCAATTTGATTTATATTCGAGACGCTTCAGTTCCAGGGCATGCCCCTTTAAGCCTAACTTATTTATCAAAATATTAATTTTGATAGCTGCTACAAGGTGTTGTTAACACCTAATTATCACCTCTCAAGGTTCTGTCCATTTTGAACAATAGACACACTATAATTCATGTGTGGTACATTAAGGCATAAAATGGTACATAAAGGCACTGGTACATTTGTGAAATGGTACATAACGTCTTGCACCCTGATTTTCGAGGAAATAATCAACCTAAAAGTAGACCAAGCAGGCACTCGACATATTGTATCTTCAGTTGATAAATATTTGAAAAATGTGTGCGAGAAAATCAACAATATATCTCATGTCACAAATAAGCAGTCATCTCTTTTAAAAACACTTGCGTACAAATCTATAGACGTCGAAGCACGAGGACGGCGAAATAATTTGAATTTTCGTGGCATAGCTGAACTGAGAAATGAAAATTGTTCGGATCAAGTGTATTGCTTTCTATCAAATACTTTACAAGTTGACGTTGCAAAAATGATTATACAAAGAGCACATAGAATAGGCGGATTGAAAAGGGATCAAAGATCACCCAGACCTATCATTGTGAACTTTCTAAATTATTGTGATGTTGAGTACATTCTTTCAAATGCTAAAACATTGAAATTTTGTCCCGGGTATTCAATCGACCGCGACGTCCCCAGGGAAATTGCTGAAGCATGCAAACGTTTATGGTCATTATATAAGGACATAAAACGTACAAATCCCAAGAAAAATGTGCGTATTATATATCCTGCCAAGGTTATGTGCGACAACAACGTCATAAAAGATGAATTTCCTGATTGGCATTCAATGTTATCACAAAATAGGCTTACTGATATTCCTTATATTGATACATTAAACAGTGAGTCCGCCGTCATGCATGTTAAAACCAGATACAGTAACACCGCCACTAACGATAGTAGTGATTGTATACCCGAGACCGTGACTTTGGTAGAGCAAGAAGCTAACAGTTCAGCACCACGAAGTTCAGGGTCACAGAGTAATGTTGGCAACGCACATTTTACGCAGCAACAAACATCAACAATTTACGATAAACCGGACGATGTTTTGGATCTCTCCAGTCAAAAAAGTGCTACAGGCAGTACAATCAAGTCACATAAAAACACCAGGGAATCTGCACCAAGTAACGGTGAGAAACAGAAGTCAGTTAGTCAACATGTCGGCTCACATACATCAAGATCTCCGAAGCGAAATAATGTTGATCGTCGTCGTGCGCGTACATTGCCTGTGCCTTCTAGATACAAAACAACCACATCGAATGACAAGAATCTACTAGAGCATGATAAGAGTGTGATAAATGACACGAGCACCCCGTGCAATAGTGGTGGTTCCAGTTAGAATTCACAGGAGAAGGTGAAAATCAAATGTGCTTTGTTGAACATCCAATGTCTAGTTTCTCAAAGTTGTAATAAGTTAGTATGTCCCGATATTTTAGACATTTTCCATACCAATGATATAATATTGTTTACTGAGACTTGGTCAAACGATCTCCAAGAATTGAGTGTAGAAAATTTTCATCACTTTGCTTTACATAGAACTAAAACGAGTAAATCTAAACGAGATTCCGGTGGAATAATAATTTATGTACGTAACAATATTGTTGATGAAAACTGTTTATTTTTCCAAAGTGAAGACGATATTTTGTGGCTCAAACTTAATGGTAAAAAATTGTCTCTTGAAAACGATTTATACATAGGACTTTGTTATGTAATGCCCGAAGGTAGTAGTAGATTCAATGTTATAGACAATAGTTGTTTTGATAGGCTATTGGACTCTATAGCACATATCCATAATAGTACTAATGGTAAATGTAGTATTTTATTATCCGGTGACTTTAATAGTCGTACCTCGGATAACGCAGATTATATCATGCATGATTCAAATGACAGTTATCTTTTATTACCAGATGATTATACAACTGATATTATTTCAAAAAGATTCTCTCAAGACAAAGGTCATTTAAATCAAAACGGCACTTCTATGCTCGATTTCTGTAAGCAGACAGGTTTACGCATTGTTAATGGTCGTTGTTGTGAAGATGCTGGCTTTGGTAAATACACGTTTGTAGGACATAGGGGGCGCAGTGTTGTAGATTATGTACTAGCCTCGACTGATCTATTTGAAAGTTTGTCTTTTGTTGTACACGATCCTAACCCATTGTCTGATCATTGCTTAATTAAATTTACACTTGAAAAATGTATGAACCTCTTAAATGACCCAACAGATAAGTGTACTGTACGTAACGATAATACAGAAAATTTGCAAATTAAACACAAATATGTATGGTGTAATGATAAAAGAGATAAATATATTAAATCTATTAGCGATACCAATTTTAAAAGTAATGTTAATGTCTTAACACATGAAGTTGAACAATGTTCTAATGGGGAAGAAATAGAAGCAATTCTAAAATCTTTCTCTTCATTGATGGGTAGTGTAACAGATAGTCTCTTTAAGCGCTCATTTGTACCTAATACAAATACAGAATTAAGGCCGAACCGAAATAAATCTTGGTTTAACGACGATTGTGAAGTAAAAAGGAATAATTTTATGATTACATTGAATCATTTCAGAAAGAACGCGTCGGATGAAAATCGAGTTTTATTGGTAAATGCACGTACAGCGTATAAAAAAGCATTGAGACACAGTCGTAAAACATACTTTAATGAAAAAACTAATACTTTAGAAACATATAGATATAAAAACGCTAAGCTATATTGGAAACTTTTAAGGGAGTCATCACTCATCAAAAACCCTGACATACCGCTATCCAGTTTCGAACAGTACTTTAAATCAGTAAATAATCCGAATGATCGTTTTTTTAACCCCGATGAGGATGTCATTTATTTCAATGAACGCTTTTTAAATGGTGAATTTCGATGTATGTTCAATGAATTAGACTCCGTTATTACTGAACGCGAAATAACCCGTGCAATAAAAGAACTTAAATCAGGCAAATGTGCTGGACCAGACAATTTTTTAAACGAATATTTTAAACATGGAACAACACAGTTAATGCCCTATTTATTCAATCTTTTTAATACTGTTTTTACAAGTGGTTATTTTCCTGAGTCATGGTCAGAGGCTTTTATTATACCGTTGCATAAAAAGGGAGCATTGAATGATCCAGAAAATTATAGGGGTATTACTTTATTAAGTGTTTTGGGTAAACTTTTTACACGTATTTTAAACAATAGATTAAATTCTTGGGCTGAAAATTATAATGTGTATGTTGAAGCACAAGCCGATTTCAGAAGTAATATGGGAACAACGGACAACATTTTTGTATTGCATGGCTTAATATCACACATGATTAACAATGGAAAGAAATTGTTCTGCGGATTTATTGATTTTAGTAAAGCGTTTGACTACGTTGAAAGAAATTCTCTCTGGTATAAGTTAATCAAACTTGGTATACGAGGTAAAATGTTTACGGTCGTTAAAAATATTTACGCGAATATAAAGTCTAGGGTACGTTTTAATAATATGTTAAGTGAAGAATTTTCTTGTATGTTAGGTGTACGCCAAGGTGAAAGTTTATCTCCATTTCTATTTTGCATGTTTTTAAATGATCTAGAAGAGTTCTTGTATACAAACAAGT
Organism: Lutraria lutraria; assembly: GCA_964023205.1. Classification (NCBI taxonomy): domain Eukaryota; kingdom Metazoa; phylum Mollusca; class Bivalvia; order Venerida; family Mactridae; genus Lutraria; species Lutraria lutraria. The sequence goes on from OZ026842.1 coordinate 1,237,237, forward strand.
TTGAAGGTATTAATGTTTTAATGACAAAATTATTCATATTACTATATGCCGACGACATTGTAATTCTCTCTGAGTCTGCTAGTGGACTACAAAAAGGTTTTGATTTATTATTAGACTATTGTGAGAGATGGTAGCTGAAAATCAATGTTCAAAAAAGTAAAGTAGTTGTTTTTAGAAAGGCTGGACCGCTGCCGCGCGATATTAAATTCTATTTTAACTGGGAGATAATCGAAATTGTTAACTCCTTCACTTATTTGGGCATAGTTTTCACCCAAGGTGGGTCTTTTAATGTAACTCAATCAACACTGGCAGGTAAAGCTATGAAAGCAGTGTTTAAATTGAACAGTTATCTCCTTAACTTCCCATATGTTTCTATAAGTCATAGACTAGATCTTTTTGATAAACTGATTTTACCGGTTTTAAACTATTCTTGTGAAGTATGGGGATTCCATAAAGGAAACAATATAGAACGAGTTTATACTCAGTATTGTAAAAATATTCTAGGTGTAAAAAGGTGCACTCAGAATGACTTTGTTCTAGGGGTACTGGGTAGACAAAATTTAAATAGTTATAGATACGTAAGGATAATAAAATACTGGATTAAGATAATATCATGTACTGAAAATAAATATTGTAAAATGATATATAATCTTTTATTAGCTGACACTGTTACACTACCCAACAAAGTTTCATGGGCAACATTAGTCAGAAATTTACTTTCTACTTTAGGTTTCTATGACGTCTGGTTATCGCAGACAGTTGGTAATAAAGATTTATTTTTACATATATTTAAACAAAGATTAAATGATACACACATTCAGAACTGGCATGAACGTTTACAAAATTCTAACAGGGCTTTCTTTTTCCGCTCAATCATTAATACCTTTGAATATCAATTTTACCTTAAATGTGTTGATAGTATGAAATTTAGGACGGCCATGACACGACTAATCACTTAATCTCACAAATTAAAAATTGAATCGGGCCGATGGCACAAGCCAAGAAAAGTTCCATTAGAACATAGAATTTGCGTTAATTGTAATAAGATCGAAGACGAGTATCATTTCATTCTTGAATGAACACACTGTGTTGAGATAAGGAACATCTATATAAAAAAGTATTTCTGGTTTAGACCGCGTATGTTTAAGCTTACCCAACTTTTTGAGAGCAAAAATAAAATCATAATACGTAATTTAAGTATTTACATTTTTAAAGCATTTCAAATACACGATTCTTTATTATAACTCCCACCAACAAATTTGTTAAATCGTAGTTTTATCCTTCACATAGATTCATCTATATATATAATTATAAAGTAGAAATGTAAAATTGGTATTTTGTACAGTATTGTCTATTACTGCATGTATTGCTAATTATGCACAAATATCGGTTGTCTACCTCATTGCTTAAATTGCATGTATATCAAATTCCATGTCAAGGCATGTGCATATATACACTGAGAAACTGGTTATGAATTATCTATGCGTTACAAGTTGTGTATATATAATGTTATTTATAATAACCATTAACCACGGTTCTGTATCATATTCATATGCTACGAAAGTTGTAAATTTATGTAATAGTACGCATTTACGAAATATTTGTACAGTTTCAATCCGTCAAATTATACAGTTGTTCACCATTAAGTTTGCCTTGTGTTTCGTTTCGACAAGGTAAACTGTATAATGGAAATAGTTTTCTTTATATAAGTAGTTTAAATCTACATTGATGCAAATACTTGTGCGTATTTTGTTCGTTTATTGTTTATTTTTTGTATTGATACGAAAATGTTTATGTTTGCTTTTGTGATGTAAATGTATGTTGACACACCAAATGAAGTCTATCTCATATTGTACACCTTCTCCGCCTGATTCTGTCCTGTCTTCCTTTTCCCTGTTGTCTCTTCTGATTTCTTCTCACATTATTATTATTATTGTACTGTTCATACACGAATCATTATCTAAACTGTCTTGCCAATCTACCTTTCTTATAACAATGTATTATTAAAGCCTATTTTGCCACTTGTCACTGTCATATGAAAATTGTATAATTTGTATATATATGTTCACATGGGCCTATGCCTTACTGAATTTTGAAATAAACTATATCATATCATAATAATATAGAATAACACCGGAGTATATAGGGACGAAATCAATCGGAACTCCTCGGCGTTTGTCTAACGAACGTGCATATTTCTCAGTTACGGAAATGCCCGAGTTGTTACGATTGGGACGAAATATGACAATATATTCAACGCTTCTTTAACGCACCGATAACCACTCTTTCTTCAACTGGTCAGTGAAATTTACTGACCATATAGACACAGAGGGAAAACACTGACCACATAGATAAAGAGGATCAACAGACTTTAAACATACCATATAGAAAAAGACTGAAGGAAGTATACCATGTATTTTTTTTTATTTAACCATATTTTAAAATGCATAAACTATCTACCTCTCAATAAAACTACCTGAGTTTATTGACAATATTTGACGATAAATTGTACAAAAATAAATGTTTTGAAACAAACAAAAACAAACGTTTTTTTAAATTACGCAAAATCAAATCCATCTATAAGATTCGATCATTAATTGTATGCTCATCATTCTATATTGAATTGGTCAATGAAATTAAAGGACCCAATAGACAAACTCGAAAGTCAGTCGATCGGTAATTTTACTATTACTCATTATTCAACCACAGGTAACTGTATCATGAATAGATAATAAAAATTAAAAAAAATAAAATTAAAAAAAAATATTTAGTAATATATTACTAAATTTTTATTTTTTTTATTTTTTATTATCTATTCATGATACAGTTACCTGTGTATTCAACTGGTCAGTTAAATTTACTGACCATTTAGATAAAGAGGGGAAACACTGACGATATACACAAAGAAGGATCAACAGACCGTATAGAGAAAGACTAGCTGACAAAATTTGACGATAAATTCAACCCCACTTTAACGCATCAATAATCCTTCTATATTCAACTGGTCAGTTAAATTTACTGACCATATAGATAAAGAGCAGGTAGTTGTTTTAGACTCTAATACAACTACCTGATAAAGAGGGAAAACACTGACGATATACACAAAGAAGGATGAACAGACCATAAAATGTTTTTTATAAAATTATGCAAAATCTGATTTCATCTATAAAATTCGGTCTCTGTATGCTCATCCGTCTATATTCAATGAAATTAACTAATCACGTAGACAAACAATTGTAGCTTCTTTACACGAAATATAACGTATTTAGTTGCTGCAAATTGGAAGTCATTATCGCTATCATTTCTAAATTTGTAAATTATGTCAATTGAATTTATCATTCAGAGGCAAACAAAACAATTTGTTTGTATCAGAAATAATTGAACAATGAAGATCATCAAACACTATATTTTCTGAAGCATTAATTATATTTCAAGCAACACTAATTTATTTTAAGCAAGGAAATTGGGCACGGGAAATTGGTAAAGGATGCAACAAATTCCTTAAAGATATTGAGATACATTTATAATCCACAAAGTCTAAGTATAAGCATTGAAAAAGGCATCAGTCCAACATTTTAAATTCCAAGATGGCGGACATCTATTATAATCCTTTCATCTCCGAGATTATACATTCGGAATACCACGGATATTTTCGCTGTTATTATCATTCGGATTATCACGGATATTTTCGTATTTTCGCTTTTGTAAACAATAGCTTGTATTCCCGTTGAGTCACGTCTTATTATCGCGGGATTTGATTACTTTAAACTGTTAATACGGAAGTTGCGAATCCATGTATGTATATAAGTCCTTGTTTTAAGTAAATATAATAGATTCATAATAAAACAAACTGACCGAAATGATAATAATTGGAAATAAAAAAATATATATGATATTTTGCCAAATGTCTTTTTATTATAACACTACATCATCAGGTAGTTTAAATTCCCCACCTTTACCCGTCTAACTTTACATGGTCTGTTGATCCCTCTTTGTTTATATCGTCAGTGTTTTCCTCTTAAATGGACTAATTTGGAAATCAAATTGAAAACATTTTCATATGTGTTATACCAAAAAACGTGTAAAAGAATGTACACATTTTGCTATCAACCTTTTTACCTAAAAGGTGCAAAGTCAAAGAGCACCAGCTATAGATATGTTATGAATTACTATCCTTGTCAAACCCAGCCAGCAATCTACATGGGTCCCATGTGGGTGCTCATCTGAGGCGGATCCAGATAGGCAGGATGTAGGTAGCTCCCAACCATAGATCTATCAATAGTTGGGACTTCTAGGGAGGTGTGTGGCAGGAGATCCCTCCCTTCAATTCGCCTCTGTCTATATAGGTTCTATATGGGCAGCCTATATGGGACCCAGATAGAAAGTTCAAAAGGGGCCTTTGTGGGCTTGTTCACATAGGTCCCATATTCCAATATGGGCATAACCCTCATAGGCTTGCCCATAAACAGCCCCTATAAGCATATTTAATACTTTGAAATACTTAAATGGCAAAGACTTCTTCAAAGATGAATAAATTCATTTCTAATAATAATGTAATTTCAGCACTGTCGGCTGATGACTACATTGTATTCATAGCTAATGTTAAAATGTTTATCTCCTTTTCTGACAATAAAGGTAAATAAAGATAGAATTTGCATTAATGCATGACCTACTTTAATATGTGGGTTTAATTTAATGCTATGTTTTAACAACTTTAAACTATCATGTTGAACTGTATTATTTCATTGTCATGCAATTCTTTCATTTCAGATGTCTTCACAAACTGGTGGATGTCTAAATGACGACACATAAAAAATGCCCTGTGAAACTTCAGTAATATGCCAGATAGAACAATTTTTGCTTGTACATTGACATTGTCAATCCACCTGAAACAAATGACATAGTGATTCATAATGATATTTAAATGATGAGAGTATGAACATGATTGGTGGAGAAAATACATGCCATGAGGCAATTCAGTTAGACTGCATATTGTTAGAACTTTATGCACTGACATCCTTAAAAAAGAATTTGCTGGGGGTTATGCTACCTACTGACCAAAAATGGCATTACCAAAGTTTTTACAATATATAAATAGCATTTTGACAGGTATTTGGGGTTTGAATTTAAAAAATCCTAACTACATACCAACTGAACCTCCAAAAAAACTTTTTAAGGATGGCCTAACTGAAGCTATGTCAGAGTTTTAAATTGATATTTGAAATTTGTTTGTTTTATTTGGAGATAATGGAACAGGTAAGTATGTAAATGTTCTTTTGAATGAAATATTACAGTTGTAAATAAATGATTAACTGACTTCATTGTTATGTTTTGACATTAATAGAATTTGAGAGTCCATGCAAATGGTGACACATGCATTTTGAATTTACTTGGATGAATCAATTACAATATAAGCATTTAGCACTGCTTTACCAAAAATAAAATGTAGTGTAAGAATGTTGAAGTATTTTCACAAGTGAATTCAAAGTGCATTGTTAATAACAAAATTAATGTTGATTCAATTAATACATACATGAGTTCAATACATTGTGTGTGCATTTTTTGTTTGTACATGTGGATCTGCAATGTGTATGCTAATAATTTAAAGTGATTAAATTGTTTAAAACTGCACAATAATTAACAAAACAGTGACAACACATTTCCACTTTCTACATATTTAATTCATTCACTCACTATCACTGAGAATACAATCTGTTATAATACTGAGTTAATCCTTTAAGCAACATTTTCAAACATACATTGAAGCAAATTCATTTGAAGAAATAAATTCAAATCAGTAACATGACATGCTCAACTATTATACTAATCATTGTGTTATTATGTTCTTTAATATCTGGTAGAATTCAAGCTGCTGCATGCAAATCCAGACAATATTTTCTACCAGTAATTGTACTTGTAATAGTATTCAATATCTTGTCCATTTCTTTCAACTTCCTAGACTTATATAATAATTTTCCTTCACATTTTCTGTCCAATCACTCAGCTTACAGTAGCGCATTTTCAACTTTCTAGCTTCTAATTCATGTTTGAAGTACATTGCCTGGCAGAATGATAGATCTGCAAATGAACAAAAGCATTCAAAATGTCAACAGAGTAATCAATGTTTTAAGTAAAAAAACATTCACATATTTAATAGTAATTTTCTATAATTAATGAGCATCAACATTATGAATCACAGTCTATATAAATTAATATAATACATTCAATACAAATACTTTGACAGATAGTTAGATGGGTAGTAGTATACAAAAACCTAATTGGCCACACTTGTCTCCACTGTCAAATTACAGACATCACTTTCTTTAACTAAGTAATTGATATATGTTATTTTACACACAGACCTACGCACCAAAATGATGCATCATTATAACAAATGAGAACATGCAAATGATATACATTTTAAACTGCTATGGCTTACACTACAACATACAGTCAAACCTGTGAACAAAGGCCACCCTTGGGAAAGTCATGGTGGCATTTATTGACTGACAGCCTTTATTTAGAGGTCATCTTGTTATGAATAACTAATGACGGTTTTAAAACGAATTCCCATTACTTACAGGTTGGCATTTATTCGGAGGTGGCTGCTAACACAGGTTTCACAGTTTTAACATATAAAACAAAATCAACTGTATTCAGTTACCTTCAGATCCCTCCATTTCTTGCTCACCTCATATCAATCAGGTAGTTTTATTTAATTGTAACTGCCTGTATCAGTGAACCCTTCACACAGGCTATTCTACATGAAAAACAAATATGAAGATACGTACAAAATTTATTCAAAGTACAATGTATAGAAATACTAAATAATTCTTACGACACACGAACAAAAACATTCACATTCATATAACTACATGATAAAACAGTATCAATACGTATATAAAACACTGCCAAATATAACATCGATACCCTTTGTCAGACTACTATTTTATACGCTTATAGTTACTTTCGGTTTCACTAGAACACCGGAATAAAAAAAAAAACATCCTTACTTCTCCGCTGTCTTCTTCGTGACTCTATAGGGAAAACTTCACGATACCAAGTGGTACCGACTTGTGAAATCTTCAACGAGTACACAACATTCATTCTTGTTCCGATTTGCGTTTCTTGGCTTAATCAGTAAAAGGCGATATTTTGGTTTTGACAGAAGACGAAACTGACAGGTGCGCGGGAAAATAAACGACGGAAGTTGCGCAATATAATAGACGGCGTCTCGGATTTTATTGTCGTAAGACAAAGTTTTGTCGTAGCTACGACACTGTACTTACGACAGCGTTGATAAAACGGTCTTGCGACATCTTAAGTTTTTGTCGTAAGTTCCTGTCTTAAGATACGACATGTCGTAGCTACGACATGTTGATAAAACGGGCCCAATGCATTTCAGCGACATGCGACGCACGACAACGCGATACGACGCTCGACAATGCGACACGACGCTCGACAATGCGATACGACATTCGTCCAAATGTCGTGATGTCGTATCGCGTTGTCGTGTGTCGCCTATGCGTCCATACCATGACATGACATGACCGGTGTTCACTTAAATAAATACCGCCGTCGCTTCGATCGTTGCGACAATAAAATTTAGTCGCACCTGACCTGAACAAATGTCTAACACGCGCGGTAGGATGGCTTCTGCTTGTTTCTTATGTATGTTTTTCTTATATTAACAAGGGTTGTTGATAAATTGTCATATTATGATATATAAGTAATTTTTGTGGTAGTTTATACATGTGCTGGTTTCATTTGCGCATGTGCGTTATTCTTTAACGTTTGTAATGAACAACTGAACGTTTTAATACGTGTATTGAAGAACAAACACAAAGATACAAAAGTAACTCCATTGGATAGAAATGTTTCCACGAGGAAGCTGTATATTCTAAAGATGGCTGTATATTGACCTCATGAAAAAATATATATATATATGCATTTGGCAGTCATCACTAGTTTATATAACTGTTAATGCAAACAAACTGCCAGTAATTAATCAGAAAACAACGAATTCGTTAATGCATTAATTGTTTATCCAATTTCTAGTAGATTGTCAAGCTTAAAGACATTGAACCAGGAATGCGAGGCATGTGACTTATGGACCAGAAAGTCCCCTAATTCCACAGTAGGGGGTAATAAAACAGACAGGGTCATTGATAGACTAGCACCTGTTTACATAATATGTTACTCTATGCTTATAAAAACAAAAGCAATTAAGTCATAAACTTATTATCACTGTAAATCAATAAAATTTATTACCCCACTTTTTGACTAGGTGTCAAGTCCACAGACCGTCCCCAGACTGGTTTTATCTGATTAGGGGCAATAAAACAATTAAGAGATTAGACCACATGTGGATTTTGGGGGGGGGGGTCACTTATATAGTAGCTGTTCAATGTCTTTAAGACTAAATGTTTACACTGAAAAACAGCTGGACTCTGAACATGTTCTAGATGTAATCAGCCGAAAAAGGAATCGTAAAATTACACTGATATTCGATTAGAACTAAATACATTTCGTCATATGTTTTTGTGTAAATATTGAAGGTACGTGTAGATCTACTGTTTTGCTGTTCGCATTTGATATCTGTGGAAATAATAGACATGCGACTTCGTATGCAGTTAGATTTATTGGTCTAATGAATAGTATGTACATGCGAATTATTTGCCAGTGTTAAAAAAATATCCTCAGTCGAAAGGTATTGCAGTGTGTGGGGGCAAAAAAGTCATGGAAGATTTTACGAACTTGAAACAGGCATAGATTTTCAAGCGAAATATCTAAAACGCACTTGATCCGAGGTACATAATAACCCACACGAGCATTCAAAAATTTTGCGTACACACCATTATTGGTCAAGCTACGCCCCTGGAAGGTACCGAAAATTAAACAGATATATTCGACAGTATCGTCTTTATGTTGAGCTCCAGTGTTATAAATCAGTAGGAACAATATGAAGACAATATGAAGACATCGTCGGGAAAGTGTTACCACGTGTAGTAAATATTCGCCGGATCGTGTGTGCCGGAGAAAAGCAAATCGGTTTAAATCTGTAAATATGGCTTGATATTATAACAACATGCATGTACTCCAATGTGATTCATTTTCATTATAAATGTGAGACGACCCCTTTAATTTAATCCGAAGTTCAACACCGTCACCGTGTTAAAGACATTGAACAGCTACCATATAAGTGACCCCCCCCCCCAAATCCACATGAGGTCTAATCTCTTAATTGTTTTATTGTCCCTATAATGGGTTTAATCCTGTCTTTTCACGGTCAGCTAAGTGTCTGTAGACTTGACACCTAGTCATGCATATAAGAGGGTCATAAATTTTATTGATCTTAATTGATAATTAGTTTATGAATGACTTCCTGTTGTGTTTATAAGCATTTTATGTAATTAATGAATGTTATCCTTTAATATTACCAGATTGTGTAAGAACAGACTTAGATATATACTAGAATCAAGGACTTATATACATACATACAACTTATATAGAGAGCTAGAAATTGATGTATTCGAAATTACAATAGCGGTATGTTTGAACCAATTATTTATGTAAAACGTCGATTTTACACCGCTGGCATTTGGCGTCGCGTTGCCAGGAAAAGGGGCGGAAAACAGAAAAAATAAAACGAATAAAAATCGAAGAACATGCTATACTACCATTGTACAAAATTTCAGAACAATCGGAGAAAAATCAATTTTTTGACCCATGACGTCAAGGAAAGGTCGCATACTACCTTAAATCGCAAATGTCTATTAAGACTCAAACTGACGAACAATTGTGTGCAAATAAGTTTTTTCAATCTTCACAATGCATTTCAATAGTGTTCAACGTATTTACTTATACTGCATTTTCCAACATACATCTTTGTTTTTAGAAGTTAAATAAGCTTCAGAATCATAGTTCCCACATCTACAATAATTACCTCCCTTGGCGGCCATCTTGCTTGGCAAATTCAACAAGCACTAATAGAAGATATTTATATTTTTGTTTTGATAATTCTAAATATAGGATATTTATATGTGACAACTACATTTTCTTAAACCTGATGTGATTGTGGCCTTACCAACTTCATGATTAAGTTATCTTTTATGAATTAAGTTGTTTAATAACCCATTTTCTGATTTTTTCTACTAAGCGCATAAGAAATTTGCCAAGCAAGATGGCCACCAAGGGCGGTAAATATTGTAGATGTGAGAACTATGTATATAGCGGCCATGTGATATTTTCCAGACCTCTTCGGTAATCTCCGCTCGGCAGCATCGCCACACATGCGCACTTATGTTGGTATATCCAAATATGGTATGTGCCCGCCATGGACCATCGTTCTAGTCAAGGTGAGCGATAAAGGGCCATCTTGGCCCTCTTGTTTATAGAATATAAGCAACATTGTCACAATCCCGTCACGGTTGACCAGGCTGTAATAAATAGCCGTGGATCACCGGGAGTCATACAGATAATACATTTGTATGTTCAATAACTTCATTTTTATAACTTGGTAATTGATGTACGTGTTGTTTGTGAAGTACAGGTCCCGAGGTTATAAAACTCGAAATCGGTCTCCGAGCCCAAATTTCTTATCATATCTTTTATAAGGGCTCTAAGTCAATTATGATCAGCCAATAATGTTATTATTGATACATTATCCTGACAACATAATTGATCTGAATATGTCATCTCTATCTTTTCAATCGTAAAACTTTGGGAATGGAATTGAGCTCAGAGACTCTTCTCAAGTTTTATAACCTCGAGGTCAGGCCTTTCTTATTTACATTTGGAATGTCTTGGGCATGTCCGCTCTTCGAATTACATATTGCGCTGTTTGATTATGTTTTAATTACAGACCGTGTCGCCTGATTGTTTTTGGAATTTATTATATTGCTATTGTCATAACCGCCCATACATGTTTTACGTCCGGAGGCTTTAATATACTAGTACATGTCACCATGAAGTTGCACTTTTCGCAGATACTGTTCTTGTAAACAAAGATGGTTTGCACAATATATATCTATATACATGTGTAAGTATATTCCCGTTGAATATACACTTAGGACTTTAAAAACGCAACGAGGGATCAACATAGCAGTTTATATAAATCATACCAGCGTTGACGTAAATGGCTAGGCTGTAGTTTGTACGTGGATTAGCCTTATCTAAATTAAAATACAAACATAGCACGTGGGAAGATAAGCTAATTAGTACCAATAGAGTATAATGTATTAGTTGCGTTTTTTAAGTACTCGAGCATTCTACTATGGTTGTGACTCATCGAGAAAACAGTATCTCATGGTGATTAACCAAACTGATAAAACAGGACTTTACAATAGCAGGGCTCGTATACAGCACTGACACTACCCGTCAGAGCTAGAAAACATGATTTCTCTAAAACAACTAGCAAGAATGTTGGCCATGTGTGTTCTGGTGGGTTCGACACAACAGAAAGAACCTATTTTCTATTGACTACACCATATGTCAATTTTTTACGAAAGCCTATATGTATGGTGCAACGAAACGGTGTTTTCAGCTGTTCTCAAACTTTGTGCCTTGTTATATTTGTCTTTTGTATTAGCAATCAGAGATCACTATTAACTTGCCCTACCACAAGAAACCGACAATTCCGTCTCATGAGGAGGACAAATGACACCTGAGAAGGACCTTCCGTGATTTGGGAAATAACAAGGATTGTTAACACAAAACAACAGTATTTCATAAGCAAATATATATTTAATAACATATTTCATGAAAGATATAGAAATACAATGTATAGATCATTTATAGAGTATCAACCATCATCAAACCAGGCTCCATCATCTCTGTTAGCCTTATTGCTTGGAACTGAAACAATACTATAGAATAAACAAGATGCTGCGTTCAATAAACACATATGCCTCCAGCGGCATGCTTGTGAAGCAATAGCTCATTTGAACAAGGTCAAGGTCAAATTCGGTGTTGGATAATTATGGGTGGATTGAGAATGGTAATAAGCAACGACTGTATACATGTAAGTGTTCAAGTAAGCGGTATTCTGTAAAATCTACTTAATCTGGTACAGAATCATTCCAAGTCCTAATTAAGTCAAGGTCAGAGTGGGATTTGTTAATACGGTTGTATTGAGAATGATCATACACAACAACTGTAGAAGTATGAAAATGTTCTAGCAAGTCCAAATTGAGTCAAGGTCAAGGAGGGATTTGTTGATACGGGTGTATTGAGAATGATCATACGCAATAATTGTATAAGTATCAAAGTGTTCTAGCTACCGGTATTGGTGCTAGACGAAACGGTAAAATCTACTTAACCTTGTATGGACGGAGGGACAGTACAATCACTATATGCCTTGACATCAAAGATGCCGGGGGCATTAAAATACAATTAAAATCAAGTCAAGGTACTATCAATACATGTTATGTATTGGCTGCTGACACTGGTTTATATATGCATGGTTTCTGGTCCCCCTTTATACAACACAGGGCATCCTCCAAAACCACTTAACCAAAAATATAGGAATAACATAAATATGCAATGTTTAGGAACAAAATATTGACCAACTAGGTAACAGTAAATCATTCAATGTATTTACAACTATTTCATCCAGTCACTGTTCATTGAACTGATTATCAGGTATGTCTACATGAAAATACAAAAGCAAACCTATGTTAAATATAAAGCTTATATACATGCTTTCCTAGCAAATTCTACTTTCTTTAGTTTACCCATCTAACTATTTCCTAAAATATAGATATTTATAGGAATTACAGAACACATAGGAGAGGACGACCTGTACAATGGTGTATAAAGTATTATCTGCTCAACGCAGGGGTATCATTGGATGCCATCCAACTCAATGTCGCCAGATTTTGAATAAATACATTATAAACATATCAAAGAACAAAATGAATTTGACTTACTTAATCACAAGAAATTTTTACCTGTCTACCACAATATCAATTACATGTGATGACAAACTTCCAAACCCAAACCAAATCTGAGGAGTAAATATAAATAGTACAGTAATAAAGTACAGTAGCCGGTGCTGCCAATTAAACAAAGAATCAAGTATGTTAATTATCAGCCCTGGATTCTGCTCAACATCATTAGACTAAAGTAGCCTTATAATGGTTGTGTCAACATCTTTGATATCTGAAAATACACCGACTCATAAAACTGTATGAATTGTACACCAGGCTATCCTCCAGGATTCTCTAAAGGCATACTGCAATAGACTCGCAATGGACCTTTGGCATACTGACCTCAAAACCAACAGAGGTCATATACATGCGATGACCAGCCTCCAAATAAAATCTGAGGAGCTTAGTTCTCTTGACCAGACAAGGTTTGGTTACAGATTGACGGACCGACTGACCTTGGCCTTGGAGGTATGGACATAGGCCTTTTGAAAGAAACAAAACCACATATTGGTGAACATTTCTGCCAAATATTTCAGAGATCCACCCAAAGATGACAAAGTTACTCAGCAGGAACTAAAAAAAGTACCGATTTTTACCTTTAACCTCAAGTGTGACCTTGGACGTATGGAACTGAATCTTGCACAGGAGACATTCCCACATATAAATGAACAATTTTGCACAATATTTGAACAAGAGCGCCATGATGGCCTTTTTTCGCTCACCTGTGTAAAGACTTTCTTTCATATCATTGCAACTTCTTTCTAAACATTCATCAAGACAGATATATTCAGCAACTTTCATCAAGATTAAATAAACAATGTTGTCTCTACAGTGTTATTAAGGTTTAACAATGATCTGACCTCGTGACCTAATTTTTATTTTTGTCGAGATATCATACAGACAAGCATTCTGACAAGATTGATGAAGATCCAATAAAAAATGAGACCTCTGGAGTGATAACAATGTTTTCCCAGGATTTGACCCAGTGACCCAAATTTTGACCCTAGATGACCTATGTTTGAACTCATCAAAGAAATCATTGAAATAAACATTTTAATAAGGTTTGATGAAGATACAATCAAAATTACGACCATTAGAGAGTTGACAAGGTTTTCATGGGATTTGACCCATGGCCTCATTTTGATTTTGTCCAAGATTTTGGTCCAATTTTGTGAAAATCTAACTAAACATGTGGCCTCTAGCGTGTTCACAAGGGAAAAGTTGAAGCTGCACGCCGATGGACAAAGACCAATCACAAAAGCTAACCCTCAGTTACAAATCCATAATTGAAATGACAGTATTAAAGCCTGGACAAGGAAATACCAACCTTAAACCTAAGTATGAACTTGACCTTTGGGCTACAGATCTGTGCATTTTGGGTGATGCATTGACTCATGATGGTGAGCATTTATGCGAAGAACTTTCGAAATCCATCCTGGAATGACAAAGTTACATCCCCCAGGGTCTTTTTTCTTCTATAATACAGGTGACTTCGAATTTGCAAAAAGGCTCTTTTTTCCCCAATTTGGTGAAAGAAATTCCCAAGAATACAATGCTGAAAATCTCAATTTGATTAAATATGATTCTCCCTAAATCTATTTATCATGTTCTGGGAATAAAACTTACATTATTTAGCATTATTTATTGAAATGTTACATAATCATTTTTTCGTTAAATAATTTACAATTGATAACGAGCTTTCTTAACTAAACACTTTAAAATATATTTTAACTCCGTTGTCTAACTTTCTCCCAATTTTACCAAAAATTGCTCTTGATTTTTCTAAAATGAAAGGCTATGGCTCCTTCCCAATTTTTGGAAAAAAGGTCCTGGCACAGACAAGGGATGGGCCAGACAGAGCGATTACTACAGCGTGTCTGTGACTCTGTGTTCGCTATTTAGGTCCTTAAAAACAATAGAAAATTATAAGAAATTACTATTTGCAAGTCCCGGAAATTACCCGGTTTCTCCTCGATTTTCTCATGGTCTTCTACTTATCTTCCAAATGGCTTCCTTCAGACACTGAAAGATAGAATGACTGTGGTGACCATTTTTTCTGGAAAAGCAATTACAAACACATTTTTAGGGACGAAGTTCCTCAAGGTTTCCACCACATTTTGTACTTACAAACACCTCTCGTCCGCATTGGAAAATAGTACCACTTGTTGTATAAGTATACACTGCAGACTTAGCAGTTTTGATATAAGTTGGAGACATATTGCAGGATTTTGTTGATCTTGAAAGTATGGGAAATAGTTAGGCAATTCAAACTGTAAAACTAACAAGAGTAATAATTAAGTTTTCATCCACACAAAATTTTCATTCACTACATACTGGAAATAGTTTCATTCACAAAAGTAGTGCCAGAATACTAGACAGTGTAGAGAGAATGGTCAGAAGTTCAGTCTAATATAGTACAACAGATGGTTTATACAGAGTTCACTATATACAGATCAGGCATTGAATTTGTGTGGCTTTTCAAAATGTGCAGTAGCTAATAGCTTGTCACTGTATGGCATGACTGTTGAGAATTTGTTCATGAATTGATGATGTTCATGAACAGTTCATGAAGTTTCATTAATTGTTCATGTAAATTCATCAAAGGTTCATCAAAATATTTCATCAATAGTTCATTAACCTAAGTTTCATGTGCTGTCACCAACTGAAGTGCAATTAAGCTTCATGAACTGTTCATGAACATCATCAGTTCATGAAAAATTCATGAACATACATGAAATTTTCATCAAAACAATTCATCAATATCTCTTAAACCTAAGTTTCGTGAACTGTTCTCCAACTGAAGTGCATAAACAATTCATGAACATCATCAGTTCATGAACATTCATGAAATTTTCATCAAGGTTCATCAAAATAATTCATCAATTGTTCATAAACCTAAGTTTCATGAACTGTTCACCAACTGAAGTGCATAAACAATTCATGAACATCATCAATTCATGAAAAATTAATGAAATTTTCATCAAGGTTCATCAAAAAAATTCATCAATAGTTCATAAACCTAAGTGTCATGAACTGTTCACCAACTGAAGTGTATAAACAATTCATGCACATCATCAGTTCATGAAAAATTCATGAACAATCATGAAATTTAAATCAAGGTTCATCAAAATAATTCATCAATAGTTTAAAACCTAAGTTTCATAAACTGTTCACCAACTGAAGTACATAAACGATTAATGAACATTATCAGTTCATGAACAATTCATGGAGTCCAGAATCGGTACTTGAACATTTGCTAATGAACTTCATCAGACAAAGTTCATGAACTAACTATCCAATTTGTAGGTCATGAATAAAAACATGAACTACTTAATGAATAAGCTCAAGAACATTTTGTGAACTGCTCATCAAATTCTCTACAGGGACAGGCCTTTAATTTCTAAGGATAGAATTAACTTCGTTCCTGACAGTACTTTCAGTACTTTGATTTCAGTTTGGTCTGACAATAACTGCTTCCAACATAAGAGTTAGTGGGAACTTTTTGTGGACCTTGTGCTTGTGTATGGAAATACATGTAAATCATTTCATTGACAAATGTAGAAAAGTATTCACAAAGCAACAAAATTAGAAGTACAGAAAATTTCAATTACTAATAATGGCATTACTTGTAACTATCAGCACCCTATTGTAATAGATATTGATTAATTTTAATCACTGGGTTAAATCTGATGATGTTTTAAATTTTTTTTGTTGAAGTTGGGTAAAATGATTGCATAAAACTTTATTTTATAAGAAATTATTTCCAGCAAGATTTAACCTAAGTGTGTGATATTGGATAAGAGCGGTCAAGATCATCAGTTACTCCTGAGTGGTTGAGGACATCCAGTGTTTGGTACAAGGGCAGCCATCTTGACACTGGTTAGCTTTTTGTTAACTTTTTAACCAAATCTCAAATTCAACCCATAGGTTAAATTTAACCAATATACATTTGGGCGCAGGCAGCAACACAGGCACACAAGATGTCTCCACGCTCCATGTTGTGTAGACATCAACTAGGTAGGGTTTTGTATTTCTTGAGAAATAGACAATTTGGGCTTACACTGAAGTAATTTTAGTACAAATACTTACCAAACAAGCAACTAACATTTTAGCTGCTGGTATCTGTACTGCCACATCTTCACTCAAGCCAACAACAACAAAATCCTATGCTCAACACTCCTGAAGTTGTTCAAAGCAATTATTTTTTCTTACCATAATTTAAAAATACAATCACTGCACAAATTGCTGAAACAAGCTAACATGTTTATAATTAGTAGAAATGACAACCTGCTCAGTCATAAAATGTAAATGTCATAAAACCTAAATAATTCATGTAAAAATATGTTCGCAATGCTGTTTTTAAGATAGCAATGGAAAGGGGTAAAACAAAGTCGCGAGAAAAACAAGAAGTGTCAGTAACTAGGATGCCCCCACACCTGATGTGAACAACCTACATGTGAAGTTTGAAGACCGTACAGACAGACCGACTGACATTAGCAAAACAATATAACCCTTCTTACTCGAAGTGGGGCTTAAAAAATTATCAACACTTGAAAGCTGAACTGCAACAAAAACTAGTACCTTAATTGCAAACTGAAACTTTAATCAGGAACATACAGTATGACTTAATACTTATTAACAAAGATTTTAACAAAGGTACAAATATCCCAGCAGCACATACACATAATTCAGCATTAAACCAATAAATAAATTATTTCATAAAGAACTAAGAACTTAACAATCCAAGTAGCTCTGTCTTTAAGAGTGTTCTCCTCTGGAGCAGGAGGTAGCAGGTTCGATCCCAAGCTGTGAAATACCAAAATCTTAAAAAATGGTATTAAGTTCCCTAGTCTAGCGCTCTGCATATAAGGGTAGGTCAGGATAGGTTGACCTGCTAATAATGTGACTTGGTGTGGTATCATGTTAGTGTCCACAGCAAGATATCACAGTGAAGGCAGCACTATAAAATATCTCACATTAACAACTCCTCCGTATGGATAAAAGATTGTAGTTAAACCCAGAAAACAAAACAAACATCATATACCAATGTACATGTAATAGCACAATTCAATAATAGTTTTGTTCTATTCCATTCTCCATGATTACAGAATGTTGTAAAATATGCAAAAGTACCTTTCACAGCTTTCATACTAAAATAGCACTCCCCATCGATTTTTCAAATTGCTACAAATTTCTGTCTACCTTGCTGGAATGTATATAAGAATTACATTTTTGGGGCGCTATTTTAACCTGAAATATAGGGTATGTGCCTCAGTATTTTTTTATTATATAAAGTATACTAATTTATGATGCCGTAAAATGTGGCTATTTAGACTTATTGATAGATTGCTAGCCTCCAGAATACAACATATTGATCACCAGTGAGTACATGCATATATCCAAGGACAAGAAGTTTTTTTTTAAAAATGTATGCGGCTCTTCATAGAAAATAAAAATGATTACCTTAACTTGTACAATATCTGCATACTGGTGATAAGTCATCATTGTCCATAAGAATGACCTTGGTCTGGACACACCCCAGTGCTAGTCAACTATTACTGTATACTGATGATGTTCTGACTTGGGCCGTTCATGGATGCTGTTGTATGTTGTTGTGGCATTGGTATCAGTAGTGTTCCACTCAGATGAAGACCATCACATGTCAAATGATGAAAAATATACAAAACAATTTACCACAACATCACCTACTTATCAAACAGTATACAGTTTATACCATTCACTTTCAACAACTTCAACCTTTAAGGCCATCCGTAAAAAATGTTGGTTTTCACTAACCCTACACAGAAAATTTTCAGTGGGTAGATGGGTAGAAAATATTTTTTACAAGTAATTTTTATATTGAACCCAAAATAAATGTCAGAATGCTATTTCTTATTTTAAAAAAATAATCTACCTGAGAGGCCAAAACAACTGGTAGGGGTCTTTTCAGTGAGGAGGTAGCATTACCACAAACAAATTTTTTGGCCTAAATTTATTTTGAAAAAATCCCTGATTCCTATCATACATTTAGGTAAATACTTACATGTATAAAGTTTTTTTGGTAATTCCTAAACCTATTATCTACTTTTTTTACAAACACTGAATGCCACCGATTGCATCTGCCAACATGAATTCTCGCTAAAATCTCTGAAGCAAAATGTTGAAACTAAAAGGAATGACATGCACTAAGGATGGACTGACGCAATATATGTGTTTTCAGTTTGTTTTCCGAGGGGTATAATAATATTGGAATGATTTTCAAATTTGGACATTTGTTACTTAATGTATTTCATCTAAAATGCATGCAAGTTCAAAATGGCTTGTCAGACATTAATCATATGCTATGAAATGCTTTATTCTATTCAGATAGACTGTTTTAAGAAAAGCTCCAAATATGACTGACTTTTTACTCATTTGTATATTATACAAATTTGAATACTGCAAAAAATGATGAAATACATCAGTAGTTCCATTATGGTTCTCCTTCTTTTCGTGTTAGTCAAACCTGCGTTAGCAGCCACCTCTGAATAAAGGTCACCCTGTGAGTAAAGGTAGTTCTTTTAAAACATATCAACGATCTGACCTCTAAATAAAGGTCACCTGTCAATACAGACCAGATTCTTTTTTTCCAAAGGGTGACCTTTGTTCACAGGTTTGACTGTATATTGAAATAGAAAGAGTCAAATATCACATTACATGGCAGTATAATTTCCCATGCAATACAGATAGAGTATGGGCTACCTGTACCCTAGGTCCCCCCTAGTGGGATTTTAGGACACATATATCATTGTATAGCTTAATATATCCCCCATCGAATGTCACATGTTGGACGAAATATAGATGCTGATTAAGCCTACAGTATGTGATTGATTATCTCCCCCTGATTTCAAAATAGCATGTTTTTATGTTTTTGTATACATGAGTTTATTTTTTTCCAAAATGACCAAGTTCTCAACCCACATTGCTGAAGATTATTATATTTTATATTAATATACATATTTGAAAAGGAAAAGATAACTCTGAACTAAATATAGCAAGAATTATGTCCCTTTTAACTGTAAAAAAAGAATAACAAGAGGGCCATGATGGCCCTATAAATGCTCACCAGGAGAAAAGGTTATTTGGAGATGAACATTGTTGAAGTTTTCTATACGAGTCCAAGTAAGATCAAGTGACCCATCTGGGCCGTTTTTTATCCCATGACCATTATATGAACATATTTAAAAGAGGTCCATTAGACAAAGCTAGATACCAAATATCTTAGCTCTAGGCCTTGTGGTTTCGGAGAAGAAGATTTTTTAAATTTTCCTATATGAAATAGAATAAACCCCAGGGCAGGGCTAATTTTGACCCCGGGGCCATAATTTGAACAAACTTGGTAGAGGTCCACTAGACAATGACACATACAAAATATCTAACCTCTAGGCCTTGCAGTTTTGGAGAAGATTTTTTAAATTTTCCTATATAAGCCTATATAAATCAAGTGACCCCCGGGGCGGGGCCAATTTTGACCCTAGGGCAATAATTTGAACAAACTTGGTAGAGGTCCACTAGACAATGCTACATACCAAATATCTTAGCTCTAGGCCTTGTGGTTTCGGAGAAGAAGATTTTTTAAATTTTCCTAAATAAAACAGAATAAACCCAAGCACAGGGCCAATTTTGACCCCGGGGCCATAATTTGAACAAACTTGGTAGAGGTCCACTAGACAATGCCACATATAAAATATATAAGCTCTAGGCCTTGCGGTTTCGGAGAAAAAGATTTTTCAAATTTTCCTATATAAAATAGAATAAACCCCACGGCAGGGCCAATTTTGACCCCGGGGCCATAATTTGAACAACTTGGTAGAGGTCCACTAGACAATGCCACATACAAAATATGTAAGCTCTAGGCCTTGCGGTTTTTTAGAAGAAGATTTTTAAAATTTTCCTATATAAGTCTATATAAATCAAGTGACCCCCGGGGCAGGGCCAATTTTGACCCTAGAGCAATAATTTGAACAAACTTGGTAGAGGTCCACTCGACTATGCTACACACCAAATATCAAAGCTCTAGGCATTGTAGTTTTTGACAAGAAGATTTTTTAAATTTCCTATATAAGTCTATGTAAAATCAAGTTACCCCCGGGGCGGAGACAATTTTGACCCCAGGGGAATAATTTGAACAAACTTTGTAGAGTTCCATTAGACAATGCTACATACCAAATATCTCAGCTCTAGGCCCTGTGGTTTCGGACAAGAAGATTTTTTTAATTTTTTCTATTTGTTGCCATAGCAACCAGTTTTTAATGAAATTTAATTTTTTTAACAACTTTGAAAGGGGACCACCCAAGGATCATTCCAGCAAAGTTTGGTTGCAATCGGCATAGCGGTGTAGGAGGAGATGTTGTTTTAAGTAAATATGGACGCCACCTCACGACGGACGCAGGGCGATCACAAAAGCTCACCCTGAGCACATTTGTGCTCTGGTGAGCTAAAAATAAATTAAAACAAGGTTTTTTTATTAAGTTAAATCTACCTATGACGTAATTTAAATAACAGTACAACATAATATTATATGTGTTTAGGTAGAAACATTTAAATAACTGTTATCATAACTTTTCAGATATCTCAGCAGCCTGGCTACATAAGCACACAAGTCTGGACATGGGGCCTAAGATTTTATCTGTCATATGACAGGATTAAATAAATGTTTCTAAGGCATTAAAGACCGGGTGTTGGACTGCCCTTTTAGGAAATAAAAAGTTTTCCAGGTTGAAGGTCAAAACTGAATTTACAAGGGCAGCCTTTAACTCAAGTCTGGGAGTGAAGCGAACCCCACAGTGTAGCAGAAAGTGATTGGTTGAGTTCAATACCCTACCCGGGCACAAATGGGGTCCAGTCCCAGGACATATTTTCCTTGGGCACCGGACAACAAATTTGTACCCAGTCTCAGACGGCTTATGCATTTGTCTTGTTTTTGGTTTGAAGAATAAACCTCGGGCCATCTGAGCCCCACTGAACATTGGACAGAATCACAGCTACCTGCCATCACACTGGAATAAGGATCTTTCCAGCGCTTGACAGACTGTGACCTGACCAAAGAACTTATTTCAGTGGGTGAGAGTTTGACTTTGGTATCAACAGTCACATGATCCAGGCCAGATTTTGCAGCCCTATCAGCCGCCTCATTTCCCCCAACACCTATATGAGCTGGGCACCAGACTAGTGTAATGTCAAGACCGGCTTGTTGGATGGAATAATTTAGTATGATGATTTGTTCTAAAAGGTCAGGTCTGGATTTACTATGAAAATTCAGAATTGACTGCAGCGCCAAAAGAGAATCCGAAAATATAACCGTGTTTTTTGGTTTATTTAGAATTACCCAGCTCATTGAATTAATTAATGCTATCATTTCTGCTGAATAGATTGACAAATTGTCCGAAAGCCTATCAACAGATGAGAAATTTATTGAGGGGATATAGAATGCTGCTGATACTTTTCCTGATTGGGGACATTTTGATCCATCCGTGTAAATGCTAAAATGGTTATTATAATTCTCTTCTGAGTATAGTTTGACTTGAATGTTACTTAAATGGGGAAATTGATTTTTTAAATTTAGGTTAGATAGGGTGAGGTCAATCTGAGGAGAGGGCATTAACCATGGATGTTCAATTTCTGACCTGAGGTCTGCTACCTGTATGTCTTTGAGACCGAACTCCTCCACCAAGTTTTGGGTTGAGGCCCCAAATGGGGGGGGGGGGGCGTTATTTTTATACATATTCTTGGTGAAGTGTCCAGTCCCAAAGATGGAGTTCACAGGGTTATTTCCCCTTGATTGTGCTCTGGCCCAGTATTTGACAGTGTGGGCCTTGCGCCTGATAGCCAAGGGAAGCACACCAGCTTCTGCTTCCAGTTTGTAAGTAGGGGTGGAGCTAAGGGCCCCCAGGGCAATTCTTAGGGCTTTATATTGAATTTTGTCCAATTTATCTAATAAAGTTGGGCCAGCTGCAGCATAAATTTCAGCACCATAGTCAATTTTGGATCTAATAAGAGAAATATATAGGAGCAATAAGCTTTTTTTATTTGCACCAAAGTCAGAATGTTTCAGCATTTTCATCATGTTAAGATTAGTGGTACACTGTTTAATTAAGGTAGTTTGCGGTGTTGCTCGACAAAAAAGAAAGTTTGTTAGAATGGCATGAAATTTTGAGGAATTATACCCGAAGTAGCAGTGCTTACGAAAATATTTTTTTTATACAGTTTGACGTCGGTAACCTAGCAACTAAACGACCTTAAAATGCCATCTAGCGGCACCAGCTATGCGAACGACTCGTACTTTTCCCCTTGTAGCTTTGCTATAAATTGTCAAAAATTGAAAATTCGAACTTTGCGGATGAGCGAATGCTGTGGTCTAACGAGTGATCATCATCAATACTTTGAATATCAATGACCGCATGGCGTGTCGGAAATTAATCGATGTCTTAACGTCATTATGCAGACGTTTTTTCGACGTAAAATATTCAGATAAATGCAAATGTAGTTAAAACGCCGTGGTAGAAGTTTTTCAAAAATTAACATTATGTAAAACATTTATTTATCTACACATTAAGCGAAAAACATATATACCTCTTCAGGCTACTTTTTTCGGTATCGTACCATTTCCTAAAGTCATACCATGCCAACATGACGTCAATCATTCTGCACATAAAGACAGCGCGTTTGGTTGGAGCAATATTCATCAAATTTGGTTGTTTTATCGAAGGGTTGATCGTCTGATTTATACTTTAATTTGATGATGTACTAAAACTATTGTTGTGAATTGAAAAAATCCGAAACACTGCATGTTCGAAGATGTACATGCTCGTTTTTGTTTAAATTTGTACACGCCACAAGGTCAGAATGCACATACAAATGTGCAATTTACGAACATTTACTGCGTTAGGACACGAATGGAATGCACATGATGACGGAAAATATATTACAAAACGTATTTTTCATTCAAACTGCGTGCATATAGACAAAATGCGAGTGCGCGTAAATGGAAAGTTACCGTTTGAAAAAAATGTCTCGCAACTCTCGAACTTGTGAAAGTCTGTTGAATATGAATGTAAATTTCAGACTATAAACCTATCCTTTTACTTCTTACCTTTTTACCTATAATCGCTCACAAGAAGAAAAGACTATTGTCAATAAAAAAAATACCTCAGGGCCATCATTTGAATAAAACTTGGTAGATGTTGCTAGACAATGTTTCACACAAAATATCATAACTCAAGGACTTCAGACAAAAAGATTTTAAAAGTTTTCATATCATTTTTATGATTGTATGTAAGATCAAGTAATTTTTACTCCATGACCATAACTTGAATAAACCTGGTAGAGGTCTACTAGACAATGCTACATGTACAAACTATCTATGCTGTAGATATTGTTGTTTCTGACAAGTTCAGATTTGTTTAAAAAGATTGTCCTATTGGTTGCTATGACAACCGGAGTCCTGCGTGGATGTTTTTTTACAAATTTGGTAGGTCATTTATTTACAGCGCGTTACACACCATTATTTTCAGTTGATACCGCTAATAAATTATATTTTCTTAATTGTAACATTTATCTAATACTGAACTAAATCAGATTAATTTTAGGACACGTGACGACGATTAGATAGTCACCGAAGTAACATTTTCAAGCTCCCCCCTTTTCATGTTACCCCCCCCCCCCCGGTAATTTAAAAACGTTTTCAAAGTACTGGCCCCGGTAACATTAAAACGTTTTCAAGCTCCCACCCCGTTTTAATAATCCTTCCCCGGTAACTTGAAAATGTTTTCAAACATCTCCCCATCCTATGTTAATTCTTCATAGAGAAAATGTTTATATTTCAGGTTATAATTATAATATAACATGGTTTATTGACATGTATATACCTGTATTTCTAAACTGAATTTACGCAATAATTACATGAAGCTATGGATTCCCACTAGGGTCCTGGAGAGTATACACCCTTATTCAATTAATGAACAAAAATGCAAGACCTAACCTTTGCAATCCCACATTTACTTGTATTCAGAAAACCTACAATAGTAATTTGTTTTTTTTATCTATTTTGTTTTGGCTAAATAATTCAAGATTGCATTGGTATTTGCACAATAACACTCATAGGATTCCATATTTAGATGACAGTATATGACGTCATTTGATTTCGTCACTAGGACCACATTAAATAACCCATTTAGGTAAAACTAGATGTTCACAGAATCTCCAAAACATACACATAAGAGGAAAGCACTTAACATTAATATACATAATTAACGTATGGCCGTATTATGCAATAAGATCAAACAACTTTGACGAATAATAAAAAGTATCGCTACACTCCTAAATAAACTTCCTTTATTTTGCACATGCAAAATCCAAACCGTCAGTGATGGGGATCGAACTCACTTTGTGGTTGCTAAATAACTAGTGCATATATTTATGGCTTTGTAATCTCCTTATTCGTGTGTAAGCTGTCTTTCTAATTATAAATTTTAAAAAAGGTTACCCCAGGGTAACATGAAAACGTTTTTAGATTACCGGGTAGGGCATTTGAAAATGGAGCGGGTAATTTCAAAACGTTTTAATTGTACCCCTCCTGGTAACTTAAAAACGTTTTCAAATTCCCGTGCAGAAGCTTACATGTCAACCATATAAATCTGACATTAAGTCTTCATGGCATTGGTGGACCAAGCCAGGATATCACGTGATACTTGTACCCTGCTAACTGCACGTGATTCGATTATTATGTATTGTAAAATACATATTACTTACAGCACAGCGTTTATTGTGGTGTGAAAAATGTATGTGACGAATCAATACCGGTACTATATATTATTAATTGTAAAAAAATAATTATCATGAAATGTTGTTCTCTTTAAGATATAAACAACAGAGTTAACATAGAGACATTGTTGTTTTGATATTACGGTAGCATATCGACGTTAATATTTTTATGACTGCATACATTGCAACTTCTTAAAAGAAAACGATATTCATGTGCTGATCTTAATTCGGCAAAAGCATTCATTGCTTTTAAAAAAGTATATTATGTTCCTAACTATAATTGTTGGAATTGTTAAAAGTCTACAAATATCTATTATTGAAACGTAAGATTAACATGTGCTTACAATATATAAAGTATAAAGCGCAAAAATGGCCTAAACAATGATGCAATGACGCCGTGTTTTTATTTCAAGTGGTGCAGGAAACGTTACGATACTGAAAAAAGTAGCCTGAAGAGGTATGGATTTTTTTCGCTTAATGTGTAGAAAAATAAATGTTTTACATAATGTTAATTTTTTAAAAACATCTACCACGGCGTTTTAGCTACATTTGCATGTATCTGAACATTTTACGCCGAAAAAACGTCCGCATAATGACGTTTTGACGTCGATTAATTTCCGACACGCCGGGCGGTATTCAATATGAGGTTTAAAAGTAAGTTTTTTGTCTAAAATCATGCCTAAGAATTTTGTCATTTTTTTAAATTTAATTTTTGTACCGCCAAGGTGTATATCTAATTTATGCTGCGGCTGGTGCCCAAACAGGATACCAACAGTTTTTTCTTTGGATATTTTGAAACCCCAGTTTTGAGCCCATTCCCAAATCATATCTAGCCCTTTTTGTGCCTTAGTGGCCATATTCTAAGATTTTTGCCTGTTATCCATGTGCCTGAATCATCTGCAAATTGACTTAATGACATGTTGGATTTTGAGATGGATACAGGAAGATTATTTATCAGTAAATTAAAAAGAAGAGGGGAGAGAATCGCGCCCTGAGGGGTACCTCTCGAGACACTTTCTTGGTTTGAGAGGGTACCGCTTACCCTTACTTGGATTTTACGCCCTTCTAGGAAAGTACCTGAGGTACTGGAAACAAGCTCCCGTTATACCATATTCTTTTAACTTGTAAAGGACACCGAAGTGCCAAGTTAAATCAAATGCTGCCTGGAGATCTAGAAAAATGGCTAGCACTGTTCGGCCCCTGTTTTTGGTCGCAATTATATCATGTTGTAATCAAGCTAATTGGTCTAAAGTGCTCCTTCCCTTTCTAAAGCCAGACTGAGAGGGATCTAGGTAATTATTAAATTCGATATGGTGGTCTAAACGGGCTTTAACCATCGCCTCTAGCAATTTCCCAGAGTGAGATGTAAGGCTAATTGGTCTATAAGAGTTTGGCTCTTCACTGTCCTTATTTGCTTTTTTGATAGGTGTAATGCAAGCCTCCTTCCAGTTTGATGGATATAACCCTTCACTCCACACCTTTTTATAAAGGTTGAGCCATAAAAGAAGAATTTTATCATTCATGTTTTTAAACATGGTGTAATTAATTTGATCTTGTCCAGGGGCAGAGTTTTTCCTGTCATGAATGCACCTTTTTAGTTCTTTTAGTGTAAACGGTTTATTTAATGGAGTATTATTTAACCCCGGCTCATATATTTCATCGCGATGCCGTGACTCAAAGTGTTTTTGATATTCTAAAGTTTCAGGCGATAAATTTGAGTCACTTGATACCTCTTTATAGTGTCTTACTAAAAATGGAGCCTTTTCAAAGGGTGTTTTAGCTATATCATCTTTATATTTTAGCAATGGTACAGGGTTAATTCTTTTGCCTGATATTGTTTTCATTTTATTCCAAAAGAGTTGAGAATTGGCCCTAGGGAAAGTTAAAGATTCACAAAAGTTTTGCCAATTCTCTTGTTTTGCTTTTAAGATAATATTTTTAGCATTCTGTTCAGCTGATTTTAATTGAGAGATATTAGCTGGGCATGGATTTCTTTTAGCCCAACTTAAAGCTTTTTTTCTGCCCTGTACCGCTTCAAGACATTCTTCACTCCACCACTGGACCTGTACTTTTGATTTTTTATGGGATGCGGGGGCTGGGGGTACACTCCTGAACCATGTGTAGGATAGATTCAGTCAAATTTGACAGGTGTTCATTGATATCATCAGAGTAGACTAGGTTTTTTTATTAAGGGACTTACTAATAATTTTGAATTTTTCCCAATCTGTTTTATTTAATTTCAAATTTTTTGTTTCTGAGTTTTGACTTGTTGAATTTTGGCAATTAATTGAGATTAAGATTGGGAAATGATCTGACCCCAGGGTATCCTCATGTACTCCCCAAGCTGAAACTGAGGCAATTTTGGATGTCCCAAAAGTTAAGTCAATATTTGACATGTTCCCATTAGATTTGTCTATTCTTGTGGGTGTGCCGTCATTGAATAAGATCAAATCAGGTTTTTCAGCCCATTCCAAAATATCCCTCCCATGACGGTCTGAAGTTTTAGAGCCCCACTCAACATGATGAGCCAGTTATGATACTATCAATTGCCTCATTTTGAGTTGGAAAGCACTTAATGATGTGATCTAGAGAGTCTAGATCACATCCTCTAGAATAAATGTTAGCTAAATTTAAAGATTGTTTGGAAGTATGGATTTTAATTAATTGGTACTCTATTTTAGAGGTACAATTTTGATCCCTGGGGTTGTCTACCCTGATGTTCTCATAATTAATTAATCTTTAATGTAGATTGCCAAACCACCACATAAGGTTTTCTTTTCTGTGTATGGTTTATGTTCTAAATTGAATCCAGGAATATTTTTTGACATATTTTTATTGAACCTAGCTTCCTGGATACATAAAATATCTATATGTGGATTTTTATTTAGCAAAATTTTTAATTCAGACAGTTTTTGGGGGCTCAAAAATTGAGCATTAAATGAGATTATATTTAATTTACTACACATGGTTAGGCTTAGGCTTGGCTATTTACTTAGAGGCCACATCGCCCGGGGAGGAGGTCATACTTATGCTTGTGATTGGTGACTCTGGGCAGACAGAGGCCTTCCCTGGTGGACTGCTGTAGTTCTTATCGGCCCGATCTACAACAGCCACCGCCCTTGACCACGGGATGCCCTCTTTTTTCATTACCATAGTTATACATTGGGCCTTCATGTAGGCTGGGCATCCCGGGTACCAAGCAGGATGATCCCCACTGCAGTTTGGGCAAATAGGGGAGGGCTCTCTGCAGTGGTCGGGCTTATGGGGTCCCGAACACCTAGCACAGGTCTGGGGTAGCTTGCATGTTGTGGCTCTATGGCCGAACCCCTGGCATCTGAAGCACCTCATGGGTGGGTAAACAAATTGTTCGGTTTTGAATGAAATTTTGGAGTCCCTAATTTTGATGTACAAAGGTACAGCCCCCCGAAAAGTCAATTTAACTGCCCCTGTCCCGTTGCCCGATTTATTAAAGATTCTGTTTATTTGAATAAGCTCCACCCCGTTTGATGGTTCGAAAGTAAGGTTTGGGCGGAGCTTGTTTAGGTCAATATCCATGGGTACTCCGTGGATGATCATATCTGTGACCCGGTCCTGCTGGGGGAGTGAGGCTACCACCCTGCAGCCCCCGAGGCACAGATTATGATCATTTATCACCTTAGCCAGGGGTTCCACTCCCGGGAACTCCCAACATCACCGACCCTGAGGACAGGGGGTCACCCGCTGGACTAGTGGCATTTTTATGCATAGTAATTTACCCAGCTTAATAACATTCAGCTGGGAAAGTAGACTGTCTGGACCCCTAGCTTTAAGAATGCATATATATTTGTTAGGGACCGTCACACGGGGCTGGTCCCTGGGGTCCAGAGGAGATCCAACAAGCCTGCTAATGTCCAGCGGGTGCCTATTCGGGTTTAGAACCCTAGACTCATATCTAGCATCCCTGCCGGCCCTGTAGGGCATGGTGGGGGAGAAAAAACAACACAGGAATGGCTCGGCAGGGAATACAGTAAGACAATAAATAAAATGGCTGCAATAGCTTATATAAATGGGGGGTAGACAAGAATATTGCTACAGGAGCTATAAATTATAATAGTAAATGTGATATATTATCATCAAGAATGGATTAACTAATGTCATAAGATCTATATTCGTGAATACTTTTGTTGTCAACACTCACACAAAGATAAACAAACTCAATATAGTATTAAATAACAGGGAGGAAATGTTTGTTTATCCGGAAGTCTATGTCCGAAAATACCTACACTGTAAAAGTAAAAATTTGCGAGACAACCGGAAGTGAAAATAAACTATGAAAATGTAAATATCAAGTAAAACGACAAATTTAGAAGGTAGCTAAAGGTGGGACGATAACGCTGGGGAACTTGTACTGCTGTGTAGTAGGGAAGTGAGGGGAGGACATCGAAAAGTAGACCATCAATCTTCTTTTTTTCTATATTTTTGTCAGGCTTTTTTTTTTTACTTTGTTGTCACCCGGTGACCGGAAGCGGAAGTGGAATGAATGAATCTTTTAAATGGAATATATATTTTTTTATTTATATACTCTTAACAAATACATTTAAACCAATAGATTTTGTACAAACCTTTGAGCAATCATTGAGTAACAAAAACAATATCAAAGGAAATAACTGCAAAAATAAAATTAATTGCAATTAATGACAATAAAAGAATATTGTCACACCTGCGGTGATATTGGAACCCTTAATTACTAACATACCCCTAATTAACAGCATTTAATTTAGGCGACAATTACCTAATTATATACAAATATTTTAAGCGATAATTATTCTATTGATGGATGGTAAAACATGAAATACTGGCCAAACCATAATAAATTTATTTCATTGCTGAATTCTACTTCCAAATTATCTATTTATTTTGCAAATAAAATCAGAATTTCTGTTTGAGACATTTCACATTTTTCATATTACTATAATTTCATAGCTCTGCGACCGTTATCATCCGTTATTTTTTAAGACCCTTCAGAAAACAATGTTAATCTTTCAGGTTTGCCATGTTTTTCTCTTTCTGGTATATTTGATTATTTGTTTGATTATAAATTGTATCTATGCAATTTTATGTCAATAAAATATATGTTATGTTATGATAAAAGTATAAAAAACTATATGTTTTTTTTTTTATTTCCAATTTCAACACATACTTAATCTATATATAAAGAAAAACCCTAATAACTCTTAAAAAAACATTTTTAAAATATATTTAAATTGTTATATTTTTGAAATTTATAAGTTACAAATCTTATTAAATATATTTTTTATTAACATAATTTAAAAAAAATAATAATTGTCCCTCATTCATACAGGGGTTGACTTGTCCAAGCATTTTAGGAGTGACATGAGGGTAGAATTGTCTAGGGGTTGAATTGTCTCCAGGAAATATGAGGGGTCGTATTGTGTGTGGATTGAATTGTCCGGATACCATAAAATATACTTTCTATCTCAATTACTGTGTTATTTCGTTTATCAATCCAATATCGTCATTTTCGTAAAACATTCAACTTCATACAATCTCAGTAGACACTATTTTGACAGTTTTATATGTGTAACAGGTCCCACTTTTGGCGCCGGTCAATTTAGGTATTCGATTAAATTGTAGGACTTTATTGAATAGGCTTAGAATCAAGCACAGCCGGTCGGTATATATGCGAATGTTTTGGCGAAACAGGTTTGTCAGAACCAGTTTTGCCAAGGGTGTGGTTATTGGAAAGCCGTTGGGAGTGTGTAGTGACTTCATTAGTACACAGCTTTATATGAAGAAGTTTCGTTATTATGTGGTTGAGGTATGTCTTGTTTGTAATCTCGGATTTTGTAGAATAGTGTCATGTTTTTCGGAGCTGCAACTTTTCGTCTACTCTCTCTCTTTTTCAGGCTGGAATTATTTCATCGTTACTTTATAACCTTTTTATCACTGGCATGTTCACCCTTTCTGTTTTTTAGCATGTGTGAGTCGAAGTGTGAGATGGTATAGTATATTGTGGAAAGCTATTTTCCTGTAAGTATTCATTCATTGTATTGTTTTTTAAGTGAGATTTGGGTAAGAATAAGTGAGACTTTTTCGCGAACTATTTTGCACGTGCAAGGTGGCACTTTTTGCATGCAAAATACCTCTATTTACCCATGAATTGGAATAAATGCATTTATAGATATTTATTAATCAAAATAAAGACAAAGTAAGTTAAACAGAATTTATTTAATAATGCACATGTTGTATAGTAACAAGGACTTATATACATACATGGATATGCGAATGTTTTGGCGAAACAGGTTTGTCAGAACCAGTTTTGCCAAGGGTGTGGTTATTGGAAAGCCATTATTTGCACTAAAAACATTAGCTTAAAGAATCTTACAATTATGAAAAATTAGTCATCTGATTATTAAGGACAGACTAGGTAGCCAAAATAATTAAGCTCTACTCAGAGCTGCAATTCACTGTCGCTAAGTTTACTTTAATTACTTTACCCCACCCACTAGTTTAAACAGGTCATCTAAATTAATCACTAGTTAATTTACTAATCACAGAACATATAACAAACCAGACTATCACCTTATCAATTAATATGATGATTAAATACAACTTACCATGGTTACCTACAACATACTGCCCGAGGTGATATAAAACATATGCCAAGATAATCGGCAATTAACAAAGTGTCACCATTTAACTGCTATCAGCGTGTTCGGTTATTATTCTTAAAACACATACGGTCCGAGATACAAATTGTAATTGTTTACTGCACGGCATATTTTTTATCTGAGGAACGATTTTCCGTGAGGTTTCGACCTAATGGCGTTAGACCGTGAGGAAGGGTTAAAATACGTGAGAAAGTCTCACGGTGTGAGATATGGCATGTATGAATAATTGTGTTAATTAAGTTTTACATTGTATGTATTGTTAAAGGGAAGTAATGCAATATTTCAAGTAGAACTGTATTATTTAACTGCGTCTATTGTATGTTCTTTTGTTATCTACAGGATGCTAACTAACTAACTAAATGTTTGACTTACTGCGACTTACTGTTTGTCTGTCCATCTGACTGATGGTGTTGGTTCCTGTCTTTGAATGATTTATTTGTGAACTTCACTTGATATATATGAAATAAACTGTTCCTGGTACTTGATTATAAAACGTCGAACATCGAATTGGAGTTTGTGGTCATTATCCCCCACCTACCCCAAGTAACAATTGGAGCCCCCAGTGAGGATTACATCGATGCTGGGAAGACAAGTTTACTGCAGAGATCTACTATGGTACCTTTTTAATTTTTAAGTGCATTGTGTTTTTAAAGTAATTTTGGAGGATTCACCAGACTTTTGTGGAATCGACTGTGCCTTTTTATGTGTGACTAATATTCGGTGTTTAATTTAATTTTTTTTTTTAAAAATGTGTAATTATTATTGAAATTTGATATTGTTTATTACTGCATGTGAGTTCTCATTAGATTTTTTATGTATGGTTACTCGATATTTAATTATTCAGCCATATTTCAAGTTTCATTTGAGAACTGACTATCCAGTGTAATTAAATACTGTCATTGAAACATGATTGTATGTGGAAATTAATTTTTTTGTAAGTCTATTTTTGAGAGTGAGGATCAATAAAGCACAGTCACTGGTGAAGGTAAATTTAATTATTAATACTGCATGTTTCAGTATCACGATTAATAATTCTGTCATTCTATTAATATACCATTCATAATCATATAACTTTCTAATTATTTCATAAAGCCCGTTCCATCATTTCTTCTTCTACCATTTTTTCTTGGAAGTTATTGTTGTGGAGAAGTTGTTATGGCAGTTGGCTGAAGTCTTATGAGTTTTGTCACATTGGTTGTTTTGTTGGTTGTTCAGTTGAGGGTTTAAGGTAGTGTGACTAAAAGTTTTAGTTGTACCGATTAGTATTTTAGGTGTAATTTAGTTGTTGTGGTAGTCGTTTTTGGGTATTTAGTTGTACGAAAAGTGTTTTAAACATTTATCATATTATTTTTTTAATTTTGTTAATACTGTGTGTTGATATTGTTATATCTTGTGCCATTTTATTGTGTTTTGTGATTTAATTCACATATTTTTGCCCTTCCATTATTTAACTATCACATACCTAGCTCTGTAAGTATTAAACATGGCAACAAAGACGGACCCGGATAAGGAATTATTGGAAGTATTGAAAGTGGAGTCAATAGAAGATCTGAAAAAGATTTTATCAAAGAAAGAGGAAAGTGAAATTAAACATCAAAAAGTGGTATGTAAATTTCCTTGTATTTCTTTATTTTTGGGCGAATCAGGCAAAGGTGAAGTCAATTATCGCACTTGGCGTTATGAAGTAAATTGTTTATTGCAAGAGAAAGCATACTCTAGGGAAGGCACTTTATTGGGTATAAGGCGATCTCTAAGAGGAGAAGCTGCAGATATGGTCATGAGACTTGGAGAGAAGGCCACTATTGAAATTATTTTAGAAAATTTTAAAGTCCCATAAGCTTATAGATGTATTGGTGTTAATAGTTTGTTTGTTTTATAACAGGAATCCTGTGTGGTTTTCTCCCGTGCATACTTTATAACAAGAAAAAATGTTTCTGTAACTACTATCATATTTTTTTCAATATCATTGAAATAAATACTATCTATAGAACACCTGAGTTTTCCCACAGTCATGCTATTTCAAGTTTACAAAAGCAAAAATCACAGTGAATGAGTGTTTTCAGACGGGGGGAAAAAGGGCTTGTTTCGTCGGTAATAATTATCTTGCGATAATATCAGCAATTAAATGTTTTTGCATATATTTTTCTACAGCAAAAAGCTAATGGGGCTTTAACAGTACTTTTGGTTATACTGAGACTGCTGAAACAGTCTTAAGGATTTCAATCTCTAATTCGAATCCTCCATTTTGAAGCAAAGGGGTTTGTCACGAAAAAAAATTTTTTTTTCCATGTAACCAATATATATATAGAAGGGAAACAACTTCGACAATTCGAATTTTCCAACGCGTGTTATAAACTTCCATGTTATTGCAATGCAGTACAAAATATTTAACTCATATATAGTGCAACGTATGGGCAACTCAACACGCTAACAGAAAATGTATACTTTTACTACCTTTAAAGATATTTTAAACTCGCAATTGAAGATTTTTCACTCGAAAAATGGTCAAATTTTACAAAACGACACACTGTCGTAAAATCGCAGCGTGTACAAATCTATAGCGAAACTGATAAATTACAGGTAAAACTTCATGGAATGAGTCATTATTCATAACCAAACATTATGTTTATATCATATATGGTATAATTTACTAACTGCTAATGATTTCACATCTCGGGATGCACTTTTAATGAAGAATTTACGTTTTTGTTCACTTTGTCGTTTTCTTTATTTTGCTTCCTTGATAGGTCACGTGACAATCGCCTTACTCGTGATGAAAGCTTAATTCTGATAGGATGAGCGATACTGTGTGGTATTTTTTAGGTATGGTTCCCGATAGCGTAGTGAAAAGGATAGAGTGCACAGGTTACAAGTAAATTGTAAACAAATACCACAGAGTATCGTTCATGCAATCAGATTTTAGCTTTCATTACGAGTTAGGCGATTGTCATGTGACCCGTCATGGAAATAAACTTCGAGAAGCCAGCTAATTGAACAAAAAAATACGCAAATTCTTTGCTAAAAGAGCTTTCCGAGATGCGAAATCATTGGCAGTTAGTATATTATAGAGTTTTATTATGAACTAAGGCCCATTCTAAGAAGTTGTGTCAGTAATTTAACATTTCCACTCTGTACATGTATACCGGTATACATGCTGCGATTTTACGACAGTGTGTTGTTTTGTAAAATTTGACCATTTTTCGAGTGAAAAATCTTCAATAGCGAGTTGAGAATATCTTTAAAGGTAGTAAAAGTATACATTTTCTGTTAGCGTGTTGAGTTGCCCATACGTTGCACTATATATGAGTTAAATATTTTGTACTGCATTGCAATAACATGGAAGTTTATAACACGCGTTGGACGATTCGAATTGTCGAAGTTGTTTCCCTTCTATATATATATGGGTTACACGGAAATAATTTTTTTTTCGTGACAAACCCCTTTGTTTTGAAAAGTACTCAATTTCATGAATTTTACTGACATATTGACATATTCCTGAGGGTCATGGGTTCAAACCCCACTGGGACCATACTTTTTTCTTTCTTTTTTTAGTTTTTAGGTATTTTTTTGTATTAAGAACATGAATTTATACAGTAATATGGAAGAAAATATTTATTCCAATTTTTTTTGTCTAGTTTATTGGAATTTATACATGGTTAATTAACGAAAATCAAGTAACTTTGGATTTCTGACACAATTTTTCAAA
This sequence comes from Lutraria lutraria, assembly GCA_964023205.1. NCBI lineage: Eukaryota > Metazoa > Mollusca > Bivalvia > Venerida > Mactridae > Lutraria > Lutraria lutraria. The sequence continues at coordinate 1,273,344 of OZ026842.1, forward strand.
ACCGGACATGCAACTTTTTAAATTTGGTGTAGACATTATACACACATAGTAGTTAATTTTGAGAAAATTTCAGCTGTTGCCCTGCTTTGGTTTTTATTTTAATGATGTTTATCAATTTGTTACTTTTTGGTAAAAGGCTAAAATCTTGACCAAATCTTAAAGGGGCTGGGTTACATTTTTCACTTTTTCTGCAACATAGTAATTCCAAACATCGTATAAACAATTTGAATTAACTAAACATTGGTTACCCTTAGACTTATACACATTCTTGCATTTATTGTGTCATCTGTTAGAGAGATCGGCCAATTTTTATAAAGGTGACTTTATTTGATTTTGAGGTACTATTTTACGTTAGGGGTAGAGGAACAAAAATGGTTGTAACTCTCTTAACTGACTGATGGTAAAGTTTTTAAAAATTCACCTGTAAATGTCTTAATGGATATACAAAAGAATGACAATATTTAAAATAGAATCCTTAACACTTTGTATTAGACTTCGAAAACCTTAAGACAATTTCATGGATGTGTACAGGAACAGGAAGAGTCAGTTGTAAAGTATGCCTCTCATGTTAAAGTATTATTTTCTCAGGCTGTAGAACTGGTTGCTATAAACAGAAAATAACAAGTATTGTTGAAAAGTGTATTTTATGAAGGGTTGAGAACTGAATTGAAAATGGCTGCTTCATACAAATATGAAACTGTAGTAGAATATGGCAATTTAAAATCTGAAATTATAAAATTAGAAGCTCAGATTGAAAAAATTGACAAGAAACCTGATTGTAAAACAAAATGTAATTCAGTTAACCACACTGAAGACAATAAAAAGTCAGAACTTAAATGCTTATTTGAAAAAATGAATGAAAGAATAGAAAAAATTGAAAAACATCAAGAAACTGTATCTCACCTTAATTTTCAGCAAACTAATCAATCCTACTCAGGTAGAGGGTTTAGAGGCCACAGACATTTTAGAGGACATCCTAATTTTAGAGGGAGTTAGAGGTCAGTACCAACCAAGGAGACCTACAGGTAACAATACATTTAGACCGTCATTAGAAAACATTAGATGCTACATATGTAATGACCTAGGGCATATGGCCTTAAATTGCCATTTAAACATATAGGTACCTTTTCAGTGGGACGTAATAGAGGTACATCACCAGCATTTGACCCTAAATTAGTTGGTGAAATGACAGAGGTTAGTATTTCTTTAAATGATATTCAAGTTTCAGCTCTATTTGACACAGGTTCTTGTGTGTCCACTTGTTCGAACAAATTTTACTTGGACTATTTGAAAGATGTTGAAATCAAGCCGCGCTTAGCAATTTTTTACATATTGAGTGTGCTGATGGAAATGCATTGCCTTATAAAGGATATGTTGAAGTTAATATTTTACCTCAGGGTATACCTGGAGCCCAGGAAATTACTTGTTTACTTTTAGTTGTCACTGATACTGATTTTAACTCAAAGATACCTGTTCTACTAGGAACAAATATTCTTAATGAATTCCTTACTGTGTGCAAATCAGCAAACGGAGAGGTTTTTACAACATTCCAAATTACATGTTCCTTGGTTATATCATTTAGATGTTTAGTTATGCGGGAAAAAGAACTTTCAAAGTGTAACAATAGACTTGCTGTAGTCAGAAGTGCTGAAAGTAGCAATGTTTTAATTAAACCTAACCATTCAGTAACTCCGCAGTGTCATACAGACAAAGAACTTGCTTATGTACCCACTTGTGCATTAATACAGGAAACTACAGAGTCGTCATTGCCAGGACATATAGGTATAAGTCCAGCTTTAGTAAATTATTCACCAACAAGACAAATATTTGAAGTAACTGTTCAAATTTATCATGTAACCCATACACAATTTCACCAAAAGCAGTTATAGCTGAAGTACAACCTGTAACAATACAAGATCCATGTGAACCCAACAGTGATTCTTCACCAGATGTGTTGTCCAAAGTCAACATGGGAACAGAAGCTTCATTAGAAGAACAGCAGAGATTGAAGAAAATGCTTCAAAAACACCAAGAAATCTTTTCTAGTGGTCCCACTGATATTGGTAAGTGTAATGTTTCTAAACACAATATTGAATTGAATGATTACACACCATTTAAAGAGAAATATAGACGGGTACCCCCGAGTATGATAGAAGAAGTGAGAAAACATGTAAAAGAATTGTTAGACAGTAATGTTATTAGGGAGTCGAGGTCACATTGGGCATCAGCTGTAGTATTATGTAGGAAGAAATCAGGACAATTGAGAATGTGTATTGATTATCGAAAATTGAACCAACATACTGTAAAAGACTCGCATGCTTTACCAAGGCCAGAAGATATTTTTGATTGTTTGCATGGTGCAAAGTGGTTTCCATTATTGATATGAAATCTGGATACCACCAAGTCGAACTTGTTGAATAAACAGTTTACTGCATTTACGTTACCGGTAGGGCCTTTAGGATTTTTTGAACACAACAAATTACCCTTTGGATTGTCCAATTCTCCCAGTGAGTATCAAAGAATTATGCAACACTGTCTAGGAGATTATCACATGAGAATTTGTTTTATTTATCTTGATGACTTGATTGTTTTTAGCTCTAAATATGATGAACACTTAGATAGGTTAGACAAGATTATGTCTAGACTTGAGGATTGTGGATTAAAGTTGTCACCAGAGAAATGTTATTTTACAAAAAAGTGTTAGTTTCTTAGGTCATGTTGTCTATGAGAATGGATTGGAAACTGATCCAGAAATATGTGAAAAAATTAGAAACTATCCTGTACCAGTAAATTTGGATGAGCTGAGGTCATTTTTAGCTTTAGCAGGGTACTACAGGAAGTTTATCAAAGATTTCAGTAAGATAACTAAACCCTTGTCAGATTTATTACCTCCCACTAGTCAGAAAAAGAAGAAACATAACAAGAAGATTTTGGGTAAGGAGCAGGAGGATACTTTTTGTAAATTAAAAAACTTATTGACCAGTCCACCTATTTTAGCCTATCCTCAGTTTGATAGACCATTTGAATTACATGGTGATGCCTGCGCTAAATCTTTGGGAGCAGCTTTATGTCAGGAACGGGATGGTCATGTTAGAGTCATATCTTATGCCAGTAGAAGTTTATCTAAAACTGAAAAAAATTATTCCACTTTTAAGTTAAGAGTTTCTAGCTCTTGAATGGGCCATTACTGAAAAATACAATGATTATCTTATTGCCAACAAGTTTACTGTTTTTACGGATAATAATCCATTGACACATGTTTCGACTAGTGCAAAACTTGATGCCACAGGTCAAAGATGGGTTGCCAATTTGAGCGATTTTGACTTTGATACTATTTATAAACCTGGTAAGTCAAATACTGATGCTGACACAATGTCGCACATGCCACATAGAGATGGTGATGAGACTAAATTGGATCATCAAACCATTAAAGCTATTTGTAATAGTATACATGTATCAACATTGGTTGAACCTTACCTTGTTGAAGTTTGAATATTTTAGACATTACTGGTGATCAACCAGGAAAAACTATGGCTCAGATAGAAATGAGATAGTTACACAGCCAACAGAGAGAAGATAGTATAATAGGTACGTGGCTACGAGCAGTTATTGATAGATCTTTCCCTAAAAAGGCTATACTTTCACAAGATACGCAACACCAGACTATGTCCAGACAATTCAGAAAACGAACAAAAGTCAATCAACCTATTTTACCATTTGTTTACAGGAATGATGTTTTGAAAGGGTTGCATAGTAATGTAGGTCACCCAGGCAAAGAAAGAACAATAGCATTGGTAAAAGATATGTTTTATTGGCCAGTTTACTGTGGATGTAGCCAACTATGTAAACAAGCGTGATAGATGTTAAGAGTTAAGCCGACAAATAATAACACAGCACCGTTGGTAAACATAATTTCTTCTTATCCGTTGCAAATAGTAAGCACTGACTTCTTGAAAGTTGACGAGTGCAAAGGTGGTATCAGTAATGTGTTAGTAATCACTGATCACTTTACAAAGTTTGCTGTGGCAGTGCCTACGAAGAACCAGACGGCTAGGACGACAGCAGAAGTATTATTGGATCATTTTATTTATCCTTTTGGTATTCCTAGTAAATTGTTGTCTGACCAAGGTCCGAATTTTGAGTACGAAATTAATCATGAGTTATGTACTTTGATGGGTATTCAAAAAATCGGAACCACTGCTTATCATCCTCAATGCAACGGGGTAGCAGAGAGATTCAATAGAAGTTTAATTAATATGTTGAGGACATTAGAGCCTGAGGAGAAATCCAACTGGAAGAATTACATATCTAGTTTTCATACAATGCTACTAAGCATGAAACCACTGGTTTTACACCATTTGAACTAATGTTTGGTCGCAAACCACGTTTACCCATTGATGCTATGTTTGATATTGATAATTCTGATTTTGTTAAAACAGATTACATGAAAGATTTACAGGTTAGGATGAAAATGGCGCAGGATATAGCAAACAGATCAGTTGAGAAATCAAGAGAAAAACAGAAGAGATCATATGACATCTGATACAGCATTCATCATTAGAAACATGAGACTGACCGGTCAGCAGGAAGATGTGTCACATCCTGAAGAGGAGTCACGTTCTGAAGATTCAGAAGTGACTATTGAGGGACGGAGGATAAGGAACAAGATGAGGTATCGGTATCAGAGGACGAAGATGAAGTGGTTCCTGAGCCAAGAAGATCAGGCAGGGTTAGGAAGAAACCGGCATGGTTCAGTGAATACCATGTAGGAAGTCATCAATCTGTAAGTAACATCATACTGAAGATGCAACAGGAGAATAATAAACACATGTGTAAAATGCTTAAGACATTTTTGAAGTGATAGTGTTGGTTATGTTTTTATGAACTATTGAATTTTATTGAGATTGTGATTCATGAACAATGTTTTTATGAACCAGTGTATATGTTTATTGTTTTTCATGAACATTGAATACTTATTTCAATGTGTACAGCGGGAGGAGTATGTGAAAATAATGATTTTTTTAAACATGTTTTTATTATTTCATTATCATGACATCACATTGGCATGACTCTCATGTTATTTGATAGTTGTGATGTACTGTCATGATGTAAGTATTATCTAACTTGAAGTTTGTGATGTGTTTCACAGGTTCAGTAAGTTTTTGTCATGTCTTGTCCAAGACATGATATGGTATTATTTGTTTTATTTTGTTCTTTATTTCAATAGGAGTCATGTCTTGTTGTAACAACGCTTGGTATAGTTTGTTGAAGCAGAATAAGGTAAGTGCTGTAAATAATTATGTTTTGTTCTCTTTTGCAGTCAATATCTTGAACCAGTAATCTTTTTTCTTGCGGACCAGTAATCTTTTTTTTTTCAGGGACAGTATCAGTTTGGTAGTTAGACATAGTAGCTTAATACGAAGTCAAGGATGACTTCTATGTAGGAGGGGGAGGATGTAACAGGTCCCACTTTTCGTATTTAGCTAGTGGCGCGGGTCAATTTAGGTATTTGATTAAATTGTAGGACTTTATTGAATAGGCTTAGAATCAAGCACAGCCAGTCGCTATATATGCGAGTGTTTTGGCGAAACAGGTTTGTCAGAACCAGTTTTGCCAAGGGTGTGGTTATTGGAAAGCCGTTGGGTGTGTAGTGACTTCATTAGTACACAGCTTTATATGAAGAAGTTTCGTTATTATGTGGTTGAGGTATGTCTTGTTTGTAATCTCGGATTTTGTAGAATAGTGTCATGGTTGTCGGAGCTGCAACTTTTCGTCTACACTCTCTTTCTTTTTCAGGCTGGAATTATTTCATCGTTACTTTATAACCTTTTTATCACTGTGACTGGCATGTTTACCCTCTCTGTTTTTAGCATGTGTGAGTCGAAGTGTGAGATGGTATAGTATATTGTGGAAAGCTATTTTCCTGTAAGTATTCATTCATTGTATTGTTTTGGGCGTGACTGTATTATTGTTTAATATAGATATGTAACTGTATGTTGTAATCTTTATGGTTGTAATAATGTGTAATAATTGTGTTAATTAAGTTCTACATCGTATATATTGTTAAAGGGAAGTAATGCAATATTTCAAGTAGAACTGTATTATTTAACTGCGTCTATTGTATGTTCTTTTGTTATCTACAGGATGCTAACTAACTAACTAAATGTTTGACTTACTGCGACTGACTGTTTGTCTGTTCATCTGACTGATGGTGTTGGTTCCTGTCTTTGTATGATTTATTTGTGAACATCACTTGATATATATGAAATAAACTGTTCCTGGTACTTGATTATAAAACGTCGAACATCGAATTGGAGTTTATGGTCATTATCCCCACCTACCCCAAGTAACATATGTACCCCTACATTAATACAGTAAATACTAATCTTCACAAATATTTTCTATCTCTACTAATCCTTTAATTGGAACTCGCCTACATTCATTCACCTGTGACGTATGAAATGTTAAACTGACCTGTCACTACAGGTTTAGACATCCTGTTGGATAGGAGTCAGTTTGCTTATAACCATTTCATACGTTGTATATCATCAAATATATATTATACATATATATCTTACAGGTAAATACTTATTTATTCCTGATATTTGTAATTGATTATGATCATGTCAATTTTGTGTTACAATATTTAAGTTTAAGTATATATAGATTATTCCATAGATTTGTAATGTCTTTTTGTCAGTACAAGAATTATTTGGCGGTCATATTCATATATGTCTCAGCCTACGTCACTACAGGTTTAGACATCCTGTTGGATAGGAGTCAGTTTTCTTATAATCATTTCATATGTTGTATATCATCAAATATATATTATACATATATATCTTACAGTCTTTAATAATCCCAACCCAAAGTCAGACGTCTAGACTCACAACACACGGAGATCCACATCCTTTAACAATGGCGCCTAATGTGGGATGACGTTGATGTAGATGGACGAACATTGGTGTATTGAGATCAATGCTACATTGGAATTGTGAAGATATGTTTTGATATCCTGTATGGTTGTGCTCACTCATTCTATGGACTACCGGTAGATTTATTTTCATTCTCAGTGAAATTATGTGCATATTCTATTTTTATTATTTACCCTAGTAACTTAACTTATCTTAATGGCCATTTAATTGAATATGCAAGCTTGTTCATGAACAAAATTCCCAGGATCGTTTTGACCAGGGTTCATACCAGGATTGTGAGTTATTCTATAGACACATTGAAATCATTATATTGAAAAGCGATTTGTTATAATTTGTGTATGTTTATTTCAGTGACTGATATTGTGCTTTGTACATTGTTTGTTCAATGTATTATTGAAGTACATGTTCTGAATTGACCGAGTTGTAAATTGCCAATCTCCAGTTGTTTTGATATCATACATGTAATTACTAACTTCTTTTACAGGTCATTTGTCAGCTCAGTTTATGATTTCAATCACTGACCGTTTTTACTATTGATTGTTGTGTACCATGCTGTAATTAATACATTTTTGGGGTGAGTTTTGTTTATATAAGAGTGTATTCATGTGCATTTATATATATTAGTTAAACTGTGTATCTAATATGTGTATTTCTGTATCATAGCTATAATGTGTATTTATTAGTATTTATATAACATAGTTATATTGTGTCGACCTTTGTCACTTTAAACCTTTACTACATTATAATCATATAGCACTTGCATGTAGATTAGTTGTTTATCTATCCTTTTATTTTCGTATGATTAGTTAAACCCAGACCTTGACATACATATTAATGTCATACTTTAGATAAACTACAACCCTTAATTTTCTATTGCACATTATACGAACAAGTAGTAAAGTTGCTTTGAAAGATTGAAGGCCTCTCGCAAATTGCGTGTTTATATTTCTCGGCGATTTCACGATACAATCGCGTCGAATTATAATTATGCAAGTAGACATAATTATGTCTTATACTTGTGGTATACCTTGCCTATACTATCTTAGATCGGTCTGTACTGATTAAATATAGTATTGGTACCAGTTGCGTAGTTCGTAACTTGATAGTTTGAGGTTCATAGTGCCTGAGTTTGATACTTACATAGGGCAGACTTATTGATAATAATATTGGGTAGTCATACATGATATTATTAGATCACACTGTGTTGTATTTATTTACAAATTCAAATGAAATTGTAAATAATAAAGCCCCTTATACATACTGTACTATGCAGCTGTAAATCTATGAAATATATAAAAGATAATTATTATATCTTGGATATACTTTATGCAATGGTTATATATGCAAGGGAGATTATTAAATATGCTCCTTGATTAAATAGTAAGAAATTTTATAATTGTGTTCTATGCTATACTTGGAGTGAGTCAGATGGAGAAGTGTTATAATTTTTTTTGTGCTGAAGTAGAATTCTCTTGTGCACTTACACATTGGTGCTTTTGACACAATATTGGAGGTGTTGTTTGGTCATTGGTGTTTGATAAGTGGTGTTTTGCGCATAGTTTTGTGATGGTGTTTGACAAGTGGTGCTTTTGCCCATAATATTGAAGTGTTGTTTGAACAGTGGTGTTTTGACACAATATTGAAGTGGTGTAGACATAGTGGTGTTTTGACACAATATCTGAATAGGTGTTTGAATAGTGGTGTTCTGACACAATATTGAAGTGGTGTTTGAATAGTGGTGAATTGACACCATATATGAATTGGTGCGTGATAAGTGATATTTTGAACAAAATTGTTGTTGTTTGAATACTGGTGTTTTGATACAATATTGAAAGGGTGTATGAATAGTGGTGTTTTTACACAATATTGAAGTGATGTTTGAATAGTGGTGAATTGACACCATATATGAATTAGTGCGTGATAAGTGATATTTTGAACAAAATTGTTGTGTTCTTTGAATACTGGTGTTTTGACACAATATTGATGGGGTGTATGAATAGTGGTGTTTTTACACAATATTGGAGTGGTGTTTGAATACTGGTGAATTGACACCATATATGAATTAGTGTGTGATAAGTGATATTTTGAACAAAATTGTTGTGTTGTTTGAATACTACTGGTGTTTTGATTCAATATGTAAAGTGGTGTTTGAAAAGTGGTGTTTTGACATGGTCACCAATAACAGAAAATAAACCACTCAAGGATAACGATCGGAAAAAGAACAGCAATCAAATGAACGAGAATCTGAATGTTAGACTAAACCTTACTGCATTCTCTGGAAAAGAACCCATTCCAATGAATGAATATTCATACGATGAGTTCAGATTAGAATTTGAAAGTGAAATGAGTATCTATTCAGAGGAGAAAAATCTCCGAGAGTTGCTGAAAATCTTTGATGTTCAATATCTCTTCCATTATTTGGTTTGCAGCATTGAAATTGCACATGCTAGCAATGGACATCAATAGAAGTCAGTACAACAAAAGGCTTGGCCATGCTACTTTTAGCTTAGAGTTTATTAACATTTTAGAAATGGCAGTTTGAGAGAAATTTTCTTGCGCAACGCTTTACAACAAATTTTTATCTTTCATTTACTCTTTAATTGTAGATACTAGAAAGATGTGACCATTACAGACAAGTAGTGTGGATCAATGAAAATCTGTGAAGAGAACAGATTTGGTATGGTATGGTTACTTTTGTTTTTATTAAATTTCTAGAAAATGAGTTTGTGAAAAAATTTCCTACCACCAAGATTTTATGACAAATCTATTTTTTTATTTTCTCCTTTGGCGTTGTTGGTACATGAATGCAACTTTTACTTACAAGTAGTTGGCATGAACAAAAGTTAGTGGCCAGGTTTAATTTGTTATACTCTGCATACTTTTGACTTTATTGAAATTCTAGAAATGACCATTACCGAGAAAAATCTCCGAGTTGCTGAAAATCTTTGATGTTCAATATCTCTTCCATTATTTGGTTTGCAGCATTGAAATTGCACATGCTAGCAATGGACATCAATAGAAATCAGTGTAACAAAAGGCTTGGCAATGTTACCTTTACCTGCGAGTTTATTGACATTTTAGAAATGGCAGTTTGAGAGAAAATTTTCTTGCGCCGGATGCTTTACGACAATTTTTTATCTTTCATTTACTCTTTAATTGTAGATAGTAGAAACATGGGACCATTACAGACAAGTAGTGTGGATCAATGAAAATCTGGGATGAGAACAGATTTGGTATGGTATGATTACTTTTGGTTTGATTAAATTTCTAGTAATGACAAGTTTGTGAGAAATTTTTCTAGCGCCAAGATTTTATGACAAATCTATTTTTTTATTTTCTCCTTTGGCATTATTGGTACATGAATGCAACTTTACTTACAAGTAGTTGGCATGAACAAAAGTTAGTGGCCAGGTTTAATTTGTTATACTCTGCATACTTTTGACTTTATTGAAATTCTAGAAATGACCATTACCGAGAAAAATCTCCCGAGAGTTACTGAAAATCTTTGATGTTCAATATCTCTTCCATTATTTGGTTTGCAGCATTGAAACTGCACATGCTAGCAATGGACATCAATAGAAGTCAGTACAACAAAAGGCTTGGTCATGCTACTTTTACCTTGGAGTTTATTAACATTTTAGAAATGGCAGTTTGAGAGAAAATTTTCTTGCGCCGGATGCTTTACGACAATTTTTTATCTTTCATTTACTCTTTAATTGTAGATAGTAGAAACATGGGACCATTACAGACAAGTAGTGTGGATCAATGAAAATCTGGGATGAGAACAGATTTGGTATGGTATGGTTACTTTTGTTTTTATTAAATTTCTACAAATGACATTTTGTGAAAAAATTTCCTACCACCAAGATTTTATGACAAATCTATTTTTTTATTTTCTCCTTTGGCGTTGTTGGTACATGAATGCAACTTTACTTACAAGTAGTTGGCATGAACAAAAGTTAGTGGCCAGGTTTAATTTGTTATACTCTGCATACTTTTGACTTTATTGAAATTCTAGAAATGACCATTACCGAGAAAAATCTCCTGAGAGTTACTGAAAATCTTTGATGTTCAATATCTCTTCCATTATTTGGTTTGCAGCATTGAAATTGCACATGCTAGCAATGGACATCAATAGAAATCAGTGTAACAAAAGGCTTGGCAATGTTACCTTTACCTGCGAGTTTATTGACATTTTAGAAATGGCAGTTTGAGAGAAAATTTTCTTGCGCCGGATGCTTTACGACAATTTTTTATCTTTCATTTACTCTTTAATTGTAGATAGTAGAAACATGGGACCATTACAGACAAGTAGTGTGGATCAATGAAAATCTGGGATGAGAACAGATTTGGTATGGTATGATTACTTTTGGTTTGATTAAATTTCTAGTAATGACAAGTTTGTGAGAAATTTTTCTAGCGCCAAGATTTTATGACAAATCTATTTTTTTATTTTCTCCTTTGGCATTATTGGTACATGAATGCAACTTTACTTACAAGTAGTTGGCATGAACAAAAGTTAGTGGCCAGGTTTAATTTGTTATACTCTGCATACTTTTGACTTTATTGAAATTCTAGAAATGACCATTACCGAGAAAAATCTCCCGAGAGTTACTGAAAATCTTTGATGTTCAATATCTCTTCCATTATTTGGTTTGCAGCATTGAAACTGCACATGCTAGCAATGGACATCAATAGAAGTCAGTACAACAAAAGGCTTGGTCATGCTACTTTTACCTTGGAGTTTATTAACATTTTAGAAATGGCAGTTTGAGAGAAAATTTTCTTGCGCCGGATGCTTTACGACAATTTTTTATCTTTCATTTACTCTTTAATTGTAGATAGTAGAAACATGGGACCATTACAGACAAGTAGTGTGGATCAATGAAAATCTGGGATGAGAACAGATTTGGTATGGTATGGTTACTTTTGTTTTTATTAAATTTCTACAAATGACATTTTGTGAAAAAATTTCCTACCACCAAGATTTTATGACAAATCTATTTTTTTATTTTCTCCTTTGGCGTTGTTGGTACATGAATGCAACTTTACTTACAAGTAGTTGGCATGAATTAAAGTTAGTGGCCAGGTTTAATTTGTTATACTCTGCATACTTTTGACTTTATTGAAATTCTAGAAATGACCATTACCGAGAAAAATCTCCTGAGAGTTACTGAAAATCTTTGATGTTCAATATCTCTTCCATTATTTGGTTTGCAGCATTGAAATTGCACATGCTAGCAATGGACATCAATAGAAGTCAGTACAACAAAAGGCTTGGCCATGCTACTATTAGCTTAGAGTTTATTAACATTTTAGAAATGGCAGTTTGAGAGAAATTTTCTTGCGCAACGCTTTACGACAAATGTTTATCTTTCATTTACTCTTTAATTGTAGATACTAGAAAGATGTGACCATTACAGACAAGTAGTGTGGATCAATGAAAATCTGGGATGAGAACAGATTTGGTATGGTATGATTACTTTTGGTTTGATTAAATTTCTAGAAATGACAAGTTTGTGAGAAATTTTTCTAGCGCCAAGATTTTATGACAAATCTATTTTTTTATTTTCTCCTTTGGCATTATTGGTACATGAGTGCAACTTTACTTACAAGTAGTTGGCATGAACAAAAGTTAGTGGCCAGGTTTAATTTGTTATTCTCTGCATACTTTTGACTTTATTGAAATTCTAGAAATGACCATTACCGAGAAAAATCTCGAGTTGCTGAAAATCTTTGATGTTCAATATCTCTTCCATTATTTGGTTTGCAGCATTGAAATTGCACTTGCTTGTAATGGACATCAATAGAAATCAGTGTAACAAAAGGCTTGGCCATGCTACCTTTACCTGGGAGTTTATTGACATTTTAGAAGTGGCAGTTTGAGAGAAAATTTTCTTGCGGATGCTTTACAACAATTTTTTATCTTTCATTTACTCTTTAATTGTAGATACTAGAAAGATGTGACCATTACAGAGAAGTAGTGTGGATCAATGAAAATCTGTGAAGAGAACAGATTTGGTATGGTATGGTTAACTTTTGTTTTTATTAAATTTCTAGAAAATGAGTTTGTGAAAAAATTTCCTACCACCAAGATTTTATGACAAATCTATTTTTTTATTTTCTCCTTTGGCGTTGTTGGTACATGAATGCAACTTTACTTACAAGTAGTTGGCATGAATAAAAGTTAGTAGCCTGGTTGAATTTGTTATGCTCTGCATACTTTTGACTTTATTGAAATTCCAGAAATGACCATTACCGAGAAAAATTTCTTATATGCAAGGGATATTATCATGTATGCTCCTTGATTAAATAATAAGAAATTTTGTAATTGTGTTCTATGCTATACTTGGAGTGAGTCAGATGGAGAAGTGTTATAATTTTTTTTAAGCTGAAGTAGAATTCTCTTGTGCACTTACACATTGGTGCTTTTGACACAATATTGGAGGTGTTGTTTGGTCAGTGGTGTTTTTTTTTAAAGATCTGAAGTGGTGTTTGATAAGTGGTGTTTTGCGCATAGTATTGTGATGGTGTTTGACAAGTGGTGCTTTTGCCCGTAGTATTGAAGTGTTATTTGAACAGTGGTGTTTTGATTCAATATGTAAAGTGGTGTTTGAAAAGTGGTGTTTTGACACAATATTGAAGTGGTGTTTGAATAGTGGTGTTTTGATACAATATTGAAAGGGTGTATGAATAGTGGTGTTTTGACACAATATGTGAAATGGTGTTTGAATAGTGGTGTTTTGACACAATATATGAAATAGTGTTTGAATAGTGGTGTTTTGACACAATATTGAAGTGGTGTTTAAATAGTGTTGTTTTGACACAATATTGAAGTGGTGTTTGAATAGTGGTGTTTTGACACAATACTGAAGTGGTGTTTGAATACTGGTGTTGTGACAAAATATATGAAATGGTGTTTGAATAGTGGTGTTTTGACACAATATTGAAGTGGTGTTTAAATAGTGGTGTTTTGTCACAATACTGAAGTGGTGTTTGAATACTGGTGTTGTGACACAATATATGAAATGGTGTTTGAATAGTGGTGTTCTGACACAATATATGAAATGGTGTTTGAATAGTGGTGAATTGACACCATATATGAATTAGTGCGTGATAAGTTATATTTTGAACAAAATTGTTGTGTTGTTTAATATACTGGTGTTTTGATACAATATTGAAAGGGAGTATGAATAGTGGTGTTTTGACACAATATTGAAGTGGTGTTTGAATAGTGGTGAAATGACACCATATATGAATAAGTGCGTGATAAGTGATATTTTGAACAAAATTGTTGTGTTGTTTGAATACTGGTGTTTTGATTCAATATGTGAAGTGGTGTTTGAAAAGTGGAGTTTTGACACAATATTGAAGTGGTGTTTTAATACTGGTGTTTTGATACAATATTGAAAGGGTGTATGAATAGTGGTGTTTTGGCACAATATCTGAATAGGTGTTTGAATAGTGGTGTTTTGACACAATATATGAAATGGTGTTTGAATAGTGGTGTTTTGACACAATATTGAAGTGGTGTTTAAATAGTGGTGTTTTGACACAATATTGATGTGGTGTTTGAATAGTGGTGTTTTGACACAATACTGAAGTGGTGTTTGAATAGTGGTGTTTTGACACAATATTGAAGTGGTGTTTGAATTGTGGTGAATTGACACCATGTATGAATTAGTGCGTGATAAGTGATATTTGAACAAAATTGGTGTGTTGTTTGAATACTGGTGTTTCTAAAACACTATTGTGGTATTGTGACTTACCAAGTCATTACGAAGACATACAAAGTGCCAAGAAGTGATGAATGAACGTTGGCTAAACTGACTAAAGTAGGATTACACAATATGAGAAACATTTTGAACTTGTGCAGAAAAAGATGAACCAAAGATTTGATGATATTGAGCGGGGATTCAAGGAGAGGGAAAGCCAACTGCTAAAACATCTTCACAGACTTGATGAAGAGTATGAATTACGAAAAGCAGAGATGGACAGATTGGAGGAAAGATTGATTGAGAAAGAAATTGCTTGTCATGAAGACAGTAGAGGCAATAGATGGTCACCAATAACAGAAAATAAACCACTCAAGGATAACGATCGGAAAAAGAACAGCAATCAAATGAACGAGAATCTGAATGTTAGACTAAACCTTACTGCATTCTCTGGAAAAGAACCCATTCCAATGAATGAATATTCATAAGATGAGTTCAGATTAGAATTTGAAAGTGAAATGAGTATCTATTCAGAGGAGAAAAATCTCCGAGTTGCTGAAAATCTTTGATGTTCAATATCTCTTCCATTATTTGATTTGCAGCATTGAAATTGCACATGCTAGCAATGGACATCAATAGAAATCAGTGTAACAAAAGGCTTGGCCATGTTACCTTTACCTGCGAGTTTATTGACATTTTAGAAGTGGCAGTTTGTGAGAAAATTTTCTTGCGCCGGATGCTTTACGACAATTTTTTATCTTTCATTTACTCTTTAATTGTAGATAGTAGAAACATGGGACCATTACAGACAAGTAGTGTGGATCAATGAAAATCTGGGATGAGAACAGATTTGGTATGGTATGGTTACTTTTATTTTTATTAAATTTCTAGAAATGACAAGTTTGTGAGAAATTTTTCAAGCGCCAAGATTTTATGACAAATCTATTTTTTTATTTTCTCCTTTGGCATTGTTGGTACATGAATGCAACTTTACTTACAAGTAGTTGGCATGAACAAAAGTCAGTTGCCAGGTTGAATATGCTATGCTCTGCTTCCTTTTGACTTTATTGAAATTCTAGAAATGACCATTACCGAGAAAAATCTCCTGAGAGTTACTGAAAATCTTTGATGTTCAATATCTCTTCCATTATTTGGTTTGCAGCATTGAAATTGCACATGCTAGCAATGGACATCAATAGAAATCAGTGTAACAAAAGGCTTGGCAATGTTACCTTTACCTGCGAGTTTATTGACATTTTAGAAATGGCAGTTTGAGAGAAAATTTTCTTGCGCCGGATGCTTTACGACAATTTTTTATCTTTCATTTACTCTTTAATTGTAGATAGTAGAAACATGGGACCATTACAGACAAGTAGTGTGGATCAATGAAAATCTGGGATGAGAACAGATTTGGTATGGTATGATTACTTTTGGTTTGATTAAATTTCTAGTAATGACAAGTTTGTGAGAAATTTTTCTAGCGCCAAGATTTTATGACAAATCTATTTTTTTATTTTCTCCTTTGGCATTATTGGTACATGAATGCAACTTTACTTACAAGTAGTTGGCATGAACAAAAGTTAGTGGCCAGGTTTAATTTGTTATACTCTGCATACTTTTGACTTTATTGAAATTCTAGAAATGACCATTACCGAGAAAAATCTCCCGAGAGTTACTGAAAATCTTTGATGTTCAATATCTCTTCCATTATTTGGTTTGCAGCATTGAAACTGCACATGCTAGCAATGGACATCAATAGAAGTCAGTACAACAAAAGGCTTGGTCATGCTACTTTTACCTTGGAGTTTATTAACATTTTAGAAATGGCAGTTTGAGAGAAAATTTTCTTGCGCCGGATGTTTTACGACAATTTTTTATCTTTCATTTACTCTTTAATTGTAGATAGTAGAAACATGGGACCATTACAGACAAGTAGTGTGGATCAATGAAAATCTGGGATGAGAACAGATTTGGTATGGTATGGTTACTTTTGTTTTTATTAAATTTCTACAAATGACATTTTGTGAAAAAATTTCCTACCACCAAGATTTTATGACAAATCTATTTTTTTATTTTCTCCTTTGGCGTTGTTGGTACATTAATGCAACTTTACTTACAAGTAGTTGGCATGAATAAAAGTTAGTGGCCAGGTTTAATTTGTTATACTCTGCATACTTTTGACTTTATTGAAATTCTAGAAATGACCATTACCGAGAAAAATCTCCTGAGAGTTACTGAAAATCTTTGATGTTCAATATCTCTTCCATTATTTGGTTTGCAGCATTGAAATTGCACATGCTAGCAATGGACATCAATAGAAGTCAGTACAACAAAAGGCTTGGCCATGCTACTATTAGCTTAGAGTTTATTAACATTTTAGAAATGGCAGTTTGAGAGAAATTTTCTTGCGCAACGCTTTACGACAAATGTTTCTTTCATTTACTCTTTAATTGTAGATACTAGAAAGATGTGACCATTACAGACAAGTAGTGTGGATCAATGAAAATCTGGGATGAGAACAGATTTGGTATGGTATGATTACTTTTGGTTTGATTAAATTTCTAGAAATGACAAGTTTGTGAGAAATTTTTCTAGCGCCAAGATTTTATGACAAATCTATTTTTTTATTTTCTCCTTTGGCATTATTGGTACATGAATGCAACTTTACTTACAAGTAGTTGGCATGAACAAAAGTTAGTGGCCAGGTTTAATTTGTTATACTCTGCATACTTTTGACTTTATTGAAATTCTAGAAATGACCATTACCGAGAAAAATCTCGAGTTGCTGAAAATCTTTGATGTTCAATATCTCTTCCATTATTTGGTTTGCAGCATTGAAATTGCACTTGCTTGTAATGGACATCAATAGAAATCAGTGTAACAAAAGGCTTGGCCATGCTACCTTTACCTGGGAGTTTATTGACATTTTAGAAGTGGCAGTTTGAGAGAAAATTTTCTTGCGGATGCTTTACGACAATTTTTTATCTTTCATTTACTCTTTAATTGTAGATACTAGAAAGATGTGACCATTACAGAGAAGTAGTGTGGATCAATGAAAATCTGTGAAGAGAACAGATTTGGTATGGTATGGTTAACTTTTGTTTTTATTAAATTTCTAGAAAATGAGTTTGTGAAAAAATTTCCTACCACCAAGATTTTATGACAAATCTATTTTTTTATTTTCTCCTTTGGCGTTGTTGGTACATGAATGCAACTTTACTTACAAGTAGTTGGCATGAATAAAAGTTAGTAGCCTGGTTGAATTTGTTATGCTCTGCATACTTTTGACTTTATTGAAATTCCAGAAATGACCATTACCGAGAAAAATTTCTTATATGCAAGGGATATTATCATGTATGCTCCTTGATTAAATAATAAGAAATTTTGTAATTGTGTTCTATGCTATACTTGGAGTGAGTCAGATGGAGAAGTGTTATAATTTTTTTTAAGCTGAAGTAGAATTCTCTTGTGCACTTACACATTGGTGCTTTTGACACAATATTGGAGGTGTTGTTTGGTCAGTGGTGTTTTTTTTAAAGATCTGAAGTGGTGTTTGATAAGTGGTGTTTTGCGCATAGTATTGTGATGGTGTTTGACAAGTGGTGCTTTTGCCCGTAGTATTGAAGTGTTATTTGAACAGTGGTGTTTTGATTCAATATGTAAAGTGGTGTTTGAAAAGTGGTGTTTTGACACAATATTGAAGTGGTGTTTGAATAGTGGTGTTTTGATACAATATTGAAAGGGTGTATGAATAGTGGTGTTTTGACACAATATGTGAAATGGTGTTTGAATAGTGGTGTTTTGACACAATATATGAAATAGTGTTTGAATAGTGGTGTTTTGACACAATATTGAAGTGGTGTTTAAATAGTGTTGTTTTGACACAATATTGAAGTGGTGTTTGAATAGTGGTGTTTTGACACAATACTGAAGTGGTGTTTGAATACTGGTGTTGTGACAAAATATATGAAATGGTGTTTGAATAGTGGTGTTTTGACACAATATTGAAGTGGTGTTTAAATAGTGGTGTTTTGTCACAATACTGAAGTGGTGTTTGAATACTGGTGTTGTGACACAATATATGAAATGGTGTTTGAATAGTGGTGTTCTGACACAATATATGAAATGGTGTTTGAATAGTGGTGAATTGACACCATATATGAATTAGTGCGTGATAAGTTATATTTTGAACAAAATTGTTGTGTTGTTTAATATACTGGTGTTTTGATACAATATTGAAAGGGAGTATGAATAGTGGTGTTTTGACACAATATTGAAGTGGTGTTTGAATAGTGGTGAAATGACACCATATATGAATAAGTGCGTGATAAGTGATATTTTGAACAAAATTGTTGTGTTGTTTGAATACTGGTGTTTTGATTCAATATGTGAAGTGGTGTTTGAAAAGTGGAGTTTTGACACAATATTGAAGTGGTGTTTTAATACTGGTGTTTTGATACAATATTGAAAGGGTGTATGAATAGTGGTGTTTTGGCACAATATCTGAATAGGTGTTTGAATAGTGGTGTTTTGACACAATATATGAAATGGTGTTTGAATAGTGGTGTTTTGACACAATATTGAAGTGGTGTTTAAATAGTGGTGTTTTGACACAATATTGATGTGGTGTTTGAATAGTGGTGTTTTGACACAATACTGAAGTGGTGTTTGAATAGTGGTGTTTTGACACAATATTGAAGTGGTGTTTGAATTGTGGTGAATTGACACCATGTATGAATTAGTGCGTGATAAGTGATATTTGAACAAAATTGGTGTGTTGTTTGAATACTGGTGTTTCTAAAACACTATTGTGGTATTGTGACTTACCAAGTCATTACGAAGACATACAAAGTGCCAAGAAGTGATGAATGAACGTTGGCTAAACTGACTAAAGTAGGATTACACAATATGAGAAACATTTTGAACTTGTGCAGAAAAAGATGAACCAAAGATTTGATGATATTGAGCGGGGATTCAAGGAGAGGGAAAGCCAACTGCTAAAACATCTTCACAGACTTGATGAAGAGTATGAATTACGAAAAGCAGAGATGGACAGATTGGAGGAAAGATTGATTGAGAAAGAAATTGCTTGTCATGAAGACAGTAGAGGCAATAGATGGTCACCAATAACAGAAAATAAACCACTCAAGGATAACGATCGGAAAAAGAACAGCAATCAAATGAACGAGAATCTGAATGTTAGACTAAACCTTACTGCATTCTCTGGAAAAGAACCCATTCCAATGAATGAATATTCATAAGATGAGTTCAGATTAGAATTTGAAAGTGAAATGAGTATCTATTCAGAGGAGAAAAATCTCCGAGTTGCTGAAAATCTTTGATGTTCAATATCTCTTCCATTATTTGATTTGCAGCATTGAAATTGCACATGCTAGCAATGGACATCAATAGAAATCAGTGTAACAAAAGGCTTGGCCATGTTACCTTTACCTGCGAGTTTATTGACATTTTAGAAGTGGCAGTTTGTGAGAAAATTTTCTTGCGCCGGATGCTTTACGACAATTTTTTATCTTTCATTTACTCTTTAATTGTAGATAGTAGAAACATGGGACCATTACAGACAAGTAGTGTGGATCAATGAAAATCTGGGATGAGAACAGATTTGGTATGGTATGGTTACTTTTATTTTTATTAAATTTCTAGAAATGACAAGTTTGTGAGAAATTTTTCAAGCGCCAAGATTTTATGACAAATCTATTTTTTTATTTTCTCCTTTGGCATTGTTGGTACATGAATGCAACTTTACTTACAAGTAGTTGGCATGAACAAAAGTCAGTTGCCAGGTTGAATATGCTATGCTCTGCTTCCTTTTGACTTTATTGAAATTCTAGAAATGACCATTACCGAGAAAAATCTCCTGAGAGTTACTGAAAATCTTTGATGTTCAATATCTCTTCCATTATTTGGTTTGCAGCATTGAAATTGCACATGCTAGCAATGGACATCAATAGAAATCAGTGTAACAAAAGGCTTGGCAATGTTACCTTTACCTGCGAGTTTATTGACATTTTAGAAATGGCAGTTTGAGAGAAAATTTTCTTGCGCCGGATGCTTTACGACAATTTTTTATCTTTCATTTACTCTTTAATTGTAGATAGTAGAAACATGGGACCATTACAGACAAGTAGTGTGGATCAATGAAAATCTGGGATGAGAACAGATTTGGTATGGTATGATTACTTTTGGTTTGATTAAATTTCTAGTAATGACAAGTTTGTGAGAAATTTTTCTAGCGCCAAGATTTTATGACAAATCTATTTTTTTATTTTCTCCTTTGGCATTATTGGTACATGAATGCAACTTTACTTACAAGTAGTTGGCATGAACAAAAGTTAGTGGCCAGGTTTAATTTGTTATACTCTGCATACTTTTGACTTTATTGAAATTCTAGAAATGACCATTACCGAGAAAAATCTCCCGAGAGTTACTGAAAATCTTTGATGTTCAATATCTCTTCCATTATTTGGTTTGCAGCATTGAAACTGCACATGCTAGCAATGGACATCAATAGAAGTCAGTACAACAAAAGGCTTGGTCATGCTACTTTTACCTTGGAGTTTATTAACATTTTAGAAATGGCAGTTTGAGAGAAAATTTTCTTGCGCCGGATGCTTTACGACAATTTTTTATCTTTCATTTACTCTTTAATTGTAGATAGTAGAAACATGGGACCATTACAGACAAGTAGTGTGGATCAATGAAAATCTGGGATGAGAACAGATTTGGTATGGTATGGTTACTTTTGTTTTTATTAAATTTCTACAAATGACATTTTGTGAAAAAATTTCCTACCACCAAGATTTTATGACAAATCTATTTTTTTATTTTCTCCTTTGGCGTTGTTGGTACATTAATGCAACTTTACTTACAAGTAGTTGGCATGAATAAAAGTTAGTGGCCAGGTTTAATTTGTTATACTCTGCATACTTTTGACTTTATTGAAATTCTAGAAATGACCATTACCGAGAAAAATCTCCTGAGAGTTACTGAAAATCTTTGATGTTCAATATCTCTTCCATTATTTGGTTTGCAGCATTGAAATTGCACATGCTAGCAATGGACATCAATAGAAGTCAGTACAACAAAAGGCTTGGCCATGCTACTATTAGCTTAGAGTTTATTAACATTTTAGAAATGGCAGTTTGAGAGAAATTTTCTTGCGCAACGCTTTACGACAAATGTTTATCTTTCATTTACTCTTTAATTGTAGATACTAGAAAGATGTGACCATTACAGACAAGTAGTGTGGATCAATGAAAATCTGGGATGAGAACAGATTTGGTATGGTATGATTACTTTTGGTTTGATTAAATTTCTAGAAATGACAAGTTTGTGAGAAATTTTTCTAGCGCCAAGATTTTATGACAAATCTATTTTTTTATTTTCTCCTTTGGCATTATTGGTACATGAATGCAACTTTACTTACAAGTAGTTGGCATGAACAAAAGTTAGTGGCCAGGTTTAATTTGTTATACTCTGCATACTTTTGACTTTATTGAAATTCTAGAAATGACCATTACCGAGAAAAATCTCGAGTTGCTGAAAATCTTTGATGTTCAATATCTCTTCCATTATTTGGTTTGCAGCATTGAAATTGCACTTGCTTGTAATGGACATCAATAGAAATCAGTGTAACAAAAGGCTTGGCCATGCTACCTTTACCTGGGAGTTTATTGACATTTTAGAAGTGGCAGTTTGAGAGAAAATTTTCTTGCGGATGCTTTACGACAATTTTTTATCTTTCATTTACTCTTTAATTGTAGATACTAGAAAGATGTGACCATTACAGAGAAGTAGTGTGGATCAATGAAAATCTGTGAAGAGAACAGATTTGGTATGGTATGGTTAACTTTTGTTTTTATTAAATTTCTAGAAAATGAGTTTGTGAAAAAATTTCCTACCACCAAGATTTTATGACAAATCTATTTTTTTATTTTCTCCTTTGGCGTTGTTGGTACATGAATGCAACTTTACTTACAAGTAGTTGGCATGAATAAAAGTTAGTAGCCTGGTTGAATTTGTTATGCTCTGCATACTTTTGACTTTATTGAAATTCCAGAAATGACCATTACCGAGAAAAATTTCTTATATGCAAGGGATATTATCATGTATGCTCCTTGATTAAATAATAAGAAATTTTGTAATTGTGTTCTATGCTATACTTGGAGTGAGTCAGATGGAGAAGTGTTATAATTTTTTTTAAGCTGAAGTAGAATTCTCTTGTGCACTTACACATTGGTGCTTTTGACACAATATTGGAGGTGTTGTTTGGTCAGTGGTGTTTTTTTTAAAGATCTGAAGTGGTGTTTGATAAGTGGTGTTTTGCGCATAGTATTGTGATGGTGTTTGACAAGTGGTGCTTTTGCCCGTAGTATTGAAGTGTTATTTGAACAGTGGTGTTTTGATTCAATATGTAAAGTGGTGTTTGAAAAGTGGTGTTTTGACACAATATTGAAGTGGTGTTTGAATAGTGGTGTTTTGATACAATATTGAAAGGGTGTATGAATAGTGGTGTTTTGACACAATATGTGAAATGGTGTTTGAATAGTGGTGTTTTGACACAATATTGAAGTGGTGTTTAAATAGTGTTGTTTTGACACAATATTGAAGTGGTGTTTGAATAGTGGTGTTTTGACACAATACTGAAGTGGTGTTTGAATACTGGTGTTGTGACAAAATATATGAAATGGTGTTTGAATAGTGGTGTTTTGACACAATATTGAAGTGGTGTTTAAATAGTGGTGTTTTGTCACAATACTGAAGTGGTGTTTGAATACTGGTGTTGTGACACAATATATGAAATGGTGTTTGAATAGTGGTGTTCTGACACAATATATGAAATGGTGTTTGAATAGTGGTGAATTGACACCATATATGAATTAGTGCGTGATAAGTTATATTTTGAACAAAATTGTTGTGTTGTTTAATATACTGGTGTTTTGATACAATATTGAAAGGGAGTATGAATAGTGGTGTTTTGACACAATATTGAAGTGGTGTTTGAATAGTGGTGAAATGACACCATATATGAATAAGTGCGTGATAAGTGATATTTTGAACAAAATTGTTGTGTTGTTTGAATACTGGTGTTTTGATTCAATATGTGAAGTGGTGTTTGAAAAGTGGAGTTTTGACACAATATTGAAGTGGTGTTTTAATACTGGTGTTTTGATACAATATTGAAAGGGTGTATGAATAGTGGTGTTTTGGCACAATATCTGAATAGGTGTTTGAATAGTGGTGTTTTGACACAATATATGAAATGGTGTTTGAATAGTGGTGTTTTGACACAATATTGAAGTGGTGTTTAAATAGTGGTGTTTTGACACAATATTGATGTGGTGTTTGAATAGTGGTGTTTTGACACAATACTGAAGTGGTGTTTGAATAGTGGTGTTTTGACACAATATTGAAGTGGTGTTTGAATTGTGGTGAATTGACACCATGTATGAATTAGTGCGTGATAAGTGATATTTGAACAAAATTGGTGTGTTGTTTGAATACTGGTGTTTCTAAAACACTATTGTGGTATTGTGACTTACCAAGTCATTACGAAGACATACAAAGTGCCAAGAAGTGATGAATGAACGTTGGCTAAACTGACTAAAGTAGGATTACACAATATGAGAAACATTTTGAACTTGTGCAGAAAAAGATGAACCAAAGATTTGATGATATTGAGCGGGGATTCAAGGAGAGGGAAAGCCAACTGCTAAAACATCTTCACAGACTTGATGAAGAGTATGAATTACGAAAAGCAGAGATGGACAGATTGGAGGAAAGATTGATTGAGAAAGAAATTGCTTGTCATGAAGACAGTAGAGGCAATAGATGGTCACCAATAACAGAAAATAAACCACTCAAGGATAACGATCGGAAAAAGAACAGCAATCAAATGAACGAGAATCTGAATGTTAGACTAAACCTTACTGCATTCTCTGGAAAAGAACCCATTCCAATGAATGAATATTCATAAGATGAGTTCAGATTAGAATTTGAAAGTGAAATGAGTATCTATTCAGAGGAGAAAAATCTCCGAGTTGCTGAAAATCTTTGATGTTCAATATCTCTTCCATTATTTGATTTGCAGCATTGAAATTGCACATGCTAGCAATGGACATCAATAGAAATCAGTGTAACAAAAGGCTTGGCCATGTTACCTTTACCTGCGAGTTTATTGACATTTTAGAAGTGGCAGTTTGTGAGAAAATTTTCTTGCGCCGGATGCTTTACGACAATTTTTTATCTTTCATTTACTCTTTAATTGTAGATAGTAGAAACATGGGACCATTACAGACAAGTAGTGTGGATCAATGAAAATCTGGGATGAGAACAGATTTGGTATGGTATGGTTACTTTTATTTTTATTAAATTTCTAGAAATGACAAGTTTGTGAGAAATTTTTCAAGCGCCAAGATTTTATGACAAATCTATTTTTTTATTTTCTCCTTTGGCATTGTTGGTACATGAATGCAACTTTACTTACAAGTAGTTGGCATGAACAAAAGTCAGTTGCCAGGTTGAATATGCTATGCTCTGCTTCCTTTTGACTTTATTGAAATTCTAGAAATGACCATTACCGAGAAAAATCTCCTGAGAGTTACTGAAAATCTTTGATGTTCAATATCTCTTCCATTATTTGGTTTGCAGCATTGAAATTGCACATGCTAGCAATGGACATCAATAGAAATCAGTGTAACAAAAGGCTTGGCAATGTTACCTTTACCTGCGAGTTTATTGACATTTTAGAAATGGCAGTTTGAGAGAAAATTTTCTTGCGCCGGATGCTTTACGACAATTTTTTATCTTTCATTTACTCTTTAATTGTAGATAGTAGAAACATGGGACCATTACAGACAAGTAGTGTGGATCAATGAAAATCTGGGATGAGAACAGATTTGGTATGGTATGATTACTTTTGGTTTGATTAAATTTCTAGTAATGACAAGTTTGTGAGAAATTTTTCTAGCGCCAAGATTTTATGACAAATCTATTTTTTTATTTTCTCCTTTGGCATTATTGGTACATGAATGCAACTTTACTTACAAGTAGTTGGCATGAACAAAAGTTAGTGGCCAGGTTTAATTTGTTATACTCTGCATACTTTTGACTTTATTGAAATTCTAGAAATGACCATTACCGAGAAAAATCTCCCGAGAGTTACTGAAAATCTTTGATGTTCAATATCTCTTCCATTATTTGGTTTGCAGCATTGAAACTGCACATGCTAGCAATGGACATCAATAGAAGTCAGTACAACAAAAGGCTTGGTCATGCTACTTTTACCTTGGAGTTTATTAACATTTTAGAAATGGCAGTTTGAGAGAAAATTTTCTTGCGCCGGATGCTTTACGACAATTTTTTATCTTTCATTTACTCTTTAATTGTAGATAGTAGAAACATGGGACCATTACAGACAAGTAGTGTGGATCAATGAAAATCTGGGATGAGAACAGATTTGGTATGGTATGGTTACTTTTGTTTTTATTAAATTTCTACAAATGACATTTTGTGAAAAAATTTCCTACCACCAAGATTTTATGACAAATCTATTTTTTTATTTTCTCCTTTGGCGTTGTTGGTACATTAATGCAACTTTACTTACAAGTAGTTGGCATGAATAAAAGTTAGTGGCCAGGTTTAATTTGTTATACTCTGCATACTTTTGACTTTATTGAAATTCTAGAAATGACCATTACCGAGAAAAATCTCCTGAGAGTTACTGAAAATCTTTGATGTTCAATATCTCTTCCATTATTTGGTTTGCAGCATTGAAATTGCACATGCTAGCAATGGACATCAATAGAAGTCAGTACAACAAAAGGCTTGGCCATGCTACTATTAGCTTAGAGTTTATTAACATTTTAGAAATGGCAGTTTGAGAGAAATTTTCTTGCGCAACGCTTTACGACAAATGTTTATCTTTCATTTACTCTTTAATTGTAGATACTAGAAAGATGTGACCATTACAGACAAGTAGTGTGGATCAATGAAAATCTGGGATGAGAACAGATTTGGTATGGTATGATTACTTTTGGTTTGATTAAATTTCTAGAAATGACAAGTTTGTGAGAAATTTTTCTAGCGCCAAGATTTTATGACAAATCTATTTTTTTATTTTCTCCTTTGGCATTATTGGTACATGAATGCAACTTTACTTACAAGTAGTTGGCATGAACAAAAGTTAGTGGCCAGGTTTAATTTGTTATACTCTGCATACTTTTGACTTTATTGAAATTCTAGAAATGACCATTACCGAGAAAAATCTCGAGTTGCTGAAAATCTTTGATGTTCAATATCTCTTCCATTATTTGGTTTGCAGCATTGAAATTGCACTTGCTTGTAATGGACATCAATAGAAATCAGTGTAACAAAAGGCTTGGCCATGCTACCTTTACCTGGGAGTTTATTGACATTTTAGAAGTGGCAGTTTGAGAGAAAATTTTCTTGCGGATGCTTTACGACAATTTTTTATCTTTCATTTACTCTTTAATTGTAGATACTAGAAAGATGTGACCATTACAGAGAAGTAGTGTGGATCAATGAAAATCTGTGAAGAGAACAGATTTGGTATGGTATGGTTAACTTTTGTTTTTATTAAATTTCTAGAAAATGAGTTTGTGAAAAAATTTCCTACCACC
This sequence comes from Lutraria lutraria, assembly GCA_964023205.1. Taxonomy (NCBI): domain Eukaryota; kingdom Metazoa; phylum Mollusca; class Bivalvia; order Venerida; family Mactridae; genus Lutraria; species Lutraria lutraria. The sequence continues at coordinate 1,300,656 of OZ026842.1, forward strand.
AAGATTTTATGACAAATCTATTTTTTTATTTTCTCCTTTGGCGTTGTTGGTACATGAATGCAACTTTACTTACAAGTAGTTGGCATGAATAAAAGTTAGTAGCCTGGTTGAATTTGTTATGCTCTGCATACTTTTGACTTTATTGAAATTCCAGAAATGACCATTACCGAGAAAAATTTCTTATATGCAAGGGATATTATCATGTATGCTCCTTGATTAAATAATAAGAAATTTTGTAATTGTGTTCTATGCTATACTTGGAGTGAGTCAGATGGAGAAGTGTTATAATTTTTTTTAAGCTGAAGTAGAATTCTCTTGTGCACTTACACATTGGTGCTTTTGACACAATATTGGAGGTGTTGTTTGGTCAGTGGTGTTTTTTTTAAAGATCTGAAGTGGTGTTTGATAAGTGGTGTTTTGCGCATAGTATTGTGATGGTGTTTGACAAGTGGTGCTTTTGCCCGTAGTATTGAAGTGTTATTTGAACAGTGGTGTTTTGATTCAATATGTAAAGTGGTGTTTGAAAAGTGGTGTTTTGACACAATATTGAAGTGGTGTTTGAATAGTGGTGTTTTGATACAATATTGAAAGGGTGTATGAATAGTGGTGTTTTGACACAATATGTGAAATGGTGTTTGAATAGTGGTGTTTTGACACAATATATGAAATAGTGTTTGAATAGTGGTGTTTTGACACAATATTGAAGTGGTGTTTAAATAGTGTTGTTTTGACACAATATTGAAGTGGTGTTTGAATAGTGGTGTTTTGACACAATACTGAAGTGGTGTTTGAATACTGGTGTTGTGACAAAATATATGAAATGGTGTTTGAATAGTGGTGTTTTGACACAATATTGAAGTGGTGTTTAAATAGTGGTGTTTTGTCACAATACTGAAGTGGTGTTTGAATACTGGTGTTGTGACACAATATATGAAATGGTGTTTGAATAGTGGTGTTCTGACACAATATATGAAATGGTGTTTGAATAGTGGTGAATTGACACCATATATGAATTAGTGCGTGATAAGTTATATTTTGAACAAAATTGTTGTGTTGTTTAATATACTGGTGTTTTGATACAATATTGAAAGGGAGTATGAATAGTGGTGTTTTGACACAATATTGAAGTGGTGTTTGAATAGTGGTGAAATGACACCATATATGAATAAGTGCGTGATAAGTGATATTTTGAACAAAATTGTTGTGTTGTTTGAATACTGGTGTTTTGATTCAATATGTGAAGTGGTGTTTGAAAAGTGGAGTTTTGACACAATATTGAAGTGGTGTTTTAATACTGGTGTTTTGATACAATATTGAAAGGGTGTATGAATAGTGGTGTTTTGGCACAATATCTGAATAGGTGTTTGAATAGTGGTGTTTTGACACAATATATGAAATGGTGTTTGAATAGTGGTGTTTTGACACAATATTGAAGTGGTGTTTAAATAGTGGTGTTTTGACACAATATTGATGTGGTGTTTGAATAGTGGTGTTTTGACACAATACTGAAGTGGTGTTTGAATAGTGGTGTTTTGACACAATATTGAAGTGGTGTTTGAATTGTGGTGAATTGACACCATGTATGAATTAGTGCGTGATAAGTGATATTTGAACAAAATTGGTGTGTTGTTTGAATACTGGTGTTTCTAAAACACTATTGTGGTATTGTGACTTACCAAGTCATTACGAAGACATACAAAGTGCCAAGAAGTGATGAATGAACGTTGGCTAAACTGACTAAAGTAGGATTACACAATATGAGAAACATTTTGAACTTGTGCAGAAAAAGATGAACCAAAGATTTGATGATATTGAGCGGGGATTCAAGGAGAGGGAAAGCCAACTGCTAAAACATCTTCACAGACTTGATGAAGAGTATGAATTACGAAAAGCAGAGATGGACAGATTGGAGGAAAGATTGATTGAGAAAGAAATTGCTTGTCATGAAGACAGTAGAGGCAATAGATGGTCACCAATAACAGAAAATAAACCACTCAAGGATAACGATCGGAAAAAGAACAGCAATCAAATGAACGAGAATCTGAATGTTAGACTAAACCTTACTGCATTCTCTGGAAAAGAACCCATTCCAATGAATGAATATTCATAAGATGAGTTCAGATTAGAATTTGAAAGTGAAATGAGTATCTATTCAGAGGAGAAAAATCTCCGAGTTGCTGAAAATCTTTGATGTTCAATATCTCTTCCATTATTTGATTTGCAGCATTGAAATTGCACATGCTAGCAATGGACATCAATAGAAATCAGTGTAACAAAAGGCTTGGCCATGTTACCTTTACCTGCGAGTTTATTGACATTTTAGAAGTGGCAGTTTGTGAGAAAATTTTCTTGCGCCGGATGCTTTACGACAATTTTTTATCTTTCATTTACTCTTTAATTGTAGATAGTAGAAACATGGGACCATTACAGACAAGTAGTGTGGATCAATGAAAATCTGGGATGAGAACAGATTTGGTATGGTATGGTTACTTTTATTTTTATTAAATTTCTAGAAATGACAAGTTTGTGAGAAATTTTTCAAGCGCCAAGATTTTATGACAAATCTATTTTTTTATTTTCTCCTTTGGCATTGTTGGTACATGAATGCAACTTTACTTACAAGTAGTTGGCATGAACAAAAGTCAGTTGCCAGGTTGAATATGCTATGCTCTGCTTCCTTTTGACTTTATTGAAATTCTAGAAATGACCATTACCGAGAAAAATCTCCTGAGAGTTACTGAAAATCTTTGATGTTCAATATCTCTTCCATTATTTGGTTTGCAGCATTGAAATTGCACATGCTAGCAATGGACATCAATAGAAATCAGTGTAACAAAAGGCTTGGCAATGTTACCTTTACCTGCGAGTTTATTGACATTTTAGAAATGGCAGTTTGAGAGAAAATTTTCTTGCGCCGGATGCTTTACGACAATTTTTTATCTTTCATTTACTCTTTAATTGTAGATAGTAGAAACATGGGACCATTACAGACAAGTAGTGTGGATCAATGAAAATCTGGGATGAGAACAGATTTGGTATGGTATGATTACTTTTGGTTTGATTAAATTTCTAGTAATGACAAGTTTGTGAGAAATTTTTCTAGCGCCAAGATTTTATGACAAATCTATTTTTTTATTTTCTCCTTTGGCATTATTGGTACATGAATGCAACTTTACTTACAAGTAGTTGGCATGAATAAAAGTTAGTGGCCAGGTTTAATTTGTTATACTCTGCATACTTTTGACTTTATTGAAATTCTAGAAATGACCATTACCGAGAAAAATCTCCCGAGAGTTACTGAAAATCTTTGATGTTCAATATCTCTTCCATTATTTGGTTTGCAGCATTGAAACTGCACATGCTAGCAATGGACATCAATAGAAGTCAGTACAACAAAAGGCTTGGTCATGCTACTTTTACCTTGGAGTTTATTAACATTTTAGAAATGGCAGTTTGAGAGAAAATTTTCTTGCGCCGGATGCTTTACGACAATTTTTTATCTTTCATTTACTCTTTAATTGTAGATAGTAGAAACATGGGACCATTACAGACAAGTAGTGTGGATCAATGAAAATCTGGGATGAGAACAGATTTGGTATGGTATGGTTACTTTTGTTTTTATTAAATTTCTACAAATGACATTTTGTGAAAAAATTTCCTACCACCAAGATTTTATGACAAATCTATTTTTTTATTTTCTCCTTTGGCGTTGTTGGTACATTAATGCAACTTTACTTACAAGTAGTTGGCATGAATAAAAGTTAGTGGCCAGGTTTAATTTGTTATACTCTGCATACTTTTGACTTTATTGAAATTCTAGAAATGACCATTACCGAGAAAAATCTCCTGAGAGTTACTGAAAATCTTTGATGTTCAATATCTCTTCCATTATTTGGTTTGCAGCATTGAAATTGCACATGCTAGCAATGGACATCAATAGAAGTCAGTACAACAAAAGGCTTGGCCATGCTACTATTAGCTTAGAGTTTATTAACATTTTAGAAATGGCAGTTTGAGAGAAATTTTCTTGCGCAACGCTTTACGACAAATGTTTATCTTTCATTTACTCTTTAATTGTAGATACTAGAAAGATGTGACCATTACAGACAAGTAGCGTGGATCAATGAAAATCTGGGATGAGAACAGATTTGGTATGGTATGATTACTTTTGGTTTGATTAAATTTCTAGAAATGACAAGTTTGTGAGAAATTTTTCTAGCGCCAAGATTTTATGACAAATCTATTTTTTTATTTTCTCCTTTGGCATTATTGGTACATGAATGCAACTTTACTTACAAGTAGTTGGCATGAACAAAAGTTAGTGGCCAGGTTTAATTTGTTATACTCTGCATACTTTTGACTTTATTGAAATTCTAGAAATGACCATTACCGAGAAAAATCTCGAGTTGCTGAAAATCTTTGATGTTCAATATCTCTTCCATTATTTGGTTTGCAGCATTGAAATTGCACTTGCTTGTAATGGACATCAATAGAAATCAGTGTAACAAAAGGCTTGGCCATGCTACCTTTACCTGGGAGTTTATTGACATTTTAGAAGTGGCAGTTTGAGAGAAAATTTTCTTGCGGATGCTTTACGACAATTTTTTATCTTTCATTTACTCTTTAATTGTAGATACTAGAAAGATGTGACCATTACAGAGAAGTAGTGTGGATCAATGAAAATCTGTGAAGAGAACAGATTTGGTATGGTATGGTTAACTTTTGTTTTTATTAAATTTCTAGAAAATGAGTTTGTGAAAAAATTTCCTACCACCAAGATTTTATGACAAATCTATTTTTTTATTTTCTCCTTTGGCGTTGTTGGTACATGAATGCAACTTTACTTACAAGTAGTTGGCATGAATAAAAGTTAGTAGCCTGGTTGAATTTGTTATGCTCTGCATACTTTTGACTTTATTGAAATTCCAGAAATGACCATTACCGAGAAAAATTTCTTATATGCAAGGGATATTATCATGTATGCTCCTTGATTAAATAATAAGAAATTTTGTAATTGTGTTCTATGCTATACTTGGAGTGAGTCAGATGGAGAAGTGTTATAATTTTTTTTAAGCTGAAGTAGAATTCTCTTGTGCACTTACACATTGGTGCTTTTGACACAATATTGGAGGTGTTGTTTGGTCAGTGGTGTTTTTTTTAAAGATCTGAAGTGGTGTTTGATAAGTGGTGTTTTGCGCATAGTATTGTGATGGTGTTTGACAAGTGGTGCTTTTGCCCGTAGTATTGAAGTGTTATTTGAACAGTGGTGTTTTGATTCAATATGTAAAGTGGTGTTTGAAAAGTGGTGTTTTGACACAATATTGAAGTGGTGTTTGAATAGTGGTGTTTTGATACAATATTGAAAGGGTGTATGAATAGTGGTGTTTTGACACAATATGTGAAATGGTGTTTGAATAGTGGTGTTTTGACACAATATATGAAATAGTGTTTGAATAGTGGTGTTTTGACACAATATTGAAGTGGTGTTTAAATAGTGTTGTTTTGACACAATATTGAAGTGGTGTTTGAATAGTGGTGTTTTGACACAATACTGAAGTGGTGTTTGAATACTGGTGTTGTGACAAAATATATGAAATGGTGTTTGAATAGTGGTGTTTTGACACAATATTGAAGTGGTGTTTAAATAGTGGTGTTTTGTCACAATACTGAAGTGGTGTTTGAATACTGGTGTTGTGACACAATATATGAAATGGTGTTTGAATAGTGGTGTTCTGACACAATATATGAAATGGTGTTTGAATAGTGGTGAATTGACACCATATATGAATTAGTGCGTGATAAGTTATATTTTGAACAAAATTGTTGTGTTGTTTAATATACTGGTGTTTTGATACAATATTGAAAGGGAGTATGAATAGTGGTGTTTTGACACAATATTGAAGTGGTGTTTGAATAGTGGTGAAATGACACCATATATGAATAAGTGCGTGATAAGTGATATTTTGAACAAAATTGTTGTGTTGTTTGAATACTGGTGTTTTGATTCAATATGTGAAGTGGTGTTTGAAAAGTGGAGTTTTGACACAATATTGAAGTGGTGTTTTAATACTGGTGTTTTGATACAATATTGAAAGGGTGTATGAATAGTGGTGTTTTGGCACAATATCTGAATAGGTGTTTGAATAGTGGTGTTTTGACACAATATATGAAATGGTGTTTGAATAGTGGTGTTTTGACACAATATTGAAGTGGTGTTTAAATAGTGGTGTTTTGACACAATATTGATGTGGTGTTTGAATAGTGGTGTTTTGACACAATACTGAAGTGGTGTTTGAATAGTGGTGTTTTGACACAATATTGAAGTGGTGTTTGAATTGTGGTGAATTGACACCATGTATGAATTAGTGCGTGATAAGTGATATTTGAACAAAATTGGTGTGTTGTTTGAATACTGGTGTTTCTAAAACACTATTGTGGTATTGTGACTTACCAAGTCATTACGAAGACATACAAAGTGCCAAGAAGTGATGAATGAACGTTGGCTAAACTGACTAAAGTAGGATTACACAATATGAGAAACATTTTGAACTTGTGCAGAAAAAGATGAACCAAAGATTTGATGATATTGAGCGGGGATTCAAGGAGAGGGAAAGCCAACTGCTAAAACATCTTCACAGACTCGATGAAGAGTATGAATTACGAAAAGCAGAGATGGACAGATTGGAGGAAAGATTGATTGAGAAAGAAATTGCTTGTCATGAAGACAGTAGAGGCAATAGATGGTCACCAATAACAGAAAATAAACCACTCAAGGATAACGATCGGAAAAAGAACAGCAATCAAATGAACGAGAATCTGAATGTTAGACTAAACCTTACTGCATTCTCTGGAAAAGAACCCATTCCAATGAATGAATATTCATAAGATGAGTTCAGATTAGAATTTGAAAGTGAAATGAGTATCTATTCAGAGGAGAAAAATCTCCGAGTTGCTGAAAATCTTTGATGTTCAATATCTCTTCCATTATTTGATTTGCAGCATTGAAATTGCACATGCTAGCAATGGACATCAATAGAAATCAGTGTAACAAAAGGCTTGGCCATGTTACCTTTACCTGCGAGTTTATTGACATTTTAGAAGTGGCAGTTTGTGAGAAAATTTTCTTGCGCCGGATGCTTTACGACAATTTTTTATCTTTCATTTACTCTTTAATTGTAGATAGTAGAAACATGGGACCATTACAGACAAGTAGTGTGGATCAATGAAAATCTGGGATGAGAACAGATTTGGTATGGTATGGTTACTTTTATTTTTATTAAATTTCTAGAAATGACAAGTTTGTGAGAAATTTTTCAAGCGCCAAGATTTTATGACAAATCTATTTTTTTATTTTCTCCTTTGGCATTGTTGGTACATGAATGCAACTTTACTTACAAGTAGTTGGCATGAACAAAAGTCAGTTGCCAGGTTGAATATGCTATGCTCTGCTTCCTTTTGACTTTATTGAAATTCTAGAAATGACCATTACCGAGAAAAATCTCCTGAGAGTTACTGAAAATCTTTGATGTTCAATATCTCTTCCATTATTTGGTTTGCAGCATTGAAATTGCACATGCTAGCAATGGACATCAATAGAAATCAGTGTAACAAAAGGCTTGGCAATGTTACCTTTACCTGCGAGTTTATTGACATTTTAGAAATGGCAGTTTGAGAGAAAATTTTCTTGCGCCGGATGCTTTACGACAATTTTTTATCTTTCATTTACTCTTTAATTGTAGATAGTAGAAACATGGGACCATTACAGACAAGTAGTGTGGATCAATGAAAATCTGGGATGAGAACAGATTTGGTATGGTATGATTACTTTTGGTTTGATTAAATTTCTAGTAATGACAAGTTTGTGAGAAATTTTTCTAGCGCCAAGATTTTATGACAAATCTATTTTTTTATTTTCTCCTTTGGCATTATTGGTACATGAATGCAACTTTACTTACAAGTAGTTGGCATGAATAAAAGTTAGTGGCCAGGTTTAATTTGTTATACTCTGCATACTTTTGACTTTATTGAAATTCTAGAAATGACCATTACCGAGAAAAATCTCCCGAGAGTTACTGAAAATCTTTGATGTTCAATATCTCTTCCATTATTTGGTTTGCAGCATTGAAACTGCACATGCTAGCAATGGACATCAATAGAAGTCAGTACAACAAAAGGCTTGGTCATGCTACTTTTACCTTGGAGTTTATTAACATTTTAGAAATGGCAGTTTGAGAGAAAATTTTCTTGCGCCGGATGCTTTACGACAATTTTTTATCTTTCATTTACTCTTTAATTGTAGATAGTAGAAACATGGGACCATTACAGACAAGTAGTGTGGATCAATGAAAATCTGGGATGAGAACAGATTTGGTATGGTATGGTTACTTTTGTTTTTATTAAATTTCTACAAATGACATTTTGTGAAAAAATTTCCTACCACCAAGATTTTATGACAAATCTATTTTTTTATTTTCTCCTTTGGCGTTGTTGGTACATTAATGCAACTTTACTTACAAGTAGTTGGCATGAATAAAAGTTAGTGGCCAGGTTTAATTTGTTATACTCTGCATACTTTTGACTTTATTGAAATTCTAGAAATGACCATTACCGAGAAAAATCTCCTGAGAGTTACTGAAAATCTTTGATGTTCAATATCTCTTCCATTATTTGGTTTGCAGCATTGAAATTGCACATGCTAGCAATGGACATCAATAGAAGTCAGTACAACAAAAGGCTTGGCCATGCTACTATTAGCTTAGAGTTTATTAACATTTTAGAAATGGCAGTTTGAGAGAAATTTTCTTGCGCAACGCTTTACGACAAATGTTTATCTTTCATTTACTCTTTAATTGTAGATACTAGAAAGATGTGACCATTACAGACAAGTAGCGTGGATCAATGAAAATCTGGGATGAGAACAGATTTGGTATGGTATGATTACTTTTGGTTTGATTAAATTTCTAGAAATGACAAGTTTGTGAGAAATTTTTCTAGCGCCAAGATTTTATGACAAATCTATTTTTTTATTTTCTCCTTTGGCATTATTGGTACATGAATGCAACTTTACTTACAAGTAGTTGGCATGAACAAAAGTTAGTGGCCAGGTTTAATTTGTTATACTCTGCATACTTTTGACTTTATTGAAATTCTAGAAATGACCATTACCGAGAAAAATCTCGAGTTGCTGAAAATCTTTGATGTTCAATATCTCTTCCATTATTTGGTTTGCAGCATTGAAATTGCACTTGCTTGTAATGGACATCAATAGAAATCAGTGTAACAAAAGGCTTGGCCATGCTACCTTTACCTGGGAGTTTATTGACATTTTAGAAGTGGCAGTTTGAGAGAAAATTTTCTTGCGGATGCTTTACGACAATTTTTTATCTTTCATTTACTCTTTAATTGTAGATACTAGAAAGATGTGACCATTACAGAGAAGTAGTGTGGATCAATGAAAATCTGTGAAGAGAACAGATTTGGTATGGTATGGTTAACTTTTGTTTTTATTAAATTTCTAGAAAATGAGTTTGTGAAAAAATTTCCTACCACCAAGATTTTATGACAAATCTATTTTTTTATTTTCTCCTTTGGCGTTGTTGGTACATGAATGCAACTTTACTTACAAGTAGTTGGCATGAATAAAAGTTAGTAGCCTGGTTGAATTTGTTATGCTCTGCATACTTTTGACTTTATTGAAATTCCAGAAATGACCATTACCGAGAAAAATTTCTTATATGCAAGGGATATTATCATGTATGCTCCTTGATTAAATAATAAGAAATTTTGTAATTGTGTTCTATGCTATACTTGGAGTGAGTCAGATGGAGAAGTGTTATAATTTTTTTTAAGCTGAAGTAGAATTCTCTTGTGCACTTACACATTGGTGCTTTTGACACAATATTGGAGGTGTTGTTTGGTCAGTGGTGTTTTTTTTAAAGATCTGAAGTGGTGTTTGATAAGTGGTGTTTTGCGCATAGTATTGTGATGGTGTTTGACAAGTGGTGCTTTTGCCCGTAGTATTGAAGTGTTATTTGAACAGTGGTGTTTTGATTCAATATGTAAAGTGGTGTTTGAAAAGTGGTGTTTTGACACAATATTGAAGTGGTGTTTGAATAGTGGTGTTTTGATACAATATTGAAAGGGTGTATGAATAGTGGTGTTTTGACACAATATGTGAAATGGTGTTTGAATAGTGGTGTTTTGACACAATATATGAAATAGTGTTTGAATAGTGGTGTTTTGACACAATATTGAAGTGGTGTTTAAATAGTGTTGTTTTGACACAATATTGAAGTGGTGTTTGAATAGTGGTGTTTTGACACAATACTGAAGTGGTGTTTGAATACTGGTGTTGTGACAAAATATATGAAATGGTGTTTGAATAGTGGTGTTTTGACACAATATTGAAGTGGTGTTTAAATAGTGGTGTTTTGTCACAATACTGAAGTGGTGTTTGAATACTGGTGTTGTGACACAATATATGAAATGGTGTTTGAATAGTGGTGTTCTGACACAATATATGAAATGGTGTTTGAATAGTGGTGAATTGACACCATATATGAATTAGTGCGTGATAAGTTATATTTTGAACAAAATTGTTGTGTTGTTTAATATACTGGTGTTTTGATACAATATTGAAAGGGAGTATGAATAGTGGTGTTTTGACACAATATTGAAGTGGTGTTTGAATAGTGGTGAAATGACACCATATATGAATAAGTGCGTGATAAGTGATATTTTGAACAAAATTGTTGTGTTGTTTGAATACTGGTGTTTTGATTCAATATGTGAAGTGGTGTTTGAAAAGTGGAGTTTTGACACAATATTGAAGTGGTGTTTTAATACTGGTGTTTTGATACAATATTGAAAGGGTGTATGAATAGTGGTGTTTTGGCACAATATCTGAATAGGTGTTTGAATAGTGGTGTTTTGACACAATATATGAAATGGTGTTTGAATAGTGGTGTTTTGACACAATATTGAAGTGGTGTTTAAATAGTGGTGTTTTGACACAATATTGATGTGGTGTTTGAATAGTGGTGTTTTGACACAATACTGAAGTGGTGTTTGAATAGTGGTGTTTTGACACAATATTGAAGTGGTGTTTGAATTGTGGTGAATTGACACCATGTATGAATTAGTGCGTGATAAGTGATATTTGAACAAAATTGGTGTGTTGTTTGAATACTGGTGTTTCTAAAACACTATTGTGGTATTGTGACTTACCAAGTCATTACGAAGACATACAAAGTGCCAAGAAGTGATGAATGAACGTTGGCTAAACTGACTAAAGTAGGATTACACAATATGAGAAACATTTTGAACTTGTGCAGAAAAAGATGAACCAAAGATTTGATGATATTGAGCGGGGATTCAAGGAGAGGGAAAGCCAACTGCTAAAACATCTTCACAGACTCGATGAAGAGTATGAATTACGAAAAGCAGAGATGGACAGATTGGAGGAAAGATTGATTGAGAAAGAAATTGCTTGTCATGAAGACAGTAGAGGCAATAGATGGTCACCAATAACAGAAAATAAACCACTCAAGGATAACGATCGGAAAAAGAACAGCAATCAAATGAACGAGAATCTGAATGTTAGACTAAACCTTACTGCATTCTCTGGAAAAGAACCCATTCCAATGAATGAATATTCATAAGATGAGTTCAGATTAGAATTTGAAAGTGAAATGAGTATCTATTCAGAGGAGAAAAATCTCCGAGTTGCTGAAAATCTTTGATGTTCAATATCTCTTCCATTATTTGATTTGCAGCATTGAAATTGCACATGCTAGCAATGGACATCAATAGAAATCAGTGTAACAAAAGGCTTGGCCATGTTACCTTTACCTGCGAGTTTATTGACATTTTAGAAGTGGCAGTTTGTGAGAAAATTTTCTTGCGCCGGATGCTTTACGACAATTTTTTATCTTTCATTTACTCTTTAATTGTAGATAGTAGAAACATGGGACCATTACAGACAAGTAGTGTGGATCAATGAAAATCTGGGATGAGAACAGATTTGGTATGGTATGGTTACTTTTATTTTTATTAAATTTCTAGAAATGACAAGTTTGTGAGAAATTTTTCAAGCGCCAAGATTTTATGACAAATCTATTTTTTTATTTTCTCCTTTGGCATTGTTGGTACATGAATGCAACTTTACTTACAAGTAGTTGGCATGAACAAAAGTCAGTTGCCAGGTTGAATATGCTATGCTCTGCTTCCTTTTGACTTTATTGAAATTCTAGAAATGACCATTACCGAGAAAAATCTCCTGAGAGTTACTGAAAATCTTTGATGTTCAATATCTCTTCCATTATTTGGTTTGCAGCATTGAAATTGCACATGCTAGCAATGGACATCAATAGAAATCAGTGTAACAAAAGGCTTGGCAATGTTACCTTTACCTGCGAGTTTATTGACATTTTAGAAATGGCAGTTTGAGAGAAAATTTTCTTGCGCCGGATGCTTTACGACAATTTTTTATCTTTCATTTACTCTTTAATTGTAGATAGTAGAAACATGGGACCATTACAGACAAGTAGTGTGGATCAATGAAAATCTGGGATGAGAACAGATTTGGTATGGTATGATTACTTTTGGTTTGATTAAATTTCTAGTAATGACAAGTTTGTGAGAAATTTTTCTAGCGCCAAGATTTTATGACAAATCTATTTTTTTATTTTCTCCTTTGGCATTATTGGTACATGAATGCAACTTTACTTACAAGTAGTTGGCATGAATAAAAGTTAGTGGCCAGGTTTAATTTGTTATACTCTGCATACTTTTGACTTTATTGAAATTCTAGAAATGACCATTACCGAGAAAAATCTCCCGAGAGTTACTGAAAATCTTTGATGTTCAATATCTCTTCCATTATTTGGTTTGCAGCATTGAAACTGCACATGCTAGCAATGGACATCAATAGAAGTCAGTACAACAAAAGGCTTGGTCATGCTACTTTTACCTTGGAGTTTATTAACATTTTAGAAATGGCAGTTTGAGAGAAAATTTTCTTGCGCCGGATGCTTTACGACAATTTTTTATCTTTCATTTACTCTTTAATTGTAGATAGTAGAAACATGGGACCATTACAGACAAGTAGTGTGGATCAATGAAAATCTGGGATGAGAACAGATTTGGTATGGTATGGTTACTTTTGTTTTTATTAAATTTCTACAAATGACATTTTGTGAAAAAATTTCCTACCACCAAGATTTTATGACAAATCTATTTTTTTATTTTCTCCTTTGGCGTTGTTGGTACATTAATGCAACTTTACTTACAAGTAGTTGGCATGAATAAAAGTTAGTGGCCAGGTTTAATTTGTTATACTCTGCATACTTTTGACTTTATTGAAATTCTAGAAATGACCATTACCGAGAAAAATCTCCTGAGAGTTACTGAAAATCTTTGATGTTCAATATCTCTTCCATTATTTGGTTTGCAGCATTGAAATTGCACATGCTAGCAATGGACATCAATAGAAGTCAGTACAACAAAAGGCTTGGCCATGCTACTATTAGCTTAGAGTTTATTAACATTTTAGAAATGGCAGTTTGAGAGAAATTTTCTTGCGCAACGCTTTACGACAAATGTTTATCTTTCATTTACTCTTTAATTGTAGATACTAGAAAGATGTGACCATTACAGACAAGTAGCGTGGATCAATGAAAATCTGGGATGAGAACAGATTTGGTATGGTATGATTACTTTTGGTTTGATTAAATTTCTAGAAATGACAAGTTTGTGAGAAATTTTTCTAGCGCCAAGATTTTATGACAAATCTATTTTTTTATTTTCTCCTTTGGCATTATTGGTACATGAATGCAACTTTACTTACAAGTAGTTGGCATGAACAAAAGTTAGTGGCCAGGTTTAATTTGTTATACTCCTGCATACTTTTGACTTTATTGAAATTCTAGAAATGACCATTACCGAGAAAAATCTCGAGTTGCTGAAAATCTTTGATGTTCAATATCTCTTCCATTATTTGGTTTGCAGCATTGAAATTGCACTTGCTTGTAATGGACATCAATAGAAATCAGTGTAACAAAAGGCTTGGCCATGCTACCTTTACCTGGGAGTTTATTGACATTTTAGAAGTGGCAGTTTGAGAGAAAATTTTCTTGCGGATGCTTTACGACAATTTTTTATCTTTCATTTACTCTTTAATTGTAGATACTAGAAAGATGTGACCATTACAGAGAAGTAGTGTGGATCAATGAAAATCTGTGAAGAGAACAGATTTGGTATGGTATGGTTAACTTTTGTTTTTATTAAATTTCTAGAAAATGAGTTTGTGAAAAAATTTCCTACCACCAAGATTTTATGACAAATCTATTTTTTTATTTTCTCCTTTGGCGTTGTTGGTACATGAATGCAACTTTACTTACAAGTAGTTGGCATGAATAAAAGTTAGTAGCCTGGTTGAATTTGTTATGCTCTGCATACTTTGACTTTATTGAAATTCCAGAAATGACCATTACCGAGAAAAATTTCTTATATGCAAGGGATATTATCATGTATGCTCCTTGATTAAATAATAAGAAATTTTGTAATTGTGTTCTATGCTATACTTGGAGTGAGTCAGATGGAGAAGTGTTATAATTTTTTTTAAGCTGAAGTAGAATTCTCTTGTGCACTTACACATTGGTGCTTTTGACACAATATTGGAGGTGTTGTTTGGTCAGTGGTGTTTTTTTTAAAGATCTGAAGTGGTGTTTGATAAGTGGTGTTTTGCGCATAGTATTGTGATGGTGTTTGACAAGTGGTGCTTTTGCCCGTAGTATTGAAGTGTTATTTGAACAGTGGTGTTTTGATTCAATATGTAAAGTGGTGTTTGAAAAGTGGTGTTTTGACACAATATTGAAGTGGTGTTTGAATAGTGGTGTTTTGATACAATATTGAAAGGGTGTATGAATAGTGGTGTTTTGACACAATATGTGAAATGGTGTTTGAATAGTGGTGTTTTGACACAATATATGAAATAGTGTTTGAATAGTGGTGTTTTGACACAATATTGAAGTGGTGTTTAAATAGTGTTGTTTTGACACAATATTGAAGTGGTGTTTGAATAGTGGTGTTTTGACACAATACTGAAGTGGTGTTTGAATACTGGTGTTGTGACAAAATATATGAAATGGTGTTTGAATAGTGGTGTTTTGACACAATATTGAAGTGGTGTTTAAATAGTGGTGTTTTGTCACAATACTGAAGTGGTGTTTGAATACTGGTGTTGTGACACAATATATGAAATGGTGTTTGAATAGTGGTGTTCTGACACAATATATGAAATGGTGTTTGAATAGTGGTGAATTGACACCATATATGAATTAGTGCGTGATAAGTTATATTTTGAACAAAATTGTTGTGTTGTTTAATATACTGGTGTTTTGATACAATATTGAAAGGGAGTATGAATAGTGGTGTTTTGACACAATATTGAAGTGGTGTTTGAATAGTGGTGAAATGACACCATATATGAATAAGTGCGTGATAAGTGATATTTTGAACAAAATTGTTGTGTTGTTTGAATACTGGTGTTTTGATTCAATATGTGAAGTGGTGTTTGAAAAGTGGAGTTTTGACACAATATTGAAGTGGTGTTTTAATACTGGTGTTTTGATACAATATTGAAAGGGTGTATGAATAGTGGTGTTTTGGCACAATATCTGAATAGGTGTTTGAATAGTGGTGTTTTGACACAATATATGAAATGGTGTTTGAATAGTGGTGTTTTGACACAATATTGAAGTGGTGTTTAAATAGTGGTGTTTTGACACAATATTGATGTGGTGTTTGAATAGTGGTGTTTTGACACAATACTGAAGTGGTGTTTGAATAGTGGTGTTTTGACACAATATTGAAGTGGTGTTTGAATTGTGGTGAATTGACACCATGTATGAATTAGTGCGTGATAAGTGATATTTGAACAAAATTGGTGTGTTGTTTGAATACTGGTGTTTCTAAAACACTATTGTGGTATTGTGACTTACCAAGTCATTACGAAGACATACAAAGTGCCAAGAAGTGATGAATGAACGTTGGCTAAACTGACTAAAGTAGGATTACACAATATGAGAAACATTTTGAACTTGTGCAGAAAAAGATGAACCAAAGATTTGATGATATTGAGCGGGGATTCAAGGAGAGGGAAAGCCAACTGCTAAAACATCTTCACAGACTCGATGAAGAGTATGAATTACGAAAAGCAGAGATGGACAGATTGGAGGAAAGATTGATTGAGAAAGAAATTGCTTGTCATGAAGACAGTAGAGGCAATAGATGGTCACCAATAACAGAAAATAAACCACTCAAGGATAACGATCGGAAAAAGAACAGCAATCAAATGAACGAGAATCTGAATGTTAGACTAAACCTTACTGCATTCTCTGGAAAAGAACCCATTCCAATGAATGAATATTCATAAGATGAGTTCAGATTAGAATTTGAAAGTGAAATGAGTATCTATTCAGAGGAGAAAAATCTCCGAGTTGCTGAAAATCTTTGATGTTCAATATCTCTTCCATTATTTGATTTGCAGCATTGAAATTGCACATGCTAGCAATGGACATCAATAGAAATCAGTGTAACAAAAGGCTTGGCCATGTTACCTTTACCTGCGAGTTTATTGACATTTTAGAAGTGGCAGTTTGTGAGAAAATTTTCTTGCGCCGGATGCTTTACGACAATTTTTTATCTTTCATTTACTCTTTAATTGTAGATAGTAGAAACATGGGACCATTACAGACAAGTAGTGTGGATCAATGAAAATCTGGGATGAGAACAGATTTGGTATGGTATGGTTACTTTTGTTTTTATTAAATTTCTAGAAATGACAAGTTTGTGAGAAATTTTTCAAGCGCCAAGATTTTATGACAAATCTATTTTTTTATTTTCTCCTTTGGCATTATTGGTACATTAATGCAACTTTACTTACAAGTAGTTGGCATGAACAAAAGTTAGTGGCCAGGTTTAATTTGTTATACTCTGCATACTTTTGACTTTATTGAAATTCTAGAAATGACCATTACCGAGAAAAATCTCCGAGTTGCTGAAAATCTTTGATGTTCAATATCTCTTCCATTATTTGGTTTGCAGCATTGAAATTGCACATGCTTGTAATGGACATCAATAGAAATCAGTGTAACAAAAGGCTTGGCCATGCTACCTTTACCTGGGAGTTTATTGACATTTTAGAAGTGGCAGTTTGAGAGAAAATTTTCTTGCGGATGCTTTACGACAATTTTTTATCTTTCATTTACTCTTTAATTGTAGATACTAGAAAGATGTGACCATTACAGAGAAGTAGTGTGGATCAATGAAAATCTGTGAAGAGAACAGATTTGGTATGGTATGGTTAACTTTTGTTTTTATTAAATTTCTAGAAAATGAGTTTGTGAAAAATTTCCTACCACCAAGATTTTATGACAAATCTATTTTTTTATTTTCTCCTTTGGCGTTGTTGGTACAGGAATGCAACTTTACTTACAAGTAGTTGGCATGAATAAAAGTTAGTGGCCTGGTTGAATTTGTTATGCTCTGCATACTTTTGACTTTATTGAAATTCCAGAAATGACCATTACCGAGAAAAATCTCTTATATGCAAGGGATATTATCATGTATGCTCCTTGATTAAATAATAAGAAATTTTGTAATTGTGTTCTATGCTATACTTGGAGTGAGTCAGATGGAGAAGTGTTATAATTTTTTTTAAGCTGAAGTAGAATTCTCTTGTGCACTTACACATTGGTGCTTTTGACACAATATTGGAGGTGTTGTTTGGTCAGTGGTGTTTTTTTTAAAGATCTGAAGTGGTGTTTGATAAGTGGTGTTTTGCGCATAGTATTGTGATGGTGTTTGACAAGTGGTGCTTTTGCCCGTAGTATTGAAGTGTTATTTGAACAGTGGTGTTTTGATTCAATATTGAAAGGGTGTATGAATAGTGGTGTTTTGACACAATATGTGAAATGGTGTTTGAATAGTGGTGTTTTGACACAATATATGAAATAGTGTTTGAATAGTGGTGTTTTGACACAATATTGAAGTGGTGTTTAAATAGTGTTGTTTTGACACAATATTGAAGTGGTGTTTGAATAGTGGTGTTTTGACACAATACTGAAGTGGTGTTTGAATACTGGTGTTGTGACAAAATATATGAAATGGTGTTTGAATAGTGGTGTTTTGACACAATATTGAAGTGGTGTTTGAATAGTGGTGTTTTGATACAATATTGAAAGGGTGTATGAATAGTGGTGTTTTGACACAATATGTGAAATGGTGTTTGAATAGTGGTGTTTTGACACAATATATGAAATAGTGTTTGAATAGTGGTGTTTTGACACAATATTGAAGTGGTGTTTAAATAGTGTTGTTTTGACACAATATTGAAGTGGTGTTTGAATAGTGGTGTTTTGACACAATACTGAAGTGGTGTTTGAATACTGGTGTTGTGACAAAATATATGAAATGGTGTTTGAATAGTGGTGTTTTGACACAATATTGAAGTGGTGTTTAAATAGTGGTGTTTTGTCACAATACTGAAGTGGTGTTTGAATACTGGTGTTGTGACACAATATATGAAATGGTGTTTGAATAGTGGTGTTCTGACACAATATATGAAATGGTGTTTGAATAGTGGTGAATTGACACCATATATGAATTAGTGCGTGATAAGTTATATTTTGAACAAAATTGTTGTGTTGTTTAATATACTGGTGTTTTGATACAATATTGAAAGGGAGTATGAATAGTGGTGTTTTGACACAATATTGAAGTGGTGTTTGAATAGTGGTGAAATGACACCATATATGAATAAGTGCGTGATAAGTGATATTTTGAACAAAATTGTTGTGTTGTTTGAATACTGGTGTTTTGATTCAATATGTGAAGTGGTGTTTGAAAAGTGGAGTTTTGACACAATATTGAAGTGGTGTTTTAATACTGGTGTTTTGATACAATATTGAAAGGGTGTATGAATAGTGGTGTTTTGGCACAATATCTGAATAGGTGTTTGAATAGTGGTGTTTTGACACAATATATGAAATGGTGTTTGAATAGTGGTGTTTTGACACAATATTGAAGTGGTGTTTAAATAGTGGTGTTTTGACACAATATTGATGTGGTGTTTGAATAGTGGTGTTTTGACACAATACTGAAGTGGTGTTTGAATAGTGGTGTTTTGACACAATATTGAAGTGGTGTTTGAATTGTGGTGAATTGACACCATGTATGAATTAGTGCGTGATAAGTGATATTTGAACAAAATTGGTGTGTTGTTTGAATACTGGTGTTTCTAAAACACTATTGTGGTATTGTGACTTACCAAGTCATTACGAAGACATACAAAGTGCCAAGAAGTGATGAATGAACGTTGGCTAAACTGACTAAAGTAGGATTACACAATATGAGAAACATTTTGAACTTGTGCAGAAAAAGATGAACCAAAGATTTGATGATATTGAGCGGGGATTCAAGGAGAGGGAAAGCCAACTGCTAAAACATCTTCACAGACTCGATGAAGAGTATGAATTACGAAAAGCAGAGATGGACAGATTGGAGGAAAGATTGATTGAGAAAGAAATTGCTTGTCATGAAGACAGTAGAGGCAATAGATGGTCACCAATAACAGAAAATAAACCACTCAAGGATAACGATCGGAAAAAGAACAGCAATCAAATGAACGAGAATCTGAATGTTAGACTAAACCTTACTGCATTCTCTGGAAAAGAACCCATTCCAATGAATGAATATTCATAAGATGAGTTCAGATTAGAATTTGAAAGTGAAATGAGTATCTATTCAGAGGAGAAAAATCTCCGAGTTGCTGAAAATCTTTGATGTTCAATATCTCTTCCATTATTTGATTTGCAGCATTGAAATTGCACATGCTAGCAATGGACATCAATAGAAATCAGTGTAACAAAAGGCTTGGCCATGTTACCTTTACCTGCGAGTTTATTGACATTTTAGAAGTGGCAGTTTGTGAGAAAATTTTCTTGCGCCGGATGCTTTACGACAATTTTTTATCTTTCATTTACTCTTTAATTGTAGATAGTAGAAACATGGGACCATTACAGACAAGTAGTGTGGATCAATGAAAATCTGGGATGAGAACAGATTTGGTATGGTATGGTTACTTTTGTTTTTATTAAATTTCTAGAAATGACAAGTTTGTGAGAAATTTTTCAAGCGCCAAGATTTTATGACAAATCTATTTTTTTATTTTCTCCTTTGGCATTATTGGTACATTAATGCAACTTTACTTACAAGTAGTTGGCATGAACAAAAGTTAGTGGCCAGGTTTAATTTGTTATACTCTGCATACTTTTGACTTTATTGAAATTCTAGAAATGACCATTACCGAGAAAAATCTCCGAGTTGCTGAAAATCTTTGATGTTCAATATCTCTTCCATTATTTGGTTTGCAGCATTGAAATTGCACATGCTTGTAATGGACATCAATAGAAATCAGTGTAACAAAAGGCTTGGCCATGCTACCTTTACCTGGGAGTTTATTGACATTTTAGAAGTGGCAGTTTGAGAGAAAATTTTCTTGCGGATGCTTTACGACAATTTTTTATCTTTCATTTACTCTTTAATTGTAGATACTAGAAAGATGTGACCATTACAGAGAAGTAGTGTGGATCAATGAAAATCTGTGAAGAGAACAGATTTGGTATGGTATGGTTAACTTTTGTTTTTATTAAATTTCTAGAAAATGAGTTTGTGAAAAATTTCCTACCACCAAGATTTTATGACAAATCTATTTTTTTATTTTCTCCTTTGGCGTTGTTGGTACAGGAATGCAACTTTACTTACAAGTAGTTGGCATGAATAAAAGTTAGTGGCCTGGTTGAATTTGTTATGCTCTGCATACTTTTGACTTTATTGAAATTCCAGAAATGACCATTACCGAGAAAAATCTCTTATATGCAAGGGATATTATCATGTATGCTCCTTGATTAAATAATAAGAAATTTTGTAATTGTGTTCTATGCTATACTTGGAGTGAGTCAGATGGAGAAGTGTTATAATTTTTTTTAAGCTGAAGTAGAATTCTCTTGTGCACTTACACATTGGTGCTTTTGACACAATATTGGAGGTGTTGTTTGGTCAGTGGTGTTTTTTTTAAAGATCTGAAGTGGTGTTTGATAAGTGGTGTTTTGCGCATAGTATTGTGATGGTGTTTGACAAGTGGTGCTTTTGCCCGTAGTATTGAAGTGTTATTTGAACAGTGGTGTTTTGATTCAATATTGAAAGGGTGTATGAATAGTGGTGTTTTGACACAATATGTGAAATGGTGTTTGAATAGTGGTGTTTTGACACAATATATGAAATAGTGTTTGAATAGTGGTGTTTTGACACAATATTGAAGTGGTGTTTAAATAGTGTTGTTTTGACACAATATTGAAGTGGTGTTTGAATAGTGGTGTTTTGACACAATACTGAAGTGGTGTTTGAATACTGGTGTTGTGACAAAATATATGAAATGGTGTTTGAATAGTGGTGTTTTGACACAATATTGAAGTGGTGTTTAAATAGTGGTGTTTTGTCACAATACTGAAGTGGTGTTTGAATACTGGTGTTGTGACACAATATATGAAATGGTGTTTGAATAGTGGTGTTCTGACACAATATATGAAATGGTGTTTGAATAGTGGTGAAATGACACCATATATGAATAAGTGCGTGATAAGTGATATTTTGAACAAAATTGTTGTGTTGTTTGAATACTGGTGTTTTGATTCAATATGTGAAGTGGTGTTTGAAAAGTGGAGTTTTGACACAATATTGAAGTGGTGTTTTAATACTGGTGTTTTGATACAATATTGAAAAGGTGTATGAATAGTGGTGTTTTGGCACAATATCTGAATAGGTGTTTGAATAGTGGTGTTTTGACACAATATATGAAATGGTGTTTGAATAGTGGTGTTTTGACACAATATTGAAGTGGTGTTTAAATAGTGTTGTTTTGACACAATATTGATGTGGTGTTTGAATAGTGGTGTTTTGACACAATACTGAAGTGGTGTTTGAATAGTGGTGTTTTGACACAATATTGAAGTGGTGTTTGAATAGTGGTGAATTGACACCATGTATGAATTAGTGCGTGATAAGTGATATTTGAACAAAATTGGTGTGTTGTTTGAATACTGGTGTTTCTAAAACACTATTGTGGTATTGTGACTTACCAAGTCATTACGAAGACCTACAAAGTGCCAAGAAGTGATGAATGAACGTTGGCTAAACTGACTAAAGTAGGATTACACAATATGAGAAACATTTTGAACTTGTGCAGAAAAAGATGAACCAAAGATTTGATGATATTGAGCGGGGATTCAAGGAGAGGGAAAGCCAACTGCTAAAACATCTTCACAGACTCGATGAAGAGTATGAATTACGAAAAGCAGAGATGGACAGATTGGAGGAAAGATTGATTGAGAAAGAAATTGCTTGTCATGAAGACAGTAGAGGCAATAGATGGTCACCAATAACAGAAAATAAACCACTCAAGGATAACGATCGGAAAAAGAACAGCAATCAAATGAACGAGAATCTGAATGTTAGACTAAACCTTACTGCATTCTCTGGAAAAGAACCCATTCCAATGAATGAATATTCATAAGATGAGTTCAGATTAGAATTTGAAAGTGAAATGAGTATCTATTCAGAGGAGAAAAATCTCCGAGTTGCTGAAAATCTTTGATGTTCAATATCTCTTCCATTATTTGATTTGCAGCATTGAAATTGCACATGCTAGCAATGGACATCAATAGAAATCAGTGTAACAAAAGGCTTGGCCATGTTACCTTTACCTGCGAGTTTATTGACATTTTAGAAGTGGCAGTTTGTGAGAAAATTTTCTTGCGCCGGATGCTTTACGACAATTTTTTATCTTTCATTTACTCTTTAATTGTAGATAGTAGAAACATGGGACCATTACAGACAAGTAGTGTGGATCAATGAAAATCTGGGATGAGAACAGATTTGGTATGGTATGGTTACTTTTGTTTTTATTAAATTTCTAGAAATGACAAGTTTGTGAGAAATTTTTCAAGCGCCAAGATTTTATGACAAATCTATTTTTTTATTTTCTCCTTTGGCATTGTTGGTACATGAATGCAACTTTACTTACAAGTAGTTGGCATGAACAAAAGTCAGTGGCCAGGTTGAATATGCTATGCTCTGCTTCCTTTTGACTTTATTGAAATTCTAGAAATGACCATTACCGAGAAAAATCTCCTGAGAGTTACTGAAAATCTTTGATGTTCAATATCTCTTCCATTATTTGGTTTGCAGCATTGAAATTGCATATGCTAGCAATGGACATTAATAGAAATCAGTACAACAAAAGGCTTGGTCATGCTACTTTTACCTTGGAGTTTATTAACATTTTAGAAATGGCAGTTTGAGAGAAAATTTTCTTACGCCGGATGCTTTACAACAATTTTTTATCTTTCATTTACTCTTTAATTGTAGATAGTAGAAACATGGGACCATTACAGACAAGTAGTGTGGATCAATGAAAATCTGGGATGAGAACAGATTTGGTATGGTATGGTTACTTTTGTTTTTATTAAATTTCTAGAAAATGACAGTTTGTGAAAAAATTTCCTACCACCAAGATTTTATGACAAATCTATTTTTTTATTTTCTCCTTTGGCGTTGTTGGTACATGAATGCAACTTTACTTACAAGTAGTTGGCATGAATAAAAGTTAGTGGCCTGGTTGAATTTGTTATGCTCTGCATACTTTTGACTTTATTGAAATTCCAGAAATGACCATTACCGAGAAAAATCTCTTATATGCAAGGGATATTATCATGTATGCTCCTTGATTAAATAATAAGAAATTTTGTAATTGTGTTCTATGCTATACTTGGAGTGAGTCAGATGGAGAAGTGTTATAATTTTTTTTAAGCTGAAGTAGAATTCTCTTGTGCACTTACACATTGGTGCTTTTGACACAATATTGGAGGTGTTGTTTGGTCAGTGGTGTTTTTTTTAAAGATCTGAAGTGGTGTTTGATAAGTGGTGTTTTGCGCATAGTATTGTGATGGTGTTTGACAAGTGGTGCTTTTGCCCATAGTATTGAAGTGTTATTTGAACAGTGGTGTTTTGATTCAATATGTAAAGTGGTGTTTGAAAAGTGGTGTTTTGACACAATATTGAAGTGGTGTTTGAATAGTGGTGTTTTGATACAATATTGAAAGGGTGTATGAATAGTGGTGTTTTGACACAATATGTGAAATGGTGTTTGAATAGTGGTGTTTTGACACAATATATGAAATAGTGTTTGAATAGTGGTGTTTTGACACAATATTGAAGTGGTGTTTAAATAGTGTTGTTTTGACACAATATTGAAGTGGTGTTTGAATAGTGGTGTTTTGACACAATACTGAAGTGGTGTTTGAATACTGGTGTTGTGACAAAATATATGAAATGGTGTTTGAATAGTGGTGTTTTGACACAATATTGAAGTGGTGTTTAAATAGTGGTGTTTTGTCACAATACTGAAGTGGTGTTTGAATACTGGTGTTGTGACACAATATATGAAATGGTGTTTGAATAGTGGTGTTCTGACACAATATATGAAATGGTGTTTGAATAGTGGTGAATTGACACCATATATGAATTAGTGCGTGATAAGTTATATTTTGAACAAAATTGTTGTGTTGTTTAATATACTGGTGTTTTGATACAATATTGAAAGGGAGTATGAATAGTGGTGTTTTGACACAATATTGAAGTGGTGTTTGAATAGTGGTGAAATGACACCATATATGAATAAGTGCGTGATAAGTGATATTTTGAACAAAATTGTTGTGTTGTTTGAATACTGGTGTTTTGATTCAATATGTGAAGTGGTGTTTGAAAAGTGGAGTTTTGACACAATATTGAAGTGGTGTTTTAATACTGGTGTTTTGATACAATATTGAAAGGGTGTATGAATAGTGGTGTTTTGGCACAATATCTGAATAGGTGTTTGAATAGTGGTGTTTTGACACAATATATGAAATGGTGTTTGAATAGTGGTGTTTTGACACAATATTGAAGTGGTGTTTAAATAGTGGTGTTTTGACACAATATTGATGTGGTGTTTGAATAGTGGTGTTTTGACACAATACTGAAGTGGTGTTTGAATAGTGGTGTTTTGACACAATATTGAAGTGGTGTTTGAATTGTGGTGAATTGACACCATGTATGAATTAGTGCGTGATAAGTGATATTTGAACAAAATTGGTGTGTTGTTTGAATACTGGTGTTTCTAAAACACTATTGTGGTATTGTGACTTACCAAGTCATTACGAAGACATACAAAGTGCCAAGAAGTGATGAATGAACGTTGGCTAAACTGACTAAAGTAGGATTACACAATATGAGAAACATTTTGAACTTGTGCAGAAAAAGATGAACCAAAGATTTGATGATATTGAGCGGGGATTCAAGGAGAGGGAAAGCCAACTGCTAAAACATCTTCACAGACTCGATGAAGAGTATGAATTACGAAAAGCAGAGATGGACAGATTGGAGGAAAGATTGATTGAGAAAGAAATTGCTTGTCATGAAGACAGTAGAGGCAATAGATGGTCACCAATAACAGAAAATAAACCACTCAAGGATAACGATCGGAAAAAGAACAGCAATCAAATGAACGAGAATCTGAATGTTAGACTAAACCTTACTGCATTCTCTGGAAAAGAACCCATTCCAATGAATGAATATTCATAAGATGAGTTCAGATTAGAATTTGAAAGTGAAATGAGTATCTATTCAGAGGAGAAAAATCTCCGAGTTGCTGAAAATCTTTGATGTTCAATATCTCTTCCATTATTTGATTTGCAGCATTGAAATTGCACATGCTAGCAATGGACATCAATAGAAATCAGTGTAACAAAAGGCTTGGCCATGTTACCTTTACCTGCGAGTTTATTGACATTTTAGAAGTGGCAGTTTGTGAGAAAATTTTCTTGCGCCGGATGCTTTACGACAATTTTTTATCTTTCATTTACTCTTTAATTGTAGATAGTAGAAACATGGGACCATTACAGACAAGTAGTGTGGATCAATGAAAATCTGGGATGAGAACAGATTTGGTATGGTATGGTTACTTTTGTTTTTATTAAATTTCTAGAAATGACAAGTTTGTGAGAAATTTTTCAAGCGCCAAGATTTTATGACAAATCTATTTTTTTATTTTCTCCTTTGGCATTGTTGGTACATGAATGCAACTTTACTTACAAGTAGTTGGCATGAACAAAAGTCAGTGGCCAGGTTGAATATGCTATGCTCTGCTTCCTTTTGACTTTATTGAAATTCTAGAAATGACCATTACCGAGAAAAATCTCCTGAGAGTTACTGAAAATCTTTGATGTTCAATATCTCTTCCATTATTTGGTTTGCAGCATTGAAATTGCATATGCTAGCAATGGACATTAATAGAAATCAGTACAACAAAAGGCTTGGTCATGCTACTTTTACCTTGGAGTTTATTAACATTTTAGAAATGGCAGTTTGAGAGAAAATTTTCTTACGCCGGATGCTTTACAACAATTTTTTATCTTTCATTTACTCTTTAATTGTAGATAGTAGAAACATGGGACCATTACAGACAAGTAGTGTGGATCAATGAAAAT
This sequence comes from Lutraria lutraria, assembly GCA_964023205.1. Taxonomy (NCBI): domain Eukaryota; kingdom Metazoa; phylum Mollusca; class Bivalvia; order Venerida; family Mactridae; genus Lutraria; species Lutraria lutraria. The sequence continues at coordinate 1,327,301 of OZ026842.1, forward strand.
CTGGGATGAGAACAGATTTGGTATGGTATGGTTACTTTTGTTTTTATTAAATTTCTAGAAAATGACAGTTTGTGAAAAAATTTCCTACCACCAAGATTTTATGACAAATCTATTTTTTTATTTTCTCCTTTGGCGTTGTTGGTACATGAATGCAACTTTACTTACAAGTAGTTGGCATGAATAAAAGTTAGTGGCCTGGTTGAATTTGTTATGCTCTGCATACTTTTGACTTTATTGAAATTCCAGAAATGACCATTACCGAGAAAAATTTCTTATATGCAAGGGATATTATCATGTATGCTCCTTGATTAAATAATAAGAAATTTTGTAATTGTGTTCTATGCTATACTTGGAGTGAGTCAGATGGAGAAGTGTTATAATTTTTTTTAAGCTGAAGTAGAATTCTCTTGTGCACTTACACATTGGTGCTTTTGACACAATATTGGAGGTGTTGTTTGGTCAGTGGTGTTTTTTTTAAAGATCTGAAGTGGTGTTTGATAAGTGGTGTTTTGCGCATAGTATTGTGATGGTGTTTGACAAGTGGTGCTTTTGCCCATAGTATTGAAGTGTTATTTGAACAGTGGTGTTTTGATTCAATATGTAAAGTGGTGTTTGAAAAGTGGTGTTTTGACACAATATTGAAGTGGTGTTTGAATAGTGGTGTTTTGATACAATATTGAAAGGGTGTATGAATAGTGGTGTTTTGACACAATATGTGAAATGGTGTTTGAATAGTGGTGTTTTGACACAATATATGAAATAGTGTTTGAATAGTGGTGTTTTGACACAATATTGAAGTGGTGTTTAAATAGTGTTGTTTTGACACAATATTGAAGTGGTGTTTGAATAGTGGTGTTTTGACACAATACTGAAGTGGTGTTTGAATACTGGTGTTGTGACAAAATATATGAAATGGTGTTTGAATAGTGGTGTTTTGACACAATATTGAAGTGGTGTTTAAATAGTGGTGTTTTGTCACAATACTGAAGTGGTGTTTGAATACTGGTGTTGTGACACAATATATGAAATGGTGTTTGAATAGTGGTGTTCTGACACAATATATGAAATGGTGTTTGAATAGTGGTGAATTGACACCATATATGAATTAGTGCGTGATAAGTTATATTTTGAACAAAATTGTTGTGTTGTTTAATATACTGGTGTTTTGATACAATATTGAAAGGGAGTATGAATAGTGGTGTTTTGACACAATATTGAAGTGGTGTTTGAATAGTGGTGAAATGACACCATATATGAATAAGTGCGTGATAAGTGATATTTTGAACAAAATTGTTGTGTTGTTTGAATACTGGTGTTTTGATTCAATATGTGAAGTGGTGTTTGAAAAGTGGAGTTTTGACACAATATTGAAGTGGTGTTTTAATACTGGTGTTTTGATACAATATTGAAAGGGTGTATGAATAGTGGTGTTTTGGCACAATATCTGAATAGGTGTTTGAATAGTGGTGTTTTGACACAATATATGAAATGGTGTTTGAATAGTGGTGTTTTGACACAATATTGAAGTGGTGTTTAAATAGTGGTGTTTTGACACAATATTGATGTGGTGTTTGAATAGTGGTGTTTTGACACAATACTGAAGTGGTGTTTGAATAGTGGTGTTTTGACACAATATTGAAGTGGTGTTTGAATTGTGGTGAATTGACACCATGTATGAATTAGTGCGTGATAAGTGATATTTGAACAAAATTGGTGTGTTGTTTGAATACTGGTGTTTCTAAAACACTATTGTGGTATTGTGACTTACCAAGTCATTACGAAGACATACAAAGTGCCAAGAAGTGATGAATGAACGTTGGCTAAACTGACTAAAGTAGGATTACACAATATGAGAAACATTTTGAACTTGTGCAGAAAAAGATGAACCAAAGATTTGATGATATTGAGCGGGGATTCAAGGAGAGGGAAAGCCAACTGCTAAAACATCTTCACAGACTCGATGAAGAGTATGAATTACGAAAAGCAGAGATGGACAGATTGGAGGAAAGATTGATTGAGAAAGAAATTGCTTGTCATGAAGACAGTAGAGGCAATAGATGGTCACCAATAACAGAAAATAAACCACTCAAGGATAACGATCGGAAAAAGAACAGCAATCAAATGAACGAGAATCTGAATGTTAGACTAAACCTTACTGCATTCTCTGGAAAAGAACCCATTCCAATGAATGAATATTCATAAGATGAGTTCAGATTAGAATTTGAAAGTGAAATGAGTATCTATTCAGAGGAGAAAAATCTCCGAGTTGCTGAAAATCTTTGATGTTCAATATCTCTTCCATTATTTGATTTGCAGCATTGAAATTGCACATGCTAGCAATGGACATCAATAGAAATCAGTGTAACAAAAGGCTTGGCCATGTTACCTTTACCTGCGAGTTTATTGACATTTTAGAAGTGGCAGTTTGTGAGAAAATTTTCTTGCGCCGGATGCTTTACGACAATTTTTTATCTTTCATTTACTCTTTAATTGTAGATAGTAGAAACATGGGACCATTACAGACAAGTAGTGTGGATCAATGAAAATCTGGGATGAGAACAGATTTGGTATGGTATGGTTACTTTTGTTTTTATTAAATTTCTAGAAATGACAAGTTTGTGAGAAATTTTTCAAGCGCCAAGATTTTATGACAAATCTATTTTTTTATTTTCTCCTTTGGCATTATTGGTACATTAATGCAACTTTACTTACAAGTAGTTGGCATGAACAAAAGTTAGTGGCCAGGTTTAATTTGTTATACTCTGCATACTTTTGACTTTATTGAAATTCTAGAAATGACCATTACCGAGAAAAATCTCCGAGTTGCTGAAAATCTTTGATGTTCAATATCTCTTCCATTATTTGGTTTGCAGCATTGAAATTGCACATGCTTGTAATGGACATCAATAGAAATCAGTGTAACAAAAGGCTTGGCCATGCTACCTTTACCTGGGAGTTTATTGACATTTTAGAAGTGGCAGTTTGAGAGAAAATTTTCTTGCGGATGCTTTACGACAATTTTTTATCTTTCATTTACTCTTTAATTGTAGATACTAGAAAGATGTGACCATTACAGAGAAGTAGTGTGGATCAATGAAAATCTGTGAAGAGAACAGATTTGGTATGGTATGGTTAACTTTTGTTTTTATTAAATTTCTAGAAAATGAGTTTGTGAAAAATTTCCTACCACCAAGATTTTATGACAAATCTATTTTTTTATTTTCTCCTTTGGCGTTGTTGGTACAGGAATGCAACTTTACTTACAAGTAGTTGGCATGAATAAAAGTTAGTGGCCTGGTTGAATTTGTTATGCTCTGCATACTTTTGACTTTATTGAAATTCCAGAAATGACCATTACCGAGAAAAATCTCTTATATGCAAGGGATATTATCATGTATGCTCCTTGATTAAATAATAAGAAATTTTGTAATTGTGTTCTATGCTATACTTGGAGTGAGTCAGATGGAGAAGTGTTATAATTTTTTTTAAGCTGAAGTAGAATTCTCTTGTGCACTTACACATTGGTGCTTTTGACACAATATTGGAGGTGTTGTTTGGTCAGTGGTGTTTTTTTTAAAGATCTGAAGTGGTGTTTGATAAGTGGTGTTTTGCGCATAGTATTGTGATGGTGTTTGACAAGTGGTGCTTTTGCCCGTAGTATTGAAGTGTTATTTGAACAGTGGTGTTTTGATTCAATATTGAAAGGGTGTATGAATAGTGGTGTTTTGACACAATATGTGAAATGGTGTTTGAATAGTGGTGTTTTGACACAATATATGAAATAGTGTTTGAATAGTGGTGTTTTGACACAATATTGAAGTGGTGTTTAAATAGTGTTGTTTTGACACAATATTGAAGTGGTGTTTGAATAGTGGTGTTTTGACACAATACTGAAGTGGTGTTTGAATACTGGTGTTGTGACAAAATATATGAAATGGTGTTTGAATAGTGGTGTTTTGACACAATATTGAAGTGGTGTTTAAATAGTGGTGTTTTGTCACAATACTGAAGTGGTGTTTGAATACTGGTGTTGTGACACAATATATGAAATGGTGTTTGAATAGTGGTGTTCTGACACAATATATGAAATGGTGTTTGAATAGTGGTGAATTGACACCATATATGAATTAGTGCGTGATAAGTTATATTTTGAACAAAATTGTTGTGTTGTTTAATATACTGGTGTTTTGATACAATATTGAAAGGGAGTATGAATAGTGGTGTTTTGACACAATATTGAAGTGGTGTTTGAATAGTGGTGAAATGACACCATATATGAATAAGTGCGTGATAAGTGATATTTTGAACAAAATTGTTGTGTTGTTTGAATACTGGTGTTTTGATTCAATATGTGAAGTGGTGTTTGAAAAGTGGAGTTTTGACACAATATTGAAGTGGTGTTTTAATACTGGTGTTTTGATACAATATTGAAAAGGTGTATGAATAGTGGTGTTTTGGCACAATATCTGAATAGGTGTTTGAATAGTGGTGTTTTGACACAATATATGAAATGGTGTTTGAATAGTGGTGTTTTGACACAATATTGAAGTGGTGTTTAAATAGTGTTGTTTTGACACAATATTGATGTGGTGTTTGAATAGTGGTGTTTTGACACAATACTGAAGTGGTGTTTGAATAGTGGTGTTTTGACACAATATTGAAGTGGTGTTTGAATAGTGGTGAATTGACACCATGTATGAATTAGTGCGTGATAAGTGATATTTGAACAAAATTGGTGTGTTGTTTGAATACTGGTGTTTCTAAAACACTATTGTGGTATTGTGACTTACCAAGTCATTACGAAGACCTACAAAGTGCCAAGAAGTGATGAATGAACGTTGGCTAAACTGACTAAAGTAGGATTACACAATATGAGAAACATTTTGAACTTGTGCAGAAAAAGATGAACCAAAGATTTGATGATATTGAGCGGGGATTCAAGGAGAGGGAAAGCCAACTGCTAAAACATCTTCACAGACTCGATGAAGAGTATGAATTACGAAAAGCAGAGATGGACAGATTGGAGGAAAGATTGATTGAGAAAGAAATTGCTTGTCATGAAGACAGTAGAGGCAATAGATGGTCACCAATAACAGAAAATAAACCACTCAAGGATAACGATCGGAAAAAGAACAGCAATCAAATGAACGAGAATCTGAATGTTAGACTAAACCTTACTGCATTCTCTGGAAAAGAACCCATTCCAATGAATGAATATTCATAAGATGAGTTCAGATTAGAATTTGAAAGTGAAATGAGTATCTATTCAGAGGAGAAAAATCTCCGAGTTGCTGAAAATCTTTGATGTTCAATATCTCTTCCATTATTTGATTTGCAGCATTGAAATTGCACATGCTAGCAATGGACATCAATAGAAATCAGTGTAACAAAAGGCTTGGCCATGTTACCTTTACCTGCGAGTTTATTGACATTTTAGAAGTGGCAGTTTGTGAGAAAATTTTCTTGCGCCGGATGCTTTACGACAATTTTTTATCTTTCATTTACTCTTTAATTGTAGATAGTAGAAACATGGGACCATTACAGACAAGTAGTGTGGATCAATGAAAATCTGGGATGAGAACAGATTTGGTATGGTATGGTTACTTTTGTTTTTATTAAATTTCTAGAAATGACAAGTTTGTGAGAAATTTTTCAAGCGCCAAGATTTTATGACAAATCTATTTTTTTATTTTCTCCTTTGGCATTGTTGGTACATGAATGCAACTTTACTTACAAGTAGTTGGCATGAACAAAAGTCAGTGGCCAGGTTGAATATGCTATGCTCTGCTTCCTTTTGACTTTATTGAAATTCTAGAAATGACCATTACCGAGAAAAATCTCCTGAGAGTTACTGAAAATCTTTGATGTTCAATATCTCTTCCATTATTTGGTTTGCAGCATTGAAATTGCATATGCTAGCAATGGACATTAATAGAAATCAGTACAACAAAAGGCTTGGTCATGCTACTTTTACCTTGGAGTTTATTAACATTTTAGAAATGGCAGTTTGAGAGAAAATTTTCTTACGCCGGATGCTTTACAACAATTTTTTATCTTTCATTTACTCTTTAATTGTAGATAGTAGAAACATGGGACCATTACAGACAAGTAGTGTGGATCAATGAAAATCTGGGATGAGAACAGATTTGGTATGGTATGGTTACTTTTGTTTTTATTAAATTTCTAGAAAATGACAGTTTGTGAAAAAATTTCCTACCACCAAGATTTTATGACAAATCTATTTTTTTATTTTCTCCTTTGGCGTTGTTGGTACATGAATGCAACTTTACTTACAAGTAGTTGGCATGAATAAAAGTTAGTGGCCTGGTTGAATTTGTTATGCTCTGCATACTTTTGACTTTATTGAAATTCCAGAAATGACCATTACCGAGAAAAATCTCTTATATGCAAGGGATATTATCATGTATGCTCCTTGATTAAATAATAAGAAATTTTGTAATTGTGTTCTATGCTATACTTGGAGTGAGTCAGATGGAGAAGTGTTATAATTTTTTTTAAGCTGAAGTAGAATTCTCTTGTGCACTTACACATTGGTGCTTTTGACACAATATTGGAGGTGTTGTTTGGTCAGTGGTGTTTTTTTTAAAGATCTGAAGTGGTGTTTGATAAGTGGTGTTTTGCGCATAGTATTGTGATGGTGTTTGACAAGTGGTGCTTTTGCCCATAGTATTGAAGTGTTATTTGAACAGTGGTGTTTTGATTCAATATGTAAAGTGGTGTTTGAAAAGTGGTGTTTTGACACAATATTGAAGTGGTGTTTTAATAGTGGTGTTTTGATACAATATTGAAAGGGTGTATGAATAGTGGTGTTTTGACACAATATGTGAAATGGTGTTTGAATAGTGGTGTTTTGACACAATATATGAAATAGTGTTTGAATAGTGGTGTTTTGACACAATATTGAAGTGGTGTTTAAATAGTGTTGTTTTGACACAATATTGAAGTGGTGTTTGAATAGTGGTGTTTTGACACAATACTGAAGTGGTGTTTGAATACTGGTGTTGTGACAAAATATATGAAATGGTGTTTGAATAGTGGTGTTTTGACACAATATTGAAGTGGTGTTTAAATAGTGGTGTTTTGTCACAATACTGAAGTGGTGTTTGAATACTGGTGTTGTGACACAATATATGAAATGGTGTTTGAATAGTGGTGTTCTGACACAATATATGAAATGGTGTTTGAATAGTGGTGAATTGACACCATATATGAATTAGTGCGTGATAAGTTATATTTTGAACAAAATTGTTGTGTTGTTTAATATACTGGTGTTTTGATACAATATTGAAAGGGAGTATGAATAGTGGTGTTTTGACACAATATTGAAGTGGTGTTTGAATAGTGGTGAAATGACACCATATATGAATAAGTGCGTGATAAGTGATATTTTGAACAAAATTGTTGTGTTGTTTGAATACTGGTGTTTTGATTCAATATGTGAAGTGGTGTTTGAAAAGTGGAGTTTTGACACAATATTGAAGTGGTGTTTTAATACTGGTGTTTTGATACAATATTGAAAGGGTGTATGAATAGTGGTGTTTTGGCACAATATCTGAATAGGTGTTTGAATAGTGGTGTTTTGACACAATATATGAAATGGTGTTTGAATAGTGGTGTTTTGACACAATATTGAAGTGGTGTTTAAATAGTGGTGTTTTGTCACAATACTGAAGTGGTGTTTGAATACTGGTGTTGTGACACAATATATGAAATGGTGTTTGAATAGTGGTGTTCTGACACAATATATGAAATGGTGTTTGAATAGTGGTGAATTGACACCATGTATGAATTAGTGCGTGATAAGTGATATTTGAACAAAATTGGTGTGTTGTTTGAATACTGGTGTTTCTAAAACACTATTGTGGTATTGTGACTTACCAAGTCATTACGAAGACATACAAAGTGCCAAGAAGTGATGAATGAACGTTGGCTAAACTGACTAAAGTAGGATTACACAATATGAGAAACATTTTGAACTTGTGCAGAAAAAGATGAACCAAAGATTTGATGATATTGAGCGGGGATTCAAGGAGAGGGAAAGCCAACTGCTAAAACATCTTCACAGACTTGATGAAGAGTATGAATTACGAAAAGCAGAGATGGACAGATTGGAGGAAAGATTGATTGAGAAAGAAATTGCTTGTCATGAAGACAGTAGAGGCAATAGATGGTCACCAATAACAGAAAATAAACCACTCAAGGATAACGATCGGAAAAAGAACAGCAATCAAATGAACGAGAATCTGAATGTTAGACTAAACCTTACTGCATTCTCTGGAAAAGAACCCATTCCAATGAATGAATATTCATAAGATGAGTTCAGATTAGAATTTGAAAGTGAAATGAGTATCTATTCAGAGGAGAAAAATCTCCGAGTTGCTGAAAATCTTTGATGTTCAATATCTCTTCCATTATTTGATTTGCAGCATTGAAATTGCACATGCTAGCAATGGACATCAATAGAAATCAGTGTAACAAAAGGCTTGGCCATGTTACCTTTACCTGCGAGTTTATTGACATTTTAGAAGTGGCAGTTTGTGAGAAAATTTTCTTGCGCCGGATGCTTTACGACAATTTTTTATCTTTCATTTACTCTTTAATTGTAGATAGTAGAAACATGGGACCATTACAGACAAGTAGTGTGGATCAATGAAAATCTGGGATGAGAACAGATTTGGTATGGTATGGTTACTTTTATTTTTATTAAATTTCTAGAAATGACAAGTTTGTGAGAAATTTTTCAAGCGCCAAGATTTTATGACAAATCTATTTTTTTATTTTCTCCTTTGGCATTGTTGGTACATGAATGCAACTTTACTTACAAGTAGTTGGCATGAACAAAAGTCAGTGGCCAGGTTGAATATGCTATGCTCTGCTTCCTTTTGACTTTATTGAAATTCTAGAAATGACCATTACCGAGAAAAATCTCCTGAGAGTTACTGAAAATCTTTGATGTTCAATATCTCTTCCATTATTTGGTTTGCAGCATTGAAATTGCACATGCTAGCAATGGACATCAATAGAAGTCAGTACAACAAAAGGCTTGGTCATGCTACTTTTACCTTGGAGTTTATTAACATTTTAGAAATGGCAGTTTGAGAGAAAATTTTCTTACGCCGGATGCTTTACAACAATTTTTTATCTTTCATTTACTCTTTAATTGTAGATAGTAGAAACATGGGACCATTACAGACAAGTAGTGTGGATCAATGAAAATCTGGGATGAGAACAGATTTGGTATGGTATGGTTACTTTTGTTTTTATTAAATTTCTAGAAAATGACAGTTTGTGAAAAAATTTCCTACCACCAAGATTTTATGACAAATCTATTTTTTTATTTTCTCCTTTGGCGTTGTTGGTACATGAATGCAACTTTACTTACAAGTAGTTGGCATGAATAAAAGTTAGTGGCCTGGTTGAATTTGTTATACTCTGCATACTTTTGACTTTATTGAAATTCCAGAAATGACCATTACCGAGAAAAATCTCCGAGTTGCTGAAAATCTTTGATGTTCAATATCTCTTCCATTATTTGGTTTGCAGCATTGAAATTGCATATGCTAGCAATGGACATTAATAGAAATCTGAGCAACAAAAGGCTTGGTCATGCTACTTTTACCTTGGAGTTTATTAACATTTTAGAAATGGCAGTTTGAGAGAAAATTTTCTTGCGCCGGATGCTTTACGACAATTTTTTATCTTTCATTTACTCTTTAATTGTAGATAGTAGAAACATGGGACCATTACAGACAAGTAGTGTGGATCAATGAAAATCTGGGATGAGAACAGATTTGGTATGGTATGATTACTTTTGGTTTGATTAAATTTCTAGTAATGACAAGTTTGTGAGAAATTTTTCTAGCGCCAAGATTTTATGACAAATCTATTTTTTTATTTTCTCCTTTGGCATTATTTGTACATGAATGCAACTTTACTTACAAGTAGTTGGCATGAACAAAAGTTAGTGGCCAGGTTTAATTTGTTATACTCTGCATACTTTTGACTTTATTGAAATTCTAGAAATGACCATTACCGAGAAAAATCTCCGAGTTGCTGAAAATCTTTGATGTTCAATATCTCTTCCATTATTTGGTTTGCAGCATTGAAATTGCACATGCTAGCAATGGACATTAATAGAAATCTGAGCAACAAAAGGCTTGGTCATGCTACTTTTACCTTGGAGTTTATTAACATTTTAGAAATGGCAGTTTGAGAGAAAATTTTCTTGCGCCGGATGCTTTACGACAATTTTTTATCTTTCATTTACTCTTTAATTGTAGATAGTAGAAACATGGGACCATTACAGACAAGTAGTGTGAATCAAAGAGAACAGATTTCGTATGGTATGGTTACTTTTGTTTTTATTAAATTTCTAGAAAATGACAGTTTGTGAAAAAATTTCCTACCACCAAGATTTTATGACAAATCTATTTTTTTATTTTCTCCTTTGGCGTTGTTGGTACATGAATGCAACTTTACTTACAAGTAGTTGGCATGAACAAAAGTCAGTGGCCAAGTTGAATTTGTTATACTCTGCATACTTTTGACTTCATTGAAATTCTAGAAATGACCATTACCGAGAAAAATCTCTTATATGCAAGGGAGATTATCATGTATGCTCCTTGATTAAATAATAAGAAATTTTGTAATTGTGTTCTATGCTATACTTGGGAGTGAGTCAGATGGAGAAGTGTTATAATTTTTTTTAAGCTGAAGTAGAATTCTCTTGTGCACTTACACATTGGTGCTTTTGACACAATATTGGAGGTGTTGTTTGGTCAGTGGTGTTTTTTTTAAAGATCTGAAGTGGTGTTTGATAAGTGGTGTTTTGCGCATAGTATTGTGATGGTGTTTGACAAGTGGTGCTTTTGCCCATAGTATTGAAGTGTTGTTTGAACAGTGGTGTTTTGATTCAATATGTAAAGTGGTGTTTGAATATTTGTGTTTTGATACAATATATGAAATGGTGTTTGAATAGTGGTGTTTTAACACAATATTGAAGTGGTGTTTGAATACTGGTGTTGTGACACAATATATGAAATGGTGTTGTGTTCTGACACAATATATGAAATGGTGTTTGAATAGTGGTGAATTGACACCATATATGAATTAGTGCGTGATAAGTTACATTTTGAACAAAATTGTTGTGTTGTTTAATATACTGGTGTTTTGACACAATATTGAAGTGGTGTTTGAATAGTGGTGAATTGACACCATATATGAATAAGTGCGTGATAATTTATATTATGAACAAAATTGTTGTGTTGTTTGAATGCTTTAGATAAACTACAACCCTTAATTTTCTATTGCACATTATACAAACAAGTTGTAAAGTTGCTTTGAAAGATTGAAGGCCTCTAGCGAATTGCGTGTTTATACCTCGGCGATTTCTCGATACAATCGCGTCGAATTATAATTATGCAAGTAGACATAATTATGTCTTATACTTGTGGTATACCTTGCCTATACTATCTTAGATCGGTCTGTACTGATTAAATATAGTATTGGTACCAGTTGCGTAGTTGGTAACTTGATAGTTTGAGGTTCATAGTGCCTGAGTTTGATACTTACATAGGGCAGACTTATTGATAATAATATTGGGTAGTCATACATGATATTATTAGATCACACTGTGTTGTATTTATTTACAAATTCAAATGAAATTGTAAATAATAAAGCCCCTTATACATACTGTACTATGCAGCTGTAAATCTATGAAATATATAAAAGATAATTATTATATCTTGGATATACTTTATGTAATGGTTATATATGCAAGGGAGATTATTAAATATGCTCCTTGATTAAATAATAAGAAATTTTGTAATTGTGTTCTATGCTATACTTGGAGTGAGTCAGATGGAGAAGTGTTATAAATTTTTTTGTGCTGAAGTAGAATTCTCTTGTGCACTTACACATTGGTGCTTTTGACACAATATTGGAGGTGTTGTTTGGTCATTGGTGTTTGATAAGTTGTGTTTTGCGCATAGTTTTGTGATGGTGTTTGACAAGTGGTGCTTTTGCCCATAATATTGTAGTGGTGTTTTAATAGTGGTGTTTTGTTACAGTATTAAGTGTTGTTTGAACAGTGGTGTTTTGACACAATATCTGATGTGATATTTGAATAGTGGTGTTTTGATTCAATATTTGAAGTGGTGTTTGAAAAGTGGTGTTTTGACACAATATTGAAGTGGTGTAGACATAGTGGTGTTTTGACACAATATCTGAATAGGTGTTTGAATAGTGGTGTTTTGACACAATATTGAAGTGGTGTTTGAATAGTGGTGAATTGACACCATATATGAATTAGTGCGTGATAAGTGATATTTTGAACAAAATTGTTTTGTTGTTTGAATACTAGTGTTTCTAAAACACTATTGTGGTATTGTGACTTACCAAGTCATTACGAAGACATACGAAGTGCCAAGTGAAACCCTGTGAAATAGTGATTGACATTCAAACATGGCTACAGGAGAAGAAAATATATAGTTAAAGGAATAGTACATTACAGTTACGTACGGATAGGAATAGTGCTGATGGGGAGTTAATTCGCAAGCGACTTGCAGAATTAGAGAGACTAAAAGACATAGAGAGGAGGATACTTAACCAACAAAAAGACCCATTATTGAGTAGGAGACGCATGAGACTTGATCAGTCTAGCCCAACACAGGAACATATGAGATCATTCATCACAGTAGACAACGCCGACATAGATGATCATAAATGAATAGATTTAACAGCAGACAGAAAAATTGAAAGAAAGATTATTGGAATTAGAGTATGATGATAATGATCACTTACATGAGGAACTATCTAAAGAATAAAATACATCAAAAGTTGGGTTAACTGAATTTGAGAAAAGTATTTTGAAACTGGAAGAAGACGTGATCCATGATAGGTCACTTTCTAGTCTACAGTGTGCGACAAAAGAAAAAGACCAGAACCGTGTGAGGTTAAGTCAAGTAGCATTGTGCGAGACAGGCAACAGAAGACGTTTTGTGGAACAGGAAGAATTTGAAGAGAAGTTAACGAAAATTGAACATTGGGCTGCTGAACTTTCCCTTAAGGAAGATACACTAAAGAAAAGAGAAAGAAGGCTTACAGAACGGGAAGAAGTGATGAATGAACGTTGGCTAAACAGACTAAAGTATGATTACACAATAGTATGAGAAACAACTTGTGCAGAAAAAGATGAACCAAAGATTTGATGATATTGAGCGGGGATTCAAGGAGAGAGAAAACCAACTGCTTGAACATCTTCACAGACTCGATGAAGAGTATGAATCACGAAAAGCAGAGATGGACAGATTGGAGGAAAGATTGATTGAGAAAGAAATTGCTTGTCATGAAGACAGTAAATGCAATAGATGGTCACCAATAACAGAAAATAAACCACTCAAGGATAACGATCGGAAAAAGAACACCAATCAAATGAACGAGAATCTGAATGTTAGACTAAACCTTACTGCATTCTCTGGAAAAGAACCCATGCCAATGAATGAATATTCATGAGTATCTATTCAGAGGAAGTCCTAAAACAGACACTTAGAAACTCACTGCGAGATAATGCTAGGAAAGCAATGTTACATCTAGGGCCAAATGCTACTGTGAATGAAATTATGAAACATTGGAGGAGAATTTTAGCAATGTTGCTAATGAAGACAGCGTACTGTCGCGTTTTCTAATTGCTGAACAACGACAGGATGAATCAGTTGTTGAATGGGGTCTCAGATTAGAAGAGCTACTATTAGACATTTAACGCGAGGAACGGGAAGCGGGAACGATACGCGACAAGCGAGTTATTTGAAGGGGGCGTATCAAACTACTTGAATAAAAAGTGAATTTCAACATGAAATAGAGAAACTAGATATATATCGTTCAAAACTAAGAAATAGACAATGTGTATAGATATATTTTTCATACGAAACTGTTAATGCACTGTTGTTTCTGAATTGTCTAAAAATCCCATTGACCAGTGCACGAAAACCAAGAGTATAAGGTTACATGAAGTGTAATTCCTAAAAGTCTCGACGCTGTCTCTACATTGAGCTCCACTTTTGTCCTATATCGGGTAACACAGGCCAACATTTAGTATATTTTGTCTGCCAGTAAGACGCAATCCCGAGGTGATGCAAGTTCAGCTCCAATGCGTTGCATCAACATAAATTGTTGAGCTTCGTTGGGATGACATAGGAAATCAGTTTCGATGTGTTTAATCACAACCTGAGAATCAAAGCATGTGGTAGTGCCTATGACCAGAGTAAAACTGGTTAGAATTGAGTCTATTTCGATGAAAATGTGCGTGTTAGAAAATAGGAGAATATCTGTCAAACAGGTACAGGTCCATGGTTTCCGGTCAATAACTTAAATTTGGATAAAAAATCTTGACCAACCTTCGTATGAAGTATCTTTGCACGACAGCCTAGCTAGATTGTATTTTGAGTCAGTCGGGTCAAGATTAAGGTCATATTAACTAAAGATAGTAATCCATTTTCTGCTCAATAACTTAAGGACGGATTAAGATATTGCGAGGAAATGTTGTGTTAAAATTCGTGTCGTGTCCAAATTTAAGTTATTGACCGGAAACCATGGACCTGTACCTGTTTGACAATTATTCTACTATTTTAGTAGTAGTGACATTAGTAGCATACATACCTTGCTATGGATTTCATCGGTAGCCAGTAGGGTCACAGTCACTGTTACTAAAATACGATACAGTCAAATTCAATTACTTGTGTTGGATTGACCATTCATGACCAAACTTAGTATATTGCATGTCACTACTACTAACTGTCAAACAGGTACAACAGGTCAACTTTTGATCGTATCTTCACCAAACCTAGTCAGACTGTTTGTCTTAATGATATTGATATAGGGCCATCTTGGCCCTCTTGTTTCATATTCAATATACCATCTATCCATACAGTCAAACATGTAATAATTATTACAAGTTAAATGTTTGTACGGCGCAAAATCGCATCCGGCAATTCAATACTAGAATGTGGCCTGTGTAGCATTTTTTATCAGGATATGCGAAGTTTCAGATCAAACGAATTTGTTATTTTGACTTAACTGATCCCGAAACTAAAGTACATCAAAAATACAAGCCGTTGATGTTTCATGAATCTCATGAATCTGGTCATATGGTTCTACAGTTCACGAGGTACTCTATATGTAGTCCCTGTTTCGACCCTAAAATTAAAATCAGGGGAAACTATCACCTCGATGTATCAGACGTTGCAATATCTGCTGGAATGCATTTAAAATATTTAAATAAAGTCTCCAAAAATATTATACTCCGTTGTCTGAGGGTACGTTGTCGTAAAAACCTGGTATAACGGTCCCAAACTGTAAAGTGACCATCTATATCGAACCATAGAGTGACCGTCTATGTCGAACCAATTAAGTTCCGAAATCGATATTTAATTAACGACAATTGCGTAAACAAGTCAGTGTCTACGCTCGCGATTATAAAATTAGTCTGTGTGAATATGTTTATAATGTTTTGTTTATTTGCGACATGTTGCTAAAATAAATACATCGAAAGATTAATGGGGCGGAATACATCAGTAAGTTAATGAGTGCAAAAGTAAAATCTTACTTCAACTTGAAAATGTTATTACAAGTTTGGTTATTACAAGTTTAAATAGATGGATAGATATCGGACATTCTTGGCAGAAATGTCTACGAACACTTCGTATACCGAGCACTTCTAGTTTATTACTTATTTTAAAATCGATAAGAAGCTAAAAAGTCGCCGTAAAACAAGATGGATGTGGCGTTTATCAGAAACACTGATCGGTGTATTCTTGATATCTTTCTTTTGGTCTTACGCAAGACACACCGTCACATGTTCGTAGACATTTCTGCCAAGAATGTCCGATATCTATCCATCTATTTAAACTTGTAATAACCAAACTTGTAATAACATTTTCAAGTTGAAGTAAGATTTTACTTTTGCACTCATTAACTTACTGATGTATTCCGCCCCATTAATCTTTCGATGTATTTATTTTAGCAACATGTCGCAAATAAACAAAACATTATAAACATATTCACACAGACTAATTTTATAATCGCGAGCGTAGACACTGACTTGTTTACGCAATTGTCGTTAATTAAATATCGATTTCGGAACTTAATTGGTTCGACATAGACGGTCACTTTATGGTTCGATATAGATGGTCACTTTACAGTTTGGGACCGTTATACCAGGTTTTTACGACAACGTACCCTCAGACAACGGAGTATAATATTTTTGGAGACTTTATTTAAATATTTTAAATGCATTCCAGCAGATATTGCAACGTCTGATACATCGAGGTGATAGTTTCCCCTGATTTTAATTTTAGGGTCGAAACAGGGACTACATATAGAGTACCTCGTGAACTGTAGAACCATATGACCAGATTCATGAGATTCATGAAACATCAACGGCTTGTATTTTTGATGTACTTTAGTTTCGGGATCAGTTAAGTCAAAATAACAAATTCGTTTGATCTGAAACTTCGCATATCCTGATAAAAAATGCTACACAGGCCACATTCTAGTATTGAATTGCCGGATGCGATTTTGCGCCGTACAAACATTTAACTTGTAATAATTATTACATGTTTGACTGTATGGATAGATGGTATATTGAATATGAAACAAGAGGGCCAAGATGGCCCTATATCAATATCATTAAGACAAACAGTCTGACTAGGTTTGGTGAAGATACGATCAAAAGTTGACCTGTTGTACCTGTTTGACAGTTAGTAGTAGTGACATGCAATATACTAAGTTTGGTCATGAATGGTCAATCCAACACAAGTAATTGAATTTGACTGTATCGTATTTTAGTAACAGTGACTGTGACCCTACTGGCT
Source organism: Lutraria lutraria (assembly GCA_964023205.1). Taxonomy (NCBI): domain Eukaryota; kingdom Metazoa; phylum Mollusca; class Bivalvia; order Venerida; family Mactridae; genus Lutraria; species Lutraria lutraria. The sequence goes on from OZ026842.1 coordinate 1,344,190, forward strand.
ACCGATGAAATCCATAGCAAGGTATGTATGCTACTAATGTCACTACTACTAAAATAGTAGAATAATTGTCAAACAGGTACAGGTCCATGGTTTCCGGTCAATAACTTAAATTTGGACACGACACGAATTTTAACACAACATTTCCTCGCAATATCTTAATCCGTCCTTAAGTTATTGAGCAGAAAATGGATTACTATCTTTAGTTAATATGACCTTAATCTTGACCCGACTGACTCAAAATACAATCTAGCTAGGCTGTCGTGCAAAGATACTTCATACGAAGGTTGGTCAAGATTTTTTATCCAAATTTAAGTTATTGACCGGAAACCATGGACCTGTACCTGTTTGACAGATATTCTCCTATTTTCTAACACGCACATTTTCATCGAAATAGACTCAATTCTAACCAGTTTTACTCTGGTCATAGGCACTACCACATGCTTTGATTCTCAGGTTGTGATTAAACACATCGAAACTGATTTCCTATGTCATCCCAACGAAGCTCAACAATTTATGTTGATGCAACGCATTGGAGCTGAACTTGCATCACCTCGGGATTGCGTCTTACTGGCAGACAAAATATACTAAATGTTGGCCTGTGTTACCCGATATAGGACAAAAGTGGAGCTCAATGTAGAGACAGCGTCGAGACTTTTAGGAATTACACTTCATGTAACCTTATACTCTTGGTTTTCGTGCACTGGTCAATGGGATTTTTAGACAATTCAGAAACAACAGTGCATTAACAGTTTCGTATGAAAAATATATCTATACACATTGTCTATTTCTTAGTTTTGAACGATATATATCTAGTTTCTCTATTTCATGTTGAAATTCACTTTTTATTCAAGTAGTTTGATACGCCCCCTTCAAATAACTCGCTTGTCGCGTATCGTTCCCGCTTCCCGTTCCTCGCGTTAAATGTCTAATAGTAGCTCTTCTAATCTGAGACCCCATTCAACAACTGATTCATCCTGTCGTTGTTCAGCAATTAGAAAACGCGACAGTACGCTGTCTTCATTAGCAACATTGCTAAAATTCTCCTCCAATGTTTCATAATTTCATTCACAGTTGTAATAAAACCCAGACTTGTAATAATTATTACATGTTTGACTGTATGGTTTAGAAGGTATATTGAATATGAAAAAATGAAGGCCATTTCAAGCGCTATTGACCTTAATTAGGTCAGCACATGCTAATTTGTCGTGCGGAACACATTGGTAAGTTAATGAGTGCAAAAGTAAAATCTTACATGTTGGACTGTGTGGATAGAAGGTATATTCAATATGGAATCAAGGCCTGAAATGAGATGAATTTTATTGTTATTTTAAGTTATTGACCCCAGATGACCCATATTTATACTTGACCATTATATCATAAAAACAAACGATTTGACAAAGTTTGGTGAAGATCCAATAATAACTGTGAAATATACAGTGTTAACATGGTTTTTCATAAGATTTGACCTAGCGACCTAGTTTTTGACCCAAGATGACCCATGTTCGAACTCGTCCAAGATATTATGAAGACAAACATTCTGACAAGGTTTCATGATCATCCAATCAAAACAGTGACTTCTAGAGTGTTCACAAGGTTTTCCAGCAATTTGCCCTAGTGACCTAATTTTACTACAGAAATTACCCAATATGAAAAAATGAAGGTCATTTCAAGCGCTAGTGACCTGAATTAAGTCAACACGTGCTAATTAATGGGACGGAACACATTGGTTAGTTAATGAGCGCAAAAGTAAAATCTTACTTCAACTTGAACATTTTACTACAAGTTTGGTTATTACAAGTTTGGTTGTACCTTGCAACCAAACTTGTAATAAAAACCAGACTTGTAATAATTATTACATGTTTGACTGTATGGTATGCTAGTGACCTGAATTAGGTCAACACGTGCTAATTAATAAGGCGGAACACATCAGTAAGTTGATGAGTGCAAAAGTAAAATCTTAACTTCAACTTGAAAATTTTATTACAAGTTTGGTTATTACAAGTTTGGTTAGATCTTGCAACCAAACTTGTAATAAAAACCAGACTTGTAATAATTATTACTAGTTGGGACGGAACACATTGGTAAGTTAATGAGTGCAAAAGTAAATCTTACTTCAACTTGAAGATACATTCATGTAAATATGAGTATGTAAATAACGCAATATTGATTAAGTTGATATTGACTATTTCAACATGTATTGGATAAACTGTAGCCCAATTCGACCGGAAAACGGTTAGAAACATTTAATTTGTGTAACTGTATCAGGACTGCATGTCTTGCCTTGTTGAAGTTTCTTTCTAGTCACTGATATTTTCATTAGTTTATTTTTGTGATAGTTTAAATGAAGATACCAGCATGCACTTGATTAATGAACATTCTTATTTTCATTAAATTCAAGCTTGAATGCTAAAATAGTTTTAGTTTTAAACTCCCAAGATATCGCAAAATGTATTGTAATACAATGATGCTTATCCCAATTCATCGCAATACGAAATTTTCCGCAATAATTATTCTGAAAATTATTCTGAAAACGCCACATATGTCGGGAAAATTGTTTAAAATGTAAAAAAAACACAGGTTGCATAATCTTAATTTTTTATTCCCAAGCCCAAAAATTAGCTTTATACCTAACTTGCAAATGATGAAAAGCTTGGTATATTGTAGAATACGACAAACACCTTTAATGTTAAGGTAAGATAAACGAATACTGCAAAATTAAGAAGGGATATTATTTAAACAACTCTGTTTTGCCACTTCTTATTGTTATAATCTAATATAAATTCACTGTTCTTCAAAATAATAATCACAAACCTTGTCGCAGCAAACACTTTCTTAGATACGATATTTTCGAAGAAACAAAGAATCACGCGATCATTATACGTGTTTTGATCACATATCATTTTTAGGTGTTTCTGACACGCTTTTAAGTCCGGTATTTTCGCATTTTAAGGGGGTTAGGTACGTTGTTTGATATCTAAAATAAAAAATATTCATGAAAATTTAGATACGAGGTTTGCATCGCCCCACAGTGTTACAAAACGGCTAAGAGCGCTGGTTTGAATGAATATCCTGTAAAACAATACTAAAAACTCGCTTGGACATGAAGCATTATTCTCCACGCAGATGTGGAATCGGACTACTCTAAATGTGCGGTTACTAACAACTGCAAGTGGGCGGTTCAAAATTGGCTCACGATTTTTGTTCTAAACCGGCATGGGATATAATATCTCCGGAGTTTGATCCTTACATAGTGCAGACTTATTGATAATAATATTGGGTAGTCATACATGATATTATTATCAAGTTAAAATAAATCGCATTGTGTTGTATTTATTTACAAATTCAAATGAAATTGTAAATAATAAAGCCCCTTATAAATACTGTACTATGCAGCTGTAAATCTATGATATCTATGAAAGATAATTATTATATCTTGGATATACTTTATATAATGGTTATATATGCAAGGGAGATTATTAAATATGCTCCTTGATTAAATAATGCTTTTAGTGCTAATAGTGCTTATGCCCATAGTATTGTTGTGGTGTTTAATTAGTGGTGTTTTGATACAGTATTAAGTGTTGTTTGAATAGTGGTGTTTTGATTCAATATCTAAAGTAGTGTTTGAAAAGTGCTGAATTGACACCATATAAGAATAAGTGCGTGATAAGTGATATTTTGAACAAAATTGTTTTATTGTTTGAATACTGGTGTTTCTAAAACTCTATTGTGGTATTGTGACTTACCAAGTCATTACGAAGACATACGAAGTGCCAAGTGAAACCCTGTGAAATAGTGATTGACATTCAAACATGGCTACAGGAGGAGAAAATATATAATATAATAAAAGACCAGAGCAAGTCAAGTAGCATTGTGCGAGACAGGCAACAGAAGACGTTTTGTGGAACAGGAAGAATTTGAAGAGAAGTTAACGAAAATTGAACATTGGGCTGCTGAACTTTCCCTTAAGGAAGATACACTAAAGAAAAGAGAAAGAAGGCTTACAGAACGGGAAGTAGTGATGAATGAACGTTGGCTAAACAGACTAAAGTAGGATTACACAATAGTATGAGAAACAAATTGTGCAGAAAAAGATGAACCAAAGATTTGATGATATTGAGCGAGGATTCAAGGAGAGAGAAAGCCAACTGCTAGAACATCTTCACAGACTCGATGAAGTGTATGAATCACAAAAAGCAGAGATGGACAGATGGTCATGAAGACAGTAGATACAACAGATGGTCACCAATAACAGAAAATAAACCACTCAAGGATAACGATCGGAAAAAGAACAGCAATCAAATGAACGGGAATCTGAATGTTAGACTAAACCTTACTGCATTCTCTGGAAAAGAACCCATGCCAATGAATGAATATTCATACGATGAGTTCAGATTAGAATTTGAAAGTGTAATGAGTATATATTCAGAGGAAGTCCTAAAACAGACACTTAGAAACTCACTGCGAGATAATGCTAGGAAAGCAATGTTACTTCTAGGGCCAAATGCTACTGTGAATGAAATTATGAAACATTGGAGGAGAATTTTAGCAACGTTGCTAATGAAGACAGCGTACTGTCGCGTTTTCTAATTGCTGAACAACGACAGGATGAATCAGTTGTTGAATGGGGTCTCAGATTAGAAGAGCTACTATTAGACATTTAACGCGAGGAACGGGAAGCGGGAACGATACGCGATAAGCGAGTTGACCAGTGCACGAAAACAAGAGTATAAGGTTACATGAAGTGTAATTCCTAAAAGTCTCGACGCTGTCTCCACATTGAGCTCCACTTTTGTCCTATATCGGGTAACACGTCGCAATGCATTAATTTTGTCGAGCTACCCCTATATATATAATAATTATTACAAGTCTGGTTTTTATTACAAGTTTGGTTGCAAGGTCCAACCAAACTTGTAATAACCAAACTTGTATTAAAATTTTCAAATTGAAGTAAGATTTTACTTTTGCACCCATTAACTTACTGATGTGTTCCGCCCAATTAATTAGCACGTGCTGACATAATTAAGGTCACTAGCGCTTGAAATGACCTTCTTTTTTTCATGTTCAATTTACCATCTATCCATACAGTCAAACATGTAATAATAATTACAAGTTTGGTTATTACAAGTTTGGTTGGGCCTTGCAACCAAACTTGTAATAACCAAACTTGTAATAATTTTTTCAAGTTGAAGTAAGATTTACTTTTGCACCCATTAACTTACTGATGTGTTCCGCCCCATTAATTAGCACGTGCTGACATAATTAAGGTCACTAGCGCTTGAAATGACCTTCTTTTTTTCATGTTCAATTTACCATCTATCCATACAGTCAAACATGTAATAATTATTACAAGTTTGGTTATTACAAGTTTGGTTCGGCCTTGCAACCAAACTTGTAATAACCAAACTTGTAATAATTTTTTCAAGTTGAAGTAAGATTTACTTTTGCACCCATTAACTTACTGATGTGTTCCGCCCCATTAATTAGCACGTGCTGACATAATTAAGGTCACTAGCGCTTGAAATGACCTTTTTTTCATGTTCAATTGACCATCTATCCATACAGTCAAACATGTAATAATTATTACAAGTTTGGTTATTACAAGTTTGGTTGGGCCTTGCAACCAAACTTGTAATAACCAAACTTGTAATAATTATTACATGTTTGACTGTATGGATAGATGGTCAATTGAACATGAAAAAAAGAAGGTCATTTCAAGCGCTAGTGACCTTAATTATGTCAGCACGTGCTAATTAATGGGGCGGAACACATCAGTAAGTTAATGGGTGCAAAAGTAAATCAGCAATTAGAAAACGCGACAGTACGCTGTCTTCATTAGCAACGTTGCTAAAATTCTCCTCCAATGTTTCATAATTTCATTCACAGTAGCATTTGGCCCTAGAAGTAACATTGCTTTCCTAGCATTATCTCGCAGTGAGTTTCTAAGTGTCTGTTTTAGGACTTCCTCTGAATATATACTCATTACACTTTCAAATTCTAATCTGAACTCATCGTATGAATATTCATTCATTGGCATGGGTTCTTTTCCAGAGAATGCAGTAAGGTTTAGTCTAACATTCAGATTCCCGTTCATTTGATTGCTGTTCTTTTTCCGATCGTTATCCTTGAGTGGTTTATTTTCTGTTATTGGTGACCATCTGTTGTATCTACTGTCTTCATGACCATCTGTCCATCTCTGCTTTTTGTGATTCATACACTTCATCGAGTCTGTGAAGATGTTCTAGCAGTTGGCTTTCTCTCTCCTTGAATCCTCGCTCAATATCATCAAATCTTTGGTTCATCTTTTTCTGCACAATTTGTTTCTCATACTATTGTGTAATCCTACTTTAGTCTGTTTAGCCAACGTTCATTCATCACTACTTCCCGTTCTGTAAGCCTTCTTTCTCTTTTCTTTAGTGTATCTTCCTTAAGGGAAAGTTCAGCAGCCCAATGTTCAATTTTCGTTAACTTCTCTTCAAATTCTTCCTGTTCCACAAAACGTCTTCTGTTGCCTGTCTCGCACAATGCTACTTGACTTGCTCTGGTCTTTTATTATATTATATATTTTCTCCTCCTGTAGCCATGTTTGAATGTCAATCACTATTTCACAGGGTTTCACTTGGCACTTCGTATGTCTTCGTAATGACTTGGTAAGTCACAATACCACAATAGAGTTTTAGAAACACCAGTATTCAAACAATAAAACAATTTTGTTCAAAATATCACTTATCACGCACTTATTCTTATATGGTGTCAATTCAGCACTTTTCAAACACTACTTTAGATATTGAATCAAAACACCACTATTCAAACAACACTTAATACTGTATCAAAACACCACTAATTAAACACCACAACAATACTATGGGCATAAGCACTATTAGCACTAAAAGCATTATTTAATCAAGGAGCATATTTAATAATCTCCCTTGCATATATAACCATTATATAAAGTATATCCAAGATATAATAATTATCTTTCATAGATATCATAGATTTACAGCTGCATAGTACAGTATTTATAAGGGGCTTTATTATTTACAATTTCATTTGAATTTGTAAATAAATACAACACAATGCGATTTATTTTAACTTGATAATAATATCATGTATGACTACCCAATATTATTATCAATAAGTCTGCACTATGTAAGGATCAAACTCCGGAGATATTATATCCCATGCCGGTTTAGAACAAAAATCGTGAGCCAATTTTGAACCGCCCACTTGCAGTTGTTAGTAACCGCACATTTAGAGTAGTCCGATTCCACATCTGCGTGGAGAATAATGCTTCATGTCCAAGCGAGTTTTTAGTATTGTTTTACAGGATATTCATTCAAACCAGCGCTCTTAGCCGTTTTGTAACACTGTGGGGCGATGCAAACCTCGTATCTAAATTTTCATGAATATTTTTTATTTTAGATATCAAACAACGTACCTAACCCCCTTAAAATGCGAAAATACCGGACTTAAAAGCGTGTCAGAAACACCTAAAAATGATATGTGATCAAAACACGTATAATGATCGCGTGATTCTTTGTTTCTTCGAAAATATCGTATCTAAGAAAGTGTTTGCTGCGACAAGGTTTGTGATTATTATTTTGAAGAACAGTGAATTTATATTAGATTATAACAATAAGAAGTGGCAAAACAGAGTTGTTTAAATAATATCCCTTCTTAATTTTGCAGTATTCGTTTATCTTACCTTAACATTAAAGGTGTTTGTCGTATTCTACAATATACCAAGCTTTTCATCATTTGCAAGTTAGGTATAAAGCTAATTTTTGGGCTTGGGAATAAAAAATTAAGATTATGCAACCTGTGTTTTTTTTACATTTTAAACAATTTTCCCGACATATGTGGCGTTTTCAGAATAATTTTCAGAATAATTATTGCGGAAAATTTCGTATTGCGATGAATTGGGATAAGCATCATTGTATTACAATACATTTTGCGATATCTTGGGAGTTTAAAACTAAAACTATTTTAGCATTCAAGCTTGAATTTAATGAAAATAAGAATGTTCATTAATCAAGTGCATGCTGGTATCTTCATTTAAACTATCACAAAAATAAACTAATGAAAATATCAGTGACTAGAAAGAAACTTCAACAAGGCAAGACATGCAGTCCTGATACAGTTACACAAATTAAATGTTTCTAACCGTTTTCCGGTCGAATTGGGCTACAGTTTATCCAATACATGTTGAAATAGTCAATATCAACTTAATCAATATTGCGTTATTTACATACTCATATTTACATGAATGTATCTTCAAGTTGAAGTAAGATTTACTTTTGCACTCATTAACTTACCAATGTGTTCCGTCCCAACTAGTAATAATTATTACAAGTCTGGTTTTTATTACAAGTTTGGTTGCAAGATCTAACCAAACTTGTAATAACCAAACTTGTAATAAAATTTTCAAGTTGAAGTTAAGATTTTACTTTTGCACTCATCAACTTACTGATGTGTTCCGCCTTATTAATTAGCACGTGTTGACCTAATTCAGGTCACTAGCATACCATACAGTCAAACATGTAATAATTATTACAAGTCTGGTTTTTATTACAAGTTTGGTTGCAAGGTACAACCAAACTTGTAATAACCAAACTTGTAGTAAAATGTTCAAGTTGAAGTAAGATTTTACTTTTGCGCTCATTAACTAACCAATGTGTTCCGTCCCATTAATTAGCACGTGTTGACTTAATTCAGGTCACTAGCGCTTGAAATGACCTTCATTTTTTCATATTGGGTAATTTCTGTAGTAAAATTAGGTCACTAGGGCAAATTGCTGGAAAACCTTGTGAACACTCTAGAAGTCACTGTTTTGATTGGATGATCATGAAACCTTGTCAGAATGTTTGTCTTCATAATATCTTGGACGAGTTCGAACATGGGTCATCTTGGGTCAAAAACTAGGTCGCTAGGTCAAATCTTATGAAAAACCATGTTAACACTGTATATTTCACAGTTATTATTGGATCTTCACCAAACTTTGTCAAATCGTTTGTTTTTATGATATAATGGTCAAGTATAAATATGGGTCATCTGGGGTCAATAACTTAAAATAACAATAAAATTCATCTCATTTCAGGCCTTGATTCCATATTGAATATACCTTCTATCCACACAGTCCAACATGTAAGATTTTACTTTTGCACTCATTAACTTACCAATGTGTTCCGCACCACAAATTAGCATGTGCTGACCTAATTAAGGTCAATAGCGCTTGAAATGGCCTTCATTTTTTCATATTCAATATACCTTCTAAACCATACAGTCAAACATGTAATAATTATTACAAGTCTGGGTTTTATTACAAATTTGGTTGCAAGGTCCAACCAAACTTGTAATAACCAAACTTGTAATAAAATGTTCAAGTTGAAGTAAGATTTTACTTTTGCACTCATTTACTTACTGATGTGTTCCGCCCCATTAATTAGCACCTGATTAAGGTCACTAGCACTTGAAATGACCTTCAATTGCTCATAAACCATCTGTTCTTATCAAGGATATTTATTTGTCCGACATAGGATTACTACAAGTTTGGTTTTGTCATAAAACTTTCAAGTTGAAGTAAGATTTTACTTTTGGATTTACTTTTGTGCCGACCTAACCGATGTCCTTGGAAATCTCTCTACACTGAGATTGTGGCACTACTTTTGCGAATTAAACTATTTCCACTATGTAGTAAATCTTATTACCTGAACAGATTATGAATGAACTTCGGTGTGGATGAATACTTGATTATTATACTTGTTAGTTTTACTGTTTAAATCGCCAAAATATTTCACATGCTTTCAAAATAGACAGAATTCTGCAATATATCTTAAACTTTTGTCAAAACTGTAAAGTCTGCAATTGTATACTTATACAACAAATGGTACCATTTTTCAAGGCGAATGAGAGGCGTTTTGTTAAAACAAAATGAAGTGTATACTTTGTTCCTAAAAATGGTACCTTTTTAGACGTCAACGTACAATAAAAAATCAAAGTACTGAAAGTACTATCGGAATTTGATTTTTCCATATGAGACAAGTAACTTGTGTTGCTCGCGACACAACAACGACTGTTAGGAGAAATCCTAAATTAAGAACTGTACAGTTGATGGATATACAGTTTACAAGATATAATTCATATACGGTAAATATGACGAATATATTATACATAATCTAATTTAGTAGCATCGACTTGCATTATAAGCTGAATCATTTCTTATCATTTATATTCTATTGTAACGTACTTGTAATAATAATGTACCAATGCAATGATACTAAAGCTGCATTGACTGTTACACCGCATGGCACAGCATGACAAAGAAGCAACCCCTGGCTGTCAAAAAACACAATAAACATATGTTTTCCGAGTGATTTTCTCATTCGGGCCTTTTTCGGCGGTGGCGAATCGACTGTCTTCCACTGGCTGCTTTGTTGCTTGGTCTCCGGATCATAGTAATACAACCATGTTTCGTCCGTGGTTATGATCCTGTTTAAAAATCGATCACTTTCCCGTTTGTATCGCTTCAGAAATCTTTTACTGAGTAGCACTCTCTTTTCCATTTCATCACTTGTCAACAATCGCGGGACCCATCTTGCACTTATTCTTCTCATATTCAAGTCTACCGTTAAAATTTGCTGAATCAGTCCATAACTTATATCAGTCTGCTCACTAATCTGCCTTATTGTTTTGCGCCTATCTATGTCAATGATTTCTTTAACGAGCTTGACGTTTGTATCAGTACGTTTCGTTGTCGGTCGTCCACATCTTTAACTTCATCACGTCCCTCTGAGAATCGCTTGTGCCACTTGTACACCAGCGTTCGACACACATTCTCATTCCCGGATGCTTTCTCCATTTTTTCTTTAGTCTCTGTCGGTGATGACACAAGTCTTACACAAAACTTTATAACTGCCCTTTGTTCTAAATTGACGTCCGACGTCGCATGGCGTTGTTTCTCAGACGACCCTGCGTATCTTGACATTTCTATCGTTACGTAATAACAAGTCCAAATTGTGTTTACTTCCGGCAGCTAAGACGTTATGATATGACGTTGACGTCATTGATTAATGATCGTGTTTCGCGCCAAAATGAGGCCACAGCAAATGCTGGATTTGTAGATAATTATTCAAATTTTGATCTGCGGTGGTTATGCTTACTATTGTTGCTATGGTGATCAATTTCACGTGCTTATGAACGTCTATTAGTTGAAATTATTGGTACTTTTTTTCCTTTTATATTCGTTAACCTTACATAAAAATCTCATACGTATACAATTTATTATAACGGTAAGAACAAGGTTGTCCACGAATTAAATGATCACCCCTCGTATGAGCCCGAATAGATCAAGTGAGCCCCGGGGTTGGTCAATCTCGACTCCTGGGTCATCATTTGAACAAACATGAACATGTGTTCCGCCCCATTAATTAGCACGTGCTGACATAATTAAGGTCACTAGCGCTTGAAATGACCTTCTTTTTTTCATGTTCAATTTACCATCTATCCATACAGTCAAACATGTAATAATTATTACAAGTTTGGTTATTACAAGTTTGGTTGGACCTTGCAAACAAACTTGTAATAAAAACCAGACTTGTAATAATTATTACAAGTTTGACTGTAAGGATCGATGGTATTTTGAATATGAAAAAATGAAGGTCATTTCAAGCGCTAGTAACCTGAATTAAGTCAACACGTGCTAATTAATGGGACGCATAGCATGGCCAAGCCTTTTGTTGCACTGACTTCTATTGATGTCCATTACTAAGGATCAAATTACGGAGATATTATATCCCATGCCGGATTAGAACAAAAATCGTGAGCCAATGTTGAACCGCCCACTTGCAGTTGTTAGTAACCGCACATTTAGAATAGTCATATTCCATATCTGCGTGGAGAATAATGCTTCATGTCAAACGAGTTTTTAGTATTGTTTTATAGGATATACATTCAAACCAGCGCTCTTAGCCGTTTTGTAACACTGTTTAGTTAAAATATACACTAAAACCAGCGGCCCTAGCCGCTTTTCAACATTGTTTTACTCGGATTTACACAATAATAATAAGGAATCTTTAAGCCGTTTTGTATAACATATTGTTTTATAAATATTTGTTAAGCAGTCAAAGCCGTTTTGTAACATTGTTTTATTAGGGTGCACATGCTGAAATAAGCATTGACCAAGATATACATTGAAATATTATTTTGTTAGCATACAGACTAAAAAATAAATCCATGCCGTTTTGGAACATTGTAAAATTCATGTGCGCTTGTACTAAAACGGCTTGGCTCGTTTGTGTTCCAACTCGGCATGGGATATAATGCCTCCCATCAAACTCAGGCACTATGAACCGCAAACTGTCAAGTTACCAACTACGCAACTGGTACCAATACTATATTTAATCAGTACAGACCGATCTAAGATAGTATAGGCAAGGTAGAATTTTTTTTCACAAACTGTCATTTCTAGAAATTAAATAAATTCAACAAATTCAACTTTTGTTCATGCCAACTACTTGTAAGTAAAGTTGCATTCATGTACCAACCACGCCAAAGGAGAAAAAAAATAGATTTCACAAACAGTCGTTTCTAGAAATTTAATAAAACCAAAAGTAACCATACCATACCAAATCTGTTCTCTTCACAGATTTTCATTGATCCACACTACGTGTCCGTAATGGTGCAATAAGGCATTACCCGCATTTCGATATAAATTGCAATATAGTCAACCTATACATAGCATCCCTGACCTATACTATGAAACTTAAATTAAAGCACCGATCATCTCAATTAAGTGTTAACCCATTACGACATAGATAAATAACTGTGTAAGGTATTCATATAGTGAACCAGTAGATGGCTTATCAGTATCAATAGATAAACAGTCTTGCACACTGTACCAAGATAATAGAACATAGGTCTCTTGAAGAAGTCTAAAAAAGTTTTATAGGTACTTGTTAATTTCCTCACTTTTGAATAAATTTAACCAATTTACAGAATTACAGTTTACCTGTAATTTGAAGGTCAGATAGCTTAATTGGATAGAGCAACCCAGGCCAATAATTGGCTATGGGGAGATTCGGGTTCTAATCCCGATCTGACTTTCATTGGTAACTGTAAAAAAATTTAGAACTCAGTTTCTAGTGGGGGTTATAATAATTTATCTAGAATGATAGTTGGACTGGTACAAATTTATACACAATTCAATAACAATAGATAAACAGTCTTGCACACTGTACCAAGATAATAGAACATAGGTCTCTTGAAGAAGTCTAAAAAAGTTTTATAGGTACTTGTTAATTTCCTCACTTTTGAATAAATTTAACCAATTTACAGAATTACAGTTTACCTGTAATTTGAAGGTCAGATAGCTTAATTGGATAGAGCAACCCAGGCCAATAATTGGCTATGGGGAGATTCGGGTTCGAATCCCGATCTGACTTTCATGGGTAACTGTAAAAAAATTTAGAACTCAGTTTCTAGTGGGGGTTATAATAATTTATCTAGAATGATAGTTGGACTGGTACAAATTTATACACAATTCAATAACAAATAATTTCCTTATAAATTCTTTCTTCAGAAAGTTTTTAACATTTAAATGATTTACAGTTCATAATACAGTAAACATTCATGTTTTTCGATCCACAGTACAAAGTCATATGGATTCAGTTTTATGATACCGTTAGGTTGCTTTGGTTTTTAAGTACAAACATCTTCCAGGGCTTACTGTGCAAAGGGTTGATTTCTTAAACACTTTGCAACCGTTTAATAATGTCTGTTTTATTGAAGAATATTTTGGAAACTTCATCAATTTCAAAGAGGGAGCTGCTCCTCTTAACTAGGAAATTTTCAGTCACATTGGAACAAATAACACACAAATGTCTGTTTGTGAGTCACACAAGGTATCCCATGGCAAGCTAAACGTAGCATGGCCAAGCCTTTTGTTGCACTGATTTCTATTAATGTCCATTACTAGCATGTGCAATTTCAATGCTGTAGACCAAATAATGGTAGAAATAATGAACATCAAATATTTTCAGCAACTATCGGAAGATTTTTCTCGGTAATGGTCATTTCTAGAATTTCAATAAAGTCAAAAGTAAGCAGAGCATAGCAAATTCAACTTGGCCACTGACTTTTGTTCATTCCAACTACTTGTAAGTAAAGTTGCATTCAAGTACCAACAACGCCAAAGGAGAAAATAAAAAAAATAGATTTCACAAACAGTCGTTGCTAGAAATTTGATAAAACCAAAAGTACCCATACCATACCAAATCTGTTCTCTTCACAGATTTTCATTGATCCACACTACTTGTCATCTTTGTAGTATCTAATTAATTAAAGAGTAAATGAAAGATAAAAATTTGTCGTAAAGCGTTGCCCAAGAAAATTTCTCTTAAACTGCCATTTCTAAAATGTTAATAAACTCTAAGCTAAACGTAGCATGGCCAAGCCTTTAGTTGCACTGATTTCTATTGATGTCCATTACTAGCATGTGCAATTTCAATGCTGTAGACCAAATAATGGTAGAAATAATGAACATCAAATATTTTCAGCAACTATCGGAAGATTTTTCTCGGTAATGGTCATTTCTAGAATTTCAATAAAGTCAAAAGTAAGCAGAGCATAGCAAATTCAACTTGGCCACTGACTTTTGTTCATGCCAACTATTTGTAAGTAAAGTTGCATTCATGTACCAACAACGCCAAAGGAGATAATAAAAAAATAGATTTGTCATAAAATCTTTGTGGTAGGAAATTTTTTCAGAAACTGTCATTTCTAGAAATTTAATAAAAACAAAAGTAACCATACCATACCAAATCTGTTCTCTTCACAGATTTTCATTGATCCACACTACTTGTAATCTTTGTAGTATCTAATTAATTAAAGAGTAAATGAAAGATAAAAATTTGTCGTAAAGCGTTGCGCAAGAAAATTTCTCTTAAACTGCCATTTCTAAAATGTTAATAAACTCTAAGCTAAACGTAGCATGGCCAAGCCTTTTGTTGCACTGATTTCTATTAATGTCCATTACTAGCATGTGCAATTTCAATGCTGTAGACCAAATAATGGTAGAGATATTGAACATCAAACATTTTCAGCAACTATCGGAAGATTTTTCTCGGTAATGGTCATTTCTAGAATTTCAATAAAGTCAAAAGTAAGCAAAGCATAGCAAATTCAACTTGGCCACTGACTTTTGTTCATTCCAACTACTTGTAAGAAAAGTTGCATTCAAGTACCAACAACGCCAAAGGAGAAAATAAAAAAAATAGATTTCACAAACAGTCGTTGCTAGAAATTTGATAAAACCAAAAGTAACATTACCATATCAAATATGTTCTCTTCACAGATTTTCATTGATCCACACTACTTGTCATCTTTGTAGTATCTAATTAATTAAAGAGTAAATGAAAGATAAAAATTTGTCGTAAAGCGTTGCCCAAGAAAATTTCTCTTAAACTGCCATTTCTAAAATGTTAATAAACTCTAAGCTAAACGTAGCATGGCCAATCCTTTTGTTGCACTGATTTCTATTAATGTCCATTACTAGCATGTGCAATTTCCATGCTGTAGACCAAATAATGGTAGAGATATTGAACATCAAAGATTTTCAGCAACTCTCAAAGATTTTTCTCGGTAACGGTCATTTCTAAAATTTCAATAAAGTCAAAAGTAAGCAAAGCATAGCAAATTCAACCTGGCCACTGACTTTTGTTCATGCCAACTATTTGTAAGTAAAGTTGCATTCATGTACCAACAACGCCAAGGAGAAAATAAAAAAATAGATTTGTCATAAAATCCTGGTGGTAGGAAATTTTTTCACAAACTGTCATTTCTAGAAATTTGATAAAACCAAAAGTAACCATACCATACCAAATCTGTTCTCTTCACAGATTTTCATTGATCCACACTACTTGTCATCTTTCTAGTATCTAATTAATT
Source organism: Lutraria lutraria (assembly GCA_964023205.1). NCBI lineage: Eukaryota > Metazoa > Mollusca > Bivalvia > Venerida > Mactridae > Lutraria > Lutraria lutraria. Next base: position 1,360,132 of record OZ026842.1, read on the forward strand.
AAAGAGTAAATGAAAGATAAAAATTTGTCGTAAAGCGTTGCGCAAGAAAATTTCTCTTAAACTGCCATTTCTAAAATGTTAATAAACTCTAAGCTAAACGTAGCATGGCCAATCCTTTTGTTGCACTGATTTCTATTAATGTCCATTACTAGCATGTGCAATTTCAATGCTGTAGACCAAATAATGGTAGAGATATTGAACATCAAATATTTTCAGCAACTATCGGAAGATTTTTCTCGGTAATGGTCATTTCTAGAATTTCAATAAAGTCAAAAGTAACCATACCATACCAAATCTGTTCTCTTCACAGATTTTCATTGATCCACACTACTTGTCATCTTTCTAGTATCTAATTAATTAAAGAGTAAATGAAAGATAAAAATTTGTCGTAAAGCGTTGCCCAAGAAAATTTCTCTTAAACTGCCATTTCTAAAATGTTAATAAACTCTAAGCTAAACGTAGCATGGCCAAGCATTTTGTTGCACTGATTTCTATTGATGTCCATTACTAGCATGTGCAATTTCAATGCTGTAGACCAAATAATGGTAGAAATAATGAACATCAAATATTTTCAGCAACTATCGGAAGATTTTTCTCGGTAATGGTCATTTCTAGAATTTCAATAAAGTCAAAAGTAAGCAGAGCATAGCAAATTCAACTTGGCCACTGACTTTTGTTCATTCCAACTACTTGTAAGTAAAGTTGCATTCAAGTACCAACAACGCCAAAGGAGAAAATAAAAAAAATAGATTTCACAAACAGTCGTTGCTAGAAATTTGATAAAACCAAAAGTAACCATACCATACCAAATCTGTTCTCTTCACAGATTTTCATTGATCCACACTACTTGTCATCTTTCTAGTATCTAATTAATTAAAGAGTAAATGAAAGATAAAAATTTGTCGTAAAGCGTTGCCCAAGAAAATTTCTCTTAAACTGCCATTTCTAAAATGTTAATAAACTCTAAGCTAAACGTAGCATGGCCAAGCCTTTTGTTGCACTGATTTCTATTGATGTCCATTACTAGCATGTGCAATTTCAATGCTGTAGACCAAATAATGGTAGAAATAATGAACATCAAATATTTTCAGCAACTATCGGAAGATTTTTCTCGGTAATGGTCATTTCTAGAATTTCAATAAAGTCAAAAGTAAGCAGAGCATAGCAAATTCAACTTGGCCACTGACTTTTGTTCATGCCAACTATTTGTAAGTAAAGTTGCATTCATGTACCAACAACGCCAAAGGAGATAATAAAAAAATAGATTTGTCATAAAATCTTGGTGGTAGGAAATTTTTTCACAAACTGTCATTTCTAGAAATTTAATAAAAACAAAAGTAACCATACCATACCAAATCTGTTCTCTTCACAGATTTTCATTGATCCACACTACTTGTCATCTTTGTAGTATCTAATTAATTAAAGAGTAAATGAAAGATAAAAATTTGTCGTAAAGCGTTGCGCAAGAAAATTTCTCTTAAACTGCCATTTCTAAAATGTTAATAAACTCTAAGCTAAACGTAGCATGGCCAAGCCTTTTGTTGCACTGATTTCTATTAATATCCATTACTAGCATGTGCAATTTCAATGCTGTAGACCAAATAATGGTAGAGATATTGAACATCAAACATTTTCAGCAACTATCGGAAGATTTTTCTCGGTAATGGTCATTTCTAGAATTTCAATAAAGTCAAAAGTAAGCAGAGCATAGCAAATTCAACTTGGCCACTGACTTTTGTTCATTCCAACTACTTGTAAGTAAAGTTGCATTCAAGTACCAACAACGCCAAAGGAGAAAATAAAAAAAATAGATTTCACAAACAGTCGTTGCTAGAAATTTGATAAAACCAAAAGTAACATTACCATATCAAATATGTTCTCTTCACAGATTTTCATTGATCCACACTACTTGTCATCTTTGTAGTATCTAATTAATTAAAGAGTAAATGAAAGATAAAAATTTGTCGTAAAGCGTTGCGCAAGAAAATTTCTCTTAAACTGCCATTTCTAAAATGTTAATAAACTCTAAGCTAAACGTAGCATGGCCAATCCTTTTGTTGCACTGATTTCTATTAATATCCATTACTAGCATGTGCAATTTCAATGCTGTAGACCAAATAATGGTAGAGATATTGAACATCAAAGATTTTCAGCAACTCTCAAAGATTTTTCTCGGTAACGGTCATTTCTAAAATTTCAATAAAGTCAAAAGTAAGCAAAGCATAGCAAATTCAACCTGGCCACTGACTTTTGTTCATGCCAACTATTTGTAAGTAAAGTTGCATTCATGTACCAACAACGCCAAAGGAGATAATAAAAAAATAGATTTGTCATAAAATCTTGGTGGTAGGAAATTTTTTCACAAACTGTCATTTCTAGAAATTTAATAAAAACAAAAGTAACCATACCATACAAAATCTGTTCTCTTCACAGATTTTCATTGATCCACACTCCTTGTCATCTTTGTAGTATCTAATTAATTAAAGAGTAAATGAAAGAAAAAATTTATCGTAAAGCGTTGCGCAAGAAAATTTCTCTTAAACTGCCATTTCTAAAATGTTAATAAACTCTAAGCTAAACGTAGCATGGCCAAGCATTTTGTTGCACTGATTTCTATTAATGTCCATTACTAGCATGTGCAATTTCAATGCTGTAGACCAAATAATGGTAAAGATATTGAACATCAAATATTTTCAGCAACTATCGGAAGATTTTTCTCGGTAATGGTCATTTCTAGAATTTCAATGAAGACAAAAGTAAGCAGAGCATAGCAAATTCAACTTGGCCACTGACTTTTGTTCATTCCAACTCCTTGTAAGTAAAGTTGCATTCAAGTACCAACAACGCGAAAGGAGAAAATAAAAAAATGGATTTCACAAACAGTCGTTGCTAGAAATTTGATAAAACCAAAAGGAACCAAACCATACCAAATCTGTTCTCTTCACAGATTTTCATTGATCCACACTACTTGTCATCTTTCTAGTATCTAATTAATTAAAGAGTAAATGAAAGATAAAAATTTGTCGTAAAGCGTTGCGCAAGAAAATTTCTCTTAAACTGCCATTTCTAAAATGTTAATAAACTCCAGGGTAAATGTAGCATGGCCAAACCTTTTGTTGCACTGATTTCTATTGATGTCCATTACAAGCATGTGCAATTATAATGCTGCAGACCAAATAATGGTAGAGATATTGAACATCAAAGATTTTCAGCAACTCTCAAAGATTTTTCTCGGTAACGGTCATTTCTAAAATTTCAATGAAGTCAAAAGTAAGCAAAGCATAGCAAATTCAACCTGGCCACTGACTTTTGTTCATGCCAACTATTTGTAAGTAAAGTTGCATTCAAGTACCAACAACACCAAAGGAGAAAATAAAAAAATGCATTTGTCATAAAATCTTGGTGGTAGGAAATTTTTTCACAAACTGTCATTTCTAGAAATTTAATAAAAACAAAAGTAACCATACCATACAAAATCTGTTCTCTTCACAGATTTTCATTGATCCACACTACTTGTCATCTTTGTAGTATCTAATTAATTAAAGAGTAAATGAAAGATAAAAATTTGTCGTAAAGCGTTGCCCAAGAAAATTTCTCTTAAACTGCCATTTCTAAAATGTTAATAAACTCTAAGCTAAACGTAGCATGGCCAATCCTTTTGTTGCACTGATTTCTATTAATATCCATTACTAGCATGTGCAATTTCAATGCTGTAGACCAAATAATGGTAGAGATATTGAACATCAAAGATTTTTCTCGGTAACGGTCATTTCTAAAATTTCAATAAAGTCAAAAGTAAGCAAAGCATAGCAAATTCAACCTGGCCACTGACTTTTGTTCATGCCAACTACTTGTAAGTAAAGTTGCATTCATGTACCAACAACGCCAAAGGAGATAATAAAAAAATAGATTTGTCATAAAATCTTGGTGGTAGGAAATTTTTTCACAAACTGTCATTTCTAGAAATTTAATAAAAACAAAAGTAACCATACCATACCAAATCTGTTCTCTTCACAGATTTTCATTGATCCACACTACTTGTAATCTTTGTAGTATCTAATTAATTAAAGAGTAAATGAAAGATAAAAATCTGTCGTAAAGCGTTGCGCAAGAAAATTTCTCTTAAACTGCCATTTCTAAAATGTTAATAAACTCTAAGCTAAACGTAGCATGGCCAAGCCTTTTGTTGCACTGATTTCTATTAATGTCCATTACTAGCATGTGCAATTTCAATGCTGTAGACCAAATAATGGTAGAGATATTGAACATCAAACATTTTCAGCAACTATCGGAAGATTTTTCTCGGTAATGGTCATTTCTAGAATTTCAATAAAGTCAAAAGTAAGCAGAGCATAGCAAATTCAACTTGGCCACTGACTTTTGTTCATTCCAACTACTTGTAAGAAAAGTTGCATTCAAGTACCAACAACGCCAAAGGAGAAAATAAAAAAAATAGATTTCACAAACAGTCGTTGCTAGAAATTTGATAAACCAAAAGTAACATTACCATATCAAATATGTTCTCTTCACAGATTTTCATTGATCCACACTACTTGTCATCTTTGTAGTATCTAATTAATTAAAGAGTAAATGAAAGATAAAAATTTGTCGTAAAGCGTTGCCCAAGAAAATTTCTCTTAAACTGCCATTTCTAAAATGTTAATAAACTCTAAGCTAAACGTAGCATGGCCAATCCTTTTGTTGCACTGATTTCTATTAATATCCATTACTAGCATGTGCAATTTCCATGCTGTAGACCAAATAATGGTAGAGATATTGAACATCAAAGATTTTCAGCAACTCTCAAAGATTTTTCTCGGTAACGGTCATTTCTAAAATTTCAATAAAGTCAAAAGTAAGCAAAGCATAGCAAATTCAACCTGGCCACTGACTTTTGTTCATGCCAACTATTTGTAAGTAAAGTTGCATTCATGTACCAACAACGCCAAGGAGAAAATAAAAAAATAGATTTGTCATAAAATCCTGGTGGTAGGAAATTTTTTCACAAACTGTCATTTCTAGAAATTTGATAAAACCAAAAGTAACCATACCATACCAAATCTGTTCTCTTCACAGATTTTCATTGATCCACACTACTTGTCATCTTTCTAGTATCTAATTAATTAAAGAGTAAATGAAAGATAAAAATTTGTCGTAAAGCGTTGCGCAAGAAAATTTCTCTTAAACTGCCATTTCTAAAATGTTAATAAACTCTAAGCTAAACGTAGCATGGCCAATCCTTTTGTTGCACTGATTTCTATTAATGTCCATTACTAGCATGTGCAATTTCAATGCTGTAGACCAAATAATGGTAGAGATATTGAACATCAAATATTTTCAGCAACTATCGGAAGATTTTTCTCGGTAATGGTCATTTCTAGAATTTCAATAAAGTCAAAAGTAACCATACCATACCAAATCTGTTCTCTTCACAGATTTTCATTGATCCACACTACTTGTCATCTTTCTAGTATCTAATTAATTAAAGAGTAAATGAAAGATAAAAATTTGTCGTAAAGCGTTGCCCAAGAAAATTTCTCTTAAACTGCCATTTCTAAAATGTTAATAAACTCTAAGCTAAACGTAGCATGGCCAAGCCTTTTGTTGCACTGATTTCTATTGATGTCCATTACTAGCATGTGCAATTTCAATGCTGTAGACCAAATAATGGTAGAAATAATGAACATCAAATATTTTCAGCAACTATCGGAAGATTTTTCTCGGTAATGGTCATTTCTAGAATTTCAATAAAGTCAAAAGTAAGCAGAGCATAGCAAATTCAACTTGGCCACTGACTTTTGTTCATGCCAACTATTTGTAAGTAAAGTTGCATTCATGTACCAACAACGCCAAAGGAGATAATAAAAAAATAGATTTGTCATAAAATCTTGGTGGTAGGAAATTTTTTCAGAAACTGTCATTTCTAGAAATTTAATAAAAACAAAAGTAACCATACCATACCAAATCTGTTCTCTTCACAGATTTTCATTGATCCACACTACTTGTCATCTTTGTAGTATCTAATTAATTAAAGAGTAAATGAAAGATAAAAATTTGTCGTAAAGCGTTGCGCAAGAAAATTTCTCTTAAACTGCCATTTCTAAAATGTTAATAAACTCTAAGCTAAACGTAGCATGGCCAAGCCTTTTGTTGCACTGATTTCTATTAATATCCATTACTAGCATGTGCAATTTCAATGCTGTAGACCAAATAATGGTAGAGATATTGAACATCAAACATTTTCAGCAACTATCGGAAGATTTTTCTCGGTAATGGTCATTTCTAGAATTTCAATAAAGTCAAAAGTAAGCAGAGCATAGCAAATTCAACTTGGCCACTGACTTTTGTTCATTCCAACTACTTGTAAGTAAAGTTGCATTCAAGTACCAACAACGCCAAAGGAGAAAATAAAAAAAATAGATTTCACAAACAGTCGTTGCTAGAAATTTGATAAAACCAAAAGTAACATTACCATATCAAATATGTTCTCTTCACAGATTTTCATTGATCCACACTACTTGTCATCTTTCTAGTATCTAATTAATTAAAGAGTAAATGAAAGATAAAAATTTGTCGTAAAGCGTTGCGCAAGAAAATTTCTCTTAAACTGCCATTTCTAAAATGTTAATAAACTCTAAGCTAAACGTAGCATGGCCAATCCTTTTGTTGCACTGATTTCTATTAATATCCATTACTAGCATGTGCAATTTCAATGCTGTAGACCAAATAATGGTAGAGATATTGAACATCAAAGATTTTCAGCAACTCTCAAAGATTTTTCTCGGTAACGGTCATTTCTAAAATTTCAATAAAGTCAAAAGTAAGCAAAGCATAGCAAATTCAACCTGGCCACTGACTTTTGTTCATGCCAACTATTTGTAAGTAAAGTTGCATTCATGTACCAACAACGCCAAAGGAGATAATAAAAAAATAGATTTGTCATAAAATCTTGGTGGTAGGAAATTTTTTCACAAACTGTCATTTCTAGAAATTTAATAAAAACAAAAGTAACCATACCATACAAAATCTGTTCTCTTCACAGATTTTCATTGATCCACACTACTTGTCATCTTTGTAGTATCTAATTAATTAAAGAGTAAATGAAAGAAAAAATTTGTCGTAAAGCGTTGCGCAAGAAAATTTCTCTTAAACTGCCATTTCTAAAATGTTAATAAACTCTAAGCTAAACGTAGCATGGCCAAGCATTTTGTTGCACTGATTTCTATTAATGTCCATTACTAGCATGTGCAATTTCAATGCTGTAGACCAAATAATGGTAAAGATATTGAACATCAAATATTTTCAGCAACTATCGGAAGATTTTTCTCGGTAATGGTCATTTCTAGAATTTCAATGAAGACAAAAGTAAGCAGAGCATAGCAAATTCAACTTGGCCACTGACTTTTGTTCATTCCAACTCCTTGTAAGTAAAGTTGCATTCAAGTACCAACAACGCGAAAGGAGAAAATAAAAAAATAGATTTCACAAACAGTCGTTGCTAGAAATTTGATAAAACCAAAAGTAACCAAACCATACCAAATCTGTTCTCTTCACAGATTTTCATTGATCCACACTACTTGTCATCTTTCTAGTATCTAATTAATTAAAGAGTAAATGAAAGATAAAAATTTGTCGTAAAGCGTTGCGCAAGAAAATTTCTCTTAAACTGCCATTTCTAAAATGTTAATAAACTCCAGGGTAAATGTAGCATGGCCAAACCTTTTGTTGCACTGATTTCTATTGATGTCCATTACAAGCATGTGCAATTATAATGCTGCAGACCAAATAATGGTAGAGATATTGAACATCAAAGATTTTCAGCAACTCTCAAAGATTTTTCTCGGTAACGGTCATTTCTAAAATTTCAATGAAGTCAAAAGTAAGCAAAGCATAGCAAATTCAACCTGGCCACTGACTTTTGTTCATGCCAACTATTTGTAAGTAAAGTTGCATTCAAGTACCAACAACACCAAAGGAGAAAATAAAAAAATGCATTTGTCATAAAATCTTGGTGGTAGGAAATTTTTTCACAAACTGTCATTTCTAGAAATTTAATAAAAACGAAAGTAACCATACCATACAAAATCTGTTCTCATCACAGATTTTCATTGATCCACACTACTTGTCATCTTTCTAGTATCTACAATTAAAGAGTAAATGAAAGATAAAAATTTGTCGTAAAGCGTTGCCCAAGAAAATTTCTCTTAAACTGCCATTTCTAAAATGTTAATAAACTCTAAGCTAAACGTAGCATGGCCAATCCTTTTGTTGCACTGATTTCTATTAATATCCATTACTAGCATGTGCAATTTCAATGCTGTAGACCAAATAATGGTAGAGATATTGAACATCAAAGATTTTCAGCAACTCTCAAAGATTTTTCTCGGTAACGGTCATTTCTAAAATTTCAATAAAGTCAAAAGTAAGCAAAGCATAGCAAATTCAACCTGGCCACTGACTTTTGTTCATGCCAACTACTTGTAAGTAAAGTTGCATTCATGTACCAACAACGCCAAAGGAGATAATAAAAAAATAGATTTGTCATAAAATCTTGGTGGTAGGAAATTTTTTCACAAACTGTCATTTCTAGAAATTTAATAAAAACAAAAGTAACCATACCATACCAAATCTGTTCTCTTCACAGATTTTCATTGATCCACACTACTTGTCATCTTTGTAGTATCTAATTAATTAAAGAGTAAATGAAAGAAAAAATTTGTCGTAAAGCGTTGCGCAAGAAAATTTCTCTTAAACTGCCATTTCTAAAATGTTAATAAACTCTAAGCTAAACGTAGCATGGCCAAGCATTTTGTTGCACTGATTTCTATTAATGTCCATTACTAGCATGTGCAATTTCAATGCTGTAGACCAAATAATGGTAGAGATATTGAACATCAAATATTTTCAGCAACTATCGGAAGATTTTTCTCGGTAATGGTCATTTCTAGAATTTCAATAAAGTCAAAAGTAACCATACCATACCAAATCTGTTCTCTTCACAGATTTTCATTGATCCACACTACTTGTCATCTTTCTAGTATCTAATTAATTAAAGAGTAAATGAAAGATAAAAATTTGTCGTAAAGCGTTGCCCAAGAAAATTTCTCTTAAACTGCCATTTCTAAAATGTTAATAAACTCTAAGCTAAACGTAGCATGGCCAAGCATTTTGTTGCACTGATTTCTATTGATGTCCATTACTAGCATGTGCAATTTCAATGCTGTAGACCAAATAATGGTAGAAATAATGAACATCAAATATTTTCAGCAACTATCGGAAGATTTTTCTCGGTAATGGTCATTTCTAGAATTTCAATAAAGTCAAAAGTAAGCAGAGCATAGCAAATTCAACTTGGCCACTGACTTTTGTTCATTCCAACTACTTGTAAGTAAAGTTGCATTCAAGTACCAACAACGCCAAAGGAGAAAATAAAAAAAATAGATTTCACAAACAGTCGTTGCTAGAAATTTGATAAAACCAAAAGTAACCATACCATACCAAATCTGTTCTCTTCACAGATTTTCATTGATCCACACTACTTGTCATCTTTCTAGTATCTAATTAATTAAAGAGTAAATGAAAGATAAAAATTTGTCGTAAAGCGTTGCCCAAGAAAATTTCTCTTAAACTGCCATTTCTAAAATGTTAATAAACTCTAAGCTAAACGTAGCATGGCCAAGCCTTTTGTTGCACTGATTTCTATTGATGTCCATTACTAGCATGTGCAATTTCAATGCTGTAGACCAAATAATGGTAGAAATAATGAACATCAAATATTTTCAGCAACTATCGGAAGATTTTTCTCGATAATGGTCATTTCTAGAATTTCAATAAAGTCAAAAGTAAGCAGAGCATAGCAAATTCAACTTGGCCACTGACTTTTGTTCATGCCAACTATTTGTAAGTAAAGTTGCATTCATGTACCAACAACGCCAAAGGAGATAATAAAAAAATAGATTTGTCATAAAATCTTGGTGGTAGGAAATTTTTTCACAAACTGTCATTTCTAGAAATTTAATAAAAACAAAAGTAACCATACCATACCAAATCTGTTCTCTTCACAGATTTTCATTGATCCACACTACTTGTCATCTTTGTAGTATCTAATTAATTAAAGAGTAAATGAAAGATAAAAATTTGTCGTAAAGCGTTGCGCAAGAAAATTTCTCTTAAACTGCCATTTCTAAAATGTTAATAAACTCTAAGCTAAACGTAGCATGGCCAAGCCTTTTGTTGCACTGATTTCTATTAATATCCATTACTAGCATGTGCAATTTCAATGCTGTAGACCAAATAATGGTAGAGATATTGAACATCAAACATTTTCAGCAACTATCGGAAGATTTTTCTCGGTAATGGTCATTTCTAGAATTTCAATAAAGTCAAAAGTAAGCAGAGCATAGCAAATTCAACTTGGCCACTGACTTTTGTTCATTCCAACTACTTGTAAGTAAAGTTGCATTCAAGTACCAACAACGCCAAAGGAGAAAATAAAAAAAATAGATTTCACAAACAGTCGTTGCTAGAAATTTGATAAAACCAAAAGTAACATTACCATATCAAATATGTTCTCTTCACAGATTTTCATTGATCCACACTACTTGTCATCTTTCTAGTATCTAATTAATTAAAGAGTAAATGAAAGATAAAAATTTGTCGTAAAGCGTTGCGCAAGAAAATTTCTCTTAAACTGCCATTTCTAAAATGTTAATAAACTCTAAGCTAAACGTAGCATGGCCAATCCTTTTGTTGCACTGATTTCTATTAATATCCATTACTAGCATGTGCAATTTCAATGCTGTAGACCAAATAATGGTAGAGATATTGAACATCAAAGATTTTCAGCAACTCTCAAAGATTTTTCACGGTAACGGTCATTTCTAAAATTTCAATAAAGTCAAAAGTAAGCAAAGCATAGCAAATTCAACCTGGCCACTGACTTTTGTTCATTCCAACTACTTGTAAGTAAAGTTGCATTCAAGTACCAACAACGCCAAAGGAGAAAATAAAAAAAATAGATTTCACAAACAGTCGTTGCTAGAAATTTGATAAAACCAAAAGTAACCATACCATACCAAATCTGTTCTCTTCACAGATTTTCATTGATCCACACTATTTGTCATCTTTCTAGTATCTAATTAATTAAAGAGTAAATGAAAGATAAAAATTTGTCGTAAAGCGTTGCCCAAGAAAATTTCTCTTAAACTGCCATTTCTAAAATGTTAATAAACTCTAAGCTAAACGTAGCATGGCCAAGCCTTTTGTTGCACTGATTTCTATTAATGTCCATTACTAGCATGTGCAATTTCAATGCTGTAGACCAAATAATGGTAGAGATATTGAACATCAAACATTTTCAGCAACTATCGGAAGATTTTTCTCGGTAATGGTCATTTCTAGAATTTCAATAAAGTCAAAAGTAAGCAGAGCATAGCAAATTCAACTTGGCCACTGACTTTTGTTCATTCCAACTACTTGTAAGAAAAGTTGCATTCAAGTACCAACAACGCCAAAGGAGAAAATAAAAAAAATAGATTTCACAAACAGTCGTTGCTAGAAATTTGATAAAACCAAAAGTAACATTACCATATCAAATATGTTCTCTTCACAGATTTTCATTGATCCACACTACTTGTCATCTTTGTAGTATCTAATTAATTAAAGAGTAAATGAAAGATAAAAATTTGTCGTAAAGCGTTGCGCAAGAAAATTTCTCTTAAACTGCCATTTCTAAAATGTTAATAAACTCTAAGCTAAACGTAGCATGGCCAATCCTTTTGTTGCACTGATTTCTATTAATATCCATTACTAGCATGTGCAATTTCAATGCTGTAGACCAAATAATGGTAGAGATATTGAACATCAAAGATTTTCAGCAACTCTCAAAGATTTTTCTCGGTAACGGTCATTTCTAAAATTTCAATGAAGTCAAAAGTAAGCAAAGCATAGCAAATTCAACCTGGCCACTGACTTTTGTTCATGCCAACTATTTGTAAGTAAAGTTGCATTCAAGTACCAACAACACCAAAGGAGAAAATAAAAAAATGCATTTGTCATAAAATCTTGGTGGTAGGAAATTTTTTCACAAACTGTCATTTCTAGAAATTTAATAAAAACAAAAGTAACGATACCATACAAAATCTGTTCTCATCACAGATTTTCATTGATCCACACTACTTGTCATCTTTCTAGTATCTACAATTAAAGAGTAAATGAAAGATAAAAATTTGTCGTAAAGCGTTGCCCAAGAAAATTTCTCTTAAACTGCCATTTCTAAAATGTTAATAAACTCTAAGCTAAACGTAGCATGGCCAAGCCTTTTGTTGCACTGATTTCTATTAATGTCCATTACTAGCATGTGCAATTTCAATGCTGTAAACCAAATAATGGTAGAGATATTGAACATCAAATATTTTCAGCAACTATCGGAAGATTTTTCTCGGTAATGATCATTTCTAGAATTTCAATGAAGTCAAAAGTAAGCAGAGCATAGCAAATTCAACTTGGCCACTGACTTTTGTTCATTCCAACTACTTGTAAGTAAAGTTGCATTCAAGTACCAACAACGCCAAAGGAGAAAATAAAAGAAATAGATTTCACAAACAGTCGTTGCTAGAAATTTGATAAAACCAAAAGTAACCATACCATACCAAATCTGTTCTCTTCACAGATTTTCATTGATCCACACTATTTGTCATCTTTCTAGTATCTAATTAATTAAAGAGTAAATGAAAGATAAAAATTTGTCGTAAAGCGTTGCCCAAGAAAATTTCTCTTAAACTGCCATTTCTAAAATGTTAATAAACTCTAAGCTAAACGTAGCATGGCCAAGCCTTTTGTTGCACTGATTTCTATTAATGTCCATTACTAGCATGTGCAATTTCAATGCTGTAGACCAAATAATGGTAGAGATATTGAACATCAAACATTTTCAGCAACTATCGGAAGATTTTTCTCGGTAATGGTCATTTCTAAAATTTCAATAAAGTCAAAAGTAAGCAGAGCATAGCAAATTCAACTTGGCCACTGACTTTTGTTCATTCCAACTACTTGTAAGAAAAGTTGCATTCAAGTACCAACAACGCCAAAGGAGAAAATAAAAAAAATAGATTTCACAAACAGTCGTTGCTAGAAATTTGATAAAACCAAAAGTAACATTACCATATCAAATATGTTCTCTTCACAGATTTTCATTGATCCACACTACTTGTCATCTTTGTAGTATCTAATTAATTAAAGAGTAAATGAAAGATAAAAATTTGTCGTAAAGCGTTGCGCAAGAAAATTTCTCTTAAACTGCCATTTCTAAAATGTTAATAAACTCTAAGCTAAACGTAGCATGGCCAATCCTTTTGTTGCACTGATTTCTATTAATATCCATTACTAGCATGTGCAATTTCAATGCTGTAGACCAAATAATGGTAGAGATATTGAACATCAAAGATTTTCAGCAACTCTCAAAGATTTTTCTCGGTAACGGTCATTTCTAAAATTTCAATGAAGTCAAAAGTAAGCAAAGCATAGCAAATTCAACCTGGCCACTGACTTTTGTTCATGCCAACTATTTGTAAGTAAAGTTGCATTCATGTACCAACAACGCAAAAGGAGAAAATAAAAAAATAGATTTGTCATAAAATCTTGGTGGTAGGAAATTTTTTCACAAACTGTCATTTCTAGAAATTTGATAAAACCAAAAGTAACCATACCATACCAAATCTGTTCTCTTCACAGATTTTCATTGATCCACACTACTTGTCATCTTTGTAGTATCTAATTAATTAAAGAGTAAATGAAAGAAAAAATTTGTCGTAAAGCGTTGCGCAAGAAAATTTCTCTTAAACTGCCATTTCTAAAATGTTAATAAACTCTAAGCTAAACGTAGCATGGCCAAGCCTTTTGTTGCACTGATTTCTATTAATATCCATTACTAGCATGTGCAATTTCAATGCTGTAGACCAAATAATGGTAGAAATAATGAACATCAAATATTTTCAGCAACTATCGGAAGATTTTTCTCGGTAATGGTCATTTCTAGAATTTCAATGAAGTCAAAAGTAAGTAAAGCATAGCAAATTCAACCTGGCCACTGACTTTTGTTCATGCCAACTATTTGTAAGTAAAGTTGCATTCAAGTACCAACAACGCGAAAGGAGAAAATAAAAAAATAGATTTCACAAACAGTCGTTGCTAGAAATTTGATAAAACCAAAAGTAACCAAACCATACCAAATCTGTTCTCTTCACAGATTTTCATTGATCCACACTACTTGTCATCTTTCTAGTATCTAATTAATTAAAGAGTAAATGAAAGATAAAAATTTGTCGTAAAGCGTTGCGCAAGAAAATTTCTCTTAAACTGCCATTTCTAAAATGTTAATAAACTCCAGGGTAAATGTAGCATGGCCAAACCTTTTGTTGCACTGATTTCTATTGATGTCCATTACTAGCATGTGCAATTATAATGCTGCAGACCAAATAATGGTAGAGATATTGAACATCAAAGATTTTCAGCAACTCTCAAAGATTTTTCTCGGTAACGGTCATTTCTAAAATTTCAATGAAGTCAAAAGTAAGCAAAGCATAGCAAATTCAACCTGGCCACTGACTTTTGTTCATGCCAACTATTTGTAAGTAAAGTTGCATTCAAGTACCAACAACGCCAAAGGAGAAAATAAAAAAATACATTTGTCATAAAATCTTGGTGGTAGGAAATTTTTTCACAAACTGTCATTTCTAGAAATTTAATAAAAACAAAAGTAACCATACCATACAAAATCTGTTCTCATCACAGATTTTCATTGATCCACACTACTTGTCATCTTTCTAGTATCTACAATTAAAGAGTAAATGAAAGATAAAAATTTGTCGTAAAGCATTGCCCAAGAAAATTTCTCTTAAACTGCCATTTCTAAAATGTTAATAAACTCTAAGCTAAACGTAGCATGGCCAAGCCTTTTGTTGCACTGATTTCTATTAATGTCCATTACCAGTGCCGGTATACCCGCTGCTGTGCACCATCCAAAACGTAAACAAAAAGCCGCCATTTTGGATGAAAAAGGTAATATTTTGCTTATTTCTTCGATTTCGCTTTTCTTTCAAATTTCTGCTATAGCATACAACATGCTACACAATTTTCTGGACACGTTGATACCCATAGTATTTACTAGGTATCTCTGGTATAAAAGTTACCTTGGACAAGAAAATCGAATCGAGAGAAAAATTCCGTGGTGCACAGCAGCACATTTAGTATTTTTCGATCTTTTTGTCCAGAAATTTGACTTGTTCGCATGTCGACGCACATTTTTATCATTATGTTGTAAAACAGAAGCTTAAAATTAGACTTTTGGTACATATAGCAACGTATTTTCTAGTATAATGAATTTCTGAGTTATTTGGTGGACAGCAGCGTGGGAATAAGAAGGGTGGACAGCAGCGGAAACGGGTGCACAGCAGGAGCTTTTTTGCGTACTTGAGAATCATAAATCAAGATAAATAGTTGCATGTTTTACGTCACCATGATGGTTACCTGTCATAAGATTTGTAGTTATGTTTTATTATTGATACAACGTTGATAATAAAGTATACTCGTACCATTATTTGATATTTTATGAAAAGACTTAGTTATATGTATGCTTCTTACATAATGTATTGGTCTTACATAACAGATCTATCACAAGAAAAAAATAGAAGATTGAATTTTTTTTTATTAACCTGCATCTGCTTGGCTGTGTCCGGTCTCTGAAACCATGGGCGTTCGTGCACCACCGCTATATGTCTAGTCTACGGCTCCACAGTGGTCGCACGTGTTCATCTTTCTAAAAGTGCACAAAAAACATCATTTAATTCTTCATCACTAGACAATGAATTTCATCAACAAATTCCAGAAATTCAGTTCATATAAACGAGTAATTATGAGAGCCTGAATACATCCATTTCACGAAAAGTAAACAAAGTTTTGATGTAGAGTTACAAGTATTTAACGAATGGTTAAAAAGCTCCTGCTGTGCACCCATTTCATGTGCGTCGACATGCGAACAAGTCAATTTTCTGGACAAAAAGATAAAAAAATACTAAATGCGCTGCTGTGCACCACGGAATTTTTCTCTCGATTCGATTTTCTTGTCCAAGGCTTTTATACCAGAGGCACCTAGTAAATACTATGGGTATCAACGTGTCCAGAAAGTTGTGAAGCATGTTCTTTGCTATAGCAGAAATTTGAAAGAAAGGCAAAATCGAAAAAATAACCAAATATTACCTTTTTCTTCCAAGATGGCGGCTTTTTGTTTACGTTTTGGATGGTGCACAGCAGCGGGTATACCGGCACTGATTACTAGCATGTGCAATTATAATGCTGCAGACCAAATAATGGTAGAGATCAAAGATTTTCAGCAACTCTCGAAGATTTTTCTCGGTAACGGTCATTTCTAAAATTTCAATGAAGTCAAAAGTAAGCAAAGCATAGCAAATTCAACCTGGCCACTGACTTTTGTTCATGCCAACTATTTGTAAGTAAAGTTGCATTCATGTACCAACGACGCCAAAGGAGAAAATAAAAAAATAGATTTGTCATAAAATCTTGGTGGTAGGAAATTTTTTCACAAACCGTCATTTCTAGAAATTTAATAAAAACAAAAGTAACCATACCATACCAAATCTGTTCTCATCACAGATTTTCATTGATCCACACTACTTGTCTGTAATGGTCCCATGTTTCTAGTATCTACAATTAAAGAATAAATGAAAGATAAAAATTTGTCGTGAAAATTCAGCGCAAGAAAATTTTCTCTCAAACTGCCATTTCTGATGTTAATAAACTCCAGGGTAAACGTAGCATGGCCTAGCCTTTT
Source organism: Lutraria lutraria (assembly GCA_964023205.1). Lineage (NCBI taxonomy): Eukaryota > Metazoa > Mollusca > Bivalvia > Venerida > Mactridae > Lutraria > Lutraria lutraria. Next base: position 1,376,978 of record OZ026842.1, read on the forward strand.
GTTGCATTGATTTCTATTGATGTCCATTACTAGCATCTGCATTTTCAATGCTGCAGACCAAATAATGGTAGAGATATTGAACATCAAAGATTTTCAGCAACTCTCGAAGATTTTTCTCAGTAACGGTCATTTCTAAAATTTCAATAAAGTCAAAAGTAAGCAGAGCATAGCAAATTCAACCTGGCCTATGCCTTTTGTTCATGCCAACTATTCGTAAGTAAAGTTGCATTCATGTACCAACAACGCCAAAGGAGAAAATAAAAAAATAGATTTGTCATAAAATCTTGGTGGTAGGAAATTTTTCACAAACTGTCATTTCTAGAAATTCAATAAAAACAGAAGTAACCATACCATACCAAATCTGTTCTCTTCACAGATTTTCATTGATCCACACTACTTGTCTGTAATGGTCCCATCTTTCTAGTATCTACAATTAAAGAGTAAATAAAAGATAAAAATTTGTCGTGAAAATTCCGCGCAAGAAAATTTTCTCTCAAACTGCCATTTCTAAAATGTTAATTAACTCCAGGGTAAAAGTAGCATGGCCAAGCCTTTTGTTGCACTGATTTCTATTGATGTCCATTACTAGCATGTGCAATTTCAATGCTGCAGACCAAATAATGGTCGAGATATTGAACATCAAAGATTTTCAGCAACTCTCGAAGATTTTTCTCAGTAACGGTCATTTCTAAAATTTCAATAAAGTCAAAAGTAAGCAGAGCATAGCAAATTCAACCTGGCCTATGCCTTTTGTTCATGCCAACTATTCGTAAGTAAAGTTGCATTCATGTACCAACAATGCCAAAGGAGAAAATAAAAAAATAGATTTGTCATAAAATCTTGGCGCTAGAAAAATTTCTCACAAACTTGTCATTACTAGAAATTTAATCAAACCAAAAGTAATCATACCATACCAAATCTGTTCTCATCCCAGATTTTCATTGATCCACACTACTTGTCTGTAATGGTCCCATGTTTCTACTATCTACAATTAAAGAGTAAATGAAAGATAAAAAATTGTCGTAAAGCATCCGGCGCAAGAAAATTTTCTCTCAAACTGCCATTTCTAAAATGTTAATAAACTCCAAGGTAAAAGTAGCATGACCAAGCCTTTTGTTGCTCAGATTTCTTTTAATGTCCATTGCTAGCATGTGCAATTTCAATGCTGCAAACCAAATAATGGAAGAGATATTGAACATCAAAGATTTTCAGCAACTCGGAGATTTTTCTCGGTAATGGTCATTTCTGGAATTTCAATAAAGTCAAAAGTATGCAGAGCATAACAAATTCAACCAGGCCACTAACTTTTATTCATGCCAACTACTTGTAAGTAAAGTTGCATTCATGTATCAACAACGCCAAAGGAGAAAATAAAAAAATAGATTTGTCATAAAATCTTGGTGGTAGGAAATTTTTACACAAACTGTCATTTTCTAGAAATTTAATAAAAACAAAAGTAACCATACCATACCAAATCTGTTCTCATCCCAGATTTTCATTGATCCACACTACTTGTCTGTAATGGTCCCATGTTTCTACTATCTACAATTAAAGAGTAAATGAAAGATAAAAAATTGTTGTAAAGCATCCGGCGCAAGAAAATTTTCTCTCAAACTGCCATTTCTAAAATGTTAAAAAACTCCAAGGTAAAAGTAGCATGACCAAGCCGTTTGTTGTACTGACTTCTATTGATGTCCATTGCTAGCATGTGCAATTTCAATGCTGCAAACCAAATAATGGAAGAGATATTGAACATCAAAGATTTTAAGTAACTCTCAGGAGATTTTTCTCGGTAATGGTCATTTCTAGAATTTCAATAAAGTCAAAAGGAAGCAGAGCATAGCATATTCAACCTGGCCACTGACTTTTGTTCATGCCAACTACTTGTAAGTAAAGTTGCATTCATGTACCAACAATGCCAAAGGAGAACATAAAAAAATAGATTTGTCATAAAATCTTGGCGCTTGAAAAATTTCTCACAAACTTGTCATTTCTAGAAATTTAATAAAAACAAAAGTAACCATACCATACCAAATCTGTTCTCATCCCAGATTTTCATTGATCCACACTACTTGTCTGTAATGGTCCCATGTTTCTACTATCTACAATTAAAGAGTAAATGAAAGATAAAAAATTGTTGTAAAGCATCCGGCGCAAGAAAATTTTCTCTCAAACTGCCATTTCTAAAATGTTAATAAACTCCAAGGTAAAAGTAGCATGACCAAGCCTTTTGTTGTACTGACTTCTATTGATGTCCATTGCTAGCATGTGCAATTTCAATGCTGCAAACCAAATAATGGAAGAGATATTGAACATCAAAGATTTTAAGTAACTCTCAGGAGATTTTTCTCGGTAATGGTCATTTCTGGAATTTCAATAAAGTCAAAAGTATGCAGAGCATAACAAATTCAACCAGGCCACTAACTTTTATTCATGCCAACTACTTGTAAGTAAAGTTGCATTCATGTACCAACAACGCCAAAGGAGAAAATAAAAAAATAGATTTGTCATAAAATCTTGGTGGTAGGAAATTTTTTCACAAACTCATTTTCTAGAAATTTAATAAAAACAAAAGTAACCATACCATACCAAATCTGTTCTCATCCCAGATTTTCATTGATCCACACTACTTGTCTGAAATGGTCCAATCTTTCTAGTATCTACAATTAAAGAGTAAATGAAAGATAAAAATTTGTCGTGAAAATTCCCCGCAAGAATAGTTTCTCTCAAACTGTCATTTCTAAAATGTTAATTAACTCTAAGGTAAACGTAGCATGGCCAAGCCTTTTGTTGCACTGACTTCTATTGATGTCCATTACTAGCATGTGCAATTTCAATGCTGTAGACCAAATAATGGTAGAGATATTGAACATCAAAGATTTTCAGCAACTATCGGAGATTTTTCTCAGTAATGGTCATTTCTAGAATTTCAATAGAGTCAAAAGTAAGCTAACCATAGCAAATTTAACCTGGCCACTGACTTTTGTTCATGCCAACTACTTGTAAGTAAAGTTGCATTCATGTACCAACAACGCCAAAGGAGAAAATAAAAAAATAGATTTGTCATAAAATCTTGGTGGTAGGAAATTTTTTCACAAACTGTCATTTCTAGAAATTTTATTAACAACAAAAGTAACCATACCATACCAAATCTGTTCTCATCACAGATTTTCATTGATCCACACAACTTGTCTGTAATGGTCCCATGTTTCTACTATCTACAATTAAAGAGTAAATGAAAGATAAAAATTTGTCTTGAAAATTCCGCGCAAGAAAATTTTCTCTCAAAATGCCATTTCTAAAATGTCAATTACCTCCCAGGTAAAGGTAGCATGGCCAAGCCTTTTGTTGCACTGATTTCTATTGATGTCCATTACTAGCATGTGCAATTTCAATGCTGCAGACCAAATAATGGTCGAGATATTGAACATCAAAGATTTTCAGCAACTCTCAGGAGATTTTTCTCGGTAATGGTCATTTCTAAAATTTCAATTAAGTCAAAAATAAGCAGAGCATAGCAAATTCAACCTGGCCTATGCCTTTTGTTCATGCCAACTATTCGTAAGTAAAGTTGCATTCATGTACCAACAACGCCAAAGGAGAAAATAAAAAAATAGATTTGTCATAAAATCTTGGCGCTAGAAAAATTTCTCACAAACTTGTCATTTCTAGAAATTTAATCAAACCAAAAGTAATCATACCATACCAAATCTGTTCTCATCCCAGATTTTCATTGATCCACACTACTTGTCTGTAATGGTCCCATGTTTCTACTATCTACAATTAAAGAGTAAATGAAAGATAAAAAATTGTCGTAAAGCATCCGGCGCAAGAAAATTTTCTCTCAAACTGCCATTTCTAAAATGTTAATAAACTCCAAGGTAAAAGTAGAATGACCAAGCCTTTTGTTGCTCAGATTTCTATTAATGTCCATTGCTAGCATGTGCAATTTCAATGCTGCAAACCAAATAATGGAAGAGATATTGAACATCAAAGATTTTCAGCAACTCGGAGATTTTTCTCCTCTGAATAGATACTCATTTCACTTTCAAATTCTAATCTGAACTCATCTTATGAATATTCATTCATTGGAATGGGTTCTTTTCCAGAGAATGCAGTAAGGTTTAGTCTAACATTCAGATTCTCGTTCATTTGATTGCTGTTCTTTTTCCGATCGTTATCCTTGAGTGGTTTATTTTCTGTTATTGGTGACCATCTATTGCCTCTACTGTCTTCATGACAAGCAATTTCTTTCTCAATCAATCTTTCCTCCAATCTGTCCATCTCTGCTTTTCGTAATTCATACTCTTCATCGAGTCTGTGAAGATGTTTTAGCAGTTGGCTTTCTCTCTCCTTGAATCCCCGCTCAATATCATCAAATCTTTGGTTCATCTTTTTCTGCACAAGTTCAAAATGTTTCTCATATTGTGTAATCCTACTTTAGTCAGTTTAGCCAACGTTCATTCATCACTTCTTGGCACTTTGTAGGTCTTCGTAATGACTTGGTAAGTCACAATACCACAATAGTGTTTTAGAAACACCAGTATTCAAACAACACACCAATTTTGTTCAAATATCACTTATCACGCACTAATTCATACATGGTGTCAATTCACCACTATTCAAACACCACTTCAATATTGTGTCAAAACACCACTATTCAAACACCACTTCAGTATTGTGTCAAAACACCACTATTCAAACACCACTTCAATATTGTGTCAAAACAACACTATTTAAACACCACTTCAATATTGTGTCAAAACACCACTATTCAAACACCTTTTCATATATTGTGTCAAAACACCACTATTCAAACACCTATTCAGATATTGTGCCAAAACACCACTATTCATACACCCTTTCAATATTGTATCAAAACACCAGTATTAAAACACCACTTCAATATTGTGTCAAAACTCCACTTTTCAAACACCACTTCACATATTGAATCAAAACACCAGTATTCAAACAACACAACAATTTTGTTCAAAATATCACTTATCACGCACTTATTCATATATGGTGTCAATTCACCACTATTCAAACACCATTTCATATATTGTGTCAGAACACCACTATTCAAACACCTTTTCATATATTGTGTCAAAACACCACTATTCAAACACCTATTCAGATATTGTGCCAAAACACCACTATTCATACACCCTTTCAATATTGTATCAAAACACCAGTATTTAAACACCACTTCAATATTGTGTCAAAACTCCACTTTTCAAACACCACTTCACATATTCAATCAAAACACCAGCATTCAAACAACACAACAATTTTGTTCAAAATATCACTTATCACGCACTTATTCATATATGGTGTCATTTCACCACTATTCAAACACCACTTCAATATTGTGTCAAAACACCACTATTCATACACCCTTTCAATATTGTATCAAAACACCAGTATATTAAACAACACAACAATTTTGTTCAAAATATAAATTATCACACACTAATTCATATATGGTGTCAATTCACCACTATTCAAACACCATTTCATATATTGTGTCAGAACACCACTATTCAAACACCATTTCATATATTGTGTCACAACACCAGTATTCAAACACCACTTCAGTATTGTGACAAAACACCACTATTTAAACACCACTTCAATATTGTGTCAAAACATCACTATTCAAACACCATTTCATATATTTTGTCACAACACCAGTATTCAAACACCACTTCAGTATTGTGTCAAAACACCACTATTCAAACACCACTTCAATATTGTGTCAAAACAACACTATTTAAACACCACTTCAATATTGTGTCAAAACACCACTATTCAAACACCATTTCATATATTGTGTCAAAACACCACTATTCAAACACCATTTCATATATTGTGTCAAAACACCACTATTCATACACCCTTTCAATATTGTATCAAAACACCACTATTCAAACACCACTTCAATATTGTGTCAAAACACCACTTTTCAAACACCACGTTACATATTGAATCAAAACACCACTGTTCAAATAACACTTCAATACTATGGGCAAAAGCACCACTTGTCAAACACCATCACAATACTATGCGCAAAACACCACTTATCAAACACCACTTCAGATCTTTAAAAAAAACACCACTGACCAAACAACACCTCCAATATTGTGTCAAAAGCACCAATGTGTAAGTGCACAAGAGAATTCTACTTCAGCTTAAAAAAAATTATAACACTTCTCCATCTGACTCACTCCAAGTATAGCATAGAACACAATTACAAAATTTCTTATTATTTAATCAAGGAGCATACATGATAATCTCCCTTGCATATAAGAGATTTTTCTCGGTAATGGTCATTTCAGGAATTTCAATAAAGTCAAAAGTATGCAGAGCATAACAAATTCAACCAGGCCACTAACTTTTATTCATGCCAACTACTTGTAAGTAAAGTTGCATTCATGTACCAACAACGCCAAAGGAGAAAATAAAAAAATAGATTTGTCATAAAATCTTGGTGGTAGGAAATTTTTTCACAAACTCATTTTCTAGAAATTTAATAAAAACAAAAGTAACCATACCATACCAAATCTGTTCTCTTCACAGATTTTCATTGATCCACACTACTTGTCTGTAATGGTCCCATCTTTCTAGTATCTACAACTAAAGAGTAAATCAAAGATAAGAATTTATCGTGAAAATTCCGCGCAAGAAAATATTCTCTCAAACTGCCATTTCTAAAATGTTAATAAACTCTAAGCTAAACGTAGCATGGCCAAGCCTTTTGTTGTACTGACTTCTATTGATGTCCATTACTAGCATGTGCAATTTCAATGCTGCAGACCAAATAATGGTAGAGATATTGAACATCAAAGATTTTCAGCAACTATCGAAGATTTTTCTCGGTACTGGTCATTTCTAGAATTTCAATAAAGTCAAAAGTATGCAGAGCATAGCAAATTCAACTTGGCCACTGACTTTTGTTTATGCCAACTACTTGTAAGTAAAGTTGCATTCATGTACCAACAACGCCAAAGGAGAAAATAAAAAAATAGATTTCACAAACAGTCAATTCTAGAAATTTAATAAAACCAAAAGTAACCATACCATACCAAATCTGTTCTCTTCACAGATTTTCATTGATCCACACTACTTGTCTGAAATGGTCCCATCTTTCTAGTATCTACAATTAAAGAGTAAATGAAAGATAAAAATTTGTCGTGAAAATTCAGCGCAAGAAAATTTTCTCTCAAACTGTCATTTCTAAAATGTTAATAAACTCTAAGGTAAACGTAGCATGTACTGACTTCTATTGATGTCCATTACTAGCATGTGCAATTTCAATGCTGTAGACCAAATAATGGTAGAGATATTGAACATCAAAGATTTTCAGCAACTCTCGGAGATTTTTCTCGGTAATGGTCATTTCATAGAATTTCAATAATGCCACTGACATTTGTTCATACCAACTACATTACAGACCTGTAGAACAATATTCATACATATGCGTATATAAGTAATGTGACAAAATTGCAAAACTTGACCACTCTAGGGAACTAAAATAGTGGACAATTGTGATTATTTCCATTTTTTGTATAAAAACAAGGTTCCTTTATTTACATGTTTATGATTATTATATTATGATTGAGATGTGTACATAAATGTGTACCTTCCCAAATATCTCAGCTCTAGGGCCCTGTCGTTTTGGACAAGAAGATTTTTAAAGTTTTTTCTATTTGTTGCCATAGCAACCAGAGTTTTTAATGAAATTTAATTTTTTGAACAACTTTGAAAGGGGACCACCCAAGGATCATTCCAGTAAAGTTTGCATCGGCATAGCGGTGTAGGAGGAGATGTTGTTTCAAGTAAATATGGACGCCATTTCACGACGAACGACGCACGATGGACGCAGGGCGATCACAAAAGCTCACCCCGAGCACATTCGTGCTCTGGTGATCTAAAAAAATGACGTTATTTCAATCGTTTGGTTTCACCTTAAGCCAAAATATGTCAGTAACAACTTTTAGTGTCGATCTTAAATTAAGGATTTCAATCTCTAATGCATTACCTCCATTTTGAAGAGTACTCAATTTCATGAATTTTACTGATATATTGACATATTCCTGAGGGTCATGGGTTCAAACCCCACTGGGACCATATTTTTTAAATTTTATTTTTGTCTTTTAGGTAATGTTTCGTATTTAGAACATAATTTTATACAGTAATATGGAAGAAAAAAAATATTCCAAAATATTTTGTTCAGTTTACGGCAATTAATACAGAGTTAATTAACGAAAATCAAGTAACTATGGAATTCTGACACACATCTTTTTTTTTACCGGAGGTAGAACTTTTTAAAATTTGGTGTAGACATTATACACACATAGTAGTTAATTTTGAGAAAACTTCAGGTGTTGCTCTGCTTCAGTTTTTATTTTAATGACATTTATCAATTTGTTACTTTTTGGTAAAAGGCAAAAATCTTGACTAAATCTTAAAGGGGCGGGGTTACATTTTTCAGTTTTTCTGCAACATAGTACTTCCAAACATCATATAAACAATTTGGATTGACTAAACAGGGGTTACCCTTAGACTATTACACATTCTTGCATTTATTGTATCATCTGTTAGAGAGGTAGGTCAATTTTCATAAAGGTGACTTCATTTGATTTTGAGGTACTATTTTACGTTAGGGGTAGAGGAACAAAACTGACAGTAAAAGTCTTTAAAAATTCACTTGTAAATGTCTTAATGAATATACAAAAGAATGGCAATATTTAAAATACAATCCTTAATACTTGATATTAGACTTCAAAATCCTTAAAGCGTCAACATTTTTAGCTTATTTCCGAGTTTAAATAAGTTTCATCAGCGCGAAAATGAAGTCGGTGAACATATGTTTTTATTTTTTAAAAGTTTTCCAAATTGTTTAAAGAATCCGTTCTGCGTTTTTAAAACAAGAGGGCCAAGATGGCCCTTTATCACTCACCTGAGAACAAAACTAAACTTGTCCAATACCTTAAGGTCATAAACATTCATTGTAAATATGATTAGGATCAGTGAATAAATGAAGGCGCTAGAGTGTAAACAAGGTCCCATAACTCTTGAAGTTTTGGTCCGATTCCGCCCATAAACTTGTCCAAGATATTTTGGTTATACACATTTACTGAAAATATGATTAGGATTGGTGAATAAATGAAGGCGCTAGAGTGTAAACAAGCTAAATATAGCAAATTTTGTAATTCAAGGGCCCATAGCTCTAGAAGTTATTGTCCGATTTTGCCCATATTCGAACTTAGGCGAGACATTGTGGCCATATACATTGTGAGCAAGTTTAATCACGATTCGTCAAGAGCTGCTGATGCTAGAGTGTAAACAATCTAATTGTGGACTGACGACGGATGCCGGACATTCAACGATCCTAAAAGCTCACCTGATGAATCAGGTGAGCTAAAAAATCACCAGGCCTTTTTTTCACTATTGACGCGACTGAAAGACAAGAGGGCCATGATGGCCCTATATCGCTCACCAGATAAAAAGACTCTTAGAGAAAATTATCTTGAGCCTTTGTAAAATTAAGTGACCCGGGGGCAGGGCCAATTTTGACCCCAGGGCAATAGTTTGAACAAACTTGTTTGAGGTCCACTAGATAATGCTACATACAAAATATCTAGGCTCTAGGCAATGTGGTTTCGGCGAAGAAGATTTGTTTGATTTTCCTATATAAGCCTATATAAATCAAGTGATCCCTGGGGCGGGGCCAATTTTGACCCTAAGGCAATAATTTGAACAAACTTATTAGAGGGTCACTAGAAAATGCTACACACCAAATATCTAAACTCTAGGCATTGTAGTTTCTGACAAGAAGATTTTTAAAATTTCCCTATATAAGTCTTTGTAAAATCAAGTGACCCCTGGGGCGGAGCCAATTTTGACCCTAGGGCAACAATTTGAACAAAGTTGGTAGAGGTAAACTAGACAATGCTACACACCAAATATCTAAGCTCTAGGCCCAGTGGGTTTGTATTACTATCTGGATGAGGTAGATTTTTGGTCATGAAATTATGTGACAATTTTAAGGGTACCATTTACAAGGTTTTACAAGGGTTTAGGGTTAGGGTTAGATCTCAATTAGTTGTCTATAAGTCATTGCCAGTCAATTCCCCCCTAAAAAAGGGGTTTTTAGGGGACCTGAGGTACATACCGAGGTATACCTCGGTTAAATTTCTATGTTTTTGGCAAACAAAGTGAGGTACATTTTATAATGGAAAACCTCGGAAAGATAGTAAAAAAAGTTTGTGTGGTTTTGGACAAGAAGATTTTTAATTTTTTTCCTATTGGATGCCATGGCAACCAGAGTTTTTGATGAAATTAATTTTTTTTAACAACTTTGGTAGAGCTTCATGCAAGGAACATCCATGTAAAGTTTCGTTGAAATTGGCCACCTGGTTAAAAAGGAGATGTTGTTTAAAGAAATTGTTGGCGCACGCACACACACACATCCGCACGCACACACACACGGACGACAGACATCACGCGATCACAATAGCTCACCATGAGCACTTTGTGCTCTGGTGAGCTAAAAATGAACAAATTAAAAGGCAATAAGCCAAATACAAAATAATAAATAAATCACACATCTAAAGTCTTTCAGGCTCTTAAGTAATTTATAAGGTATTTCTTAAGTCATTTAAGTCATTTATAAAATACAATCCAAACTTCTGAAAATGAAAAAAAAACTGGAATAAAGAAGGAAACTCAACTCAACTAGAGTTGAAGAAGGAAAATATGAAAACAGTCATGTGATAGCCAACCAACATTTTTTTATGGCTGGTTCCCAGCCTCATTTTCTCAATAAGCTGGATGAGAAACTGCTTATTAAATCTTCTATAGGCTCAAGTTGCTAGTAGGTATCAACTTCCAAATCCTAATATCACCAATGAACATAATATTACCTGCTTGTTAAATCAGGTTACCATGGAAAATAAATTTCCTCCAGAAAAACAATAAATTATCGGTATTCGTGCTATATATACAGTCAAAGAGAAAGAAGCTTCTGGACTAGATTGTTCTAGGGTTCATTGTGATTCATTGTAAGTGTTTAATTGTAAAGCACTTTTGAACATCTATTGTACTGATCAAAATAATGCTATCAAATATGGTACATGTACATTTCGAAAGCAAAGAGAAATGGGGCCTCGAGACAACTGACAAGGCAATTCATACACATGGTGACCTTCATTCACACAGTGACCTTCATACACATGGTGACCTTCATTCACACAGTGACCTTCATTCACACAGTGACCTTCATTCACACAGTGACCTTCATTCACATGGTGACCTTCATACACATGGTGACCTTCATACACATGGTGACCTTCATTCACATGGTGACCTTCCGTGACCTTCATACACATGGTGACCTTCATTCACATGGTGACCTTCATACACATGGTGACCTTCATACACATGGTGACCTTCATACACATGGTGACCTTCATTCACACAGTGACCTTCATTCACATGGTGACCTTCATTCACACAGTGACCTTCATACACATGGTGACCTTCATACACATGGTGACCTTCATACACATGGTGACCTTCATAACATGGTGGCCTTCATACACATGGTGACCTTCATACACATGGTGACCTTCATTCACACAGTGACCTTCATTCACATGGTGACCTTCATTCACATGGTGACCTTCATACACATGGTGACCTTCATACACATGGTGACCTTCATTCACACAGTGACCTTCATACACATGGTGACCTTCATTCACACAGTGACCTTCATTCACACAGTGATCTTCATTCACATGGTGACCATTCACTCAAGATCCACTGTACATGTAACTAATAGCTAAATTGTTTCATCAATAGAAACTGAAACTACTCATTGATTAAAGTGATGATGTGACTTCCAACTATATTCCGTATTTCAGTAGGACAGGCTCCAACAAATCACCATCTACATAAACTGTTTGCAAACGCTCAATTAAGTATGAAGAAATCCAAGACAGTGAATTTTTTCAGATTTAATGACGGCGAAACGTAACATTATTGACTTGACTTTTTCGGATTTGTAAATGATTCAGCATTGCAGTCATGTAAATTGCAAAACTTGATATACAATATTATCGGAGCAATACAGGAAATAACGTGAAAATCAAAGAATAACATACTACTCCACTAGATTGCGCTTTTTGGCAGTTTCCATGGAAATATCATTTGAATATATCATTTCTGCATTAGCCAATACATTAAAGGATGTTCATGCAAAATTTCTTTATTGTGCGTTGACGTCTAAAAATGACAATTTTTTCAGGAGGAATCCGGCAATCCATATTCATACATATATCACAGACATTGTATTCATACATATATCACCGACACTGTATTTATACATATATCACCTACATTATATTCATACATATATCACTGACATTATATTCATACATATATCACTGACATTATATTCATACATATATCACCGACATTGTATTCATACGTATATCACCAACATTATATTCATACATATATCACAGACATTATATTTAAGCTATCCGGTTGGCGAGTACCATATAAATGTAGAAAATTTTGAAGAAAACATGTACTAGTAATCTAATATTACAGGAATAAAAATACCAAAAAAAAACGAGACCCAACAACTGTCATAAATGAAATTTTCAGTGTGACATGATTCTTTGACTAATTTTTGTGCAACGAAAAATATATCGCACATGCCTACATCAGGGTGTCCACAATGTAAGTAAAGCAAAATTCCCTGACTTTTCCCTGACTAAAATCAAATTTCCCTGACTAAAATTTTTGTATTTTACGCTTAAGTACTGACATCTGTTGGTCCCCTCCTCCCATACAGCCAACAATTTTCACCTTTTACTTTACCAACTGTTATTGTATTACTCTTTTGTACATATATTTAATCTAGATTGTTCAGAGGTTTGTTTTTCCTTAATTTTTATTTCTATTATCCTTTTTCAACATACATATATGTATATGTATGTTTAAACAAATATTGATTCTATCAGATGAGTGTTTGCTATTAAATACATATGCCATAATACATGGAAATCTGTTGGCCTCCTCCTCCCCTTCAGCAAACCCTTACCACCTTTTTACTATCAATCTGTCATTTTATTACTAATTATTTATCTAATTTATTTTTAAGAGCTTATCTTCAGTTTGATTTGATGAATCAGGTGAGCTAATAAAAACTAAAATGAAATTTGTCTAATACAAGCAAAGAAGAATATTTTAGCTACCACAAATTTTTACATGCATGCGTATAGTTTGTACAGTTACAGAGAGCTTAACATGTAGCTCTAATAATATTACATTATCTAAGCAATCCATGCATATCGTGGGTTCAACGCAACACTGTCATAACTCATATTGAAACAAGAACAAGTTACGACAGTGTTGCGCTGAGCCCTCGATATGCTAAGTAATTAAATGTATATATATCAGTTACAAATGTTGACTTCTAATAACTTGTAGACATTAAGTAAAAGTAAAGTTGAAATTCTTAATAAGCATGACAAAATATTAATTAAGTGCTACAAAACAAAGAACCCATAGCCGTAAGTATTGAAAATGAGAAGAATTACACTATTTTCTTAAGTAGGGTATATATACGGTATTGATTTGTAGTACAAAATGTTACACAAGACAGATGCATGCACAATCTTGCAGTACAGTTTACATTCCCTTCATAATAATAATATTATTATTACATTAAAGAAACTGCCTTAGCCTTTAGTCATTTCAAAATTTCCCTGACTTTTTCTTAAATTCCAAAATTCCCTGACAATTCCCTGACCTTGAAAAAAATATTTTTTCCCTGACCGTGGACACCCTGTACATGTATATAACAGGAGTTCACTTTATTACCTTTTTGAGTTACACAAATTACTATAATTTATGAAAACACGGTATGTTTGACGTCATATATCTGTCTGTATGAATATAACACCAATAATAGTTACACAGAAGACTTATGAACCATTTTCTGTCAACACATTTCGTGATCAACTCCGGATAAAAATGTGCTTCATGAATCCCTCTTGTTCATTAAAGCAAACATCCTTTAATACACTAAATAGTGCACATTCTTTCTTTTGTTACGTATTTAATACCTAATCCAATTATCCACACATACCAAACATGAACCATATTTACACACCTACTTCTTTGTTTGTGATAGGTCCATATCCTTTAGAAAAACCTGTATTATCAAAAGAATTTCGTGCGTGGGTCTGTTTTCTGCATGTGACCAAGTCTATAATTGGAAGAAGCTAGACCTGCCCACGTGCACAATCATTTACATATATGCGCTTTAAGAATTTATTGTTTGTATTAAAACAATTTGTATGCTCTATGATTATATAAGCATGAGCAATCACAAATTGGACAGTCAAGTATACTTGAACTAATGATGGACAAAATACCTTAAATGTGCCATATATACATGATATAACAAACCAAACAATTATAGTTAGATAATTTACTTTTAAATATACCGCAGCGACAGATACAAGGCTGACGAAAGTGCAATACATTTCCTTCTTTTTTAGATTTGACGATAGGAGTGTCGGTTTTATTAAAAGAAAATGTTTGAGTACACGTGAAACTTCCAATCATAGTTGAAACAATAGAAATATCAGGTCACCAGATGACACGAATACCTCCACTAAGCGCTAAGTCAAATGGGCTATAACTCCTGTGAAATGTTTGGTTTTTAACGGAAATCGAAGTTGACATGTATTTTATTATCACACACTTTCATGTAGAAAATGAAAACATTCAACAACGCTATTTTCAACATAATATCAGTTATATCGTAGCGGGTAGTCATCCTTACCAACTTCGATCCCTGGATTTATCTAGGCTAAATACCATTCTATCCGTGAGGTACTACCAAGCTAGTAAAGCTTCCCCACATAACTCAGAGGTGGTTGACAATTCAAAATGGGATGTATTATCTTAAGCCGAATTTGTCATGGACAGTGCAAGTCTAGCTCAGGGTTTTACCTCACAACTTCTTGATCAGTAGACCAGGGATGCTATATCCCTGAGTAGACCAACGCTCTAACCACTGAGATAACCGGGCAGGCTTATATGAATTAAAACCATGAATTATTTCTTGAGATCAAAATTTGAACGGACGGAAGGACAGACAGGGGTGTCACTTCATGTCCTACCGCCATATCGAATGGCAGGGCATGAAAAGAACTCATGGCAACATATTATTCTTTGCCAATAAGATACTAGAAATCGACGCTTTACATATACATGTGTTATGTAAAAACATATTTGTGTCTGAAACTTTTCTTTCAAACCGACAGTAACGTTGTAACAGGGATGCTATATTGTAATATATATATCCTCGAGTGCCCAAACTGCGCCAATCTAAGCTTTAGCTGTGAAATGCTACATTAATACACTACATATAATAGAAACTGTTTACTAACCACTTAATTATAACCAATTTACTTCAATACCAAGAAAAATCCTCCATCATAAATACGTTTCTACTACAAAGTTACGGAATCCTGTTAGTGCCATGTCGAATGTCGTCCGTCGCCCCACAAACGCGACGCACTACAACGCGATATGACAATGCGATACGACAATGCGACAACGCGATACGACGCTCGACAATGCGATACCACGGACGACAATGCCATACGACATTTGTCAAAATGTCGTGATGTTGAGTGGCCAATTTTGGCACCATATATTACAATGTTGTATCGCGTTGTCGACCGTCGTATCGCGTTGTCGCATTGTCGTATCGCGTTGTCACATTGTCGTATCGCATTGTCGTATCGCGTTGTCGTGCGTCGTGTCCTGCATTTCAGCGACATGCGACGCACGACAACGCGATATGACGCTCGACAATGCGACACGACGCTCGACAATGCGATATGACATTCGTCCAAATGTTGTGATGTCGTATCGCGTTGTCGTGTGTCGCCTATGCGTCCATACCATGACATGCGACAACGCGATACGACAACGCGACACGACAATGCGATACGACGCTCGACAACTAGTGATGACTGCCAAATGCATATCTATATATATATATTTTCATGAGGTCAATATACAGGAATCAGCCATCTTTAGAATATACAGCTTCGTCGTGGAAACATTTCTATCCAATGGAGTTACTTTTGTATCTTTGTGTTTGTTCTTCAATACACGTATTAAAACGTTCAGTTGTTCATTACAAACGCTAAAGAATAACGCACATGCGCAAATGAAACCAGCACATGTATAAACTACCACAAAAATTACTTATAAGTTATATATCATATTATGACAATTCATCAACAACCCTTGTTAATATAAGAAAAACATACATATGAAACTAGCAGACGCCATCCTACCGCGCGTGTTAGACTTTTGTTCAGGTCAGGTGCGAGTAAATTTTATTGTCGCAACGATCGAAGCGAACGGCGGTATTTATTAAAGTTAACACCGGTCGACGCACGACAACGCGATACGACATTTTCAAAATTTCGTATCGCGTTGTCGAGCGTCGTATCGCGTTGTCGCATTGTCGTATCGCGTTGTCGTGCGACGCGTTTGTGGGGCGACGGACGACATTCGACATGGCACTAACAGGATTCCGTACAAAGTAACATAAAACACATTGTGGTTCAAATAGATTGGCACCAATTTTCTTGGTCCTAACTGCGCCATGTGTGAGTGACGTCTTAATTGACATTTACAATAATTTAGGCAAGGTTATTCATGTTAATAGGTTTTTGAACGAATTTACTTAAAACAATGTATTGTTCAACTTATATTATAAGACTATTTTATCGATTATGAGTAGCTTTAAACATAGTTTATTCCTCCTGTTTACAGTGAGGACTGAAAAAAATGTGTCACCTCTCCATACTTCTCCAATATGAGCACTGTAATTTAATTAACCCATATTTTTAAGTTGTATTTCTCTCCTTTCATATTTTTACCTATGTCCACATCTTCCTCCTATAACAATGCTTGATTGAGTGCGTCATTGAAATATTTTCTTGATCTTTGTATGTTCCGAGAGACAATTGAGAATAAAAATACGGATTCAAATCACTTACCAAGCTTAATATCTACAAGGGATAAAAAAGTAATAATAAGAATAGGCACAGCCTTAAAATACGACTATGGTCACGTGACTTTTATTGATGCAACAGGAAACATTGCAAACGGTGCGTTCCAGACATTTTTACTCCAACAATTTGTGCATAAAAGGGACATTCTTCGTGGAAACCATTTTGCATTAAGAAAAAACACATAAAAACAGTTGAGTGAAATGAAATGGAATAATTTATATATTTGAATCGTATTTTCACACAAATATTCATCCTCGTTTATCTATTACGTCATAGAAAAAAATTCACACGGTCACTGGCTCGTGCGGTAAAATCTCACGAGACTACGATAAAAACAAGAAAGATGGCGCAGTTAGGACCTCTGACGATAGCATCCCTGGTTGTTACAAGAATAAATAAGCAAGCTCTCAACTAACATTCTATGACCTCATCGTCATAGGCTGGTGCAATTGGTAGCCAAATCCACATTTCTAAATAAGGCGACAAGGATAATATACCAGTCAAATTTAGATTATTTACAAAGCGTTATCGAGTAACCCTAAATCGCGATACCTTCGTTTTCGTTATACCGGAAATATTTACAAAAAGCTCGCGCTATACTTTGTTAAATGACGTCATACCCTGGAAGCCAACTGCAGAGACGACAAACCGCTGTCGGCAATAAAAAATGCTTCGAATAGGTCTTGGAAGAATAAGAAAATAGTTTCCCATCGTATACTATGATAAAAGCATGTAAAAAAGATAATTCAATTAGTAAACCTACATCTTACATTAATTTTTCAAAATATAACGATCTTTCTCCTAAAATTTGTTAAGCAGCCGATTGTTTACACCATTTACAGTTTCGTCATGACCTTGGATGACTGGTTCCGTGGCTGGTATTTAAATAACGAAATGGAAGGAAATGTTACCTACTTATATGTAGTGAAAACATTAAACGTCACGCATCTAATGGAGTTCACGTAATGAATGTAGGAAAATGGCCGACAATATGAATATTCATTACTTAATTGTGATTGACAGCTCTAGTGGTGATGACTAATACCCCTGGTGAATGTGTGGGAAAACATTTTAATAGTTTATGTCGTTTATGAGGCTATTAAAAGAGAGAATTAACACTTAAATAGAATCTAAAAGCATTATAAAAAAAGAAATGAATCTTATTGTTAGTGAAGTTTTCGCATTTGTTATTAAATTACGGCGTATTGAAATTTGCAGTACATGTGTTTTGAAATACATTCCTCCTGCCTTTTTATTCAAAGTAATTAATTTATCTCGATATCTATGTTCTTTAGACAAGCCTGTTGCTTCATCCTAGATACAGATGATTCTAACAATGAGTGTGTGGTCTATGTAATAATAATGTATGTCATCTTACGCACCCCGATTGGCGAACATAGACATCCAGTACCTACATTAGATGCGTGACATCGTCTTACCTACATTCAATGCGTGAATATGTCGTATGTACTGACGTTCATTGCATTATTCATGTTTAACTTTGTGAGAAGGCTATATAAATGATTCTAACAATGAGTGTGTGGTCTATGTATGTCATCTTACACACCCAAAACATAGACATCCAGTACCTACATTAGATGCGTGACATCGTCTTACCTACATTCAATGCGTGAATATGTCGTATGTACCGACGTTCATTGCATTATTCATGTTTAACTTTGTGAGAAGGCTATATAAATGATTCTAACAATGTTTAACCTTTATATAAGGAAATTATACCTTTATGCATTAATGTTTTACCTTTATATAATGAAGTTATGCCTTTATATATAAATGTTTTACGTATACCTTTATATAATGAAGTTATGCCTTTATATGTTAACGTTTTACCTTTATATAAGGAAGTTATGCCTTTATATATCAATGTTTTATCGTTATATAATGAAGTTATGCCTTTATATATCAATGTTTTATCTTTATATAATGAAGTTATGCCTTTATATATCAATGTTTTACCTTTATATAAGGAAGTTATGCCTTTCTATATTAATGTTTTACCTTTATATAATGAAGTTATGCCATTATATAGTAGTCGCATGCATTTATGTTCAGCGATATTGACATTATATTGAACTGTTTGGTAATATAAGACAGTTAAGGCGTTCCATAATCTGGGGATGTGTATGTTTCAATGGTATCGGAACTTTGACTGATGTTGTAGGTACGATAACAGGTGCAAAGTATATTGAAACCTTTGGCCCGTTATTGCGCAGCATTTCTCGGATAATCAATATATTTTTATGGACGATAATGCCCCTGTTCATAGAGCCAAGGACTTATATACATACATGGATTCGCAACTGCTAAAAATAGCTCAAACGATATCATTCGGCGATCCCACAATGCATTGCTGTATACTCGGCAATGTCCGACAGCTGTAATTGGGTGTTTACGAATTTGATTATACTAAAAAACTCTGGCAATTGGGCACGGGAAATTGGTAAAGGATGCAACAAACTCCTTAAAGATATTAAGATACATTTCTAATCCACAAAGTCTAAGTATAAGCATTGAAAAAGGCATCAGTCTGATATTTTAAATTCCAAGATGGCGGACATCCATTATAATCCTTTCGTCTCCGAGATTAAACATTCGGAATACCACGGATATTTTCGCTGTTATTATCATTCGGATTATCACGGATATTTTCGTATTTTCGCTTTTGTAAACAATAGCTTGTATTCCCGTTGATTCACGTCTTATTATCGCGGGATTTGATTACTTTAAATGGTTAATACGGAAGTTGCGAATCCATGTATGTATATAAGTCCTTGATAGAGCCAAGATCGTGAAAGATTTTATGACGAATCATCAAATTAACACAACATTGTGGCCAGCTCAGTCTCCTGATCTGAATATAATAGAAAATATTTGGCTGCACATTAAACGAAGTCTCTCGAGCAGAGTAACTTTCATAAACAATCGTGAGATGCTCATTCTAGAAATCAGGCGTATCTGGGAAAACATTCATGTTGAATACATTAGAGAACTTTATGAGACAATTCCAGCGCGGATCCAAGAAGTTATTAGAATGAAAGGTCATTTAACAAAATATTAAGGTAAACATTTTCTATAATACATGTAGTTAAATAATTCCCCACTATGATCCTTTTAAGCGCGCACCTGCTGTTACGTCGCGTCGGGTGACGAACAATTATGTCCATCGACAGCGGTATTTGGGAAAACCAAAATCTAACATTTACCGGAATCTAACCGAAATCTAACTTTTTAACCGAAATCTAACTGCTACAGTAAAACCACACTAAGTTTCATACTTTTATCTTCAGATTATGTTATTATGGTATATTTGCGTATAGTATACGAAATTTGAGAACAAAAAAATAAAAATTAGTGATTTGAACGAAAAAAATATTTTTTTTTATCAAATTTAACTTCCCTTAGTTTTCTTACGAATAACTTAGAGCGAGTTCGATTAATAACTATAGTTACAATAGTTCAACTAAACATAGATCGAACCAACCCTAGTCGTGCTCTAGTCTGGTTAGTCTAGCTACTCTCGTTCAACCAACGATAATACGCTAGTTTATCTCGTTCCAAGATGGCGGCTATAGGAAATTTATATAATAATAATAAGTTATTAATGACGTATTTCATTTGAATAGATCGTATTTCTTTAATTAATATCATGATGCTGTAAAAGTGCAAAAGATCGTTAGATTTAGGGTTATGTAAACATGTTTTGACCAACATAATTGGATGTTATATACCTAGCTAGGGAGTATTTATCATATGAATTCGCGATTCAACGTAAACATTAACTAATTGCCACTAGTCACTGGAATATTATTCAAACATCATTCATTTGAATGAACACGAATATATAGTGTTTTACATCCTGGGATAAAAAAGTCTTGATATTTGGCTTGGGGTCGAAAAGTGTCTGGGTCGAAAAGACTCGCTTCTGTTTTGTTTTACCATAGTACGACTAGACTCAGTTCGATTAAGGACATGCGCAGTTTAACTTCCGGAGAGCTACTAAGGTTGTACTATAGTTGTTTATCGAACTAGCTCTTAAATTGTCTTCATCGTCTCATATATTATTTTACCTATTTGCAAGGACGCACGCATTTAAAAAATTTGTATTATTAATCATCTATGTAATTGCTTGCATTTTTTTGTGTGTGAACTGATTGTGTGAATATATGTGATATGTGACAGATATCAGGATGCGTAATCAATAAAATGTTACATAATGATTTTGTTTGTTTGTTTCTTTCTTTTTTGTTGTTTACTGGTACCCACAGAGTTAATATATCATATCTTACAATTTTTAGAAAATGGACAACAAGACTGTTATAGTTTCAGCTTTCCGAATAATATTTTTAATAATATTATCTACATAATTATGAATAATTTCCCATAGACTCATTACTTTTTCGTAGAAGCAAATTTTTTCATGATGGATAAAATCTCAATTCGGCCTTCTTTTTGTGATTAAATGTTTCCACCTTTTGATTGGATTAACACATACATGTCAAAAAACAAACATCCTTTAATTATATTTTAATTGGTATCTTCTTATTCATCTTTAAGTAGGAATGTTCACAGTTTTTTTGTAGTTTTTTTGTTTGTTCATAATTGTCGGCATCGTGTATATCGGCAAATGTGATAATAGCATGTATCAATATGGCGTACGTGTTTGATAATGACAATTTCCACCTTTTGATAGGAAACGTAATGTTTCAATTTCATTGACAATACATGCATGAAAATAAAGTTTATTCGAACCACGGAAGTAATAACAGATCCTTTGTTAATTCGCGTTTGAACTGAACCTAATTTGCTTTGTGTTTTCTTCACGTGCTCTTCAAATTGCTTCAATTAATGTTTTCAAGTGAAAAATACTTAATTGTGTAGACAGCCAAATCATATAGACAATTGAACTTCTACAAGCTACACCTAGCTACACTTGCATAGCACATGTACAACATATGTGATGATGATAATTACATAATGTATACATTTCTCATGATGTCTGTCACATATATACACATAACAAGTCCACACAAAGAAAAGTGCAAGCAAGTACAATTTACAAATTGCATGTGTGCATTTCAAATAAGTTAGTTAATATATTTAGATTTCAAACAAATTCTAATCTTTATAAATACAGATGATCTCTAGTAATTCGTAAGCAAACTAAGGGAAGTAACTCGATCTGCACCAAGGTTAATGAAAATAGAGAAAAAGTTAAATAATATCATTTTAAAACAAAATTCTATTTTGAAACACTGCCATATGGTTATATCATTATATTTGATAATAAAAAGCATTCACGTACTTCACATACGCGTGTCTGTCTATTTGTCACAGTGATTTCGGTTATGAATTTTGAAAACTAAGGGAAGTAACTATGTGACTATGTTAATGAAAATTTAAAAAAGTTGAATAAAATCATTTTAAGACAAAACTATCCTCTGGAATTTTGCAGTATTGTAAGGTACCTCGCAAAAACGCCTTTTTACGAGCCTTATTTGTCAAGGATGCTGGTTTAAACAACAACAAGTTACGGCTTCCGGTTTTTCTTATTTCTGCACATATGCCTAGATTCTATTCGCATAAATCATAACAACATAAGATCTTCACATATATATAGTGACGTACATTATATCCAACTACAACATGACTATGGCTGCACAATGTTCAATGCTCTCTACTACTTCATATAACGACAATTCCTAATAATATTATGACCAAAGGACCATGGAGGTGCGGGTTTATTTAGGGCATGGTAGCACAGGACCTCAATCATCATACATGTATTATATATTTCCATAGTATGTAGTATATAGTAGACAATATTGTAGACTATGATATATAACTCTTAAGTAGTGTAGTCTAGATATAGTACCTTCCAGGTTAGGTTACAAGTATAGAAGTTGCTGCTATTCGCAGCAAAAATATAGCGTTGCCCAAAAAGGGAATCGAAGCCGAACGGAAGTAGTGAAATTCCGAAACAGATTAGGATGTGTTTTCTTATGTAAGTCTATGCAAAATTATTATTTGCATAGGACCGTTATGCGATGCTATGTATTAAATATGTATGCAAGTTGGTCTTGAAGTTCCTGCCACGAAGATTTTTCGAACATGTCGTTTTTATGCATGTTACATAGCTTCTGTGACTTGTTTATGCATCATACTTGAAACAGCTATATATATATAACATTTGTAGAGGTCCACACAAGGAACAATTTAATTTATTATATACATGTATATATATTTGTGAAGTTGTGTCATAATTCGCACACTAGTTGGGAGTTTTTTCATTGTAATTTGGCACTAGTGTATGTCTCCGAAATGTAGCTTTGAAATTAATTTGGCATACATATGTAATTGAATATGCCTTTGCTAAAGAGCAAAGACTGAAACTGAGTGTGAACTGAAGCAAAATCATAAAGTTATAATTTTCTCCTTGAGGTTTTCTGTATAAGAGGGCAAATTTATTGAATGTAATAGAAAGCTACATGACTTTGACCTTAAATATTAGCAATATAAACAAGAATAACACTATGGCTATAGTCCAAGGCATACACCACTAAAGCCTAACCCTGAAATCACTCTCAAACTAAAACAAATTTAGTGGTGTAGGCCTGGACTATAGACGCCAGAACTATAGAAAAGAGTGTTTTCCAAGAAGATCACGTCGTTTTATTTGCAAACGGTGTCGTAAGAATAACACGTCGTTATATTTACAAGCGGTGTCGTAAGAATTACACGTCGTTTTATTTGCAAACGGTGTCGTGAAAATAACACGTCGTTTTATTTACAAGCGGTGTCGTGAGAATAACACGTCGTTATATTTACAAGCGGTGTCGTAAGAATTACACGTCGTTTTATTTGCAAACGGTGTCGTGAGAATAACACGTCGTTTTATTTACAAGCGGTGTCGTGAGAATAACACGTCGTTTTATTTGCAAACGGTGTCGTGAGAATAACACGTCGTTTTATTTACAAGCGGTGTCGTGAGAATAACACGTCGTTTTATTTACAAGCGGTGTCGTGAGAATAACACTTCGTTTTATTTACAAACGGTGTCGTGAGAATAACACGTCGTTTTATTTACAAGCGGTGTCGTGAGAATAACACGTCGTTTTATTTTGCAAACGGTGTCGTGAGAGTAACACGTCGTTTTATTTACAAACGGTGTCGTAAGAATAACACGTCGTTTTATTTGCTAACGGTGTCGTAAGAATAACACGTCGTTATATTTACAAGCGGTGTCGTAAGAATTACACGTCGTTTTATTTGCAAACGGTGTCGTGAGAATAACACGTCGTTTTATTTACAAGCGGTGTCGTGAGAATAACACGTCGTTTTATTTACAAACGGTGTCGTAAGAATAACACGTCGTTTTATTTGCAAACGGTGTCGTAAGAATAACACGTCGTTATATTTACAAGCGGTGTCGTAAGAATTACACGTCGTTTTATTTGCAAACGGTGTCGTGAAAATAACACGTCGTTTTATTTACAAGCGGTGTCGTGAGAATAACACGTCGTTTTATTTACAAGCGGTGTCGTGAGAATAACACGTCGTTTTATTTACAAGCGGTGTCGTGAGAATAACACGTCGTTTTATTTACAAGCGGTGTCGTGAGAATAACACGTCGTTTTATTTACAAACGGTGTCGTAAGAATAACACGTCGTTTTATTTGCAAACGGTGTCGTAAGAATAACACGTCGTTATATTTACAAGCGGTGTCGTAAGAATTACACGTCGTTTTATTTGCAAACGGTGTCGTGAAAATAACACGTCGTTTTATTTACAAGCGGTGTCGTGAGAATAACACGTCGTTTTATTTTGCAAACGGTGTCGTGAGAATAACACGTCGTTTTATTTACAAGCGGTGTCGTGAGAATAACACGTCGTTTTATTTTGCAAACGGTGTCGTGAGAGTAACACGTCGTTTTATTTACAAACGGTGTCATGAGTATAGCACGACACAAACTAGAAAACAAAGGTGTATGTGCGACTCTACCAAGAGAATCGCTATACACCAGATCATGAAATGATAAATAGTAACATAATTTTAACACCTTTTATACCACTGTGCTAATACTTGTAAACAACTTTTAAAAATATGTATATTTTATACTAAAGGTATGTCTAATAAATCTATTTTAGTATTTACAGTAATGTATTTTCATGGGCTGGTTGATGGTAAATTATACTTAGGGTCTTTTTATTTGAGTAAGAAAATACTGAACAATTTAATAGATATATACCGAAAATTAAAAATACGTTTAATTTACGTCCATATTGTAATATTTGTGCCCCGGGGATTAACGCAAACTATATAAAACCTTATAAGGTATAACTGTTTCACACCTTCACACCATAACTAACATAACAAAAACGCTGTTTTTGCTGCATTTTATTATTATTTGTTGAATTATTACTTTAAGCAATACGTATTCAGCACTTGCAATCAAGAGAATGTTGATATTTACTTACCTGTGGACAAATCAGTCTGGTTTATTCTCTATATTCATTGTATACATCAACAAAAATGTATTCAGTGTACAGATATACCTATTTTATACACATTTCAAGTTAAAAGAATTTAAAGGATATTCAAGACATTAAGATATTCCGCAAGTGGTTGGAAGGATACCAACATTCATGCAGTCAGTATCATACAACATAATAGTTTGAAGTAATAATCAATGATATAATATCTTCAATGGTGAGTTAAATTTCTTAAACATCAACAAAAAAAGAAAAGTGTTAAACATTTCAATAAAGACTTAACATAATGACTTCAACACACACAATGATATATATCAACACAACTATAAGCAATGTCAAAGCATTGCTAATCTTATAAAAACAGAGCATGTAGATGGTAACATCTAGGCAGACATGAAACTTCTAAAATATTTATGTGGATCCAGTATTTTACAACAGTCAAAGGCAACATATTGAAATCTGTATTATAAGATAATACATAAACAAACACTACACAATATGCATAAACATGTATTATCAATGGAAGTCATTTATAAAACAGCATTCATATTTCTGAGTTCAAAGTAACGTCGACGTCTGTATGTTCATATTTCTGAGCTTATACTCACGTCTGTGCGTTTATATTTCTGTGTGTTCATATTTCTTAGTTAATACTTCGTCTTTGTGTTCATTGTTTTTAGTTTTAATATACTGTTCACATTTCTGAGTTAAATCTTTATCTTCATATTTCTGAGTCAATACTTACGTCTTTACCTTCATATTTCTGAGTCGCCCAGAGGGGGCAAAGTGACAATGAATGTAACAAAATAATATAATGGTTAGTTTTATTTCAGAAATTCAGGGTTGTAGGGGAAAAGTTGGCCAACAATGTATGGTTTATTTACATCTGAAGACATTTTTTAGGGGAAACGTGGCCAATGGGGTAAAAATAACAGGCAAACAACATTCGAACTGTTTAATTTTACAAAATCACACAATTTACAAAAAGGATGAACACTTTTTAAGTAAAATGAATCCGAACTCAATAATATATTTTTCCATAATATATAAATCAACTGTTATTGTGCAGAAATGAACTGACACTGAACTATCATAATATATCACACAGACACTTTGGGCATACATAAACAGAACAGAACATATACTTTATTAAGACTTAAGCATTACAGCCCATCGTCAAATAAACATACACTTACATGCGTGAACTATAAGCAACATTTTACAAACATTGAAAATAACATAAAATGTAACAGAACAGAACAAAATCATCAATTTACCAATACAGTACAGTTATTACCTAGCTTAATTTGTAAGTGTGAGAATTTTGTTAATTAAGTAAAAATAATTGTCAGAAATCAAAAGTAAGAAAAGAATAGCCTACGTACATACAGCTGTTAATATTAAGTACGTGTATGTCAGAGGCCTGTTGGTCCACAGCGGGCATTGACCAAATATGGTAATATCTTACGGAAAGTCACGGAAGAATGCGGAGATCCGGGCAGACTCGGAACTTTTCGGAAACCATGTGCACTCTTTCTTTCGGAGGCGTATACCATTGATGAAAGGTCACTAAAATACTGCTCTGTGCATATCCTAACGCTATAAGCAGCTTTTCACATACTTGGTTTCTCAATTGATTGAAAAATTAACGATTTGTTGCATTTTTTTTAATTTGAAATCATTTTCGCGCTTGTGAAGTACCATTTTCTTTCAATATCGTCGGCGTAATTTATTTCCGTCATACGTTTTCGCGAGTGTTATCGGTTTGCAGACGGAATTATTTTCGCATGGTGTAGGCCCTGTTTGATTATTTTTGATAGAAATTATTGTTTAATCATGACACAGTTTGTTCGTGCAGGTAGTTGTAACATTTAATAAATATTGGAAGTAACAGAAGAATGTGTGCAGTAAGTGTTCCCAGTATCATTTTTGGTATAAGAAGTGAGGAAAACCACTTCATGTATGTCGCAGTAAGAGGCATACATTTTTTTTAAAGTTGTCAACTCGACCCCTTTTTAGAGAAATTTCACAACTACACAGAGGAGTCATTGTCAACAAAATCGCCTTACAAATCAATGCAGATGATTCTTTAATGTATCAATCATTGAAAAACATTGATTTTGAACAAATGCATCCATCAGTCTTTACGCCTGTTCTGCACCAATTTACCACTTATTCAGGTCTTTCCGCTAATTTTCCGCCATTTTTCAAAATACTCGATCGGCAATGTCGAACTTTTCCCCATTAATTTAGCCTAATTACAAGACGATACATCAAAATTATTCATGCATGCTTAATCTCAAAGTACGTACCTATGTACATTATACCATAAATATTTTCCGAAGATAAGTAATGATACGGCATAAATCAATAAAAGTTATACTATATGTACGTACATTCTTTTCAATGCGCATGCGCGCGTGGATAACGACAAGTGTTTCGACCAGATTTTTAGTTGCATCTACCGTTAATACAACTACCTGGTTCGTGTCGAGTATCCATTTCTATTTCCAGGTAGTGCCTTAGTCGCCGGTGATTCGAACGTTCGTCGCATGCAGGATGTTGATAAATCTATGAAGTTTTTGTCCGTCTCAGGTAAGAATTTTGCTGACAGTCAAACTGTTACAAAAAACGAAATACTACCTATGCATGATAGTCAGTATTTGTACCTCGGAATAGAACATTGCAGAATGATCATAGTGACAATTAATGGCATTGAAATAACATACCTACCTTATTCAATAATCTTAAATCATGGTAACTCCGATTTTGTCGCTGCAGCCCATTTATTTATTGTGGCTTGTCCAGAAAGGGTGACAGTGTCAGAATTAGAACTATTTTTATTTAAGCTTGTCCACTGAAATGTCTAGACATTGACCAACTGCATTTAAACTGGAGTGAACCCTTTTAATGGTAGCGGTGTGGTATATTGTATTATAAATTGGCTGTGATATTCACCAGCCTGATTAGCTCAGTTGGTAGAGCATCTGACTCGCAAGCTGGAGGTTACAGGTCTGAGCCGAACATTATTTCCTCCTCATATTACATTTGGTGCTGTGAGTGTGTCACTAACCTTGGAATCCTAGAGCTAGGGTGAAGCAAAGACTGGGTTAGTCAAAAGAACCTGTGGTTGTTGCTATTAATTACTTTGAATAGTAGATTTTCACCTACCAAGTGTCACAAAGATAGAACAGATAAAGATTTGTTGCATTTTTTAAAATTATTTTCTCGCTTTTCAACTACCATTCTTATAAAATCCACAGGCTACCGGCATGTGATAACAGCAAAATGAAGTTAAAATTTTTTTTCATATATATTATAGAGTATACTTTTTTAAACTATATACAGCGCCCTTTTCATACTGTTCATACGTTCAAAGCCGCTTTACCACAGGTGCATCCTCTACCAGTGCAGATACAGCATGATCTGACCTGAGGGACAGAGAAAGCCCCCAGAAGGGAGAGAAGGATATCAGATACAGGCATGTCCGGCTGGATGCGCCTAGCTCTTATTCTGAATAGACAGTCTGATTCTTTAATGTGCCCAGTGTATAGCACCGATACACATCTTCCTGGCACCTTTAACCAGTACTTATACAGTCCACACAGTCAGATATATTGGGAAATATTATAAATAGAATTTCTGAAATCTCTTATAGCCCAGGCCGGGAAACGAACCCGGGACATCTGGATTGACAGCTTAGCATGTTACCAGTGAGCTATATATTCGCGTGGTGTATTTATATTTGAGAGAAAAAATTATCTAATTATGTCACAGCTTGTTCTTGTTGAGGAGTCATTTCTATTTTCAGGTAGTGCCCTATAGTTGCCTGTGATTCAAACGGACAGTGCGCCGCATGCGGTTGTTGTTGACAAATCTCAGGTTAGAATTTTGTAGACACTGCTCGCAAACAAAGAAAACTTAGTGATGTGTGTTTAATGTTTATATTTTCTTTGTGATCAACACTAATTACATTGATTAGGGCATGTTGCCCAGATGACCTCCATGGTTGGATCCAGGTGGTGACTGACAGGTCATGTTTGTATACTGTTCACAAGGCCACATGGATAAATCTATTCACGACATTTTTATTAACTTTTTTAGGGTTCTCAATAACAACAGGCTGCAGGCCAATTTAGCCGATTAGAAATGTGTTTGGGCCGGTTAGGAATCTCGAAAGTTTATGAAATATTGCTCGAAAATGCCTGGACCCCCCCCCATTGCAGGCCTGTTAGTCTAGCTGTTGGGCCTGTTGGCCACAAACTTGTTAAGAACCCTTTTTTTTGGTCCTCATAATGAGGAGAAACTGTCACTTGCTTTTTGAAGCAGGCCGGGCCAGTGCTTATTAGTTGTTAACTGGCATTGAAGTAACTGATCCTACATTAGTCAATGAATTTCATCCGTCATTGTAACCCCAATTTTGTAACTGCAACCCACAGAATAAAAGCATATGGTGACTTGTTCAGAAGGGTGATGGTGTCAGAATTAGAACTCTTGATTGAAAAATGATTTAAGGTTGTCTACTGAAATTTCTAGCCTTTGGCCAACTGTATTTGCTCTTGAATGAACCCTTTTTGACCATATGTATGTTTAGAAAGGGCGTAAATTTACTCGAGCTTTTATTCATATAAATCTAGGTGCCAGGAACACATGTGACAAGACAATGTTAAAAAACCTGCTGAAGTCAAGTTCAAATGAGGCCAACTACAAACAATGATGTACTCAACTCAGAATGTGTGTTCTATAGGTAATTTTTATTGACATTTTCCCAAGAATGTTTTAAGTTATCATACAGTGAAGTGACACAATTAACCATCTTCCTATAATTATTTTTTAAAATTCTAAATTTGTGCTGAAGTCAATCAGTATTTAATGGTGAACAGTTTTGCACGTTAGGGATTTTATAAGCAGGTCATGAAAATTAGATTCTTGCACTGACATAATTTTCAGGTAATTAAAAGTATTCTGATGTATCAGCATATTTTCCACCTTCATTGTTTTGCCGTTTTAAATCTAATTTACCAATATTCATTGCATTAAGGCTTTCCAGTAGTTGTGCATTCCAACTTACTCAAACTAGCATTTATGTAAGATGTCGGAATAACATTCCTGGCTTAATTTTGTTCAAATGCAGCAGGTCTCCAGGATATATTAGGCCAAAAAGAAGCTGGTTATAAGGCTTTGTTGAAAATTGAGGATTATTTACCTTCTTTCAAGTGGAAATTTTCATCAAAATCTTTTCATGAATTACTGTCAAATAATTTGAATATTTTAGAATGTGTTTGTTGGGCTCTGTATTGCATGGGGAAATTATACTGCCATGTAATGTGATATTTGACTCTTTCTATTTCAATATACAGTCAAACCTGTGAACAAAGGTCACCCTTTGGGAAAACGAATCTGGTTTTTATTGACAGGTGACCTTTATTTACAGGTCAGTTCGTTTTAGATGATATGTTTTAAAAGAATTACCTTTACTCACAGGGTGACCTTTATTCAGAGGTGGCTGCTAATGCAGGTTTGACTAACACAAAATGTTATTCTACAGGGATTTTTTGGGGCGATTTTATAGCCGAAATTTGGTCATATTCCCAATGGAAAATAGTGTCTTTTTTTCCCAATTCACAGACAAAAATTCCCAATCCCCCCCCCCCAAAAAAAAGTTCATTAACATCACTATTGGTAGTAAATAACTTATTCTGCTACTGTTTTATGTGTAAATAAGTACATTGCAAAAATTGTAGTTATACATTTTTTCCCAATTTTGATTAAAATACCGCTAAAATTCCCAATCCCAAGGGTATGGGTCATATTCCCAACATACCGAGAAAAAACCCTGATCTAAGAAGGAGAACCATAATGGAACTACTGATGTATTTCAGCATTTTTTGCAGTATTCAAATTTGTATAACATACAAATGAGTAAAAAATCAGTCATAATCAGAGCTTTTCTTAAAACAGTCTATCTGAATAGAATGAAACATTTCATAGCATATGATTAATGTCTGACAAGTACACTTTTGAACTAACAAATGTCCAAATTTGAAAATCATTCCAATATTATTATACCCCTCGGAAAACAAACTGCAAAAACACATATATTGCGTCAGTCCATCCTTAGTGCATGTCATTCCTTTTGCTTCAGAGATTTTAGCGAGAATTCATGTTGGCAGATGCAATCTGTGGCATAGGGTTCAGTGTTTGTAAAAAAGTAGATAAAAGGTTTAGGAATTACCAAAAAAACTTGATACATGTAAGTATTTACCTAATTGTATGATAGGAATCAGGGATTTTTTCGAAATAAATTAAAGCCAAAAATATTTTTTGTGGTAATGCTACCTCCTCACTGAAAAGACCCCTACCAAAGTTGTTTTGGCCTCTCAGGTAGATTTTTTAAAATAAGAAATAGCATTCTGACATTTACTTTGGGTTCAATATAAAATTACCTTGTAAAAAATATTTTCTACCCATCTACCCACTGAAAATTCTCTGTGTAGGGTTAGTGCAAACCAACAGATGGCCTTAAAGGTTGAAGTTGTTGAAAGTGAATGGTATAAAGTGTATACTGTTTGATAAGTAGGCCTAAGTGATGTTGTGATAAATTGTTTTGTATATTTTTCATCATTTGACCTGTGATGGTCTTCATCTGAGTGGAACACTACTGATACCAATGCCACAACAATATACAACAGCATCCATGAACGGCCTAAGTCAGAACATTATCAATATGCAGTAATAGTTGATGAGGACTGACTAGCACTGGGGTGTGTCCAGACCAAGGTCATTCTTGTGGACAATAATAACTTATCACCAGTATGCAGATTTTGTACAAGTTAAGGTAATCATTTTTATTTTCTATGAAGAGCCGCATACATTTTTACAAAAAAACTTCTTGTCCTTGGATATATGCATTAACTCACTGGTGATCAATATGTTGTATTCTGGAGGCTAGCAATCTATCAATAAGTCTAAATAGCCACATTTTACGGCATCATGAATTAGTATACTTTATATAATAAAAAAATACTTGACTGAGGCACATACCCTTTTTTTCAGGTGAAAATAGCCCCCCAAAAATGTAATTCTGAAATTCATTCCAGCAAGGTAGACAGAAATTTGTAGTAATTTGAAAAATCGACGGGGAGTGCTATTTTAGTATGAAAGCTGTGAAAGGTACTTTTGCATATTTTACAACATTCTGTAATCATGGAGAATGGAATTGAACAAAACTATTATTGAATTGTGCTATTACATGTACATTGGTACATGATGTTTGTTTTGTTTTCTGGGTTTAACTACAATCTTTTATCCATACGGAGAAGTTGTTAATGTGAGACATTTTATAGTGCTGCCTTCACTGTGATATCTTGTTGTGGACACTGACATGATACCACACCAAGTCACATTATTACCAGGTCAACCTATCCTGGACTACCCTTATGCAGAGCGCTAGACTAGGGAACTTAATACCATTTTTAAGATTTTGGTATTTCACAGCTTGGGATCGAACCTGCTACCTCCTGCTACAGAGGAGAACACTCTTAAGGACAGAGCTGCTTGGAATGTTATGTTCTTAGTTCTTTATGAAAGAATTTATTTATTGGTTTAATGCCAGGGCCCTCATTTGACGTTTTTTTTTTTTTTGCTTAAATGATTCATATTAAGTTATTAACCTTTGATTAATAGTATATTAATGTATGTTGTATATTTAAATACAGCCATTTTAAGCTTAAAAGGCTTATTGCAGGGTTACACGGCAGTTGAAAAAGATCCCCTGAAATTCCCCTTTTTCCTCAAAATGACGCAAAATTCCCCTACCTGAGGGCCCCGGGCCCCTTCCCCTAAAGTGCAGCTAGGGCCCTGAATGCTGAAGTATGTGTATGTGCTGCTGGAATATTTGTACCTTTGTTAAAACCTTTGTTAATAAGTATTAAGTCATACTGTATGTTCCTGATTAAAGTTTCAGTTTGCAAGGAAAGTCAACTTAAGGTACTAGTTTTTGTCGCAGTTCAGCTCTCAACTGTTGATAATTTTTTAAGCCCCGAGTAAGAAGGGTTATATTGTTTTGTTAATGTCAGTCGGTTTGTCTGTACGGTCTTCAAACTTCACATGTAGATTGGTCATATCAGGGTGTGGGGGCATCCTAGTTACTGACACTTCTTGTCTTTCTCGCGACTTTGTTTTACCCCTTTCTATTGCTATCTTAAAAACAGCATTGCAAACATATTTTTACATGAATTATTCAGGTTTGTTGAAAATTTCATTTATATTTTATGACTGAGCAGGTTGTCATTTCTATTGTATTTTTAAATTACGGTAAGAAAAAAAAATTCCTTTAAACAACTTCAGGAGTGTTGAGCATAGGATTTTGTTGTTGTTGGCTTGAGTGAAGATGTGGCAGTAGAGATACCAGCAGCTAAAATGTTAGTTGTTTTGGTAAGTATTTGTACTAAAATTACTTCAGTGTAAGCCCAAATTGTCTATTTCTCAAGAAATACAAAACCCTACCTAGTTGATGTCTACACAACATGGAGCATGGAGACATCTTGTGTTGTGTGCCCGTGTTGCTGCCTGCACCCAAATGTATATTGGCTAAATTTAACCTATGGGTTGAATTTGAGATTTGCTTAAAAAGTTAACAAAAAGCTAACCAGTGTCAAGATGGCTGCCCTTGTACCAAACACTGGATGTCCTCAACCACTCAGAGGAGTAACTGATGATCTTGACCGCACTTATCCCATTTCACACACTTAGGCTAAATCTTGCTGGAAATAATTTCTTATAAAATTAACCAAAGTTTTATGCAATCATTTTACCCAACTTCAACAAAAAAATTTAACCCATCATCAGATTTAACCCAGTGATTAAAATTAACCAATACTTATCACAATAGGGTGCTGGTAGCTATAAGTAATGCCATTATTAGTAATTGAAATTTTCTGTACTTCTAATTTTGTTGCTTTGTGAATACTTTTCTACATTTGTCAATGAAATGATTTACATGTATTTCCATACACAAGCACAAGGTCCACAAAAAGTTCCCACTAACTCTTATGTTGGAAGCAGTTATTGTCAGACCAAACTGAAATCAAAGTACTGAAAGTACTGTCAGGAACGAAGTTAATTCTATCCTTAGAAATTAAAGGCCTGTCCCTGTAGAGAATTTGATGAGCAGTTCACAAAATGTTCTTAAGCTTATTCATTAAGTAGTTCATGTTTTTATTCATGACCTACAAATTGGATAGTTAGTTCATGAACTTTGTCTGATGAAGTTCATGAGCAAATGTTCAAGTACCGATTCTGGACTCCATGAATTGTTCATGAACTGATAATGTTCATTAATCGTTTATGTACTTCAGTTGAAGAACAGTTTATGAAACTTAGGTTTATAAACTATTGATGAATTATTTTGATGAACCTTGTTTTAAATTTTTAATGATTGTTCATGAATTTTTCATGAACAGATGATGTGTATGAATTGTTTATACACTTCGGTTGGTGAACAGTTCATGAAACTTAGGTTTATGTAATATTGGTGAATTATTTTGATGAACCTTGATGAAAATTTCATTAACTGATGATGTTCATGAATTGTTTATGCACTTCAGTTCACTTCAGTGTACAGTTCATGAAACTTAGGTTTATGAACAATTGATGAATTATTTTAATGAACCTTGATGAAAATTTCATGAATGTTCATGAACTGATGATGTTCATGAATTGTTTATGCACTTCAGTTGGTGAACAGTTCATGAAACTTAGGTTTATGAGCTATTGATGAATTGTTTTGATGAAAATTTTATGTATGTTCATGAATTTTTCATGGACTGATGATGTTCATGAACAGTTCATGAAGCTTCATTGCACTTCAGTTGGTGACAGTTC
This sequence comes from Lutraria lutraria, assembly GCA_964023205.1. Lineage (NCBI taxonomy): Eukaryota > Metazoa > Mollusca > Bivalvia > Venerida > Mactridae > Lutraria > Lutraria lutraria. The sequence continues at coordinate 1,412,501 of OZ026842.1, forward strand.
ATGAAACTTAGGATAATGAACTATTGATGAAATATTTTGATGAACCTTTGATGAATTTATATGAACAATTAATGAAACTTCATGAACTGTTCATGAACATCTTCAATTCATGAACAAATTCTCAACAGTCATGACATACAGTGACAAACTATTAGCTACTGCACATTTTGAAAAGCCACACAAATTCAGTGCCTGATCTGTATACAGTCAACTCTGTATAAACCATCTGTTGTACTATATACTGAACTTCTGACCATTCTCTCTACACTGAGAGACAATCTAGTATTCTGACACTTCTTTTGTGAATGTAACTATTTCCAGTATGTAGTGAATGAAAATTTTGTGTGGATGAAAACTTAATTATTATTCTTGTTAGTTTTACGGTTTCAATTGCCTAACTATTTCCCATACTTTCAAGATCAACAAAATCCTGCAATATATCTCCAACTTATATCAAAACTGCTAAGTCTGCAGTGTATACTTTTACAACAAGTGGTACTATTTTCCAATGCGGACGAGAGGCGTTTGTCAGTACAAAATGTGTAGGAAACCTTGAGGAACTTCGTCCCTAAAAATGTGTTTGTAATTGCTTTTCCAGAAGAAATGGTCACCAGTCATTCTATCTGTCAGTGCCTGAAGGAAGCCATTTGGAAGACAAGTAGAAGACCATGAGAAAATCAAGGAGAAACCGGGTAATTTGTGGGACTTGCAAATAGCAATTTCTTATAATTTTCTATTGTTTTTAAGGACCTAAATAGCGAATACAAACACCCTGTAGTAATCGCACTGTCTGCCCCATCCTTTGTCTGTGCCAGGACCTTTTTTTCCAAAAATTGGGAAGGAGCTATAGCCTTTCATTTTAGAAATATCAAGAGCAATTTTTGGTAAAATTGGGAGAAAGTTAGACAACAGAGTTAAAATATATTTTAAAGTGTTTGGTTAAGAAACTAGTTACCAATTGTAAATTATTTAACGAAAAAATGATTATGTAACATTTAAATAAATAATGCTAAATAATGTAAGTTTTATTCCCAGAACAAGGCAAATAGATTTAGGGAGAATCATATTTAATCAAATTGGGATTTTCAGCATTGTATTCTTGGGAATTTCTTTCACCAAATTGGGGAAAAAAGAGCCTTTTTGCAAATTCGAAGTCACCTGTATTATAGAAGGAAAAAGACCCTGGGGGATGTAACTTTGTCATTCCAGGATGGATTTCGAAAGTTCCTCGCATAAATGCTCACCGTCATGAGTCAATGCATCACCCAAAATGCACAGATCTGTAGGTCAAGTTCATACTTAGGTTTAAGGTTGGTATTTCCTTGTCAAGGCTTTAACATTGTCATTTCAATTATGGATTTGTAACTGAGGGTTAGCTTTTGTGATTGGTCTTTGTCCGTCGGCATGCGGCTTCAACTTTTGCCTTGTGAACACACTAGAGGCCACATGTTTAGTTAGATTTTAACAAAACTGGACCAAAATCTTGAACAAAATCAAAATGAGGTCATGGGTCAATCCCATGAAAACCTTGTCAACTCTCTGATGGTCGTAATTTTGATTGGATCTTCATCAAACCTTATTAAAATGTTTATTTCAATGATTTCTTCAATGAGTTAAAACATAGGTCATCTAGGGTCAAAATTTGGGTCACTGGGTCAAATCCCGGGAAAACATTGTTATCACTCTAGAGGTCTCATTTTTGTTTGGATCTTCATCAATCTTGTCAGAATGCTTGTCTGTATGATATCTCGACAAAAATAAAAATTAGGTCACCAGGTCAAATCATTGTTAAACCTTAATAACACTGTAGAGACAACATCGTTTATTAAATCCTGATGAAAGTTGCTCAATATATGTGTCTTAATGATTTCTTGGTCATGTTTGGCTCTGACCTAGTTAAATGGTTAGAAAGAAAAAGTCTTTACACAGGTGAGCGAAAAAAGGCCATCATGGCGCTCTTGTTAAAATATTGTCCACAATTATTCATTTATATGTGGGAATGTCTCCTGTGCAAGATTCAGTTCCATACGTCCAAGGTCACACTTGAGGTTAAAGGTAAAAAAATCGGTACTTTGTTTAGTTCCTGTTGAGTAACTTTGTCATCTTTGGGTGGATCTCTGAAATATTTGGCAGAAATGTTCACCAATATGTGATCTTGTTTCTTTCAAAAGGCCTATACACATTATACACACATTGTACCGTCGAGTAACCCTAAATCGTGATACCTTCGTTTTCGTTATACCGGAAATATTTACAAAAAGCTTGCACTATAGTTTGTTGAATGACGTCATACCCTGGAAGCCAACTGCAGAGACGACAAACCGCTGTCGGCAATAAAAAAATGCTTCGAATAGCTCTTGGAAACATAAGAAAATAGTTTCCCATCTTACACTATGATAAAAGCATGTAAAAAACATAATTCAATTAGTAAACCTACATCTTACATAGATTTTTCAAAATATAACGATCTTTCTCCTAAAATTTGTTTAGCAGCTGATGGTTTACACCATTTACAGTTACGTCATGACCTTGGATGACTGGTTCCGTGTCTGATATTTAAATAACGACATAGACGGAAAGGTTACCTACTTATATGGTTGGAGACACCTAAATTTAATGTTTTGACACTTGTTAAAACAGTCACCATGTAGTATATATTGCCCGAAATACAATAAATTATCAATAAAAATATATATATTCCCCCCCCATCGCATCATAAGAATGTGCGAGCCACATTAAACCTAAATCTGGCATATAAATTTAGAAATATATGGTACTAGATCTAGATCTAGCCCGCATCCAGCAAAATGCAGTCAGACGATATTCACCAACAATTCTATCGAAGGTCTATGAAATAGGCTATAACTGTTGATACCGAAATAAAAGATAAAATAAATTATAAAATTTAAAAACGGATCTAAAATAAATCTTTAAATACATAAAACTGCACGTTAAATGATATCTCTTGTTCTATTTGGCCAATTTCGTTGAATTCAGCCACTTCGCTAAACCTCACGAAAACTGTTCTACCATACTTAATGGAAGTCTCATTTTGTACATGTATGAAAATGGATGCGTCCATGAGTTAGCAAGTGAAGAATATTTTTAAAACATATGCGAGATTATACGTGTTAAGTTGTGTTATTGATACGTTGTTTTAAAATTTTGTTGGAAACAATATTGTTCTTGAGTGCCCTCGATGTTTCCTTAACCTCACGGAAACTGGTTACTCGAGGGTAGTTTATTTTGAGAAAATTTCAGTTGTTGCCCCGCTTTAGTTTTTGTTGTTCGGTACGAACAATAAAGTTATTACCGTATTTCAGAAATCGCTCAGTTTTCATTGAAAACCTGCATACCGAACAGCTTCCATTAATTTAACCTTCCGTCTACGAACATAGTTCCATTTTTTTTTCAGTTGAATGGCATAAATACAAATTCAAATATTACGTGCATATAAGTCAAAATCAGATGGCTATGCAATATCGAAAACAAGCAATACTAGACAGTCGTAAAAAATCTAAACAATCCTGTCCCTCGGATCACTACAATATTTACTATCAGTACACACATTTCAAGGAAGGATGACGTCATAATCCTCGTGCTTTATATGCTAATTTGTCTGGTTCCTAGCTTCTATTGTAAACGTATAGAAGTCATCATTGAATTCATGGACAATGCGATGATAACTGTGTGTCAACCAGATATTTAAAAAAAAGTGGTTCATTGGGAAATTGTAATCGATTGATTTAATGCTTATAATGTGTAACTTTTTCTTCGAGTGTGTCTTCATGTGTGAGATATTACATTCTGCAAAAGTTGAGTATACAAAGAGGCAGGTAATGTAGACTATATGATATTATGCTATTTGCTTAACTACTTTTTGTGATCAGATGGGAATCATAAATCAAAGTGCTGAAAGCACATGGAACGGCAACAGCTTTGACAACTGCATAGCGGGTGTAGAAAAACGTTAGTAGTACTTAAGTCTGCATCGAAATTCATGTGCGAACTATATATCGTTCGGATTCAAAAACTCACCCTACAAAGAAATTCAACGTTTGACTGCTTTGTAGTTCCGAACAACAGCAGTACCTTCAGAGCTTCGATTATCTAAGCAATTTGTTACTTTTTGGTAATAGGCAAAAATCTTGACTAAATCTTAAAGGGGCGGGGTTACATTTTTAATTTTTCTGCAACATAGTAGTTCCAAAGATCATATTTATACTTCGGATTTTTGTGAAATATTCACATTTCACAAAAATCCTCCACACACGTGTTTACACTATGTACTACACAGTAGCCTAAACACACATTGAAGAAAATTCACTGTGTGAAAGTTGAGGACTGTGTTAAGAATTGAAAATAAACATGGAAAAACATATAATAATGAAAATTCAAAATATGGAAACCCTCAATGACATATTGAAGTTATTGTTGGACATTGTAGTTTGAATTAATTTTGATATTATGATACATTATTTTGGCTAAGGGCTATTCCATTTAAATATATATACCACCCAAAGAAGGCACTTCCAAATTGGACCAACCCCCTTCAGAAGTTTATCCGACATAAAAAAGAACCACCTATATAATTTTTTTACTCTAAATTGGACCCCCCTTTAGAATTTCTTTTTTTGGAAAGCTATTTGTCGCATTCCTATGTTGCTGTTTCTATCTGCATGGATCTAAGAATAGCAAATGCATACACATAACAATATAGTTTGATAAAGCTAAAGTAAATCTGACCAAAACTATCCAAAAAGTTTGCATACCAAAGTAAATCAAAACCAAAAATCTGCATAACTTTTATCAGAATATTCAATACCTCATTTTTTGACTTCATTACATATTTGTCTTTGTTGCCTATGTATTTTTCAATGCGGACCAATCTATGTTCTGACCAAATGTAGATTAACGTGGTACCTGTTGGTGTCTGCACTGCAACATGGAACAGGAACCAGTTTAAATGTAGATCTAAGTAAATATACCGATTTGTCTGTATAAACAATGTCAACCAATCAGAAATCATGTAACATTAATAATTGCAATGACGGTGTGCCAGTAAAAAATTTTGTTTGAAAATAAACATGTTGATTTCGCGAATATTTCTGCCTTCTGAAATAGTACTTGTAGATATGTATTCATGCCTTTAGGACTAATTACTGGTAAATACGACCCATGATAAAACGACAATCTTGTACATGTATTAGCATGTGAACTTTGGCCAATTTTGTGTTGCTGCATTTATTCCTACTGTTCTTTTGTTTCTGCTATTATTTTTTATGTACAAACATTATTTAAAGAGGCTGCCAGAGGCCATACTGACTGCTTAGAAACAAATATTGGCCGCCTAGAAATCCTACATGTATCATTAATGACATTGAAATGAGCATGGAAAGCCTTTTTCAATCAAGGTTTGACCTCTTACAGGAAATCTTGATGAAGACCCTGGAAATAAATAACAATCCAGAAGTAATAAAACAATTTTTAATATGCAATATTTTGATATTTCATTTATCCATCATCAAATATACAGCTAAAGAAAGAAAATAAATTATGCAATGCCTCAAGACTCTTCTTCCTATTAAAGGCCCCTGGGGCTTAACATTTTCCCATTTTTTCCCCTAAATCTTAATTCAGCGAGAACAGTTTTAATTGGGCTGCAGTGTTTATTAAGGCTTACAGCATCAGTAAAGGGCCTACGCGACCTTAGAATGTGCTCACCTTCTAGATAATTATTCTGAATGTCCTTCAAGGATTGTAAAAAATACATCAGAAATCAAGGGAATGACAAAATAAAATCAGGATATAATGTGCTGGATACTCCATTCTCAAATACATGTGAGCCCCATGTTTGGCAATTGCATGAGTCTGTTCCAATTATGAAATAATGTCAGTAATTGACATTCATTTTGTCTATTCTGGTATAATTTTCTGTCAAATCACACAATATTAAATATGTGAATAATATTTATACATAACAATACACATATACACTGGGAATTACTCAGTTGACTGTTTCAATTTCAACATAGCTCTTCGAAAGAAGTTCATTTGGTACTTGGCAAACAGATCATTGATGGAATTGAGGTCCGGGAAGTACCACTGTCTCACTCAGTAACCATGCCCCCTCCTCCTCAGCACAAAATATTTTTCTATGATCTGAATATCTTTTTGTGATGGCCACATATAAGTTACAGAATACACCTGGGTATAAGTCTGCATTCGTTTGTACTGATCTTTATTAAATTATGTCATGCAGATTCTCTCTGTCATTTAATTCAGATATCTGCCACAGATGTCATGACTCGAGTTGAAACAATCAGGAATGCATCTACCCTTTAAAATGAATATTGAAGGGACTGTATGTATGTCTTCTGTTGCCAAAGAAGTGTCCTAACTTCCTAGTGACTTTCTGCACATGGGCAGTGGGCATTTTCTGAGAAAAAAAACACAGCAAATTATTCAATATTAGATCAAATGTAAATTTATCTGAAAATATGTAATTCCGAAAATTACATGTATACTACATATTATACTTAACATGTAAGCTGTTAGTTTTGTTTATGAATAAATCTGACACTGGAAGGACTTTAATACTTTTTAACCACAACTTCAGTAAAGAAAGGCTAGTCAGTTTACTTATAGTATGTTGGGAATTTGACTATCCATGCGTTGATTAATCGATGATCATAAAATTATAGTAAATCAATACTGGCCCCAGTGATTTTGAAAATACATAGAAATTGGATCTTCAAACAGGATCAGAGCTCATGCCATCTGCTGGAGTCTATGAAACAAATAGTTCAGAATTTAATTATGCTCTAAGACAAGGAAATTGCTTTAAACAAGAAAGGAATAATCCTCATATGTTTTCATCACCTTCACGAACTTGGTTAAAGTACAACTATACTATTTCACTGGCCTGTTTAAATCAGGATACTGTGAAAAACTATTAATAGCTTTCTTTAAAGTCGTAAAAAAATCGTAGCATACACCAATATGCATGTACGTTTGGATGGGTAAATCGAAAGTACTGATTTACTCAAGTCGGGAAAACATATGACATTAGTATCTAAGACGTTTGTTTTGTCATTTCAAACAGTATTTCGCTTGAATGTTATACATATTATAAAACCATAGCAAATGGACCAATTGATATTGGTTTAACCGTTCGCAAAACTTGGCGAAAGAGGATTTTCTTCACGAGCCATTTGTAACCGGTGCATCAACAAGGGAAAACTTTTTTGCGTTGTCGTACACATTTTGCCTCCAAAATTACGCGGAAAAGGTGTATTTATAGGTTACATCTCGGTTGTAATTGCCAGCATAATGGACAGCGCCAAGCCCCCAATGGGACCCCCTCCAGAAGTGAAAAGCGTTTTTACCCCACCCACTTCAGAAGCAAAAAACTAAATCGACCATCCCCCTATATAATTTCTTTATTTTGCCGTCCTTGGGTGGTGTATATGTTTAACTGGAATAGCCCTAATGGAATTAGCATAAGTTCAGGTGAGAATTATAGCATGCGGAACATTGACGCTATTTTCCTATGAAAAGACAACTCCTGTCGTTATTGATTTTTTACCTGTGTGATAAACTAGTTGTTTCCCTTTACGCCAATTATTGATTCTTATCGAATATGGATTATTTTAACTTGTCGTTTTTGTGCGATCCGAGTTTAGGGAATTTGAGAGTATTATTTTTCTCACGTGGGGGAAGGATCATGGTCTTCAACACAATAATTAAAAGAAAAATGTCATTTTTTTTTTTTTGAAATACATAATTCCATATTTTAATGTTGATCTTTAAATGAATAAATGAATAATATATTATATTGATGTGAATAACATTGACAAACCAGCAGTAAATTGATGTTGTTTGATTCCAATTTAATGACTTTATATAAGATCAAGGAAAGTACATATTAGATGAAATATTACAGCAGTAATATATTTTGATTTTTCGGAATCAAACACCTTACAGAACACAGTTCTATACGTGTATATATATTCATTTCACACAGGGATATAATATTATAGCATCCCTGTTTCACACTACTAAAAGAAATAATTATATGAACGTATAATTAAAAATTTCAATCGTTCGGCAAAAAAATTATGTTGAGTTTTTCCACGAGCACGGTTAATTTTTCAACTTTCACACTTCTAAAAAATGAATGTTTTAACACAGCTCGGGACAAGTCAAACTGACATTGAGATTCTTATTGCCCGACCAGATCCAACTCGATGTTGGGACACGATCTCTAATGACTGTGCTAAGTAAGGCAAACAAGATATTGGAAACCCTTAAAATATTTTTTTTTTAACTATATCAGTATTCAATATAATTTGTTGTATGTGCTATGAAAACAACAAAACGTTTTTCATAAACTAATTATCACTATAAATCTTTTAACCAGACACTAAGCTGACCGTGACCAGACATGATTAGGCAGATAAGGGGCAATTAAACAATTAAAGACATTGAACCAGGAATGCGAGGCATGTGACTTATGAACCAGAAAGTCCCCTAATTCCACAGTAGGGGGTAATAAAACAGACAGGGTCATTGATAGACTAGCACCTGTTTACATAATCTGTTACTCTATGCTTATAAAAACAAAAGCAATTTAGTCATAAACTTATTATCACTGTAAATCAATAAAATTTATTACCCCACTTTTTTACTAGGTGTCAAGTCTACAGACCGTGACCAGACTGGTTTTATCTGATTAGGGGCCATAAAACAATTAAGAGATTAGACCACATGTGGATTTTGGGGGGGGGGGGGTCACTTATATAGTAGCTGTTCAATGTCTTTAAGAGAATATACCTCCTGTTGCTTTTGGGGTCACTTAAATAGGAGCTGTTCAATGTTTTTAAATTTAGATATTTATTGGTTACTGTCCTAGTAGAACTGTATTAGTAAAACTTTTGGGACATTTAAAAGTTAAAACGGCACGTTCAATAATAATATTGATAATAATAAATTGGCATTTAATTTGAAATGGCGTATATCAAACATTGCATGTCAATTTTAACACCCGGCCAATACTGCATGAATGAGCAATATCCCTTTAACAGGGCGATAAAATCAATAAATATTACGTAACATCCTGTTAATTGTATATCATCTGTCATAAAAGTGGTCAGAGGCTTTAGCCATAGCTGTATCAGATGATAAAACGTATCCACACGAATGCATTTTCTTAATATTCTTTTCAATCAAAAAGTACATAATTATAGAAATATAGCACGGTATTTTTTCAATGAAATTGCAAAAAAATAAGAAAAAGCATTTGACAATATTTTTACTAGATGAATAATAATAATAATTGGGATATACTTCTGAGTTTATAAAATCACTTAATCTATGTTTCTGACCCAGCAAGCTCACGACTGGAAAAGTTTAAACAAATCGTAGTTTTATAAAGCGTGATAAATAACAAGGACTTATATACATGCATATTTTCTGAAGATAATCCTTTCTACAGAATATGTTTCCGGTAAAACATGCACGAGAAAATCATTTCATTTCACCTTCACCAGGTGTTTTCTCAATAAAATTGTCTGCCTTCATTTATTAATTTGTAATCGATATATTTATATTCACAGGGTGACCGAAAAGTAGCCATGGTTATATTTTGAGTTTCAGACCCGCTTATATAAACCTGATTAAGAAAATAAATATGTATCGAGTTATTGAATTATCGAACAGTTTGCTAAAAATTAGCAGTTTTTTGTAACATGGTAAAAATATACCGACTTAAATTATACACCTGATAAAGCAATTTAACAATTAGTCACGTGGTAAATGTATGAAAGGTCATAATAACAACAACTAATTCGGTAGTTGCTACATCGACTACTGTACATGTATTTATTACAATATTGATACGAAAACGCGCGCCTGAACGCGAATATCTCCATTTTCAAACTAAATTGGAAGCAATTTCCACATTTTCAAATTTCTTAAAAAATATATTGTAATAAAGCTTGGACACCACAGAATACTTCACGAGGTTATAAAAAAATGTCATTTTAGTAAAAAACAACTTTATGGCCTGTCAAAAACGAGGTTTAAGAGTATTTTGACAGTTTTCATATAGAATTATGAACGAACGATAGTCACCAACTTCAAACGAAAATGGAAGCAATAAGTTCACATACCACATTAATAAAAATTATATTGAAATAAAGTGCAGAGAATGAAGATTACTTCACGAGGTTATAAAATTTTCTCATTTAATGTTATAAACAAGTTATTAGTGTTAAACCATACAGCTCCTATATAAATCTATAGTAAATCAGTTTATCGATAAACGATATCGGAGTGATCGATAAGACGTTTTCAAGGGAGACAATTTCGCCGATAAGACCGGCCAAGTTACAGAAATGTTCCGCATGATACTTGTTAATCATCAAACATTATTTTACTGATGCAGAAATGTACATTGAATCATTAGCTATTGATAAAAACTCATTTCAGTTATGTACTTTCAGTAATTATTGAACAACGCCACTTTTTAGGATGCATAGCAAAAATGTCAGGTGGCTATTTTTTCACAAATTTGTGCTTTGACGATTCACCTTAAGATGGCGGACTAAATGTGATATTTTTGTGCAAAAATGGATACATTTTCGGTAAGTTTGAACATTTTATTACATTACTGGGTATAAAGTATATGCGCATCAGGTGGCCGCCGGTTTTAAGAAAGCTCACAACTTTAGTTCATGAACGTAGCTTTTGTGGTTTGGGAGTCAACCCCGGAACAATTTTCGAAGTTGGAAGTTGTGAATTGTCATCGCTGTGATTTCGTTTTTAAAAGTCGTTATATAGACGTTTTAGACTAGTTTGACCTTATTGAAACACTCATAGTGTAAATTTGAATCCTCTGAAGGGTAAATTTGATGTCTGCCTGTTTTGTAGCAATTTGTTGGGTCCCGCGCTCCCGATTTTCTCTTTTTAGGTACTTTTTCGAGAATGTTGATAACTTCAAGCTGATTTTAGGGAATGTTGGCCAAATTAAACGACACCAACCAAGAACAACGACATCAACCAAGAACAACGACAGTTTCTGGTGCTCCAACGTGAGAGGACTTTATTATGTTTGTCCTGGATGTTGAGAAAATTGCAGGTTTTCAGTGTGAAGGAAACTGCAAACTGCGTGACTGAACGTGTTATATTTTGTATATCAACCGATTATCATGTATTGTAAAATACATATTACTTACAGTACAGCTTTTATTGAGGTGTGAAAAAATGTATGTAAAGAATCAATACCGGTACTTTATATTATTGATAGTAAAAAAAATATCATGAAATGTTGTTATCTTCAAAATATAAACAACAGAGTTAACATAGAAACATTGTTGTTTTTATAATACTGTAGCATATCGACATTAATATTTTTATGACTGCATACATTACAACTAACTAAAAGAAGACGATAGACTTGTCGGCAAAAGCATTTATTGCCGACTAAGAAGTATATTACGTTCGATCTCGTTAGGTCTCTTAGCTTTTCTTTTCAGCAAAAACTGAATATTTCTTAGTTATAATGACCTCTTTAAGGCAAAACTATGGTGGCTGATTTATGCCATGTCGTATTTTCGCCACAACAAAGCGAAAATACGACAAAGTCAACTTTGTCGTATCTTTGCATTGTTGCATTTTCGCATTGTCGTGGCGAAAAAGCGAAAATACGACAGATGAAGGGTGACAATACGACACCAAAAATGTGTCGTGCTTTTGCCTTACATCTGTCGTATCTTTGCTTTTTTGTGGCGAAAATGTAACAATGCAAAAACACGACAAAGTCGACTTTTTCGCATTGTTGCATTTTCGCGTTCCGGTTGTACAAGCGCATGCGCACCAACTTGTATAAGGTTTATGTAAACTACCTGCGCATGCGTAACCGGAGCGCAACAATGCAACAATGCGAAAAAGTCGACTTAGTCGTATTTTCGCATTGTTGCATTTTCGCCACGAAAAAGCAAAGATACGACAGATAGATGTTAGGCGAAAACACAACACATCTTTGGTGTCGTATTGTCGCCCTTCATCTGTCGTATTTTCGCTTTTTCGCCACGACAATGCGAAAATGCAACAATGCAAAGATACGACAAAGTTGACTTTGTCGTATTTTCGCATTTTTGCTTTGTTGTGGCAAAAAAGCGAAAATACGACATGGCATAAATCAGCCACCATACAAAACCACTGCATGTTGAATAAATAACCGCACATGCATAGTCAGAAACAATATTTAATGGACTTGTATGAATTTTGGATGAAAAATTTTCAACGGATATGTGTTCATAATGTTAAACTTGATGAAAACTTACCCCACCCACCGTTTTACAACAGTAACTAATTTAATATAAATATTAAAAAGAAATAAACAATGTTTTTACAATTTTTAAGAACTTTGATGAAACAATATATTTGCAAACCAGGTTATATAAATGTGTTCATACAAAATTTAACAACCTTTAACTGATAAATACTGAACGGCGTATTGTTGTTGACGGCGCCGAGCGAGCACGGCGCCGTCAGTATTGAATATTCTTAAAAAATCGCACTGGTGTTGCGTAATCGATTTGGGAGAAGCTGGTATTATTAATCATTTTTTACTTTCTTTTTTAATCTTTTTTAAACAATCTGATATGTATTGTATGCATCCATTAAGAGATAAAAAATGTCAAAATATTTAAAATGAAAGTTTTTTACCGTTACTACAAAGCTTTGAAAATGTTTTCTGTATATATAATAGCTTCTCCCAAAACGGTTAGGCTACGCTCTTTTTATACGTTCGTTTCTAAACCTTACTATCCCAACTTCGCAAAAGTACCGAAAACGTTCTCGAAGCTTGTTTATGCCTATCTGAAAATCAGTTGTTAAAAGAACAAAAGGGTAAATTAAAAAATCAACGACAATTGATCTTATTTACAAGCCTATATAATGGAAAAACTGTAGTTACAATAACCAAACTATGCAAATAAGTCTTGCCTTATGAAAACCATATTTTGTATTACGTTTATATACAACGCATTGGCGTTTTAACGGATTGCGAATAAAAACGCAATGGAGATAAAAAATACTGACGGTTTAAATCGTTATTCTTTGAGCAGTTATTATTGAATTTTGTTTCGTGAATTCAGTTTCTTTCTAGCTGCGTAAAAAACAGTAAAAATGTTTGTTGTTTTTTATCTCCATTTTCTTTTTAGCTCACCAGAGCACGAATGTGCTCAGGGTGAGCTTTTGTGATCGCCCTGCGTCTATCGTTCGTCGTGAAGTGGCGTCAAGTTTTACTTAAAACAACATCTGCTCCTACACCTCTATGCCGATTGCAACCAAACTTTGCTGGAATGATCCTTGGGTGGTCCCCTTTCAAAGTTATTCAAAAAATTAAATTTCATTAAAAACTCTGGTTGCTATGGCAACAAATAGAAAAAACTTAAAAAATGTTCTTGTCCGAAACCACAGGGCCTAGAGCTGAGATATTTGGTATGTAGCATTGTCTAATGGAACTCTACAAAGTTTGTTCAAATTATTCCCCTGGGGTTAAAATTGGCCCCGCCCCGGGGGTCACTTGATTTATATAGACTTATATAGGAAAATTTAAAAAATCTTCTTCTCAAAAACCGCAAGGCCTAGAGCTTAGATATTTGGTATGTGGCATTGTCTAGTGGACCTCTACCAAGTTTGTTCAAATTATGGCCCCGGGGTCAAAATTGGCCCTGCCCTGGGGTTTATTCTATTTTATATAGGAAAATTTAAAAAATCTTCTTCTCCGAAAGTACAAGGCCTAGAGCTAAGATATTTGGTATGTAGCATTGTCTAGTGGACCTCTACCAAGTTAGTTCAAATTATTGCCCTAGGGTCAAAATTGGCCCCGCCCCGGGGGTCACTTGATTTATATAGACTTATATAGGAAAATTTAAAAAAATCTTCTTCTCCGAAACTGCAGGGCCTAAAGCTTAGATATTTTGTATGTGGCATTGTCAAGTAGACCTCTACCAAGTTTGTTAAAATTATGGCCCCGGGGTCAAAATTGGCCCTGCCCTGGGGTTTATTCTATTTTATATAGGAACATTTAAAAAATCTTCTTCTCCGAAACCACTAGGCCTAGAGCTAAGATATTTGGTATGTAGCATTGTCTAGTGGACCTCTACCAAGTTTGTCCAAATTATTGCCCTAGGGTCAAAATTGGCCCCGCCCCAGGGGTCACTTGATTTATATAGATTTATATAGGAAAATTTTAAAAATCTTCTCCGAAACCACAAGGCCTAGCTTCAACAATGTTCATCTCCAAATAACCTTTTCTCCTGGTGAGCATTTATAGGGCCATCATGGCCCTCTTGTTTTTATTTTGTCTCCGTTTAGCGAAAAACTCGCTCCGCCAGCATTTTCCAGCCAGACACTATCAATCGACCAATGAAAATGTTACAATTAACGACGTGTTAAAGCGCGTCACTTTCCGCCATATTGGTTGACTGAACACGAAAGACAACAACGATAACTGTCAACAAACATGGTAAGAAGTATTTAACAGGAGGTAGTTTCCATTAAGGTTGTCTAAATTTGCACCGTATAATGGAATGCAGTGTACTGCAATGTCACTAGTCGCTCTTTCGGCATTTTTTCAAAATTTCAAAAGTCTTGATATTGACTGTATGTTGAATGAAGGAAATCGCTTGTATGGAAGTATAGTTCAGTCCATCGGTGAACTTAGATACCTTGGACATAATGATTTGCCGAATGTTGCTACATTCAGGGGTCAGTTATATGATGTACAGTACACCTCAGCAGGGTTCTCAATAACTGCAGGCCAATTTAGCCGCTTAGAAACTTACCTCACGTTAGATTTTATCAGGAAAAATGAACACCCAGGCATATTGTCATGTAGGAAGTTTTAATCTAGATGTCAATAAGACGTCAGTGACTTATTGCCTCGTCAATAATTGGAGATTTAAGTTAGAAATGTGTTTTGGCCGGTTAGGAATCTCAAAAGTGTATAAAATATTGATAGAAAATGCCCGGACCCCTAAGCAGGTCTGTTAGTCTAGCTTTTGGGCCTGTTGGCCCCAAACGTATTGAGAACTGTGCTTCAGATATGTATTACGGCTATATAATATCAACAGACCTGTCGAGTTACGTTTGGGCCAATTGCCATTTTTCATCGCAACTTCATTTCTCAAGCATGCCTACTCTCGCCTTACTAAATCTTGACTGTTCATGGTTTGACAATCGCTTTGTATATCGATCCTCAAACTAATCATTTCCTTTTATTTGATTCCCACGAAAGAAATAGACATGGGTTACGCAGTGATGATGGTACTGCTGTGCTGATATCTTATGACACATTAGATGAGTTATTTGATATACAGATCATTCTTATGAATTGACTCCAGGTTATTGGTCAAATATTTTTGAGCAGGGTAATACTCAAAGAACTGCCTATTCTTATTCATAGTCGTTGTTTTATGATGTACATGTCATGAAGTACATAGCCAATTATTGAATGATTATGAGTATGTTGCCCGTCCGCTTCAGTCAAGTGAACGATTCTCTTTTGAAATTTGAATTGTCAGTTCCTAATAACATACAGTCCTATGATCAGGTTAATATGCAAACTGCAACACCTGCATTTTTTGCCCAATCTTTGTTTCCAAATACAGAAATTACTGTCTAATTTGAGCTTAACACTTGCAACAATATTAAGATGTCAGCAGTTGATCAGCGTTTCAGTAATCAGTTAATATTAAAAAAGTATGTGTTAAGATGAAAAGGTAGATGAAAAAAATCATACTCATTTAAATTGAATATATATACAGTTACAACTCACCTTAAGAGCTCTCAATAATGTGACTCACTCAAAATTACAGTGCAAAATAAGCACTTGACTAGTTGTCCCAGACAAGTAATTATTGATTTGGACTATTAACTTTAATCAATAATTATGTTTATAGTATAAAGAAAAACTATTCACTTTCGGTGATTTTGACAAGTAATTCCAACTGTAAGTAACTTGAGAACTATTTAATTTCCTATCCTTTAAACTTCATAGACTATATCTTACAGAGCTTAAATTTATAATACTAATATTTTCAGTTCATTTCCAATGATGCTGTACCTGTGTCAAAAGAAGATGAGGACGTTGACAACATTTTAAAACAAGAGGGCCAAGATGGCCCTATATCGCTCACATGACAATCACTGTTCACTCATTAAAACATTGTTTTTAACCGGTGACCTAGTTTTTGACCCCAGACGACCTATGTTTGAATTTGTCTTACATATCATTAAGACAAACAGTCTGACTAGGTTTGGTGAAGATACGATCAAAATTTGACATCTACAGTGTTAATAAGGTTTTCCTAAGATTTGACCTTGTGACCTGGTTTTTGACCCTAGGTGACCCATATTTGAACTTGTCCTTAATATCATTAAGACAAACAATCTGACAAGGTTTGGCCAAGATCCAATCAAAACCATGACATTTAGAGCTTTTACAAGATTTTTACCTAAGATTTGACCTTGTGACCCAGTTTTTGAACCCGGCTGACCCATGTTCATCCTTGACCCACATATCATTGAGGCAAACATTTTGACAAGGTTTGGTGAAGATCCAATTAAAACTGTGACATCTACAGTGTTAAAAAAGTTTTCCTAAGATTTGACCTGGTGACCTAGTTATTGACCCCAGATGACCCATATTTATACTTGACCGTTATATCATTAAAACAAACGATTTGACAAAGTTTGTATTAGCTTTATTTCTATAATTCCATTATTTTAGACTGTGATAATGTGTGATTGTGGTAACTTAATTAATTAATGTCGATAAACTGTATATTTGTCACTGTCTGTAATGTAATGTCTTATTTATTTATTATTTATTCATTATTATTCATATTTTAACTATTTCTAAATCATGGTACATAGGAAATATATTACACAAAATGCGCATATATATAAAGTTACAGTGTTCCAACAAACAAAAAATATTACTGAATATACAAATTGAGACTGCAAAATTATTAAAGGTAAATAATATCAGTAAAAAATTGAAACCATGTAAAAAACGTTAAAATACAAGGATAACACAAAAAAGGAAGTAAATCCTTATTTCCATTGTGGTCCTTTATAAAATTATATGTAAATAACCAAGAAAACAACAACAAATTACATTAAAATGAAAACAAAATACAAATTTGTCTTAGAGATAATTATTATCACAGAATAAAATTACTATCACATAATTTACATCACTATCTAAGAATTATTGATATTTAAAATGTGTACAAAAACAACTTCAAACACTAGCAAGCAGATGGACTTTGACGGTGGACTTAAACTGAGGGAGGTTCTTAACTTCTCTTATATGCTGTGGCATTTCATTCCAGAGGGAGCAACCTTGATAAGCAAATGATCGTTTACCCTTCGAACAAATATATACAAATGTTCTATAGCAATAATTTCGGTTATAAACTATTTTTTTTATTGAAACATAAGTAATGAAAGGATTTGTCAAAGTTGCATTTGTGAAATGATATCGAAGATGAATACCATCTTGTATAAATGTGTCCTTATGTAAGATTCAAGATTCAAAGATTTTATTTAGTAATAGAGGCCACCGGCCAAGAATACATATTCATATACATATCACATGTTATATATATAGAGAGAGTTGTGTATGCTGCTTATCTCTTTAAACAAAAAGAGGTTTTACATACATGTATCGGCTTCCTAATAACAATATTTTACATAGACATGTATATATTTATGTTAACATTCATAATTGTTATAAACAAATGTATACAATTACAATATACATGTATAATAATACTTAATCAATTCAAACAGACTATTCAACGTCAATTGGTAAATCAAAATATCTTATTAATTTTTCAACATATAAAGCAGTTTTGTAGATGATTTCTCTGTTAGTTGAACTCATTAATGTACAAAACTTTGACAAATCTCTGTCAGATGTATACCAATTTAATAAGTACGAATTTCTTATATTTTCAAACCTTTTACAAAAGAAAAATACATGATATTCACATTCTACAACCCTGACATTATCATTTAGAAAACAGAATTGACAAATACGTTGATCGAAAGGTATACTATTTTGTCTGCCAAGTTCAACATTAAATTTGTGACTTGAACAGCGAAAACGAGAAAGTGCATGTCTATATTTTACTGGTAGATTCATTTTTAAGTATTGTTCTGTGTTAAGCAATGATTTAAATTCTTTATAATGTAGACATCTACTGGAAACTTGGACTAGTGGTTCCAATTTTGTTTATGACAATCTATTAATCTTTGTTTAAATGCACTGATAAAAAGCCCAATGTCGGCAACTTGGTGAGAAATCCATACAAAGCCAAAACCATACAGAAACAAAAGATGCTTAACGCGTGAAGCCCATGTTAGCCGACCTCCCTCATCAAGTGACTTTAACATATAAAAACACCTTTTAGGGTATCTATGGTCATTCATGTGTAACAGTTTACACCAATATTTTATACAATTAGACATAGTAGTAATACATAGGGGTAATCGACCAATTCTCCTAAAACAATACAATTATTTGTTGAAGATTTAACACTTAAATATCTCTTACAGAAGGATAATTGTACGGATTCTATTTCAGGTGCATTTTTATAACCCCATATTTGTGAACCATATGTTAAAACTGGTTTAACCATTGAATCAAACAGAATAAATAGTTGCGTTAAACTGAAATTACCACATTAATAATATAATATGTATTTCAAGGGAATGGATATTATATATATATAAAGGGATTGATTTGTGTTATGCTGAAAATATAAATTATTATTAGAAATTATATAACAACTGTTTGTACGTGACCGCTTACTTATTCAACTTAAGTTTCTGACAATTATTGTGTGACTTAATTATAATTATCACAATGGAAACATACTTACCTTATAAACTAAGTTAATAATTAATTATGTACTATTTCATTTAATCTGTTCCAGCTGTTAAACTTGATATGTTGTAAAACGTTGTTTATTGGTTCATTAAAAATCATATATATTAACAGAGACTCTGTTAATACATACATAAAATATGGTTACAACGGACAAAGGGGTCAATATTTCATTGAAAGAAAAGCGGATGCGTAATCTAATTAAATACAACATTATTTCAGAGACTAACGGTTATTATATTAATGTCTATCAATCGCCGTAAAGATACACATATGTTCCAAAGACTTTGATAAAGATCATCTTTAATATTAAACGAAATCATGAGTGTTACAATAGCTGTAAGGTTCGCACCACACTTTAAAACGTAGTTTGTCCATTTAATTATAATATAATTATTCATTTCGGATTTGTACAATATACTGCTAGTACATAGATAAACACATTAATGTCTTGTTTGCTAATCAGTAATCTGCATAATTACGTTATCTTTTTGAAAACAAAGCTCAGTATAATTTAATACACACCACAATATATTTGATGTACACATATATACGATTAATAATTATATTTTATTATAACCTTCGTTAGTTTACATTATCGCGGAGAATGAGAAGCTAGGAAATACCTAGGAGAATCTATACATACTTTGGACTAGAGGAGATGTTGTTGGACTACAATTGATTTTAAGAGAGATTACCATACAGCAATCATCATTCATCAAGATTTTCAACAGTAAAAAGGACCAGACATTGGGAGGTAATACACCACTGAATTTTAAGATTCACTTTATAATATATATCTGCAGTGAAGTCAAAAATGGAAGTGTTTAGTATTCTATTGATATCATTACTGACTGCAAACAGAATTTCAAGTTGCTTTAATTATTATGACTCTAGCTATCAGCATGTTCAGAAAAAGCAGAAACATACATATTATAGTTCTAATAGTAAAAACAGTGTTGCTTTGTATTTATTATTGTGTGGTGATGTACATCCATGCCCAGGTCCAGTTGGAAGTGGCCAAGAAGACGCTATAAATAATTTTCGTTGTTTTGAAAAGCACAGACTTCATTTTATTCACCTCAACATAAGAAGCCTGCTACCTAAAATCGACGAATTACGTATTTTAGCCAGAATTTGTCGAGCAGCCTGCATATGTGTAACTGAATCGTGGCTTGATGAAACTATTTTTGACTCTGAACTCCATATTGATAATTACTAGTATATTCTCAAACGGAAGGACAGAAACAGACACGGTGGTGGTATATGTATTTACATCAAAAGTGACTTAGCTTCTAACATACTAGATGATGTTTTACATGAATTCGAAGAACTGGAAGCTTTTTGGATTGAGATCTTATTGCCTAAAACAAAACCTATTATATGTGGTTGTCTTTATAGACCTCCAAAACAGTCAAATTTTTATGACATTTTAGAAAATGTGTGTTTACTAAATTCTTGTTTTAATGAGAAAGAATGTATACTTTTGGGTGATTTTAACACAGATGTCGCCAGTGGGTCCAAATGTGTTTTATCTAATTCTCTACAGTCTTTTATAAACATGTTTAATTTTACACAGGTTATCAAAGATTTTACAAGAATAAGTAATTCTTTTTCTACTATTGACCTGATTTTGGTAACAGATAAAGAGAAGATCTCTCAAAGCGGAGTTCTCCATGTTGGTATTAGTGACCATTCACTCATATACTGTACAAGAAAATTAACTAAAGATAGTATAAAAAGGCACAATACTGTAAAAGTGAGATCCCTGAAAAACTATAAAAAGGAGGATTTTCAGATGAATTTAATTAATACTGATTGGTCATCAGTGCTTTTATGTGATAATGTAATAGATGCATGGTCTAGTTTTCAATCCATATTTTTATCTATGATTAATATCATGGCTCCACTGAAAGAAGTAAGAATTAAACAAAGAACTGAACCATGGGTTACGAATGAAATTTTAATGTGTATAAAGGATAGAGATAAAGCTTTTAATGTTTATAAAAAGGTTAAAACTTCTGATAGTTATGATTTATTTAAATCTCTTAGAAATAGAACTCAGAATCTTATATACTGTGCTAAAAGAGACTTTTTTAAACATTCTATTGAGGATAATGAAAATGATTCCAAGTCTTTGTGGGAGTCACTTAAGAAATTAGGTATGCCATCCAAAAAAGGTAAATTTTCCTCTGGAAGTATTGGGTTGAATATTGATGGTGATACTGTATTTGATGAACTAAAGGTTGCAAACCATTTTAATACATTTTTTACAACTGTTGCGTCTAATCTTGTAAGTAAATTGCCAAAACCACTGGGACTGTTCGGTATAGATTTTGTTGCTAATTTCTATTTAAGAAAAGGTGTTGTTTACAATAGTTGTTCTTTTTCCATTGTTTCAGAAAACAAGGTATTGAAATACTTGAACAAACTCAATGTTAGTGAAGCCACAGGTCTTGATGGTATTCCGTCGCGTTTTATCAAAGACGGAGCAGCTATTATTACTTGTTCACTTACACATGTCATTAATTTGTCTATAATACAAGGTGTTGTTCCACATTATTTTAAAGCTGCTCGTGTTGTTCCGTTGTATAACAAGAGGGCCAAGATGGCCCTTTATCGCTCACATGACAATCACTGTTCACTCTTTAAAACATTGTTTTGAACCGGTGACCTAGTTTTTGACCCCAGATGACCTATGTTCGAATTTGTCTTACATATCATTAAGACAAACAGTCTGACTAGGTTTGGTGAAGATACGATCAAAATTTGACATCTACAGTGTTAATAAGGTTTTCCTAAGATTTGACCTTGTGACCTGGTTTTTGACCCTAGGTGACCCATATTTGAACTTGTCCTTAATATCATTTAGACAAACAATCTGACAAGGTTTGGCCAAGATCCAATCAAAACCATGACATTTAGAGCTTTTACAAGATATTTACCTAAGATTTTACCTTGTGACCCAGTTTTTGAACCCGGCTGACCCATGTTCATTTTTGACCCACATATCATTGAGGCAAACATTTTGACAAGGTTTTGGTGAAGATCCAATTAAAACTGTGACATCTACAGTGTTAACAAAGTTTTCCTAAGATTTGACCTGGTGACCTAGTTATTGATCCCAGATGACCCATATTTATACTTGACCGTTATATCATTAAAACAAACGATTTGACAAAGTTTGGTGAAGATCCAATAATAACTGTGAAATCTACAGTGTTAACATGGTTTTTCATAAGATTTGACCTAGCAACCTAGTTTTTGACCCAAGATGACCCATGTTCGAACTCGTCCAAGATATTATGAAGAGAAACATTCTGACAAGGTTTCATGATCATCCAATCAAGACAGTGACTTCTAGAGTGTTCACAAGGTTTTCCAGCAATTTGCCCTAGTGACCTAATTTTACTACAGAAATGACCCATTATCAAACTTGGCCTACATATTATTAAAATAAACATTTTGACAAAGTTTCATGAAGATCCAGTCAAAACAGTGATTTCTAAAATGTTCACAAGGTTTTCCCTTATTTGACCCTGGTGACCTAGTTTTTGACCCCAAGTGGCCCAATATCGAACTCGTCCGAGATTTTGTTGATATTAACGTTCTGACCCAGTTTTGCTAAAATTGAGCTAAAAATGTGGCCCCTAGTGTGGTCACAACATAAAGTTAGACGACGCACACCGCACGACGCCGGACGGAGAGTGATCCTAATAGCTCACTTTATCACTTTGTGACATGTGAGCTAAAAAGAGTTCTAAAACTGAAGTAGGAAACTACAGGCCTGTATCAATTTTATGTATTTTTTCAAAAATATTTGAAAGAATTGTATATGACCAAATGGAAAGTTATTTAAGTAGTCAGAATTTACTGTACGATTTTCAGTCGGGTTTTAGAAGTTCTTATTCAACAGATACTTGTTTAATACATCTGTCTGAC
The DNA here is from genome assembly GCA_964023205.1 of Lutraria lutraria. Lineage (NCBI taxonomy): Eukaryota > Metazoa > Mollusca > Bivalvia > Venerida > Mactridae > Lutraria > Lutraria lutraria. The sequence goes on from OZ026842.1 coordinate 1,435,413, forward strand.
TATATAAGGTTTAATTTAGATAAAGGGAATTATGTTGGCATGATTCTATTGGACTTGCAGAAAGCTTTTGATACGGTTGACCATGCCATTCTTTTAAACAAACTAAAAATGTTAGGTTTTAGTCTAAATGCTATCAGATGGTTTAAATCATATCTATCTGATCGACAACAATGCATAGATATATCTGGCATTCATTCTTCATATGCTAAGGTCACATGTGGTGTGCCTCAAGGTTCCATACTTGGGCCCCTGCTTTTTTTGATTTATTTAAATGACGTGGCAGGTGTTGTAAAAAATAAACTTTTACTGTATGCAGATGATTCTGCTATTTTAGTACCTGGCAAATGTAAACTTGAAATTGAGCGTTTATTAACCCAGGAACTTGAACAAGTTAGCAACTGGTTAGTTGACAACAAATTGTCATTACCCCTAGGGAAAACAGAAACAATCTTATTTGGTTCAAAGTACAAGTTGAAAAAGGATTCTAACCTTAATATAGCATGTAATGGTACTGTGATTAAGCACACTGACTCTGTTAAATATTTGGGAGCCACGTTAGATCAGTGTCTGAGTTTTGAAGCTATGGTTACGTCAATCGTTAAAAAGACAATTGCAAGACTAAGGTTTCTGTATTTATCACTGTACACTAAGAAAATGCTAATCATTTCCTTGATCCAATGTCACATGGATTATGCCTGCTCTGTGTGGTATTATGGCATTTCTCAGAATCTGAAAAACAGGCTCCAGGTTACTCAGAACAAGATCATTAGATTTGTACTTCGGCTAGATCAAAGAAGTCATATTAATACAGAGTGTTTTTTACAGTTAGGCTGGTTACCCGTTGCTAAAAGTGTGGATCAAATCACTCTTAATCATGTTTTTAAAATACATTCATGTTCTGCCCCTTCTTACATGAATGAATATTTCACTCCAGCTAGTTATGTGCATAGCCATAATACCAGGTTTATTAATGGGTCATGCTTCAGCATTCCTGAAGTCAAAGGTTTCGGTAAAAAGTCCTTCTCATACAATATATATACTTTATTTACAGATCGGCAAATACTTGCCTATGGTACACAAAACAGTACAAAAGCAATACAAACATGACAGAAATATAGAAAATGCATATAAATACAATACAAAATACAAAACATTAGTACAATACAGTCAGTGGTTAAATGCAATTGGACAATAAAAAAAAATTATGACGTAAGACAGTTGTTGCGTTGTGAAAATGCCTCTTTTAGGAATAAAGCTAACTTGTAGAGCATTTTTTTATTGTTTGTAGTTAAAATGTTATAGAATTTATTTAAGGATGGCCAAGGAATATTACCAAGATATTTTTTTCTAATGAGTGAATATTTTGGACAACAAAGAAGAAAATGAAACTCTGTTTCTACTTGTGTTAAAGTACATAATTTACATAATCTATTTTCACGGGCAATATTATTTGATCTCCCAGTCTCTATAAGTAATTTATGAGATGATAGTCTAAAAGATGTAATTTGTTTTCTCAACTTATCGTTTTCAATGAGATTTATATAATTGGAACATGAAAAGTCATTTTTTAATTTACTAAAATAATTTAATCTTGACATGTCATTAATAGTGCTTTTCCAATGTTGAATAAAATTATCACGCATCGTTCTTTTAAGTAAGGGGAGATAATTACAATTTATGTTATAAGTATTTCTAACATAATAATAGCCTAGAGAGTCAATTGCGTTATTCATTTTAAAAGCCCAGTTATTTGAATTGTTCAAAGTACACTGCTCATCATAAATTTTTCTTATAAACGAATCGTTTGTCGACATGATTTTTTGCCAAAATTTTAAAGATCTTTCCTTAGCTATTATATATAATGGAACTCTTCCTAATTCTCCAAGAACAGCAAAATTGGGCGTGTTTGAATTTACACCAAGAATGTGTTTACAAAATCGTACATGGAGTTTATCAATTTCCTTGTAATTATAAATACCCCATATTTCGGAACTATATAATAAAATAGGAGCAATCATAGTGTCGAAAAGGTAAAGTTTAGTTTTAATTTTCAAATTTAACCTATCAAATAATGAAAGCAGTTTATAATACGCTTTAAGAGCTTGATCAGACAGAATTTTCACAGCGTTTTTCAGGTTACCATTCTTTGAAAAATTTATACCCAGGTATGTGAAATTGTCGACAATTTCGATTTTTTCGTTATTAATCATAAAATTTGATAAATGGACAGTTTTTCTTTTTTCGAATATACAGATTTTGGTTTTCTTTACATTTATTTTTAAACCCCATTTAATAGAATACTCGTAAATAATATCGATTTGTTTTTGTAGACTAATAGGTGAGGTAGTAAATAAGACAATATCGTCTGCAAAAAGTAAAAGGTATTTGGAGAGGTATTCAATGTCATAATCCGTAAGACAATTAAAATCAATACAATTTGAAATGTCATTTACAAACAGAATAAAAAGGAGAGGTGATAAAGGTTCACCTTGTCGCAAACCCAACGAAACATTAAAAAATTCGGACATGTGCATATCAGGTGAGAGTTTTATGCATGACTGAACATTACTATAGATAGCCTTTAACATTGTTATCATTTTACAACTTAATCCGATGTCGAGTAATTTAATCCAGAGCGCGTTTCGAATCACTGTATCAAATGCTCTTTCGTAATCTATAAAAATGCAATACAATTTTTTGTTTTTAGCAAGAATATTTTGTATGATACTATGTAGAATGAATATTGCATCATTTGTTGATCTTTTATCTCTAAAACCAAATTGTGAATCATTGAAAATATTTTCTTGTTCGCACCATTTATTTATACGATTTCTTAAAAGAAGAGAGAATAATTTAGCTATGATATTTATTAATGTAATACCTCGGTAGTTTGAAGCATTTTTGGTGTCACCCTTTTTAAAAATCGGCACAATAATACCTTTACTCCAATTTTCAGGATAAACACCTGTATCAAAAATATGATTAAAAAATGTACATAGATATGGGGATATAAAATTGCGTGAATCAATGAAGAAATCAGCGACATTGTTATTAAAATCACAACTCTTATTACGCTTCAATTTACTGATTGTAATACTTATTTCATCCACCGTAAATGGAGAGTCTAATTGATCAATATTAATCGGAACATCACGGGAATTAACATAGTCCGTTTCATTAAAATCACAGTGAGGCGTATTCGAGATATTTTCAAAATGCTTGATAAAATCATCCGCTCCAACATTTGAGGGGTTAGATTTATCGTTCTTGAATTTATTCAAAAATTTCCAGAATTTCTTAGGTGACGTTTTGCTCATTTTTGCTAAGTTATTTGCTTCTTTAGAGAAGTATTGAAGTTTACATTTACGCTTAACCTTTGCAAAATTTGATCTGTTTTTAAGAAAAAGGATTTTGTTTTGATCAGTTGGATTTAATTTGAAGTTGCGTTTGGCATTTAGAAAAGATGATTTTGCTGATCTACACTCATCGTTGAACCATTCTGCCTTCTTGGTTATTTTTCTTACATTATCATTCTTACTAATTGTTCGACCAAAATGTGAAAATGATATGTTAAAAATGGTATCTGAAAACTCATTCATGCATTGGTTTAAATCTGACACACCAGAAGACAAGTTACTAATTATGGTGTCAAACGATGCACGATGATTTTCTAGATCATTCATAAATGTCTCGCTGCGAGAAGAATCCCATACAATTTTATCAAAAGAATTAGAAGTGCTATAATTGTCATTAGAATGCGAATAGCTCATAGTAAATAAAATAGGACAATGATCAGAATATTCGGTCATATCACAAACAAACATATCATCAATATTACTAAAATTTAGAAAGTTAGTAATAATATAATCTACTGCGCTAGCAATACTTTTATTTCTACAAATTGAATTATAAGTATATGAACCGTTTTCAAGTCTACCATTCATGATCAGTATGTCATTACTTTTACATAGGTTAAGTAATTTTATACCAAATGTATTAACAGTTCTGTCACAATTTTTACGTTCTGGTATATCCAATGGAGAATTATCATCCTCGGGCATATCAACGTAACGGTCAAGATTTACCGCTGTCACGTGATCCGGTAGATTTCCTGTGCGTGAATTCAAGTCACCAGATAGGTACACGGTACCCTTGTCACTATACCGGCGAATATCACTGTTCAAAATATCGAAAATATCTACATTATAAAGACAGGAATTTGGGTTAGTATAAACACATGAATTTTCTGGTGGAATGTAACACAAACATATATACACATCATTATCGTATTTGGTTAATGATTTGTCAATTTTAAACCATAAAATACCACAGTTATTTGTGCTAACTAATTGTATATGATCACGATATGCTTCCTTAAAATAAACTACTAGACCACCGCTATATCGCTTTGCGGATTTGTTAGATTTAGGTCGAGAGCATGAAAAAAAATCATAGCCATCAATTGATAAATTGGAGTTTTTAGAAGCCCACGTTTCCGTGAAAAGGAGAATATCGTAATCATGCACATAATTTAAAAAGTCACAATCATTTAACTTATTTTTGAGACCTTGTACATTCCATAGAAGGAAAGATAACTGCTTTGTGTTGTTCATTGTGGAATAAATTGCCAAAGGATATTAAGGTTTCAGCTAACCAGCAAAAATACAAGATTTCACTCATAAGACATCTTTTACCAGGGATGCTATATTACATATAGCATCCCTGCTTTTACTTAGCATGTAGTTACGTTTGTATTAACATCAATTGGTTAATACAATGATTCCTTACTGTGATTTATATATATAATTATATTATGTATTTTTATTTTTTTACTTTTACTCCTGTTAAACTTGATCAATTTAAACATCATTATTACGAATTTGTTATGCCTTGCTATGACATATTATTATTACAGGACCACAATGGAAATAAGGAAATTCACTTTTCCTTTTTTGTGTCATCCTGAGTATATATATACATGTACTGGTACATCTAAAAATTTAGTAGAATTGTATGTCATTAAATGTATTATTCTAGTCTTTGTAACTATGTGTTTTTTAAAACATTCATGTATTGTAATGTACCATACCATGTGTTTTATATGCTGAATAAATCGGGAGCTGGTCAACTGGTACCCAATGTCAAGTGGTACCCACTATATTTTGGTCAAGTGGTACCCAATATGAAGTCAAGTGGTACCCATTAGAAGTCAAATGGTGCCCACATAGTGGTGTTAGAATGTGGACGTTATCCAAAAAAAAGCACCATACATTGATAGAAAATAACATATTTAAAAATAAATAACAATATATCCTGATACACCACTAAAATTCAACTAAATCAATGTACCACAAAACTTTAATTCGATAAAACATAAATAACAATTTGTTTGGTAAATTAGCAATTAGGAATGATAGTTAATGATACAACAAACGTTTAATTTGTGTGATTAATTGGTTGAAATTTTATGTTAAATTGCTTAGCAAACACTTCTAATTGTCAGCCAATTCAATCAATTATTAATAACACTTAACTTTGTTGATAAATTAGCAATCACTTTTTTTTAATTACAACCGATTATCAATCAAATATAAAATTTGCATAGTGGGTACCACTTGACTTCATATATAATCATAGTGGGTACCACTTGACCAAAAAATAGTGGGTACCACTTGACTTTGGGTACCAGTTGACTGTAATCCGAATAAATCTATCTATCTATCTACTTATTATTCAATTTTGTTAAGGGAAACATAATTAATATGTTGCAACAAATTTCTGTTAATTTTAGACAACTACGTACATGCATATGTTCAATAATGCAGTTTTCTGTGGGTTTTTTCATGGATGTTTAAACCAGAGACGTATAATACAATATACGTCTCTGTTTAAACCATACATAAAAATATAAATGTGTATACAAACTACGAATGGTGTGTATTCAACGTTTGAAATTATTGTTATAGTCGAAAATTACGGGTAAAATAAGTATTTTGTGTTAATTCGGTATATATATTTTGTTCTTATACGGTATTGAGGTGATTTAGAGTTACTGTGACGTATTGGGATGTATAAAGAGTTATTGGGGGTGTATTGGGGTGTTTAAATGGACCGTTGTGTATGTGCAGTTAAAACGGTTAGGCAGTGGTTTTATTCATTAGCATAAACAAGATGGCGTCCCAAGCCGAGAATGATTGTTTATCTAACCCAAATTTTGCAGTTATTTGTTCATTTCTGGATAGATATGGCGAATCTCTCAGTTTGCCCGATATAGGATACAGTGATCTACAGGAATGGATCGAAGACACAAAAAATGGTGATTAGATAATGAAGAATTTGTAAAGTTTGCACTCTTTCAAGTTGAAAATGGCCCGAACAAAGAATGCATAAACTAAAAAACTGAGACCTAAACATGATTCGTTTATTTGATAAGCCGGTTGTGTGATAGAATAAATTGCTCAACACGAATCATTAGATGCATCGCTGTTCGCTTGTTCCGTCACTTACGAAGTGAACAAAATCCTGTTCATCTTGTTGTGTTTAAGTCGCACGATTTCGGACGACCACATCTTTGGATGTTTCGATGTCTGATATTACTTATAATATAAAACAATTTTTGGATAGAAAATAAACCTATCAAACAATTTGAGTTAGGAACCAGTGATTTTGTTACTACGATAGTATATTAACCAATCATCTTTCACCATTATTGACCAATCGTTTGCAATCATCTTTCACCATTATCAAGGACTTATAAAATATACATACATGGATTCGCAACTTCCGTATTAACAGTTAAAAGTAATCAAATCCCGTGGTAATGACACATGAATCAACGGGATTTCATGCTAGCTAAAATACGAAAATATCTGTGATGATCCGAATGTTAACAACAGCGAAAGTATCCGTGGTATTCTAAATGTTTAATCTCGGAGATGAAAGGATTATAATAGATGTCCGCCATCTTGGAATTTAAAATGTTCGACTGATGCCTTTTTCAATGCTTATACTTAGACATTGTGGATTATAAATGTATTTCAATATCCTTAAGGAATTTGTTGCATCCTTAACAAATTTCCCGTGCCCAATTGCCAGAGTTTTTTAGCTCACCAGAGCACGAATGTGCTCAGGGTGAGCTTTTGTGATCCCCCTGCGTTCATCGTTCGTCGTGAAGCAGCGTCAATATTTACTTAAAACAACATCTCCTACACCGCTATTCCGATTGCAACCAAACTTTGCTGAAATGATCCTTGGGTGGTCCCCTTTCAAAGTTGTTCAAAAAATTAAATTTCATTAAAAACCCTGGTTGCTATGGCAACAAATAGAAAAAACTTAAGAAATGTTCTTGTCCGAAACCACAGGGCCTAGAGCTGAGATATTTGTTATGTAGCATTGTCTAATGGAACTCTACAAAGTTTGTTCAAATTATTCCCCTGGGGTCAAAATTGGCTCCGCCCCGGGGGTAACTTGATTTTACATAGACTTATATAGGAAATTTAAAAAATCTTCTTGTCAAAAACTACAATGCCTAGAGCTTTGATATTTGGTGTGTAGCATAGTCTAGTGGACCTCTACCAAGTTTGTTCAAATTATTGCCCTAGCGTCTTCTCCGAAACCACAAGGCCTAGAGCTAAGATATTTGACATATGGCATTGTCTAGTGGTCATCTACCAAGTTTGTTCAAATTATTGCCCTAGAGTCAAAATTGGCCCTGCCCCGGGGGTCACTTGATTTTACATAGACTTATATAGGAAATTTAAAAAATCTGCTTGTCAAAAACTACAGTGCCTAGAGCTTTGATATTTGGTGTGTAGCATAGTCCAGTGGACCTCTACCAAGTTTGTTCAAATTATTGCCCTAGCGTCAAAATTGGCCCTGCCCCAAGGGTCACTTGATTTATATAGACTTATATAGGAAAATTTTAAAAATCTTCTTCTCCGAAACCGCAAGGCCTAGAGCTTAGATATTTTGTATGTGGCATTGTCTAGTGGACCTCTACCAAGTTTGTTCAAATTATTGCCCCGGGGTCAAAATTGGCCCTGCCCTGGGGTTTATTCTATTTTATATGGGAAAATTTGAAAAATCTTCTCCTAAACCACAAGGCCTAGAGCTAAGATATTTGGTATGTAGCATTGTCTAGTGGACCTCTACCAAGTTTGTTCAAATTATTGCCCCGGGGTCAAAATTGGCCCTGCCCTGGGGTTTATTCTATTTTATATGGGAAAATTTGAAAAATCTTCTCCTAAACCACAAGGCCTAGAGCTAAGATATTTGGTATGTAGCATTGTCTAGTGGACCTCTACCAAGTTTGTTCAAATTATTGCTTTAGGGTCATAATTGGCCCGTCCCGGGGGTCACTTGATTTATACAGACTTATATAGGAAAATTTTAAAAATCTTCTTCTCCGAAACCGCAAGGCCTAGAGCTTAGATATTTTGTATGTGGCATTATCTAGTGGACCTCTACCAAGTTTGTTCAAATTATGGCCCCGGGGTCAAAATTGGCCCTGCCCTGGGGTTTATTCAATTTTATATAGGAAAATTTAAGATATTTTGTATGTAGTATTGTCTAGCAGACCTCTTCCAAATTTGTTCATATTATGGCCCTAGGGTAAAAATTGGCCCTGACCTTAGGGTCACTTGATTTTACTTGGACTCGTGTAGAAATATTTTAAAAATGTTCGTCTCCAAATGACCTTTTTTCCTGGTGAGCATTTATAGGGCCATCATGGCCCTCTTGTTTTAGTATAATCAAGTTCGTAAACACCTGATTACAGCTGTCGGACATTGCCGAGTATATAGCAATGTATTGTGGGATTGTCTTTCGATATCGTTTGAGCTATTTTTAGCAGTTGCGAATCCATGTATGTATATAAGTCCTTGCCATTATTGACCAATCGTTTGCATGCATTAAGTAACCAATCCGAATGAGTTCATAAATCCAGAAAGGTGTAAAAGGAGGCAACAATGATATTTTAGGGGAGATTGACATGCCATGGGTCAGGGAATGATCTCAGATGTGTATAACCTGGATCATAATCAACTGTCTGAGAAAGCACTGCAGCCTAGACAGTGAAGGAAAAATATATAATACATAGAGTGAGCAGACTGGGAATTTGCATAAATTTGCATCTTGTAACATCAGTATGACCTCAGTACTCTTATGAGACCGCTAGGTTGTCTATAGAGTTGGATATACTATAATTGCAGGACCAAACCGGGCCGTAGTTCTGCATCTCGGATATATATCATATGAAATATAAGTTATTTGGCATGCATTGTGAACTAGTGATCAAACGATAATCGAGTAGAATCGAATAATCGTCGCTGACAGCTTCAGGTCGGCGACTATCGATGTTAGAGGTGTTAAATCGATGTCGTTACAGGTAAGACAAGTAAAGACCGCTGCCGCTATTTGAGCAACTGACCTCTCCTCTACTTTCGTATCTATTGAAATTTTCCCATATCCAGGTTGGGTTCGACACTTAAACTTAAGTCTGTCCGTCCGAGACTGACATAAATTGCAAAGACCCAGTGACACCCACGACCTGCTGGTCTGCATTGATATCTGACAAATTTTGCCAGTAGGAAAATCCCATTCTTAAAAAAGACTGGTGCATAACAAATGAGGCATTATTGCTTGTAACAACGGTTACCAGTAGCGGTGTTTTAAATATGCCTTGAACAGGGCGGGAGTTATGTATCTATTTTTAGAAATTACTCCAGACTGGATCGCTTTCTTTTAATTTACCTATGATACTCGACGTCCGAATAAATTAAACCAGTCAATTATTTACAAGTAACAGTTTTTCGCGATGTGGAGAATTCCAGATGAAAAACAAAAGCTGACGGGAAAAATAAAAAGGGATATGGTCGGGAATATGGACCTCATTTTTATAGTGATGACTAGCTCAACGTTACAGCAATAAAAGCTGTTTATGACTTGTTATATTCCATTAAAATCTAAGAAATCTGGTGAACTCGTACACCAGAATTCGTCAACGCATTCCCTCAGTTTACTCGTACCCGACTTAAAATATAAATATCACCCATATTTCTTATATTTGTTGCTCACTCAGTGTAGCAATACCACGTGATTCTGACATCACTAAATCAGTAAATGCATCAAATCCAAGACGAAATTGTAAACATTTTCTCCGCTTAGAAAACGAAAATAGCCGTAAGTATTTTATTTCTTCACCGAATTTTATGAAACATACGCCAGTCTAAGGGGAAAAATATAAGCTTTCCACGAACTATAGGATCACCATCAGTAGCTAAGCCGTTTTTTCTAGCACCCTGTGAAACCTTGAAATTCGTTTGTATGTGAGCAGACTACAGTACAGAATACAGTACCAATAACTTATAGAACAAACAGAAACTATTACGACCGTCACATTTATATGCTTATTGGATTTTAATAACAGCTATCTGTAATTAAAATTGCTTCTCCATAGTGAAAATATGTGATTTTGAAATGTCCGTTGCCACTTAGTTACTGGGCAATTTGACTTTATTAAGGTGAAAGGAATTTATTTTATCAGGAAACCCAAAAGTTGGTCAGTATGAAAATGGTTTCCACTTATTAAATACCAATTGTCCAGTCGCCAGGTACAGGAATGCTCTGCCCACTCAATCACATGATGTGACAATGCTAAACCAGGGCCCACGCTGTCGATCACCACTTGAGCCAATTGATGAAAGTCCAATCAAAGTGGCTCCAAAAATTTACAAGTGACGAAAGTGTATAAAATCTCAATTTTAACCAAGACTGGTTATGTTGTAAGCGGTGGTGTGTCCTCAAGACATTTTGCCGATGGCATTGAGTCATTCAATAATCAGTTGTGGAGGTCAAAAGCAGTCGCATGTCAGATATGTTAATCCTGATTGCGATTCGCATCACCAACTTCGCACCTCTAACAAATGAGATTGCCACGAGGCATAGATTGTACTTTGTCTTACCCTTATTTTTCACAGTTAGTGCTTGTTTATGTTGATCTGTCCAGTTAAGCACGTAAATGATGGAATAATAATAATGCGCATTGCATTTTATCCTGTTGTGTGTCTATTTTTTTAATTGGTTAGTGAATGAAACAAAATTAAAAACATAAGATGAGTTATTTTTGAATATGATTAATTAAGTTAAGAATGTTAACAACAAAGGACTTTAATAGTAGTGAGTGTATATGAAATGTAATCTTGTGTTGGTTCTGTGTTGGTTCTGCTAAACTTTACTAACTCATGACTACATTTGTAATACACTACAAGCTGTGAAGGTATACATACTTTAATTAAAGACCTTAGTACCTTCTTGGCAATTCGCATCGCGTTACGTGGCGTCGCATTGCAAAAAGTAGCTCAAACTTTTTTCAGGCCAGTGTGGTCCCTGTAAACCTTTGACAAGCTTAATTCAAGATGATGGATAGATTAACGTATAAATCCCTAAGTCAGGTGTAAAATACACTGATCTCCCTCACTTTGATACCTTGGGTTTATTTTCTGGAAAGTCCCACAGAACTAGTTTTGGACATTTTTACTTTTACAGGTCCTAGGTAGACTTTCTTGCGTTTTAACACAAGTCCTGAGAAATTTGAAAAGAATAATAATGAAAATGTCTGTCCACTTCAAATTTCTCTGCAGGGTCTATGTACAACTTATGATGGTAACAATACCGATTTTGGTACTAATAGATTTGGAAAATTGTTGGCTGGAACATGCTACACGAAAAACTCAAAACATTAAACCTTTCGAGGAAAAATATTACTTACCTTCCAACTTGTTGGCACTGCCATTTTTAGACTCTGTGGTATCAAAACAATATACCATGTGATTATAGACCTTGAATTTTAAAAATAATGAATCAAGAAATATATTATGAAATACAGGTCAAGTTTGATTTCTTTTAAAATCTAAACATTTTCACAGGAGTTATGGTCCCGTTTTCGACGAATGCAGGTTAAAACGGCCCACTTCAAAAACAGCCCAATACCAAAACGGCCTAATTCCATATTATCCCGTACCAGAACGGGCCATACTTTTATGTTGTATTACATGAAGTTAAATAAACTTTATTGTTAATATGCATCAGAAAATAAGTGTATGAAAGCTGGTTAACAATAAAAAGATAAAAGAAAATGACGAAATGTTCACAATTATTGGCTTAATTACTGGCACCTGCACTGAATGCTGTTACAGAGTATGCTTTTGTCTTAAATGTCATGTAACATGATTATGTATTGTATTAAATCATAAATTGTGTTGAGTATCTGAATAATTAATATTATTCACAGTTACATTACTTAAAATACATGAGTAGCATCATTTTAACTGTTTTTTTTTTTAGTGAACTCTTAATTTCTTTCACATGTTACTTGATTGAAAAAACTGGGCTGTTTTGGACCGGTCCGTTTTAGAAGTGGGCCGTTTTGACCCTACACCTTTTCGACTGAGCGCTCAACGGGGGCATTCATGTCCTCCAGACACATTTCTAGTATAATTTCATATGAAATAAGTTCTTCTTACCTGTCAGAAATTGCATTGTTGGCAAATTCATACACATGAAGTTACTTTTATATGTTTTACAGTAAGTCCTGTGTTAATAGATCTACATGTAAGGCTTTTGAGGAGAATTCATAAAAAATTGTCAAATGTTACAGCAGACCGATGGGAAAGAGGTATTGTAAAGGTACGTATACAGTGGTGTATTTCATGCTCTGTAATCAGTGACCCTTCATATTTTACTTAGGGTATTGTGTTAATGCTCTTAGAAATGAATAATTTGTAAACAGTCGTAAAGGTTCAAACTTTGATGTGGACTTAAAGGCTTCCGAGGGTATTGCTGGCCATCCAATAACAGTATGTACATATCATCCTGCTGTCTGATATGTGGAAAAATGTCATTAGTTTACTCAAAAAGAATATTATATTACTGAACTGAACATAATTATTATGATGATTTGGCTGTGTTGGAGCGGTGGCGGAGGACCTGCTCTCTTGTTGACTTCTTCTTGACTATTTCCCTCAGCATGGAAGATTCACAGCCAATTCATACTACTGAACATGATTATTAGTTCATCTATTTTCAAAGAAAAAGTCGAGCTATTGTGATCACACTGTCATCTGCGTAGCAAGATGATACTTCACAGGTGGATTGATCTCACTGAGGCAGTGAACAGACGAGTGTTGGCACCACTTGCAGTGCTCTTGTTTTGTAATTTTGTGATTGAAATTGTGTATTTGAGGACATGTACCTTGTCATTCTAAATAACAATAATATAAACAACATACATGATACATCCAAATCTGATATCATTGACAACTTAAAAGTCTTTACTTGTACAAGCAATTAATATCAGGGACAGGATGGCATTTGTTTCATACATTTTTTGTACCTTTGTATAAAGCTAAAGATACAAGGTCAACTGCTTTAAATATTTATTTTATGATTTCCTGTTTTATCTTGAGCGTTTCTCCGAGCTATCAGTGCATGGGCAGTGTTTTGATTGAGCTATTATTACCTTAGTTTCTTTCTTGTACTCTCTCATGTATGAATCTAGCTACAAATATAAGTAATGGATTAATGTGGTATGTTATTATTTAATTCATTTTTGTTTTAGTTCTGTCATAAGTATTCCAGTGTTGATGCATGGGAAATGGAAAGGTTTGGCTATAAGCTGGCTAAGATATCAACTAAACTGACTTTGTTAAAGGTAAATACTTTGTTCTCTATAAAACTTTCTAATATTATTTGTCGTGCTCAATGTATGGCAAGTATCCAGTATAGTCCAGTGTTGTCTGTGAATTGTAACATATGTATATACTGATCGTTAAAAGTTCTACCTCCTTTGGGGAAGGGATGCCTTTCTTTAAACTGAGTTGGAGATTTTAAAACAAACAAGGTAATCATTTAAATCATTCCGTGATTCATTTATGTACATGTGTCCATAAAATAGCCATGAAATTTTTTATGCATTTAAGGTATCTGGCTTGGATGTCAGGTCAAATCAAGTTTCACCAATTTATAGATTTAAAAACTAAACCATAATTATATGCTAAAATAAACACACTATATAAATTTAAGTGCATTGCAAGTATTTGAATTCAATATTACATTTGATTGGTCTTCTAAGTTCTATAAACCAATATCGCACGTAATTTACAAATTTTTGAACAACGATAACTACTCTGTATATACAGTACACGCATCATGGGTTTTCCAATTTCCACCCAGCCACCGCGTCAAAAATAAAATTGAGGTGGCATGTCACTGTGGCGTGTCCACTGTGACAGAAATTGCCACCCTAATTGTCACCGTGGTCATTTCACGTTACATCGTAAAATTGACGGTCACAGTGGAAACACCGTGGTCAAAGTAGACAAACGCGGTGGATTCACGGTGATTATTTGACTGTGGGTTATTTTTCTGCTACACATTTTAAACAAAGTTAAAAATAAATTCATTTCTACTGTGGACTATATTTTTGTGAAAGCGAATTATTTACTTAAGTATACGCACTTACATGCCTGATTTATGTGCATTACTAAGCTGCTACATGTATATCCAAATTTGAATAAAAAATATCGAAAATGGGTTGGCAGTGTTTTCTAACAAACTTAACACATTTATGAAGTGATTTTCAGAAAATGACATATAATTACTTCGTTAAATTTTGTCACCAAATTAGACCAAACTGCTTCAGTTTCAACACTAATAACACATAAATAAAAAGGGTACTAATTCTCTCGAACAGTCAATAGCACTGTATATCGATTGCGCAGGGGTTACAGCTAGAATTAAATGGAGGTTAATTTGGCAGTCAATGTCAGTTTGGAAAACAACCAACCAATGAAAATGCTAGCATTCATCAATCACGTGCTAAGCACATGCTAAGCATCAGTTTCAACACAACTTCATCAAAAAATGTGTGTAGATCATAATTATTGGGATTAAATTGCAATAAAGTCTGACCTTATTGACATATTACGTGTTTAAATTAAATTAAATTTGCCTTGTCACCCAGACTTATCGCAACTGTGGCAGGTGGAAATGGGAAAACCCACGATGCGTGTACTGTAGGAATATATTACAACAAATAGCCTTAAAATCACTATAAATGTATAATGTAGGGAACTGTGTCTCAGTTTTTAGGTTCGTTGAATGTCCGTTGTCCGTCCACAATTAGTTTGTTTACACTCTAGCAACCGCAGCTCTTAATGAATCATGATTAAACTTGCTCACAATGTATATGGCCACAATGTCTCGGCTAAGTTCGATTATGGGCAAAATCGGACAATAACTTCTAGAGTTTTGGGCCCTTGAATTAGAAAATTTGCTATATTTGAGTTTGTTTACACTGTAGCGCATTCATTTATTCACCAATCCTAATAATATTTTCAGTAAATATGTATAACCAAAAGATCTTGGACAAGTTAGATTATGGGCAATATCGGACCAGAACTTCAAGAGTATTGGGCCCTTGACTTAGAAAATTTGCTATATTTGAGTTTGTTTACACTGTAGCGCATTCATTTATTCACCAATCCTAATAATATTTTCAGTAAATATGTATAACCAAAAGATCTTGGACAAGTTAGATTATGGGCAATATCGGACCAAAACTTCAAGAGTTATGGGCCCTTGACTTAGAAAATTTGCTATATTTGAGTTTGTTTACACTGTAGCGCATTCATTTATCCACCAATCCTAATCATATTTTCAGTAAATGTGTGTAACCAAAAGATATTGGACAAGTTCGATTATGGGCAAAATCGGACTAGAACTTCAAGACTTATGGGCCTTTGACTTTGAAAATTTGCTATATTTTAGCTTGTTTACACACTAGTGCTTTCATTTATTCACCAAACCTAATCATATTTCGAGGGCTCAGCAAAACACTGACGTAACTTGTTCTTATTTCAATACGAGTTATGACACTGTTGCGTTGAGCCCTCGATTTACAATGAATGTGTATGACCTTATGGTTTTGGACATGTTCAGTTATGGGTGGAATCGGACCAGAACTTCAAGAGTTATGGGCCTTTGGATTAGAAAATTTGCTACGTTTTAGCTTGTTTAACAGTATTATACCTTCATTGTTGGTTTTGATCTCAAAATCTACGTAAAAATGAGTTTTACGAGATTGAAACTATATTACCTGGTCATTAATTATTGGCCTTTGTTCTCAGGTGAGCGATAAAGGGCCAATGTGGCCCTCTTGTTTTATAACTTCCTCAGTTCGTTAGATACTTGACTTTAAAGAAATTCCGTACCCAAAACCCCGCTGTATATTACGTAATATGCCATAGATAAAAAATGAAAACAAGTTTCAAAATTCTGAGGCACGGTTCCCTAGATTAACATTTCCACTAGAAAATATCGAAAATCGCTTTGAAATCCATTATCAAATAAGACGGCAATGTTAATTCGAAAATGACGCCTACTGTGTTTTTTTAAGCTGAGCAATTAACAATTAAAGTGTCGGATCATCATCGTCTCATGAAATCAACAAATTTGACGCACCCCATTCAATTTTGATAGCCAGTCAAAATCGCTTATGTTTATGGTTCAATAATTGAAACCACGCCCATGATTGATGTCCAGTAAGAGATTTTATAACAAATATTTGTCATTTATGAAAATTATAGTATCAAATCGTACCAATACAATGCACATTACGTTAGAGATGTTTAACGCTGATAAGGAAAAGTCGATAAAGGGGTGCAGTATTTATCGCAATAAAACACCAATATTTAGCGTTCGGTTAGAATGTTTTGTTGCTTGATGTTAAAGTATGATATTTAATCTTTGTAAATAATGTAAAATATCATTTACGTTATTTTAGCGATTTTGACCAAGCCAGATACATTAAGGTAGACACAAGATTATAAAAGCATAGAACGTTATACCATTCTTCCTTTAACTCAAACTGGTGCATGGTCTGGGGCTGCACAGAACAACATGCAACTCTTGGTTCAAGTCTGTCCCAAATATTGGTGCAAGATCCAGTGATTATGCAGACCATGGCATTACATTGAAATGCTTTGCAACAGGAAATTTCCTCACAAGATTAGAGGTGTGAGTTGACACATTATCGTGCCGTAAAATCTATAATTCTTTGATGTTACGCATAAACAGCTAGACCATTAGCTCACAAATTTGGTCTCTGTAAGTTGGTCCATAAACACATCCGATTAAGAAGTGTAAATCAGTTCTGGAGCATGTTATTGTAGTGGATTGAACATGTCTTACTGAAGTATGTTATTGTAGTGGATTGAACATGTCTTACTGAAGTATGTTATTGTAGTGGATTGAACATGTCTTACTGAAGTATGTTATTGTAGTGGATTGAACATGTCTTACTGAAGTATGTTATTGTAGTGGATTGAACATGTCTTACTGAAGTATGTTATTGTAGTGGATTGAACATGTCTTACTGAAGTATGTTATTGTAGTGGATTGAACATGTCTTACTGAAGTATGTTATTGTAGTGGATTGAACATGTCTTACTGAAGTATGTTATTGTAGTGGATTGAACATGTCTTACTGAAGTATGTTATTGTAGTGGATTGAACATGTCTTACTGAAGTATGTTATTGAAGTGGATTGAACATGTCTTACTGAAGTATGTTATTGTAGTGGATTGAACATGTCTTACTGAAGTATGTTATTGTAGTGGATTGAACATGTCTTACTGAAGTATGTTATTGTAGTGGATTGAACATGTCTTACTGAAGTATGTTATTGTAGTGGATTGAACATGTCTTACTGAAGTATGTTACTGTAGTGGATTGAACATGTCTTACTGAAGTATGTTATTGTAGTGGATTGAACATGTCTTACTGAAGTATGTTATTGTAGTGGATTGAACATGTCTTACTGAAGTATGTTATTGTAGTGGATTGAACATGTCTTACTGAAGTATGTTATTGAAGTGGATTGAACATGTCTTACTGAAGTATGTTATTGTAGTGGATTGAACATGTCTTACTGAAGTATGTTATTGAAGTGGATTGAACATGTCTTACTGAAGTATGTTATTGTAGTGGATTGAACATGTCTTACTGAAGTATGTTATTGAAGTGGATTGAACATGTCTTACTGAAGCATGTTATTGTAGTGGATTGAACATGTTTTACTGAAGTATGTTATTGTAGTGGATTGAACATGTCTTACTGAAGTATGTTATTGTAGTGGATTGAACATGTCTTACTGAAGTATGTTATTGTAGTGGATTAAACATGTCTTACTGAAGTATGTTACTGTTATGGATTGAACATGTCTTACTGAAGTATGTTATTGTAGTGGATTGAACATGTCTTACTGAAGTATGTTATTGTTATGGATTGAACATGTCTTACTGAAGCATGTTATTGTAGTGGATTGAACATGTCTTACTGAAGTATGTTATTGTAGTGGATTGAATATGTCTTACTGAAGTATGTTACTGTAGTGGATTGAACATGTCTTACTGAAGTATGTTATTGTAGTGGATTGAACATGTCTTACTGAAGTATGTTATTGTAGTGGATTGAACATGTCTTACTGAAGTATGTTATTGTAGTGGATTGAACATGTCTTACTGAAGTATGTTATTGTAGTGGATTGAACATGTCTTACTGAAGCATGTTATTGTAGTGGATTGAACATGTCTTACTGAAGTATGTTATTGTAGTGGATTGAACATGTCTTACTGAAGTATGTTATTGTAGTGGATTGAACATGTCTTACTGAAGTATGTTATTGTAGTGGATTGAACATGTCTTACTGAAGTATGTTATTGTAGTGGATTGAACATGTCTTACTGAAGTATGTTATTGTAGTGGATTGAACATGTCTTACTGAAGTATGTTATTGTAGTGGATTGAACATGTCTTACTGAAGTATGTTATTGTAGTGGATTGAACATGTCTTACTGAAGTATGTTATTGTAGTGGATTGAACATGTCTTACTGAAGTATGTTATTGTAGTGGATTGAACATGTCTTACTGAAGTATGTTATTGTAGTGGATTGAACATGTCTTACTGAAGTATGTTATTGTAGTGGATTGAACATGTCTTACTGAAGTATGTTATTGTAGTGGATTGAACATGTCTTACTGAAGTATGTTATTGTAGTGGATTGAACATGTCTTACTGAAGTATGTTATTGTAGTGGATTGAACATGTCTTACTGAAGCATGTTATTGTAGTGGATTGAACATGTCTTACTGAAGTATGTTATTGTAGTGGATTGAACATGTCTTACTGAAGTATGTTACTGTTATGGATTGAACATGTCTTACTGAAGTATGTTATTGTAGTGGATTGAACATGTCTTACTGAAGTATGTTATTGTTATGGATTGAACATGTCTTACTGAAGCATGTTATTGTAGTGGATTGAACATGTCTTACTGAAGTATGTTATTGTAGTGGATTGAATATGTCTTACTGAAGTATGTTACTGTAGTGGATTGAACATGTCTTACTGAAGTATGTTATTGTAGTGGATTGAACATGTCTTACTGAAGTATGTTATTGTAGTGGATTGAACATGTCTTACTGAAGTATGTTATTGTAGTGGATTGAACATGTCTTACTGAAGTATGTTATTGTAGTGGATTGAACATGTCTTACTGAAGTATGTTATTGTAGTGGATTGAACATGTATTACTGAAGTATGTTATTGTAGTGGATTGAACATGTCTTACTGAAGTATGTTATTGTAGTGGATTGAACATGTCTTACTGAAGTATGTTATTGTAGTGGATTGAACATGTCTTACTGAAGTATGTTATTGTAGTGGATTGAACATGTCTTACTGAAGCATGTTATTGTAGTGGATTGAACATGTCTTACTGAAGTATGTTATTGTAGTGGATTGAACATGTCTTACTGAAGCATGTTATTGTAGTGGATTGAACATGTCTTACTGAAGTATGTTATTGTAGTGGATTGAATATGTCTTACTGAAGTATGTTACTGTTATGGATTGAACATGTCTTACTGAAGTATGTTATTGTAGTGGATTGAACATGTCTTACTGAAGTATGTTATTGTTATGGATTGAACATGTCTTACTGAAGTATGTTATTGTAGTGGATTGAACATGTCTTACTGAATTATGTTATTGTAGTGGATAGAACATGTCTTACTGAAGTATGTTATTGTAGTGGATTGAACATGTCTTACTGAAGTATGTTACTGTTATGGATTGAACATGTCTTACTGAAGTATGTTATTGTTATGGATTGAACATGTCTTACTGAAGTATGTTATTGTTATGGATTATACATGTCTTACTGAAGTATGTTATTGTAGTGGATTGAACATGTCTTACTGAAGCATGTTATTGTAGTGGATTGAACATGTCTTACTGAAGTATGTTATTGTAGTGGATTGAACATGTCTTACTGAAGTATGTTATTGTAGTGGATTGAACATGTCTTACTGAAGTATGTTATTGTAGTGGATTGAACATGTCTTACTGAAGTATGTTATTGTAGTGGATTGAACATGTCTTACTGAAGCATGTTATTGTAGTGGATTGAACATGTCTTACTGAAGCATGTTATTGTAGTGGATTGAACATGTCTTACTGAAGTATGTTATTGTAGTGGATTGAACATGTCTTACTGAAGTATGTTATTGTAGTGGATTGAACATGTCTTACTGAAGTATGTTATTGTAGTGGATTGAACATGTCTTACTGAAGTATGTTATTGTAGTGGATTGAACATGTCTTACTGAAGTATGTTATTGTAGTGGATTGAACATGTCTTACTGAAGTATGTTATTGTAGTGGATTGAACATGTCTTACTGAAGTATGTTATTGTAGTGGATTGAACATGTCTTACTGAAGTATGTTATTGTAGTGGATTGAACATGTCTTACTGAAGTATGTTACTGTAGTGGATTGAACATGTCTTACTGAAGTATGGTATTTTAGTGGATTGAACATGTCTCACTGAAGCATGTTATTGTAGTGGATTGAACATGTCTTACTGAAGTATGTTATTGTAGTGGATTGAACATGTCTTACTGAAGCATGTTATTGTAGAGGATTGAATATGTCTTACTGAAGTATGTTACTGTAGTGGATTGAACATGTCTTACTGAAGCATGTTATTGTAGTGGATTGAATATGTCTTACTGAAGTATGTTATTGTAGTGGATTGAACATGTCTTACTGAAGTATGTTACTGTAGTGGATTGAATATGTCTTACTGAAGTATGTTACTGTAGTGGATTGAACATGTCTTACTGAAGCATGTTATTGTAGTGGATTGAATATGTCTTACTGAAGTATGTTATTGTAGTGGATTGAATATGTCTTACTGAAGTATGTTATTGTAGTGGATTGAACATATCTTACTGAAGTATGTTACTGTAGTGGATTGAATATGTCTTACTGAAGTATGTTATTGTAGTGGATTGAACATGTCTTACTGAAGTATGTTATTGTAGTGGATTGAATATGTCTTACTGAAGTATGTTATTGTAGTGGATTGATAATATATTTCCCAGTGCATGTTATTAGCAGTCATGTAGCCCCAAAATCAAATTTAATTATTTATGCAGCACGAGTTACAGTGTAGTAATACCTTATTAAACAGTTGCATGTAATACATTTTATTCCAGAACTTGATGGAGAACCAGTTTGATTTCAACAGTAAGTTCAAAGACAAAGTGAATGAAATTCCCATAGAAAATATGAGATTCCAACCAATTGGAAGAGATAAAACAGGAATGGCTTACTGGTACTTTCTGGTATGTTTCCTTATAAGCCAAGAATAAAGGTCCCAAAGTCTTATTGCCAAACTTCTTTTACCAAATGATTGTGGTATGAAAATGTATCTAAGATTTGTAATGATTCAAACTGTTCATTCTTTATCTTTCATGCTCTTTTGGGAGAGGATATGGTAAACCTTTTTTTAAGTGATTGTCCTTTGTATAATTTCAAAGATAAATAGTTTTTATACTTGGATAAAACTAGGATGAATATTCTATTTGGGAGTTACTTTTCTTTCTTTATGTGATATGTAATCAAGAATTGTCAAACAATGTCAAGCATGTTCATAATTATATACCAGCAAACAAAGTTTGAGAGGGGTATATAGGAGTCACTCAGTCAGTTGGTCGTTGGTCGGTCAGTCAGTCAGTCAGTCAGTCCGTATACAATATCACAAGTTTGTGGAGCGAACTACCTCCACATTCCTTAAGCAATTGCAATGAAAGTTGAAATATGTCATCACCATGGAGTTTATATGTTGAAGACACAATCTTTATGCCAAGTGATCCACTCATTCCACAGTTATGTGCCCTTGAACATAGCCATATAGTGTACAATGGCATTCTTAGCTCATGAATGTTTGTGGAGCAAACTTCTTCCACGTTTTCAAGAAATTGAATTGAAACTCGAAACATAATATCAATATGAAATGTAGATGTGCAAGGCACAATTTTCATGCCTAGTGATCCACTCATTCCACAGTTATGTGTCCTTGAACTTAGCTGTATAGTATACTATCGTATTCATAGTGTCAATGCGGCGGCGGGGGTAATAGTCATCTTTGTGACAAAGCTCTAGTTAAACATATTTTAACAATAACCTAACAATTAACATAATTTGTATAGCCTACACAGTAATTGGTCTGATAATGCTTTGCATTATGGGATGAAATGGCATCAGTGATTCTAAGACAGTTGAAAAAGAATGGTACCCTCCTTACCAATTATATGACTGTTTATGCTAAAAATTTGCACACACAAACATGGCACTCTTGATAACTTTTATTTTCTTGGTCAAATGATGCATTGAAAAAATGATGTAAACATTTGGGTGCTACTTTTTCAGGATAAAGAACTGAATTTGAGAGTTTACAGAGAACACCAGGATGATGTTGATTCTGAGTCATGGGAACTTGTGTGCAGGTATTATCATTACTGTCCAGTGCTCCAGATAAGACTTGTACTCACATAATCATATAAATTCATGTTACACACATCTTAGCGGGGTAAATAACGAAAAAATAGTGCAAATTGTCATACAAGCACCAAATTTTCCACACATGTTGGGAATGATATGTAGAAACGATTTAGGGTGTGTGCCAAAGTTCAAGTGCCTCGATTCAAGATGGCCGCCAAATTTTCAAAATGGCCGCCAAATATTTTTCCAGTCAAAGAACTTTTTATCAAAACTCTCAATACCAATGAATTATACTACCTTAGCTCATCATCATAACATGTTCAGTATGTTTATACATGTATATAAGTAAATTCAAACGAAGTTTGTGAAATACACCCCATCTCAAATATAGTATCAGATGCTTTAATCAGTAACCAAACTCATCCACCTTTTAAAAGGTATATCAGTTGCTTGAAAATTTATTCGAATCCATTACTAACAACTGTCTAATACCTGATCAATGAGCCGTTCTTGTCATTGCTTTAAAATTAGGAAGATAAAGATCAAACACATTCTATCCGAGGGTGTCTTAGAATGCAGTAACTAGGAATAGCACAAAAACAACAGTAATTTAGCCATCAAACGTTTTCGCAGCATCAAAATTATTAATACATTTATTTACAAAAATCCGAGTATCGGCAAGAGATCCGTCTATTGGGGTTGTCACGTTTTGTTCGAGTACTTGAAAGAGTTGCGAGTTAGTTCGAATAATTCAAAATGCCATTGTTTGAAAGCGAAGGAGGTTTTGCATGGTCTTCGTGCTTCAAAAGAAAATCACTCAAACTGATGTTTCTGGCAAGATATAAAACGACGTAAAAAGATCACAGTTTGCTTTCATTGTAACTGAAGATTTCACTCCCCAGACGTCATGCTTTAACTTTCTACTAAATAAATACTCCTTGTGTTTTTATTGAAAGATAAAAGTATTATCAACTATTAAAATCATATCATGTAAATGAATAAGGACCCAAACTAACATAATTTATATGGTCTAATGCAAAAATAAAGGGAACAAGTACTTTACGGTATAATACAAAATTTGCTTCTCTATATGGTTGGACAAATATATAAGTGTTATTATCTGGAGTGCAAGAACCTGGTTCCAAAACTAATCTGAGAACTTATCTTTTCTGGTATGTCAGACCAGTCTTCAATCAGGAGAATTTGAAATTCAGAACGGTCTCAGATTATCCCGTATATATATTCACCAAATTTTAATTTATATAGAGCACACGCTGTGGTCTGGTGGGCAAGTCGTGTTCTAGAAACATTGTATGCCAAAAAGAATGATTAAGCAACATCCATGGTAGCGATATTGGACACTGTAAGTGTCGATATCCACTCACTATCTTTCAAAATAATACCAACAACTTTCAGAGACATCATTTCAACGTGCAAACCAACAAACATAAACAACGAAATTTTGTCATTGCCACTGAATTTGTTTGGCAAGAGCGAAGAAAGGAACTCGACATGGATTGAGGAAATTGGTGACTTCTCGGACCTTATAGATGGATTTTTTATGATGGCAACGGAATGGGCTTGCTCATGTAAGATGGGTAAGACAGCATTCAGCTATAGTTGAAACTAGGAAGCCCACTTTTCATTGGTATGGAAAGTCGCCCACGCAAGATATTCAATCAAAACCTTTTGAAGGCATTGGTATTTAAAGTTCATATTTTGTTTGATAATGCTGGTCTCCATGTCAAGAAAATTATCAGACAATGAAGATGGTTGATTAATTTGTGAAAAAAGTATGCTAGAATTATATTTGCGTATTGTTCGGGTATAGATGGTACACCGATTGATGCGGGTACCCAAACAATCTCTTGAATGTACAAGTCAACATGGTTGTTTTTCACCGGCAACGTTCATATCGTATGTTGAAATAAAGAAATGTCCGTCCCATGAAATGATGATATTGACGTAGTGGAGCCAGAATTGTTATCAATGTTATATTATAAAGAGTCCACGGTGTAGCAATGGTGAACAAACTACTCAACATCGTTGTACAACATCTCCTCCAACCATTGTGGAAATTTCAAGGATACGTTTATATTATGTACATATACCGCACTGAAACAAGATATCAATTAGATGTCGTTTCCTTGTCTACACAAAATCAAAAGTTCAATGTAAATAGCAAATGGGGGTTCGTTTGTCTTGGAATGAAGATGGACATTTGATGTACGGTGAATACCTCTATGACAGTTATACTGAAGTAATTGAGTTATTGCAAAGGAGACTTAGAGTTGCACTGTTCCATCTGTGCTTCATTGTTTGACCCATATTGTACCTTACTCACTAATTCAAGAGATTGTTTGGGTACTGATATCAACTGACTTCTGGTACGAAATTACCACTGAATTTGTTCTCATGGATCATTAGCACATGCAGCAAACAATGCATGGCCTGTATCTTTCTTCAAAGTCAATAAGACTTTCTTACCGCGTTAATGCGGTTCTAATTCAGAATCCAACTGTTTCAGTCTCAGGTGCCTGCTCAGACAGTTGAACTGTTGACAAAGTTTGTGTTTTGAATAATGTATGTAACTAGTTCAGCAAATGTTTTTTTCTCGAATGCCTGCCGAGTATTCGACCGACTTCTCATTACGTTTTGTATTGAACGCCTTTCTCTGTTGCTAAGAGATGTAAGACTTTTAACACCATTTCATTTCAAGAGCGACATCATAATCGGCACTGAGTTTGGCCAATAAGGAATTGAATGTTTTTGGCACACTCATTAATGTATCAGTATTCGATGACTGGTCACATCAAGTTCGTCCATTTACAGATTTAATAACTAAACCATAAGTATATACTTAAATAAATCCAGTGTATAAAGTCTATTGCCAGTGATTTGAAACAAATAGCATATTTGGTTGACCTTCTATAAACCAATATCAAACGTTAATATCAACGATACAAACTACTCAGTATTTAGAACTATATTACAACAATTAGCCTTAAAATAAATTACTATAAATGAATAATACAGGGAACCGTTTCTCATATTTTTTTATATTGTCCTATGTTCGTTAGATATTCCGTATCCTGGAACCCGCTAATAGACTAAAAAGAAACCAAGCATCAAAATTCTGAGGCACGGTTCCTAGATAAACATGTCTGCTACAAAATACTGAAAACAGCAAAAGGCATTTTGAAAATGCAGGTATGTACGAACCTAAATTTGCAATACTACTGATTAATTGAACGAAGTGTGTTCATCTTATATCAAATGAAAGTAGTGCCACGTACCACCGACGGACGCATTTTGACTTCTATGACAGACGGATGTTTATATACTCGATGAACTGTAAAATTTAAAGCAGACTGAACCTAATTTTCTTACAATAAGCATTGAAGTTGTTTAAAGATACCACCAAAATTACATATGTCGGGCTAAACATGATTAACTCAACCTTCCGAATTTAGCCGCTCCAATAACCTATATAATTATTCCCTTGGCCCAAACAACTGTCAAAAATATTTTAGTATACCAGTACATGTACCTCAGTTTGGTTATAAACCCGAGTCTTTACGGTAAGAATGATATTATGAGCATAAACTATGGATTACAATGTGTTTTCACTCCTATTATACACGTCATATAGCCTGGAGACAGTGGGTTCGAATCTGAGCGTGACCACAGCGTTCCTGACCAGGTACACGTTGGCACACGGTCTTAAATTAACCCCGATACATGTATGCATCATCATACCAAATTTGGTGCTTGTATGAAAATTTGCACTATTTTGCCAAGAAGTACGTTTTATTTATCCCGCTATCTCCCTGTCTACAGAGTACATAGTGGGGGGGGGGGTTCTTGTCCTGTGCACTCATTTCTTATTATAATCATGACACTAAAAGAACCATTTGTATTGAAAGGTTTTATGGTAGTTTATATTTAACATATAAGAGAAGTTTCTATTGTTGTAGATATTTTGTTTGTTGTATAGAACTGATTTATCTTACAGAACTAGAGATGATTTAGCTAAGCTTATTTATGGATTACATTCTGGCAATGATACAAAATCAGATAAACCGGAATCTTCAGATCAATCAGGTTTGTTTTCATTTATGTTTTTGTGTTTTTCATTGACAATGTATTTCTGGGCCTTTTTTCCTTCTATAATAGAAGCTGAATTTCAGTGACTTCCCAATTGCAAAAAGCCACTTTTTCCCAATTTGGTGAAAGAATTGTTAATTTTGAATAAAGTCACTCAAAGCAGTAGATCTTTTATTTTGCATGTGCTAAATCTCCACACTAAAGAGTATCCTGGTTTTTACAGATAACTCACACAGAACATATAAACAAGGTTAACAAGTGAACACAACAACAGTCAAATCTGAGTCATTCACCAGCTTAGGATACAGCAGGAAGGATTCAGTCTCTTTTAGCCTTCTTATTGTCTTCCT
Organism: Lutraria lutraria; assembly: GCA_964023205.1. Taxonomy (NCBI): domain Eukaryota; kingdom Metazoa; phylum Mollusca; class Bivalvia; order Venerida; family Mactridae; genus Lutraria; species Lutraria lutraria. The sequence continues at coordinate 1,462,778 of OZ026842.1, forward strand.
AGCTCTTATTAGGTCACTCATAGTCCCAGTTTTCAGTTTGGTGCTAAGATTTATCATCTCAAAAGCCAATTCAGGTCTTGAACCCTGTACAACCCAATTTAACTTTCCAACTATTTGTCGTAACTTGGTTTGGTCTGTCTCATCTAACGACACTTCACTGTTCATATTACATGTAGGCTGCATATGCTCTAACACTATGTTGTCCACATATTCTGAATGGTCTACTTTCACCTTATTTTCAGTCTGTGTCATTTCAAATCCTATGTACTTAAAACATTTCTCCTCAGTTTTGCGAGCTGTAAATCTGTCTCTTAGCCTTTTCATCTTTTTGTCGAAACATTTGCTTCCAGCGTGCAAGAAATCATCAACGTGACAACAGATCAGACCTTGCAACACTGCTGGATCAAGCTTGCATTCTTTAAACCCCAGTCCAATTAGCTCATCACTGACACTTATATAGAACTGTCTCGCACCATCCTTCAACCCATGCAAGCCATATTTCAATTTCCAGACATATCCTGGAGAGGTACGACTTTCCCTTAGAGGCCTTATATAAACATCCCTATCAATTTCTTTTCCTTGAAGAAAAGCGGCCTTAATATCTGTAGTTTTAATGTCCCATCCCTTTAATGCAGCAACAGCAAGAAATATTCTCATAGCACCTTTACCAACTTTAGGGCTGTCACATTGTGTCATACTTTGTTCCTCAAAGCCTCTGACTACTAGTTGTGCCTTCAATTGTCCATCTTTATTTGTTATTACCCATCTTGTTGACAAAGTTTTCTGTCCTGTATCAGGAATCTCTTCATATGTTTTGAATTGAACTAACTTTTCAAGTTCTGTCTGTTGCGCAATAAGTGTGTCATTTTCAGGAGACTTACTTTCAGAACACAAAACTTCGGAGTTATTATTAGATGTATGGTTCATGTTGCTTTCATTTACCAACTTCCACTCTACCTTTTCCAGGTTTACACTGTGATCGCCATCTGCATCGTTTTTCACATTGTACCAATTTATGTATTGTCCAGTTGCTTTTCCTGCTCTACTTGTGATTTCAACTGTTTTCTACTGGTTTTCATGTTTATATTGAATTTTCGACCCTGGAGATAAATACCCTCTGTTCTCTGTGCTTACTGAGGGTAGATAAGCAGTTGTAGTTCCACTAGAGTTTATGCCGGTGGCTGGTTGATTAGAAATTACTTCCGAGATAGGTTGTCTCTCAGTACTGTTTTCAGGCCTCACAGTTGCTGAACCCTGGTCTACACATGTGTTTTCTGGTACACTGGTATTTTCTTCTGCTACTTTCACATTCAATGTTAACAAGTCTATTCGGTGAGACCCCAACAAATACCCCTCCATGCCGCACAAAAACAACTTTTCTGTCTTGAAACACAACCTTTCCTGGCCCAAGCCACCTATCTTTCCCTTCTCTCTTGTAGAAAACTAAGTCTCCATTGCTGTACTTCTGTTCTGATGCCCTAATTTTAGATAGCAAAGCTCTTCTTATTCTGTCACTTGCCTCGGTTTCAATGAATGCCTTTCTAGCCCAATGAAGTGCATTTATATGCCCCCCAAACTTTTCACTTGATGTTAATCCTTCCAATGCAGGAATATTGTCCTTCAATATGCCTGGAGAATTTGGGTTCTGACCAAATACAAGTTGGTGACTGCTAAAACCATTCCACATTTGCAACGAGTTCTTTGCCATGTTGGCCAATGAAAGCAGAGTTTGACTAGCAGTATTTGGGTTTTCAGCTTCAAGTTTCGTTAACATCATGTCTGTAACTGCATGATTTCTCTCACAAAGGCCATTTTGGAAAGGGCTTTCAGCAGCAGTCGTACAAACTCGCACATTGAGAATAGATGTGATATCTCTCATTTCATCCGTGCTAAATTCTCCTCCATTGTCTGTGAGTATTGACCCCATACACACCAACCCAATGTTTCATCATGCCATCAATTATATCACAAGGCCTCTTCCTATCTACAAATACAGACACAGTATATCTTGACCACACATCAGTAATGTGAAAAATCCATCTCCCTTTCCATTGTTTTAAGTCCATGGCAACTGTCTCATTGAATTCTCTTGCCATTGGCATAGCAACCACTGGTCGTGAAGGGGTATATACTGTGGAATCATTAATTTTCGTTGGGGATTTAATTTCGTGGATTTCATGGATCCACGAAATCAAATCCCCACGAATATAAATGCCGAGATTTCAGTCAACCATCCGAAAAAGTGTATCATCCGAAATTGGGCCACTTACAATACAACTTTCGGTTTAAACTGGAACTGACAAATAACAGTCTATCTTCGACAATGTATAATTGTTTGAGTAAACATAATATCTACAATATTCAATAAAAAAGATCAGTACTCATATTATGTTAATGATGATTGCTTCTTAATGATTATTTACATATCAATACATGCACTGTTAACGTATCTGCATTAGGATCTGGATGTCCGGGAGATGACAGCTTTACTGGTATTTAACCATGCATTAGCAACATTTTATTTATATAGCTTGTTCAGTTGTTGTTGACAATGTGGTGTTCAGAAAAATGTAGTGATGTGAGTTCTCGTAATTTACATACTAGAGGGACAAAATAATTAGGAAGGTCATGCTGAAATAATGTTGACACATTGGACTCGATGTCAGTAGAAAGGTGTGAACATGAATGGCCCCTCGAAAGTTTGCGTGTCCGTCAGTTTGCAAAATGCCAATTAAGTGTCAAAATCGATCTGTATAATATTCAAGTTTTACATCTGGAGCTTTTAGTATAACTTTTGACATGTGATAGTAAATTACCTGTATTTTTCTATTCTAATAAGGTTAGGCCTGAGTTTTTTAATTTTTAGATTTACGGGAATTTTTTCAAAAATGAGCACCAGGAGGAGGGAATAAAAATAAAAATAAAAGAGAAAAAAGTGAGCATCGGAAATAAAAATAAAAATAAAACGATTTAAAGTAACAAAAATTTTATTTTATAAAAAACTTGAATTGAAAGATTTCAAGAAAGATGGTGATCAAGGATTAAGAGTCAATATATTTTACCAGTTTTTCACACTTACCTACTGTTCGTAAAACATAAAATTCCACAACAATCCTAAACTATTATTGATCTATTGTTATTAGATATAAAGCACTGAATCACAGCTAAAATGTCAAACAGGTCATAAACACATGTGATCTTTAAACTCCTAGCCAACATCACACAAATATCAGAGGGACACCGACGGCAGCGTGCCTTTGATCTTTAAAATTCACCGCTCTTTAATCCTGCCTCAGTTTTGGTCAACTTATGTGAGCAGACTTTTTTTATTTTGGGTACCAAGTTTTAAGGTATATGGTACGCACAGGGGTGTCAATATTCCCGATTTTTGATGAAAATTTCTAAAGAAATGGCAAAGTTATAATTAATTAATCTGCCCTGAAGGATATTCTTTAATGCAAACTGAGTTAAATATGGAAACAATGTGGTTGAAGCAAAAAAGGTCGGCCATGTATAATGTTTTTAATTTGGTTTTATTGACACCCTGTGCGCCCTAAATAAATTCCAGAATCTTCACAAAATTAGGTCAAAGTGTGTGTAAAACTGTAAACTTTAAATCTGGCAGCTGAAGTATTGATTTTTTATCGTGCCACATGTTAGTTGTTAAGAAATACGGGATTTAACTGGTAGCCTTGACACTTTGTTAATCGCATAAAATTGACACTTACAATTTGCAATTTCGCAGGTAGGAATGTTATTTGATGTTACGTTCTTACACGAATTTTTTACACGAGTTGTGTTTTGTTTTATCTTTTCATAAATGTTTAAAGCTTTTGTCAACGTCAATTCGCACGTCACCAATTTTATTTAAAAATACGGGATGAAGATACAATCGGCGGAAAAAATAAAATTAAAAACACGATTTTGAATTTTATTTTTATTTGACTTTTGCAATATTTAGACACGGCGCTCCCGTAAATCGAAAGATAAAAAAACGCTGGCCTTATTTTGTTGAGGAAAACTACAGAAAAACGATTTTGATTTTTTCACCAAAATTGAAAATCCACGAATTTACGTCCCCACGAAATAGCCATTTTAATAAAAAACACGAAAATTGAGCCCAACGAAAATAAATGAAACCACAGTACCTTACACAGTTCACACTCGCTTGTGATTTTCTCCAGGATTTCTTCGTAATCATCCTTCCATGAACCTGCATCACATAGTAACGCTTTAAGCCTCTTTGCTGGTGGATGAGCAAACTGTCTGTGAAGTTTCAACAACTGTTTGTGGCTGTCTTCTAGGGTCACATACACATTCTCCACAGGTATGCTCTGAGATTTGTTGATCGGGATACAGTAGTGACCAGATGATGTCAAATTTAAAGACAAGTTTTTGCCGAGAACTGTGGCTGTGTCATTTTCAAGATCTAGTTTTACACCTGCTGATTTCATGGCCGACCTAGACAATAATAGTGGAATGTCTAACTCGACTACATCAGCTTTAATCATCACCAGCTTACCGGCCATTTCTGCAGGAATGCTGTACTCTCCCTTTGACATCAATTTTGTACCGCCACCAAATTTGAACAACTTGTGGCCTTCAGACATATTAACTTTACCTCTGTCTGATTCATCAAGTGAGTTTATATAGTCATTCATCCATATTTGTCCACAAACAGTACTGCTACAAGCACTGTCTAATACGGCACACTTTCTAGCATCAATCCCTAGCTGTATCACAGCATCTTGTTTGTACCCTGTGAACAAAACAACATTTTCTTCTTCTGTTATATTGACTTTTGATAGGTTCTCCCAACTGTCTGGACACTCTGCCACTAAGTGAAGAAATGACCCACAGGATCTGCACATTATAGGGCGGCCGTCAGGTCCCACTGGATTTATTTTCTTATTGACAGTACTGGTGTCATAACCTCTACCCCTACTAAAACCTGTCCTGTTGTCCTCCTCAGCCCTGTCTACTGCGACGCCTTCCATTAAACTTTGGCTGGTATCCTTGTTTGGCTCGTACATAACCTGCAGCTAGCAATGCTTCTTCATTTTCAGCCAAAAATGTAGGTTCCAATTTTATTCTTCTCATACCTGTAGATGATCCCACTGCTCCTTCTACAACTTCACCCTTAAACTTCCTAAGAGATTTCTTTGCTTGTTCATACAAATTTGCTCTGTCATCATAGTTCATTCCAGTCAACACTAGCATTTTCTCTTCTTTTGTTATATTTGCCTTTCTGAGTAACCTTAAGGCTAAAATTTCAGAAGGTAAGACCATTTTCTTTTTCTCTACTTTCTTGTATTTAGAATCAAATTGGGCAATATAGTCTGATATAGTTTGTCCCTCACTTCTGTGATAGTCCTCAAACTTCTCTTAACTATCACTTAGGTCATCTTTAGCCAAATGTTTATCTAAGAAATTTATAAGACTATCTAACCCATCTTCTTTCTTGAGATCCTCTATCTTGATCTGATCAAAACCTTTTCTCTAATCCTCTGTTCATGATCTTCAGGTAATGAAAGAGTAATCACAACACCTTGTTTCTTTTTGTCCAAGTCTGTCACCTCACACCATGCCAAAAGTTTCTGTTTATACAGTTCATAGCTCTTCTCCTTGGGCAAACGGGTGGATTAATCTTTGTTGCCATTGTTTACACCATTTTTGAAATTGTTTTCGCTCTGCTACCACTGTTAATTTTGAATAAAGTCACTCAAAGCAGTAAACGATCTTTTATTTTGCATGTGCTAAATCTCGAACTAAAAAGTATCCCGGTTTTAGCTCACATGTCACAAAGTGACAAAGTGAGCTATTAGGATCACTCTCCGTCCGGCATCGTGTGTCGTCAAACTTTATGTTGTAACCACACTAGGGGCCACATTTTTGGCTCAATTTTAGCAAAACTGGGTCAGAACGTTAATATCAACAAAATCTCGGACGAGTTCGATATTGGGCCATTTGGGGTCAAAAACTAGGTCACCAGGGCCAAGTAAGGGAAAACCTTGTGAACACTTTAGAAATCACTGTTTTGACTGGATCTTCATGAAACTTTGTCAGAATGTTTATTTTAATAATATGTAGGTCAAGTTTGAAAATGGGTAATTTCTGTAGTAAAATTAGGTCACTAGGGCAAATTGCTGGAAAACCTTGTGAACACTCTAGAAGTCACTGTTTTGATTGGATGATCATGAAACCTTGTCAGAATGTTTGTCTTCATAATATCTTGGACGAGTTCGAACATGGGTCATCTTGGGTCAAAAACTAGGTCGCTAGGTCAAATCTTATGAAAAACCATGTTAACACTGTAGATTTCACAGTTATTATTGGATCTTCACCAAACTTTGTCAAATCGTTTGTTTTAATGATATAACGGTCAAGTATAAATATGGGTCATCTGGGATCAATAACTAGGTCACCAGGTCAAATCTTAGGAAAACTTTGTTAACACTGTAGATGTCACAGTTTTAATTGGATCTTCACCAAACCTTGTCAAAATGTTTGCCTCAATGATATGTGGGTCAAGGATGAACATGGGTCAGCCGGGTTCAAAAACTGCGTCACAAGGTAAAATCTTAGGTAAAAATCTTGTAAAAGCTTTTAATGTCATGGTTTTGATTGGATCTTGGCTAAACCTTGTCAGATTGTTTGTCTTAATGATATTAAGGACAAGTTCAAATATGGGTCACCTAGGGTCAAAAACCAGGTCACAAGGTCAAATCTTAGGAAAACCTTATTAACACTGTAGATGTCAAATTTTGATCGTATCTTCACCAAACCTAGTGAAACTGTTTGTCTTAATGATATGTAAGACAAATTCGAACATAGGTCGTCTGGGGTCAAAAACTAGGTCACCGGTTCAAAACAATGTTTTAATGAGTGAACAGTGATTGTCATGTGAGCGATATAGGGTCGTCTTGGCCTTCTTGTTACAGATAACTCTCACAGAACATATAAACAAGGTTAACAGGGTAGTCCCCCTTACATAGATAATATTACCAAAGCATATTAACATGAATCTTAGCAAGAATTTCCCCAAAATACAATGCTGAAATTCCCTATATGATGAAATATGATTCTCCTTTATTAATCTGTTTCTCACGTTCTGTGAATAAAACTTCCATTATTTATTAAAATGTTATAGAATTATTTCTTATAAAAGCCTACAATTGATATAAAGTAGAACATGTTCTAACTCAGTTGTCCAACCTTTTCCCAATTTGGCTGAAAATTGTGCTTCAATTTCCAGAAATGAAAGGCTAAGGCCCCTTCCTAATTTCTGGAAAAAAAGACCTTTTATTTATTATATGTTTGACAATTGACTTGATGCAATAGGTTTAACACTAACTTGATGTATTACTGCCATAGGCAACCTGATTATGCTGGTATAAGATATCTCCATAATTATCATATTTTACATTCAATGTATTCACAATTATCTGAGTATGTCTCAGTCACTGGACTGGCAAGTAGGACTGACCTAACTTTGATGTGTGTTTTATAACTCTATGTGATAATGGATCAGGTACTTTTTTATGACTGACCCTGTTATGTAGAAATATACTTGAACATAATCGAGTTTGCACATTGTCATGAAATAATAATAGGTATTTAGATAATATGTCATAACTTTAAAATCATTTTGTAATCATGTTTTCATTGTTGTTAATGAAAATATCATTGTTGTTAATGAGGATATCATTGTTGTTAATGAGGATATCATTTTTGTTTACCATGTAATTATACCCCCGCAAACGAAGTTTAAGGGGGTATATTGGAGTCCATCTGTTGGTTGTTGGTCGGCCCGTTGGTCCGTCTGCATAAAAAATCACAAGTTTGTGAAGCAAACTACTTCCACATTCTTTAAGCGATTGCAATGAAACTTGAAATAATATGTTATCTACATGAAATGTAGATGTGCAAAACACAATTTTCATGCCCAGTGATTCACTCATTCCAGAGTTATGTGCCCTTGAACTTAGCCATAAAGTGTACAATGGCATTCTTAGCTCATGAATGTTTGTGGAGCAAACTACTTCCACGTTTTTTCAAGGGATTGAATTGAAACTTGAAATATATTATCAATATGAAATGTAGATATGCAAGGCACAATTTTCATGCCCAGTGATCCACTCATTTCACAGTTATGTGCCCTTGAACATGTATTCATAGTGTCAGTGCAGCAGCGGGGGTAATAGTCATCTTTGTGACAAAGCTTGCTAGTTGATGTTAACATGTATTTTAACATTGTAGAGCCAGTTAGTGACAATAATGAAGATTCAAGAGATTCATTCAAACAGAAAACACCACTTGGACCTTCCCCTCTGACTGTTAAACAGGAACCAAAAGAAGCCAGCAGTCCAGCTGGAGGTCTTAAATCTAATGCTCTACAGAAAGTATATAAAGTTGATAGTCAGTCACCAAGTAAAATGCTGAAAGACAAATTCTTAAAAGTGAAAGGGTCTGAAATTCAGAAAATAATGTGTAAAATGAAACAAGAAGGTATTGTTGACTCAGATTCTGATGAAAATACTCATAAGACAAAAAAGGACGAAGTTGATGGTACTGTTAATGATACTGATGGAATGAACACAGTGAAAGAAGAACCAAAAGATTCTTTTGTGGTGGATATTGTAAGAAAAGAGAATGTTCCTGAGAAAGGTACTGCTGGTAATGCCATTCAAACCGAAGAGAACGTTTTAGACAATGACAGGATGCTTAATGATAATGAGAGTATAGAAATAGGTAAAAGTGTTGAAGACGAGATACCTAGGAAACCTTGTGAAAATAAGGAAAGCATTGGTCAAGAATTGAAAGAAAATAAAAAGATTGATGATTTAGACATTGATGAAGATAATAAAGATATTGAAATCCTTGCCAAAAAAAAAATTAAGTCTGACTATGATGAAACTGAAGAGTCATTGTCTGAACCAAAAATGTTAGGAGAGAACAGAACTGTTGAACAAATGGAACCTGAAATAACTGAAAGTATTAAGGAAAGTGAACATTCTGGAAAAGGTCAACCTCCAAATATTTATGAAGTTCAAAATGATTTATCTGTGGTAAAAGAGGATATGCAAGTCGCTGTAAAGAGTGATGATAAAGTCATTGATGAAAAGGAAACTGAACTAATTGTATCAGAAATATCCTCAGCAGGGAAAGTGGAACCTACCGCGAATGATGAAACTGGCCCAAAAGAAATTCATGAAAAAAGAACAGTAAAAGATTGTGAATCAGAGGAAAATAATCCAAAAGTTGATAACAGTCTTGTGACTGAAAACAACAGTAAATCATCTCCTAATGCTGAACAAAATACATTCAGTGAAAATGCCCTGTGTGAAGAAAGAGTTGAAAAAGAAACACCAAGTGGTGACTTAACGGAAATTGAATGTGAAGATATTTTGAAAGATACTAGTGATAGAACAGTGAATGATGATGAAATGAATAAGACTAAAGACTCTGTTTGCAATGACCCAAAAGATAAAATACATAAATCAGAAATTGAAAAAATAACTAATTGTGAAGTAATAACCAAAGAAATAAAAATTGAAAATCCACAAATAGTTGATAATAATGAAGAATCTGCAGATAGCTATAAAGTTGCTATTCCATCTGCAATGAAAAAATCTGAGGTTACTGATTTGAATTTGGTCAATGAAAGACAGTCAAAGGATGAAGAAAAGTTAGATGAAGAAAGCATTGAACCAGAAGAATCTGTTGATAACAAGGATACTGACAAAATGATGAAATCAGTAAGTGAAGCCACAGAAATCCCAAAGAAGGCTAGAAAAAGGAAGCAAGATGAAATAACAGCAACTCCAAATAGTTGTACTGAAGATGAAGTGCATTTGGAATTACCAACTAAAAGGAATGTTATATCTGTTGTAAGAAAAAGAAAAAACAGTTTTGCTAATGACCTTACTGGAATTAACAACACTAATGAGTGTCCAAAATCTGATGAAATAGAGGACAAAAATGATATTAACCTTGAAGCTGAAAATAAGTCATGCGAAATTAATTTAGATGAGAAATCGGATGATAAGAATGCTACTGAGAAAATTGAAACTGCAGATAATATTAAGGAAAATGAAGAATCATGTAAGAAATGTGTTGAAACTGACAAGGAAAATGAAATGGAAGACACTGGGCAGTCTGATAACATAAAACCGGATGACAGCAGTGACAAGGATGAAGTGATCAAAGAAAATGTTAAAATTGCCACACCAACAGCAATTAAGGGACTAGTACAAATAAAAAAGAAATTAAAAGCTCAAAAGAGACAGGTAATATTTTCCTGTAATATATGTAAAATTAAAGGAGTTAAAACTTGAAAAAGTATTAAGGAAACTTTTTAATTAAAATTTTGGTGAATGCAACTTATGTTTAATTTAAATTTAACTTTTTAAGAAGAATCTATTGAAACTGATGGAAAAACTTCAACCTTAAGGAAAGTTTTATCCTTAAGATTTTTCTACCACCCTTGGTCTTGGTATATTCTCACCAGGGTAAAAATGTCGTAATTACATTCTCCTTTATACATGAAAAAATATGGTTTATATCTTCAGAATTTTGTTGTATTTATTGCATTAATGAGAAGGTAAATTTCTGATCAAAGGCTGCTGATTCTGACGAAATCGAACCTGTTGAACCAGCTATTAAAAGATCAAAGTTAAGAGGTCGTGTAAGTTCCCATGGTAGGGGGACTCAAAGGGGAGCTAATTATGACTCATCCTCCACATCTGAGGATGATTTACCACTGAGCCAAGTAGCTGGAAGAGGTAGGGGAAGTAACTTAGGAGGCAAAAGAAAAAGTGAAGGAAAATTCAGAAGAGTGCCAAATGTGGTAAGCAATATATAAAATGATAATGCAATTTTAAGGGATCACATTACCATATAGAATATTTTTCTTTGCAACATTAATGTTATACACCAGTTTACACCAAATTACATGTAATTGACGGTACGCCAGAGCGAGTGTAGCCACGCCCCCTAAATTTCAAGGGGAGTAACTATTGTTTAGTCTGTAAACAAAGAAACAAAATGGCGTACACAACATTTGTTAAAAGAAAACTACTTCCCTTACAAAATAGAAATTCATGCTTTAAAACACTCATGTTTGTCTGTGAAATGCAAATTTGTGTTAATTAGAAAACAATATAATCATGCAATTCGTTATTGAATCCCCATCATATAATAATGATGCACATAATAGAAATTTGGCTGCTTTCATAATTGTAATGTCACATCAGTTGTATTCATTTTAATTCATCAATCTGTTAATAATTTATACGAATTAATATTCCTGGTAAAAACATATTCATACATATGTATTTAAATTATACTAGTGTCTGACTTGTATATAAACTTGAACACACCTCTTGTCGATTTCAGTGCCTTAATTTCTTATTTCAATGCAACAAAAGATGCAAAAACAACGGTCCGATCAATAGATAGCCGGTCTAATTGATGCAACTGATATCTTTTTGTTCCAATTGAATTACGTTTTTTGCCGACCCTAATTGTCCGAACATAAACTTGAGATGCGACCCGTTCGCGAGTTGAATAAGTGACTGGGTAAGTTTTGCAAACTGCGAAGAATTAATTAATGACAGCTATCCGTAATTAAAACTGCTTCTCCAAAATCATTCTGTATTTGCTATCCATAGTGAAAACACGTGATTCAAAAATGTCGCTTAGTTACAGGGCAACTCGTGATGTTTCGACTTCATCATGAAAGCGAAAGTTGATTTTAGGGAATTTTAAGTAGGTCAGTCGGTGTTCATGCCTAATAAATAAAAAATTAATCCCATGTATGATAATTCTTACCACTTGGAAATTTAATTACCATTAAGTGGTCATTTTTGTGAAAACATGTGACATTGACACATGATTTATGCGTCTTTTGTAAATCAAACCGAAAACAGCTTGTCCAATCCATCCAGTGATCTCCTTTACTTTGTTACAGCGAGTATATTTTATTCTTTTGATGAACGCCGATGTGGGTATAAAATCACGAACAATATAAAAAAATATACTGCAGCTAACAGTGGTCCAAGTGATGTCGAGACATACTTTTTGTAAGTTGAAGGGCTTGCTGCTCCAGTTCAGAACATTTATAATGTGGTAAATGTTGCATAAAGAAAAAGAATTTCTGCGTCTTATAAGACCATCATTTAAAACATTGGTTTTAAATTCACGGCCTTGATGAACACGATTGATGTTTATTATGTGTCATTCCTAGACCCGGAGTTCTTTAATATTAAGGATATGTTACAAGGCCTTGATAAGTCATATGGTGAAATAATTCTTTTTAAACAGGCAACATGATCCTTGTATATTAATATTTGATTGAATAAACGGTAGCCTACAGTACTAGGTCCTCGTTTCGGACAGAATTATCGATACAGTTTTGAATTTTGTATCGACTCAGAGAGATCCCTGCATCACAAAATTCATCTCATTTCAGGACTTCAGACCTTTGATTAATCTTTATATGAGTGCAATCAATTTTATGAGTCTATATGAAGTACTCAAAAACATAATTATTTACCATACACCAATTTTCATTGTTATTACATATCCTGAAAGTTTTTACTTTAATATGATTAGAGCTGGGTATCGCACCTTAAAAGCGCATCACAATATATCACAATATTGCTTGCTGTATCACGATACATATCGCGATAAATATAACAAATTAACAGTAAAGAATAACTAATTAACATTCACACAATGCCTTGGGTAATAATGCAGTTTATTGGTGAAAGTGTTGTCGGGAATCATGCTTCAAAGAATTTGTTCTTTTCTTGCAGTGTCGAAACTATTAATACATGTATAATAATGTGTATGTGCACAGTCAATAATGCAAGATTGACCAGTATTTAGACATGAATTATATTTCAAGACTATGTTTGGACTGTTTTAAAATAAAAAACATAAAGTTCAGTTATTTAAGCTAAACCTGATATATCGGTATGCTGAAAAAAGATTGTGATATTTATATTGTCTAGCCGATATCACAATATACCGATAAACCGATAAAACCTCCCAGCTCTAAATATGATACTATTATAATTAATATGTTCAATTAAAAAAAAGCAATAGATTTGGGCTGGCTATTGAATTCAAACCCTAAAATAAACATAGTACAGTAAAACCTGTCTTAAGCGACCACCCAAGGGAGAACGAAAATATGCTATCTGAAGACAGGTGGTCTCTTAACTAAAGATTGGAGTTACATACTAACATTTTATACTTATACAGACACAAGTGTAACTTTAAAAACAGTACTTTGTACATTTGAATTTTTATAAAATATTAAACGATATTGATTTAAAAATGATTATCTTACAAAACATAAAAACATGTGTTTAAAGTGTTAACATACTGTTCAGATACAAAAAAAAAAGTTTAGAAGAATGGATGGTAAATTTCTGAACAAGGTTTATTTATCACAGCTATCCATTCCTCTAAACTTAAAATTTTCTGGTTTGCCGACAATCTTTTTGTTTAGGTGATACAAATAATCACACATTTAGAACAACACACCACACAGCGGTCGCTTAGCAACTACGATATAGACAGAAAATACTGGTCGTTAACTGCGTTAGACAGGTGGTCGCCTAACTAAGTTGAATTAACATTTAAAAACTCTCGGGAGGAATTGAGAGCGGTCGCACAAGACAGGAGGTCGCTTGTAAAAGGTGGTTGGAAGGACAGGTTTTACTGTACATGAATATCGGAAAAATCATAATGACAGTAAAGATCCAACAAAAATAGCCGTTCGAAGAAATATATGATGAAGTCTGAGAGTCCCCACATCGTTAACATTGATGTCAACTGAGACCAATATATACATGTATATTGGTTTGCATACATTTTCTGTTAAGTCATACACACATGTATACTGGTCTCAGCTGTCAATATGTCAGGGAAGAGGATTAGCGGTGCATTAGATATAAAAGTTTGTACATAGACTAAGGTCATACATGTACTAGTATAGACTAAGGTCATACATGTACTAGTATAGACTAAGGTCATACATGTACTAGTATAGACTAAGGTCATACATGTACTAGTATAGACTAAGGTCATACATGTACTAGTATCATCATAATTATTGTATCCGTTCCATGGACAAAATCTATTTATTTATATATTTTATTAGAAATGATACAATAACAGACTGTATTTAAATAAATGCATATATAATACATGGATTTATACATTTTTTTTCATTGAACCTGAGATATACGTGAGTTATACTCATGTATGCAATTTTATAAATACAATGGGCCATGACATATAAATCAGAACAATCGACTGATTACTTCACACACTTTCGGAAAATAAATAAAGGCGTTAGAAATAATTTAATAACACCCCCAATTATATCTGGATACCGTGTATCAGATTTAAAAGTTCCCTAGCAACAGTGTTTTACCGTTTTTAGCTCACCTGGCACAGAGTGTCAAGGTGAGTTTTAGGATCAAGCTGTGTCCGTCGTCTGTCATCGTCCATCGTCAACAATTTCTTTAAACAACATCTCCTCCTAAACCACCGGATCAATTTCAACAAAACTTCACAGGTGTGTTCCTTGCTTGAAGTTCTACCAAAGTTGTTCGAAGAATTCCATTCCATGCAGAACTCTTGTTGCCATAGCAACCGGAAGGATTTTTTTGAAAATCTTCTCAAAATCCAGAAGACCTAGAGCTTTGATATTTGATGTGTAGCATTGCCTAGTGGACCTGTACTAAGATTGTTCAAATTATTGCCCTAGGGTCAAAATTGGCCCTGCCCCGGGATCACTTGATTTATATAGACTTATATAGGAAAATTGAAAAAATCTTCTTGTTCAAAACCACAAGGCCTAGAACTTCGATATTTTGTATGTGGCATTGTCTAGTGGACCTCTACCAAGTTTGTTCGAATTATGGCCCAGGGTCAAAATTGGCCCCACCCCAGGGTTAACTATATTTTATATAGGAAAATTTAAAAAATCTTCTTTTCAAAAACCAGAGGACCTAGAACTTTGATATTTGGTGTGTATCATTGCCTAGTGGACCTCTACTAAGTTTGTTCAAACTATTTCCCTAGGGTCAATATTGGCCCCACCCCGGGGGTCACTTGATTTATGTAGACTTGTATAGGAAAATTTAAAAAATCTTCTTGTCCAAAACCATGAGGCCTTGGGCTTAGATATTTTGGATGTTGCACTTTCTTGTGGATCTCTACCAAGTTTGTTCAAATCATGGCCCCATGGTCAATATTGGCCCGGTCCTGGGGGTCAGATGATTTCAACAACTACTGAACAGTCGGGGTACCGTAGATAACTCTTTACCATGTCAAATAAATAACTTTCCTTGATTTAATTATCCCTTAGTGTTACAATGCTCAGGTGAGAGATATAGGGCCATCATGGCCGTCCTGTTAAGTCTATTTAACATAATGATTTATAATTACAAAACCTATCATATGTGTTTACAGTGGTCCGACAGAAGTTTGATGGACAAAATTATGGCCAGCTTTCTGATTGGTTGATTTGACATGTCATCCAAAATCTGGCGTACCGTCAATTATAAACTTTGGACTGTTTTTTCTCCCATATCTTTGTATAAATCATAGATATGCATAAAATACCTTTCATTGAATCAACTGATGTGAAATTTAGGATGATATAATTCATCATTAAAACAATATATTGTGAATAACCTTTTTTGGTCGCAATAAATACCTAATATTAACGATACTGATGATAAGCACAGATGATGAAGGATTCATTCAAACAAGCCAATATTCAGCTATTATGAATGGTATATTTACAAACATGTCATTTTTTCTTGGCAATGTTGATAGCACAGTTTGGATCACAAGAGTTACGTTTCTTTTACAAAATAATTAGCGGTATCGGTTACGGCCCGCCAAAGTTGCCAATTTGACAAAATGGTTGCCAATATTAGGACATATAGAGTTTTTAGCAAAACTGAATATTTAGTTTAGTATTTTAAATGTTTCTTTGTTCAAACTTCATTACCACGTAGTCCCTGGAAGGAAAAATTTGTAGACATTCAAAAAGACATTTGGTTAGATAAGTTCCATATAGTTCCCCTGGATTACTTTTACTTTAGTTTAACTTATTTATTTATTCTTAGCATCTTGTACTGGACATTTTTCAATGACAATGTGTTTTCCAAGTTATACTGCCTATATTATGGTTATTTTAGTGATTATGTTTATTATCTTATTCACTTTGATGAAGTTCACATACAGTACTTGACTCAGTGACTGATATTTTCAACATCAAATAAATTATATTTTTTGTTTTATTATGCTTGAACTTCTAATTTTTATAGAAATCTAAATCTGCTGAAGCTGGGAAAAACATGGTTGATAAAACAGCTGCTGAACAAAGTGATGATGAAACTGGACGTCGTCGTAGTTTACGTGTTAGAAATATGCGGGCACGGAAAAAATCCCCATCCCCAGATTATGTGCCTAGTGAATTAGAAGAGTCGGACGACGACTTTCTTGATGATGATGATGAATTTACTGTTAAATCTAAAAAAAAGAAGAAAAAAGAACATAAAGAAGGTTTGCATTATTCCATTGTGACAATTGATTGGATCATCACCAATATTGTCGGAATGTTTGAGTTAATGGTATCTTGGGTAAAAATTGGGCATACAAGATCAAATAGCCGGAAAATCTTATTAGCACTATAGAGGTTTTGATCTTCACTAAACCAAGTGAGAATATTTATCTTAATAATATATGGGAAAACTTTGAACATGAGTCATTTTGGGTAAAAAATTAGGTCACCAGGTCAAATCACTGTTAAAATAAACGATAAAGCTCATTAACAGTAGTATGTACAGCATTATTTCTACCAAGTTAACTAAGCTGTCCTGAAGGTGTTCTTATCTTCTGACTTTTAACACAAATTGGATTTGATTACATGACTATAGGCCTGAAAATGCTTAAGATTTCCTATGATTGTTCTGCCAAATAGTTTCAAATAGTGCTTTGAAAATGTTTGAACATTTTTACTGCAATCACATTGTGAAAACGCAGACCTGTGACTTGATTTTTCACATAAGCTTCATGATCAGTTAGTGATATCAATAACTTTTGGAATGGCCTCAGGTTAAGGTGACAGATTACTGCTACATTTGTATTAATAGATGTTTGCTAGCACAAGTTTTACTGTATTCTTTTGTCTCAAATATATATTTTATCTTACAATTTATGTGAACAATGATTAAAAACGTAACCTTACCATTAATTTAAAGCCTAGATTTTGTTGCTAGAATGTCGGAAGATGATTATACAGATTGTTTATGAAGGAGCCACGCTTTGATTTCATAAAATTATTGGTAAACAAATTGTATTGGAAAATTAGGTTATATCTAGAGAATTTATTTCAACATCAGTACCATGGTGTGTTGTATACAATGAAAAGTAATCAATATTTTAACAGTTTTATATTCTATTTCAGTTGTAGTAGAAGTCCCAAAAGGAAGGAATGCCTTACGACATGAAGAAAAAGCAAAAAGTATGTTTGTTTTTTTTAATGTTTTGAATGCAAACTAAATATTGATAACAATACTATTGTTAATATATGTACACATCTTGGATATAGAGTTTTAAGGCCATTTGTTTGTAATGTTTCTCCTATTAACTGTCTTTATCACAATGTTGAGTGAATCAGAGATTGACAATAACTTCTGATCTGATTCCTTAGGTCTAGATGTAGGATAGAAATGCTTGCTTTATCCTTCACTCCGTCATTTGAATTGACCAGAAAACTTCTCTTGTTAGTTCGGCTGTTTGAAGAAAACCAAGCTTCTGTGATCACTGTGTCGCCTGTGTCTGTGCAAAAACTTTAATGTAGCTTGTAACTCAGAATTTATCAAAGGTAGCAACATGAAACATAATAGGTGGAAAGATCTCACTGAGGAGGCGAAGAGACAAGCGTTGGTACCGCTTGTAATAAGAGTCCTAAAGCTAGCCCTGGCCCCGAGGTTATAAAACTTGAGATTGGACTCCGAGCTCAAATCTCACATTTTGTCTTTCAATGGTTCTAAGTTAATTGTGATCAGACAATAATGATATTATTGATTCATTAGTCATGTATTCAAACATTAATCAGCTCTATCTGTTCAGCCGTAATACTTTGAGAACGAAACTGAGCTTTGAGCTTGGAGACCGTTCTCAAGTTTTATAACCTCGGGGCCTGGTGTACTAGAATGTTCTGATTGTTATACATGTATTGGAACATCTAATGTGTGTTTTGTCAGTTAGTATTTCTATGTTGTAATATGTATTTACAGAAAAGGCTGAGAAGAAGGTTGAAGAAACCGAAGCTGCTTGTGTAAAGTGTTTGAGATCACATCAGCCTGAATGGGTAGGTTTTGTATGGTATGCTTCATTTGAAACCTAGCAGGGCATGTTTGAATTCAGCAAATGCTGCTTGAATAAAACAGTGGAACAAAATGTTCCGAAATACTTTATTCTGTTAACTTTTAACAATCATGTTTATTAAATTACAGAGACAGTTTTTGTTAAACCACTTTTGAGAAACACTATAAGGCTATGAAATGCATGTGATTTCAATTTTGTAAGGTATAAGCTTTATGCACTTTAAACAGATAAAAGAAATTTAACCTCATTTATGTAAAGATTAAAACTTGCACTGTGGTATATTGTGATTTGTTTTAGATTCTACTCTGTGATAAATGTGACGCTGGATATCATACTGCATGTTTACGTCCACCATTAATGATTATACCTGATGGTGATTGGTTCTGTCCACCTTGTGAACATGTAAGTATATGCTGTTTTATTTGTGTTAGTTCTATTTTCGCTAATATTCGCGAATCAAATACCTCGCGATTCATAAATGTTGCTATTAAATAAATGCTGAGTTTTATATATTCGAAAATGGGTATGTCCGAAAATACACAACTTAATTCTGTAACAGTATTTTACTGTAGAATAGTCAGTTTAGTTAATCTGTTGAAAGCAATATATTAACAATAAACATATACCTATAATGTTTGCAATCTAATTCTTTAGCTCACCTGATGAATCAGGTGAGCTTTTAGGATCATTGAATGTCCGGAGTCCGTCCACAATTAGTTTGTTTACACTCTAGCAACCGCAGCTCTTAACGAATCGTGATTAAACTTGCTCACAATGTATTTGGCCACAATGTCTCGGCTAAGCTTGATTATGGGCAAAATCGGACAATACCTTCTAGAGTTACGGGCCCTTGAATTACAAAATTTGCTATATTTAGCTTGTTTACACTCTAGCGCCTTCATTTATTCACCAATCCTAATAATATTTTCAGTAAATGTGTATAACCAAAAGATCTTGGACAAGTTCGATTATGGGCGGAATCGGACCAGAACTTCAAGAGTTATGGGCCTTTGACTTAGAAAATTTGCTATATTTCAGCTTGTTTACACTCTAGCGCCTTCATTTATTCACCAATCCTAGTAACATTTTCAATCAATGAGTATAACCAAAAGATCTTGGACAAGTTTGATTATGGGCGGAATCGGATCACATCTTCAAGAGTTATGGGCCCTTGACTTTGAAAATTTGCTATATTTTAGCTTGTTTACACTCTAGCGCCTTCATTTATTCACCGATCCTAATCATATTTACAATGAATGTGTATGACCTTATGGTTATGGACATGTTAAGTTATGGGTGGAATCGGACCAGAACTTCAAGAGTGATGGGCCCTTGGATTAGAAAATTTGCTATGTTTTGGCTTGTTTAACAGTATTATACCTTTATTGTTGGTTTTGATCTCAAAATCTATGTAAAAATGAGTTTTACGAGATGGAAACTTTATTACCTGGTCATTAAATATTGGCCTTTGTTCTCAGGTGAGCGATAAAGGGCCATCGTGGCCCTCTTGTTTATTATATTGCTTTTATTAAACTATCGTTTGTTGAACAATTCAGGACACCGTTTGAACATACTAGTAACAGTTTTTCACACTTCCCTACTGTTTGTAAAACATAACTTCCACAACAATCCCAAACTATTATCAATCTATTGTTATTATACTTTATTAGATATAAAACACTGAATCACAACTTATATGTCTAACAGATCAGGTGTGACACACAAATATCAAAGCAACAACAGCGTGATCGCACTTTAATTCTGCCTGACGACGTCGCAAATTCATAAATATGCGAATAAAGAAAACAGCTGATTTTTAACAAAAAATGCGAAATTTTGACTCGCGAAATTAAAGCGTTCTGCAGTATTATGATAGTTTACTATTGATTTCTTTACCTGGGGAATACTGGTTAGATGGTATATTATCACCAGCACTCTCAGAAAATCTCCATGTTTTCAGACCATTTATTGACTTCTGAAACTGTCGAGAATCTGCATAAATTGACCCCTATCTCATAAATAGATTCTTAGCACATCTGAATCCCCTTATTAACAAAACACCAAAAAAGGAGAAAACCTGTATTATGAATAAATCATGACTTTTTATGTCCCGGCCATTTGAAATGGTGGAAGGGGATACAGTGTTACCCCTGTCCATCCTTCAGTGCTAATTTTGGTTTCCGAGCCATAACTCAAGACATCTTTAATGGATTAGTTTCATATTTTATATGAAGGTGTTTGATAATAAAATATAGATCAAGTTCGATATCTGTTAAAATTCAAACATTTTCACAGGAAGTATGGCCCCTTTTTAGCTTACCTGATTCATCAGGTGAGCTTTTAGGATCGGTGAATGTCCGTCGTCCGTCCACAATTAGTTTGTTTACACTCTAGCAACCGCAACTCTTTACGAATCTTGATTAAACTTGCTCACAATGTATATGGCCACAATGTCTCGGCATCATATTTTCAGTAAATGTGTATAACCAAAAGATCTTGGACAAGTTCAATTTTGGGCGGAATCGGATCACATCTTCAAGAGTTATGGGCCCTTGACTTTGAAAATTTGCTATATTTGAGTTTGTTTACACTCTAGCGCATTCATATATTCACCAATCCTAATCATATTTTCAGTAAATGTGTATAACCAAGAGATCTTGGACAAGTTCGATTATGGGCGGAATCGGACCAGAACTTCAAGAGTTATGGGCCCTTGACTTTGAAAATTTGCTATATTTTAGCTTGTTTACACTCTAGCGCCTTCATTTATTCACCGATCCTAATAATATTTTCAATAAATGAGTATAACCAAAAGATCTTGGACAAGTTCGATTATGGGCGGAATCGGACCAGAACTTCAAGAGTTATGGGCCCTTGACTTTGAAAATTTGCTATATTTTAGCTTGTTTACACTCTAGCACATACATTTATTCACCGATCCTAATAATATTTTCAGTAAATGTGTATAACCAAAAGATCTTGAACAAGTTTGATTATGGACGGAATCGGACCCAAACTTCAAGAGTTATGGGCCCTTGATTTTGAAAATTTGCTATATTTTAGCTTGTTTACACTCTAGCACATACATTTATTCACCGATCCTAATAATATTTTCAGTAAATGTGTATAACCAAAAGATCTTGAACAAGTTTGATTATGGACGGAATCGGACCCAAACTTCAAGAGTTATGGGCCCTTGATTTTGAAAATTTGCTATATTTTAGCTTGTTTACACACTAGCGCCTTCATTTATACACCGATCCTAATGATATTTTCAATAAATGTGTATAACCAAAAGATCTCGAACAAGTTCGATTATGGGGGAAATCGGACCACATCTTTAAGAGTTATGGGCCCTTGACTTAGCAAATTTGCTATATTTTAGCTTGTTTACACTCTAACGCCTTCATTTATTCACCGATCCTTATGATTTTGGACATGTTAAGTTATGGGTGGAATCGGACCACAACTTCAAGAGTTATGGATTCTTGGATTAGAAAATTTGCTACGTTTTAGCTTGTTTAACAGTATTATACCTTCATTGTTGGTTTTGATCTCAAAATCTACGTAAAAATGAGTTTTACGAGATGGAAACTATATTACCTGGTCATTGATTATTGGCCTTGGTTCTCAGGTGAGCGATAAAGGGCCAATGTGGCCCTCTTGTTGACATAGCTTTCTGTGGGAGCAATTCTTGTCTTCCCAACATATTTCTAGTATGTATTCATGTTTTTGTCTCATCAAAGTATCCATTAAAGCAATAAGGTTGAAAATAAAGACTTTACATTGACCTAATTGTAGTCAGCTGTGCAACTCTCACCAATATGTCAGTACTAGAACATTTATGTTTGCAGCACAAAATAATTCAATAGTTTAAGGCTGAGCTGTTTGAACCAGCCCAAGTCTCCCTGTATGAAAAATGTACTCAATGTATCTCTTGTACCTGCAACTAATTTTATTTTGTGAGTCTCTGTTCTGTCCACCCACTTCTACTTACGTATTCATATTTGGCATTATACTATACTAAACATATACTATCTAACCTGTATTTACCATCAAACTTTTTATACATTGTTTGTTTTAAATGTTCTTTTTCTGAAATGATCAGTGGCCTAAACTCTCTAATATTCACACATTAAGTGCCTACCATGTAAATATTAGCAGCAAGAAAATTAACAGATGTTTTCTCTCAAACTTATGGAAACTTGTGCATTGAGCCCATTAGTTAGCTTTGAGATAGTAATCTCACTGAAGCTCTTTTTAGCTCACATGTCACAAAGTGACAAAGTGAGCTATTAGGATCACTCTCCGTCCGGCGTCGTGCGTCGTCAAACTTTATGTTGTGACCACACTAGGGGCCACATTTTTGGCTCAATTTTAGCAAAACTGGGTCAGAACGTTAATATCAACAAAATCTCAGACGAGTTCGATATTGGGCCATTTGGGGTCAAAAACTAGGTCACCAGGGCCAAATAAGGGAAAACCTTGTGAACACTTTAGAAATCACTGTTTTGACTACATCTTCATGAAACTTTGTCAGAATGTTTATTTTAATAATATGTAGGTCAAGTTTGATAATGGTTCATTTCTGTAGTAAAATTAGGTCACTAGGGCAAATTGCTGGAAAACCTTGTGAACACTCTAGAAGTCACTGTTTTGATTGGATGATCATGAAACCTTGTCAGAATGTTTGTCTTCATAATATCTTGGACGAGTTCGAACATGGGTCATCTTGGGTCAAAAACTAGGTCGCTAGGTCAAATCTTATGAAAAACCATGTTAACACTGTAGATTTCACAGTTATTATTGGATCTTCACCAAACTTTGTCAAGTCGTTTGTTTTAATGATATAACGGTCAAGTATAAATATGGGTCATCTGGGGTCAATAACTAGGTCAACAGGTCAAATCTTAGGAAAACTTTGTTAACACTGTAGATGTCACAGTTTTAATTGGATCTTCACCAAACCTTGTCAAAATGTTTGCCTCAATGATATGTGGGTCAAGGATGAACATGGGTCAGCCAGGTTCAAAAACTGGGTCACAAGGTAAAATCTTAGGTAAATATCTTGTAAAAGCTCTAAATGTCATGGTTTTGATTGGATCTTGGCAAAACCTTGTCAGATTGTTTGTCTTAATGATATTAAGGACAAGTTCAAATATGGGTCACCTAGGGTCAAAAACCAGGTCACAAGGTCAAATCTTAGGAAAACCTTATTAACACTGTAGATGTCAAATTTTGATCGTATCTCCACCAAACCTAGTCAGACTGTTTGTCTTAATGATATGTAAGACAAATTCGAACATAGGTCGTCTGGGGTCAAAAACTAGGTCACCGGTTCAAAACAATGTTTTAATGAGTGAACAGTGATTGTCATGTGAGCGATATAGGGCCATCTTGGCCCTCTTGTTTATTTATTTATCATTATATATATTTTAACCATTTCTAAAAACATGGTACATAGGAAATATATTAACAAAATGAGCATATAAAGTTAGTGTTCAAACAAAAATATATTACTGAATATACTAATTGAGATTGTAAAATTATTATATAAATATGAAAAAAAGAAAATGGAATACAAATTTATTTTACAGATCATATTATTATCACAGAATAAAATTACTATCACAGAATTTACATCATTATCTAAGAATTATTGATATTTAAAATGTTTTTAAAAACAACCTCAAACACTAGCAAACAGATGGGCTTCGACGGTGGACTTGAAATGAGTGATAAGAAAATGATCGTTTACATGTCACATAGATGTAAAATATATTTTATTAGCTCACAGTGAGCTGTTAGTATGCTACTTTAAAGTTTATATATCATCTGTCCTTCCACAATACCTGTTTATCTAGGGACCCCGTATCAAAGTAGCTAAAATGTGTCTCTTGGGTCATAATTAGACCTGCCCCAGGGGGCCACATGTTTTATTTAGATTCATATAGGGAAAACAAATCTTCTTGTCTGAAAGCACAAGGTTTAGAGATTACTTAGATATTTGGCATGGATCAACATATAGAGGACCTCGAACAATGTTGCTAAAATATCCCGGAGCTCTATTTTCCATTACTCTTTACTTACTGTAGCACAAATTTAAATCAAAGTCCTAAGAGGTATTGCCACAATTCTATCTCTGGTGAGCATCCCAGGATCACTTGGCCCTCTTATTTAGTGTATTGTTGATGAATATTTCTTTAATTCAGGATAAGTTGAAAGAAAATTTAGAAGAAAGTTTGAAGAAATTGGATGAAGCCATTTTGAAGAATGATCGATTAGTTAGGAGGTAACAGTCTAGGTTAATCTCATATATATAGACCTGTAATGATCTTATATAGGCCTTAACCAGTACTAACCACATTCTATCCGCAAGCTTCAGCCAAGCTTCCCCACATAATTCAGAGGTGGGGGACAATTTAACATGGGATGTAATATCTTCTGTAAAATTTGTCACAGACAGTGGAGCCTCGACCGGGGTTCGAACTCACAACTTCTTGAACAGTAGACAAACGCTCTAACCAGTGAGCTAGCCGGGCGGGCTGATAATTTCACAGGGGTGATCCTTGGGATAGTCCTGTACCAAGATGTTTTGAACTGAAGCAATGTCTAGAGGGCCCTCTATCAAAATTGCTAAAATAATGTCCCTGGGGTCATTATTGACCCTACTACAGGAGTTACACATTTTATCAAGACTTATATAGGTAAATGTGTTACAATTTTTGTTGTCTGAAAGCTCAAGGTTTAGAGCTTCGATATTTTGCATTAGCAACATGTACAGGCCCTCTGACAAAATTGCTAAAGTTATATCCCTGAAAT
Organism: Lutraria lutraria; assembly: GCA_964023205.1. Lineage (NCBI taxonomy): Eukaryota > Metazoa > Mollusca > Bivalvia > Venerida > Mactridae > Lutraria > Lutraria lutraria. The sequence goes on from OZ026842.1 coordinate 1,488,026, forward strand.
ATTTTTTACATCACAAATTTAAATCAAATTTTTAAGTGATATTGCCATAACTTGTTTCTCAGCTGATCATCACAGGTCCACTTGGCCCTCTTGTTCTATGAAAGGATTGTAACTGCACTAATATTCCTAGTTCAGAAGTTTTTCTAGCAAATTTATTCATCTGGCTACTTAATTTACTCCAAACTTAAAGAAAATGGATATCACCAGCAATACATGAAACTTGTTTATTTTATTTCAGAAAAGAGAGATTAGCCTTTGTATCTATAAGTTTAGATAATGTTTTGAAGGAACCAGAAGTACAGGTTTGTTGTTTGTTCTGATTGAATGTCTCACATAATTTACTTGTTACGATCATTAGGCGAAGCATCCATAACTTTGTATGTGCAACTCCTACATATCTCTATGAATTGTGATCGAACTTTCATAGAACTATTGTCATTAAGTGCCACACAGTGCATACTGCCAAGGTTCAGTGGATTAATGATTATAGAACAATACTCAACATACATAATGTCAGTACAGCAAAATGTTCAGTTGTATGTCATAAACTGAAGGTAGAAATGAGGTAAGTATCTGAAGAATGAAACCCTGATGTTGTGATCATTTCTGTCCCTTGTTAAAATTATATCACACTTTATAGCAAACGCAGTTTCCATTTTAAATAGTTTCTGAATAAAAGACCATACATATTACTAATATCTTTTAGCTCTGATTTAAACAATCATTGATTATTTGTTTGTTTTTTAGCCAAAACAAGATGATAGAAAACAGAAGAAGCTGAATTACAAAGAGAGTGATGTCGAATCAGAAACAGGTTCTAACAGTTGTTCCGGAAGTTCAGGATCGAGCTCGGAGTCGGAGAGTTACTCAGAAGGAGAGAACATTACTCGTTCATCTAAAAGCTTCAAGCAGAAATTTGTCCAGAGATCTTGTAGGACAAAGAAGTCTGTGAGCTACAGGTTTGAAGAATATGATGAACTGATAATGGATGCCATTGAAGAAGATTTAAGTATTCCAAAAGAACCAAAGCAAAGAAAAGTAAAACCACCAGGTTAATATTGTTCACTTTTAAGATATCATTATGTCCCCCTCTTTACAGCCCTAAATCTCTACCAATTGATTTTGATGTGATGTGAAGTGATCACTGAGAAACATATGGTAACACTCTTCTAAAGCTTGCTGCACAAAATGTTCTATCATTGTTTGACTCACAGTAGTATATTGACGCATACAGTTAATTGACAAAAATACATGACAAATGCTTGTGAGTAGGTGGGGGAAAATGTTGTAAGACATTGGCATCATTTCTGCAATTTGTCATTTCTGAACCTGTTCTTTGTATGCTGAGATGGTTTATTTAATGTGTATATTTTGTACTTCTGCCTTTCTACCATAATGATGATTGAAACCATTAAGATTCTAAATGCTTTTTCTTTCCTATCATATAAATTTAATTTATTTTCCTTATTATGCGAATTTTAAGTACAGCAATCATATTTTAATGAAAATGGGATTAAAAGGGAAACATTCTCAATGATTTACAGGTATAAGTCAGGGTAAAGACATGTCAAATATACTTGGTGCATCTTATTTTCAGGTATAAGTCGGGGTAAAGACATGTCAAATATACTTGGTGCATCTGATGAAGAAACTGAAAAGAAACCAATACGTAAACGTAAACCACGTTTAACAGAACTAGACGAAGATATTGATGATGATGATGATGATACTGATGATTATCAACTCTCTGAGTAAGATAAAACATGTTTGTACATATACTAGTAGTTCTCTATGTTTTTCTAATTATTCACTTTAATCATTAAAGAAAAAACAATTAGCCTGCCCAGAAGCTTAGTGTTTAGAGTGTTGGTCTACAGATCAAGAGGTTGTGACAAATGTGACTGAAGATATTACATCCTATGTTGAATTGTCCTCTACCTCTAAATTATGAGGGGTAGCAAGGTAGTAGCTGCAGATAGAATGTAGTTAGTACAGGTTAAAGCCTAAAAGAAATCCAGGGAAGCTGGTTAGGATAAGTAGCTGCCACAATATGACTGAAATAATGTTGAAAATGCCATTAAATCCATTGAAGTAAAAAACAACATAATTCTTCATACAGGGTTAAATGCATTTGTTAACCTTGCCACATATGACACACATTGAGAGTTCCAATGTGTATTAATGTGAAAATTTAGATTGGACGGGGTTATAACCTCATGAATTGTCCTTGAAATTCCAATCTTCTAATGTAAGAAAATATGACTTCATTTCTATATGAACTTCAGTATAACCTCTCCAGAGTGGCCATCTCTTGAGCAACAACCTCCCTTCAGCAACAGCATGATTTTTCCCACTGCACAATTTAACTATTAATTTAACCTCTCTAGAGCAACAACTTCTCAAAAACAACATAATTTTGCTACTCCCAAAGGGTGTTGCTTTGGAGATGTTGCACTGTATACTCATCATGTATTCCCTTTGGCACTGTTCTTCATAGCTGATTTAAATATGAAATATAATTATGGGGGTATATTGGATTTATACTTGTCGGTCGGTTGGTCTTTCTGTCCGTGCATCTGTAGACAAAACTTGTCTGTATTGTTTTTTTTTTTAAAGTAAAGACATATTACTAAATTGAGAGATGCTTTTGTTATATGCACCCAATTTCGTTAAATTTTGTTATAAACTTTTGTGGGTCATTTCATGCATGCCTTGTGATATGATGCCCCCTTTGGAAGAAAAGTGGGTATATTGCTTTGCCAATGTCAGTCGGAAGGAAAGTAGGTTGGTTGGTCAGTCTGTAACCAAACCTTGTCCGACCAATAACTAGAGAACGATTTGGTCTAGGCCCTTCAGATTTGGTAGGGAGGGTGGTTATCACAAGTAGATGACCTAAATATTTTGAGGTCAGTATTTCAAAGGTCACCATGACCTTCAGCTAAAAAACCTTGTCAGACCAATAACTAGAGAACGATTTGGCCTAAGCTCTTCAGATTTGGATAGTAGAGTGGTCATCACATTTAGATGACCCCTAACGATTTTGAGGTCAGTACGTCAAAGGTCAAAGTCACAGTGACCTTCATCTAAAAATCCTTGTCCGTCCAATAGCTAGAGAACTATTTGTCCTTTGCTCATGGAATTGGTTGGGAGGTTGGTCATTGCATGTAGATTACCCCTATTTCAAGTTTAGTCCGTCGAAAGGCAAGGTTTTACTATCCAGTTGGCCATTAGGAGGCATTCGTGTTTCACAAACACTTCCTGTTTATACTTTCAATTTTAGCTACAATATAAAGGAGTATTGAAGTGCAGTCAAATTATTTTGTCTACATTTGTATAAAGCTTGTTTTAGTAAGGGATAATTGATGATCAAATAAAGAAAATAGCTGCTAGCTTTTGCTGTAAATTTGTTTGTTGAAGTGGTTTTCAAAATCATGGTAAACATTTTGAGCAAAAAAGGTAGCAATTGTAAAATAAATAGCACAGGTTTTAATTTTGAATTTGGCTAAAAAACTGACATATCCAGAACCAACAAAAACATTCCAAAAAATGCCAAGTTTTGCACTAGTAAAAATCAGGATGAATACAGTCTATTCAGTTGATTGTTACAAAAGTCAACTAAAATGTTTTTCATGTACAGAGCAATTCAGATCCAGAAACTTCATATTTTAACAAAATCTTATTTTATTTATTTATGTTGATGAACAGTGCTTCTAATGCAAGTGATGCCACAAAATCATCAGAACCGTACGAGAGTGAAGATGTCAGCGAGGACAGTATCGAAACATCATGTCGTAAAACTAGGAGAGGTCAAAGAAAATCACAACGTAAAGGGGGCAGAAATATGCGATTCAAGGATTTTAGTATGTGTACTTCTTGTTCTATTCCATACTGGTTTAGTCATTTTGAACTTGACACATTCATTGTATTATTTAGAATACTTAGATCAGACCTGTCTCTGTGGTCGAGTTGTTAAGGTCGCTGATCACTAACTTCTCACTGATAGAGGATCATGGGTTCGAGCCCAGCTACATTCCATGTCTCTTTATGTAAAAAAGTAGACAGTTGCTTTTGGAGGATTGGGGGTCTAGTACTCAGGTCTAGTTTCCGGGAATGATGCTTGGGTGAACTGTCTGCCTCATATTACTCTGACTGGCGTAAAACTACTCAATATAAACAAAACAAAAGTAAGATTAATTTGTTTACTTTAATTTTTCATACTCTTGAAAGAGTTATTGCTAGTATTGCTACTAACAAATTGTGTCTGCATCTTTGTTTATCATTTCCTACTTATGTAGTATGTATGTACAAAAAGTGTTATACCTAAATTATAAGTTTTAACATGACTTTGCATGCTTAATAAATGATATAAAATGGCATTAATATTGTTAAGATACGATACTAGTAAATGTTTCAAGTTTGGGTGCAAATATTTTCAGTTGTTGAAAGTGATTTTGAAAGTAACGATGATAGAAGATCAAGAAGTGGACGTAAGCAACGTAAGAGAGTAAATTACAAAGAAGTAAATAGCGATGAAACAGAAGTGGGAGAAGACTCATTCCATTCTTCTGAACTTAGTGATTCAGACTTTGAATACAGAAGACGAAAGCGCATACAAAAATCAAAGAAAGTTTATGCCAAAAAGAGCCCAAGATCTGGAAAGAGACAAAGAATAAGAAGAGTGTCATCATCTTCTGAAAGTGAAGAAGAAAGTGACAGTGATAATTCTACCCCAAAGAAGAATATAGGAAAGAAACCACCTCAAAAATCTGCCAGGTTTTATTTTTTTGTCTTTTATTTGTTAGTTCATCATCAAACTTTTGACAACTGAATTCATCATATTCACATTATTCAATATTTACAGGATGCATTGTTGTCAATTCAAACAATGGATATATCAATAATTTCTTCTGCAGAATGATTTCTGTTGCACGGCGCAAAATATTTATATTTTGGCAGGAAACCATGGTAGAAAGTAAAAAGTGAAAGTTTACAACTTGGCCCATTTATCAATGGAAATAGTTATACTGTCAAAATGAATATGGTATAAAACATTCCCCACTTAATATAAATTTCTAAAGTAGATAATGCATTCCAAATGTTTGCTGTATATTGCTGGGTAGGTGGTGGGTGTAAAACCTTGTATCTTGGATTTTGATACCTTTCAGGAGGAACTTTTTGTTTTATTTCTGCAAGGACTGTCAGTACAGGATTGCTTTGTGGTAAAACAACAGTTCAGCGTTCATCAATAGTTAGTGATAAGAAATGAAGGCCTTTGAACTTTGATGAACAGGATAACATGATAAGAACTAAGAAAATGTAAAATTTATTATTCAAGAACTAAGAAAATGTAAAATTTATTATTCAAGAACTAAGAAAATGTAAAATCGAAAACAATTTGTGAGCATTTCAATTTTAACAGGGTCAATTTTCTTTAATCCTGAATTTATACTGATTAAACTGACCTGGAGCTGGACACACATTTACTGTTCAACTCACTGGTTCAGATTTAAAACTCTGGGATGATCCCGGAATAGTCATGTTGATCATAATGGACAGTGACACAGATACATTTGTAGCTGAAGTTTGATTAAGTACAGGATGACCCACATCACGGCATATGCACTACATGTGTATATCAACAGTGTTAGATTCAGATTGGAGAACAGCAGACAAATGTCTATATTAATTATTAATCCTCTAAAATATATTCAAATGTTATAAATTGAATCTATGTTCTATACATGTCAAATGATATCATTTAAGTCCATGCCAAAATCTTGTATATTGTTACATATGAAATGAAATTCTTGTATCTAGTAAACTTATTTAATAAAATCAGAAGTGTTTCTACTTTATAATACTGCATAATCAATATGTCTCATAACCATAATGATTTATTAAAGTGCAAAAATAAATGTTTTAAGATACAAGGTTTCGGTTAGGTCTACAGTTAGTCAATTAGTGTACAGGATTTTAACTACTGTATACGTCTTTAATTCTGCAGGTGCAAAATTTGGCGTTTTTAAGATGTTCATGAATTGGCGGGTTCTATATTTGGCGGTTTCATATCCAACTGCCAAAATAAAACCATGTCCTGTCTTCTTTAGCGCCAAAATTAAAACATTTAAGAAAATAAGTTTCAACCATTTTCAAGGGAAATAATTAGACTATTTTACTAAATATCCTCCTAAATACTATCGTATCAAGTGAAATATATAAACAGCAAGAATAAGTTACATGAAAACAAAATGTTGGTATTGTATTGTATTGGTAATTACTTGGGATCGAACATGAGTTAACACAATGGCTAAAAGTGTAAATTTGTTTCGATAATCTGAAATTGATTCATATTGTTATTATATCGGGTTTAATTTAGTCTGTGCCGACAATATAAGTTTTATATCATGTGACAAATAAGCTGTATTGTTTGAATTGTTTAGATTTTACATTGAGATTTCAATTAAGATTTACCCTAAGGCAATAAACATAATGCATGTACTTTAACTGATAAAAGTAAACAAGTAATAATACATGTACAAACATGCTAAACAAACAAATAGTTACGTGAAAAAGTGTTAGTTACACCTTTTGATAACAAAAGTTACAATAATTTTCTTTGACAAAATAATTGGCGGTGTTCATTATTGGCCTGGTTTTATATTGGCGTGGTCTATATTTGATGGTTCCGATGCTGAATGCCAATATCGCCAAAATAAAACAAGTGCCAATATTAAGACGTATACAGTACTGTAAATCACTTTATATTTGTATCTGCGTGATCTTTATTTTGCATTTTTGCCTACCCTGAATATATTCGCATATTTATGAATTCACGTCTGAAGGCTCTTAATTTAAATTTCGCGAAGGCTTTGAATTATAATATAGATAAATAGATAAATAAAATGGGTTAAACATATATCATGCATTACCTGCAAAAATTAAATCGTCAAAACCTGTAACAATCAATACAGTATTGAATATAGAAAAGTGACAAACTGCCCATTAATCCCTTTTGTTATCTTAAGAAGTGTGTTTAAATCTCCAGTTTGTGCAAAAGGTCATTGTATACAGAATACTTTATTTCTCCAAGATTACATAGTAATAACATTGGGAATTTACATAGTACATGTAACATGAAACATATTTAAATCCGGTCAGGTAGCAGATATTCAAAAAGAAAACAGGATCAGTTTAGAGTTGCACTCGGGGGAATGCACAGATAGATCATTTCAGTTGATTAATTAGAAAAATACAACGCTTATTGGAAGTATATAATTTTACACAAAAAGATAGGGAAAAAAATTGTATCAGGAAGAATGATCAATTTCCATTAGTATGTATAGTAAGAAAATATAATAATAACATAATAACACATATACAAAATGTTACATCGATAATTTCGGACAAATAGAAAAACGTAGAAAAACGTCGTCTGGAGTTCCTGTTTAGAAAGAACAAAGCAAAACGAACAAAAACAAAACACACACTTGTTAAAGATATTCGATTTTACACAAAAAGATAAGGGAAAAAATGGTATGAGGAATAATAATCAATTTGCATTATTCTGTATTGTAAGAAATATAATAATAATGTAATAACAATAGCACAAATGAAAAACGTAGAAAAGTCGTTGGAGTTCGTATTAAAACTTACTTAAAGTTCTCATAATATTACGCATAAAACTGACAAGATCGGATAGTAGTAGCGGGGTAGTTGTTGAAAGAAGGGATTTAAAATTTTCTTCACTATCAATGAGATTTATTCCTGAAAGGTATTTATTTCTTGGCAAGCTAAAGAAAGGACATGAGAGTACATAGTGTCGTTCTGACCCGATTTCATTTTTAGGGCATAGGGGACATATTCTATTATGAAAAGAAGTGCCGTTCCAGCATCCACGTTCTATCGGAAGATTATGATTTGCTGTTCTAAATCGAAAAAAGGTTAAGCACTTGTAAGGTTTTAATATCTTGAAATAGGTTTCTAGACAATGATTTGATTTAAAAGACATATAGATTTTGCTTTTATTAGACTGGTCAAGTTGTGCATGCCAAGTCTGTTTGAATTGATCGATTAAGATTTCTTTAACGCGTTTGTGTAAACATTGTGTAGCGGACTGATATAACCACACATCATTGCGACCGACAGATGCTAGAGTGCTTTTAATCTTATTAATCCACTTGAATTCGAAGCGTATGTTATGTTCTATTATAGCAAACATTGCCCCTCAGGCAATACGTACAATGTTTCTTTGTTCAATCAGTACAACTGAACAATATGTTAACAAAACAATATACATGTATAGTTCAATTTTTAGGTCAGCAATGTTATTGTATACTGTTCAGTTAGGATAATTGTAGAGTGACGCAGTGGTCGAGTCCACTTTTATGGTGTAAAACCGTAGTCAAATTATCAGTAGACATGTAGGCTGACTATATGACTTACAATTTTCGTGCAACACATTAACTGTCGGCGTAACGCAGTTGGTAACGATTTTGTCTGTTAATACACTTATTGGTGTGAGACCGCGACTTAGTAATTTTTTCGCAAATTATTTTCTATTTCTATGTACATTTTTTTTTTAATTTCATCAATTTTGTCATTTTCTTTTTTTAGCTCACCAGAGCACGAATGTGCTCAGGGTGAGCTTTTGTGATCGCCCTGCGTCCATCGTGCGTCGTTACGAATACGTGGCGTCCATGTTTACTTAAAACAACATCTCCTCCTACACCGCTATGCCAATTGCAACCAAACTTGGCTGGAATGATCCTTGGGTGGTCCCCTTTCAAAGTTGTTCAAAAAATTAAATTTCATTAAAAATTCTGGTTGCTATGGCAACAAATTGAAAAAACTTAAAAAATCTTCTTGTCTGAAACCACAGGGCCTAGAGCTGAGATATTTGGTATGTAGCATTGTCTAATGGAACTCTACAAAGATTGTTCAAATTATTCCCCTAGGGTCAAAATTGGCTCCGCCCCGGGGGTAACTTGATTTTACATAGACTTATATAGGAAATTAAAAAAATCTTCTTGTCAAAAACTACAATGCCTAGAGCTTTGATATTTGGTGTGTAGCATAGTCTAGTGGACCTCTACCAAGTTTGTTCAAATTATTGCCCTAGGGTCAAAATTGGCCCCGCCCCGGGGGTCACTTGATTTATATAGACTTATATAGGAAAATTTAAAAAATCTTCTTCTCCGAAACCGCAAGGCCTAGAGCTTAGATATTTGGTATGTAGCATTGTCTAGTGGACCTCTACCAAGTTTGTTGAAATTATGGCCCCGGGGTCAAAATTGGCCCTGCCCTGGGGTTTATTCTATTTTATATAGGAAAATTTAAAAAATCTTCTTCTCCAAAACCACAAGGCCTAGAGCTAAGATATTTGGTATGTAGCATTGTCTAGTGGACCTCTACCAAGTTTGTTAAAATTATTGGCCTAGGGTCAAAATTGGCCCCGCCCCGAGGGTCACTTGATTTATATAGACTTATATAGGAAAATTTAAAAAATCTTCTTCTCCAAAACCACAAGGCCTAGAGCTAAGATATTTGGTATGTAGCATTATCTAGTGGACCTCTACCAAGTTTGTTCAAATAATTGCCCTAGGGTCAAAATTGGCCCTGCCCTGGGGTTTATTCTATTTTATATAGGAAAATTTAAAAAATCTTCTTCTCCGAAACCACAAGGCCTAGAGCTAAGATATTTGGTATGTAGCATTGTCTAGTGGACCTCTACCAAGTTTGTTCAAATTATTGGCCTAGGGTCAAAATTGGCCCCGCCCCGGGGGTCACTTGATTTATATAGACTTATATAGGAAAATTTAAAAAATCTTCTGCTCCGAAACCACAAGGCCTAGAGCTAAGATATTTGGTATGTAGCATTGTCTAGTGGACCTCTACCAAGTTTGTTCAAATTATTGGCCTAGGGTCAAAATTGGCCCCGCCCCGGGGGTCACTTGATTTATATAGACTTATATAGGAAAATTTAAAAAATCTTCTTCTCCGAAACCACAAGGCCTAGAGCTAAGATATTTGGTATGTAGCATTGTCTAGTGGACCTCTACCAAGTTTGTTCAAATTATTGCCCTAGGCTCAAAATTGGCCCCCCCCCCCCGGGGGTCACTTGATTTATATAGACTTATATAGGAAAATTTAAAAAATCTTCTTCTCCGAAACCACAAGGCCTAGAGCTAAGATATTTGGTATGTAGCATTGTCTAGTGGACCTCTACCAAGTTTGTTCAAATTATTGCCCTAGGGTCGAAATTGGCCCCGCCCCGGGGGTCACTTGATTTATATAGACTTATATAGGAAAATTTAAAAAATCTTCTGCTCCGAAACCGCAAGGCCTAGAGCTTAGGTATTTTGTATGTGGCATTGTGTAGTGGACCTCTACCAAGTTTGTTCAAATTATGGCCCCGGGTCAAAATTAGCCCTGCCCTGGGGTTTATTCTATTTTATATAGGAAAATTTTAAAAAATCTCCGAAACCACAAGGCCTAGAGCTAAGATATTTGGTATCTAGCTTTGTCTAATGGACCTCTTTAAAATCTGTTCATATAATGGCCATGGGATAAAAAACGGCCCAGATGGGTCACTTGATCTTACTTAGACTCGTATAGAAAACTTCAACAATGTTAATCTTCAAATGACCTTTTCTCCTGGTGAGCATTTATAGGGCCATCATGGCCCTCTTGTTTCGTTTTTGTAAGGATTATACTAGATCTAGTGTTTATATTATTATCATTTTTATCGTTCGGTATATCTTTACATGTAATAAGCATGATAAAGAATAGTCTCAGAAATTTCGTCGTAATTCTGGTAACTACGATTGGTTCGCTATTAAAAGTCCATCTATTTTCAGCCATATTTAGCTACATTTGTGTAGTTGGCCTTCAGATAAGTTGGCAATACAATACAATGTTTATTTCTCAAGTCAGTACATATACATGACAATATGAGCATACATAATCGTATGATACAAAGAAAAGAGTGTGAGGCTTGACAAAATATTGGGAGAAACGTACACCTCATAGAATTTTAATAAAAAAGCAAGTAGTTGTTTCATGTTTGTCAATTTGAAGTAAGTCAATAAGTTTGTAAACAAAGTACTTGTGCACCGTACTAATACTGCAAGTACTTTTTAACTACACATTTCGCGTTTAACAGGACAAAAATGCATTCTTATTATTCACAGTTTACTACTAAAATATTATAACAAACCTACCTATATACTACAATTAATTTGCGGCTGAGCTGAAGTTGAAAAAGAAAATGAAAAAAAGAGACAACCGATGAGGTTCGAACTCGCGATAAAAGTTTAGCTCCTTGACATTTTAAAGGCTTCACCAACTGCGCCAACAGGACATCTACAATTGTATTGCTAAACTGTAATACTATATTTGCTTCTTATAATCCCACTTTACCTGTTCAGATAATGGATGTAAACTTTTGTGTATACATAAAATGAAACGTCACTATCACATTATCGTAACTGGACAGTACATGGAAGATCCCATTTGTAAATGTTTAAGGTAATACCAATACGATTGTAATATACTATGGAGCAATCTGTGAAACATTTTATATCACTGTCCTCTGTGGCACAGTTGGTAAAACACAAGGTTTGTGGATCTTGATGACTTTATTGGACATCGCTTCATTTTTAAAAAAAAGGTTAAACTTTATATACATTGTATATTGATAGGAAAACATGTTTAAAATGTTTGTTTTTTTAAATTTAAATTGTTCCGTTAAATTAATAAAAATATATTAACCTCACATGGGTAAGTTAGCATTTTCATTATTTTAATTGTACATAATAAGTAGAAACTGGTTTAGGTGTTTAGTATAATCGCGATGTCATACAATAAAATGTATAAATGAAATACAAAAAAGACAAATACACAAGAGAACAAACGCATTCCTTCTTCCTCTTTTCTCTTTAGAAATACAAAAAGGTACTATTCAACGTGTAATATACATGTACATACATGTAACAAAAACAAACATATTCAGTCAATAAATGAATTATAAAAAATATTTGTATATAATTATTAAAAAAGAAAGTGCCATTGCCTGAGTTCGAACCACCCATGTGTGCTTCGTTTTGTATAATGTCATGTATGAACATGCCACCTTAACCAATACACCACGACTGGTTCACGTGAACGACACTTTACTTCGGATTTAAAATGATTTCGGCAATAAATTTACAGTGATTACCTTTACAATGGTATCGTCCAATATTCGACCTTAACTATAAGAAAATTGAACTATAGTGTACTTACTGACAAGTGGTAGTTTATTTATCAGTCTGTAACGAAATTTTCGGACAATGATCTTCCATTAGCAATTATGTTATATTAATAAATTCACGCGGATTTATGAATTCGCGAAGCCTTCCAATCGGGAATAATAGCGAAAATAAAAACATCGCAAATACTACCGGAATTACAGTAATGCTTATTTTCGGGAATCTGAATGGTTTAGGGATATCAGGTTTTGCGACAAGGTGCAAGGCTAGACGAAAGTTAAAATTCAGATTCCCTGTGTGTCAAAATGTTGTGAAAAAGAACTGAGTTACAAGGTTTTGACTCCCCATTGACCATTTGATAAAGCTATTTGATAGAGCATATGGTGAACATCCATGTAGTTTCTGACAACACTGTTGGTACATGTTGGGTCAATGTCAGGAATGAGATCATGTAACTAATTGAATTCAAGAAATCAATTACTTTTTAGCTCACCTGAGCTTTTAGGATCGGTGAATGTCCGGCGTCCGGCGTCCATCCACAATTAGTTTGTTTACACTCTAGCAACCACAACTCTTTACGAATCTTGATTAAACTTGCTCACAATGTATATGGCCACAATGTCTCGGCTAAGTTCGATTATGGGCAAAATCTGATAATAACTTCTAGAGTGATGGGCCCTTGAATTACAAAATTTGCTATATTTAGCTTGTTTACACTCTAGCGCCTTCATTTATTCACCAATCCTAATCATATTTTCAGTAAATGTGTATAATCATAAGATCTTGGACAAGTTCGATTATGGGCAATATCGGACCAGAACTGCAAGAGTTATGGGCCCTTGACTTAGAAAATTTACTGTATTTGAGTTTGTTTACACTCTAGCGCATTCATTTATTCACCAATCCTAATCATATTTTCAGTAAATGTGTATAACCAAGAGATCTTGGACAAGTTCGATTATGGACTGAATTGGACCCAAACTTCAAGAGTTATGGGTCCTTGATTTTGAAAATTTGCTATATTTTAGCTTGTTTACACACTAGCGCCTTCATTTATACACCGATCCTAATAATATTTTCAGTAAATGAGTATAACCAAAAGATCTCGAACAAGTTCGATTATGGGCGGAATCGGACCACATCTTCAAGAGTTATGGGCCCTTGACTTAGCAAATTTGCTATATTTTAGCTTGTTTACACTCTAGCGCCTTCATTTATTCACCGATCCTAATCATATTTACAATGAATGTATATTACCTTATGGTTTTGGACATGTTAAGTTATGGGTGGAATCGGACCACAACTTCAAGAGTTATGGACCCTTGGATTAGAAAATTTGCTACGTTTTAGCTTGTTTAACAGTATTATACCTTCATTGTTGGTTTTGATCTCAAAATCTACATAAAAATGAGTTTTACGAGATGGAAACTATATTACCTGGTCATTGATTATTGGCCTTGGTTCTCAGGTGAGCAATAAAGGGCCAATGTGGCCCTCTTGTTACTATGATGTTAGCACTGATTTTCTTATTGTCTGCTCATTTAACTCCAGGTATGATAGTGAAGATACAGAAGAAAGTGATGATGATTTGAAGCCAAGAAATGCAAAGAGTAAGAAATTCAAAGAGCTTTCTGATGATTCAGTATCTGTGGATAATGAAGAAACCACAGAGAGTGATGTCAGTGAGGAAGGCAATGTTCTAAAGGTTGCAGCAAAGAAGAAATTTATTGAATCGGAAACGGAAGAGGAAAAAGATGAAGAAAAAGAGGATGATAAAAGAAGTGAATCACATGAGACAAATTCTAGTAGTGGTGATGAAAGTGGTTGGGAAGAGATTGGAATTGGCAGTGGTGAAGAAATGAATATTCAAACATCTGTTAAAAAAGCCAGAAAGAAAGGTGAGGACAAGACCTCTGTAAAGAGAGCTTCAAATATTGAAGATATTTCTAATCAAGAGAAAGAAGTAGTAAATAATAGTTCTGATGTGACACAAGTGAAAGAAGTCTCAGAGAAGGATGGTAATAAATTAGATATTGTTAATGAAGAACCTCAGAAAATTGAAAGTGATGAAACTGTTGAAGAAGAAATGACATCTGATATTGTAGTTACTCCTACAAAAAAGAAGAGAGGCAGAAATCCTAAGCAAACTCAAGGTGATAGTCCAACTGTTACACCAAAAAAACGTGGAAGAAAACCTAAAACTGATTTAACAGAAGCAACAGGTGAAGATTTATCTTTGAAAAAGAAATATGGTCGGAAAAAGAAATGTGAGAATGAAACTATTCCTGAAAGTTTAATTGAAGATTCTATCAAGCAGGTGCATAAGGAAACTAAGATAGAATTTGATAATTCAGGTGAAAAGGAAGAAAAAAAAGAAACTGAAGAAAGTACTGAAGTCCTGAAATCTCAAGACGATTCATCAATAGAAAAAAATGAAAGTTCTCCTACGCATGAAAAAGCCAAGGATGACAGTCCTCTCTCAGCAAGAAATAAACAAAATGCACCTGTGGGTATTGTTAAACCAGAAGTAAGACAGGGTGTTATAGTTGAAAATAAACAAGTAATTGAAGGTAGAATGAATGAAGGCAGAACTGGTGACACAACTGTTAATCCCCTTCAAGGAATGAGAGATCTTGCAATGGGAAGTCAACCAATGCATGGAGGACATGAAAGTAGCTTTACTCCTTACTCACAAGCGAATTACTCTGGTCCAAATATGCAAGGGTACATGCCACATCAAGGTTTTCATAATTATCATCCATCCCCATCTTATGGTCCCCAGGGCCCCCCTGGACCTAGTCCTTACTCTGGACATCAAGGTATGCTATCAGAAGGTCCTCATCCAAGACCTCAGCCACCATCACAGTATCACCAAAACCAAAGTTCAGTGTCACCTAACAGTTTCCAACCTAGTGGATCATACCTTAACCATATGCAGCAAGGTCCGCAAGGTTACTACCCTGGGAATTTTAGACCTCAAGTGGCTATCAGACCTGATGTGTTTAATCTATCAAATTCTGAAGGGCCACAGGGCACTAATTTTCAAGGTCAATTCCCTCCAAATTATCCAAATCAAGGTACTTACCATGGTCATCTGAGACATGGATACCCAGAACATCATGGTTCTTATCCTGTAGGTCCACAAGGGTCACAACAAGGGCCATATCACTCTGGTATGCCTTACAGCATGCAAGGTACACCTAGGCATGGATTTTGGCCTCAAGGTGGATCCCAAGGTCCAAGCCCTGGTCCACAGCCTGTTAGACCCCAATCTAGACCCCCACCATGTCAACCTCAAGGTGTAAGCCCTACCTCTAGAGGGGAAGGGGCTGTTGAGACCCCCAATAGGGGTTTCATGATGGACAATATTTTAAAACCAGCGCCTGAAGGAGGAAGTAATGATGTTGAAGATAGTGCTGAGGTTTCAGATATTGATAGATATACTTCATTCTTGTGTAAAACTGAATAATATTTTTTGTTTTCATATACTGTCATTGCGTGCAATACTTGGGGAAAATGATTATTTCATGAATTCTTCCAGTTTTTTTTTCAACTGTTACATTTATCTGTAGCGTGTGATCAAAATATGTATAAGTTTGTGTGTTTTTAGCTCACCAGAGCACGAATGTGCTCAGGGTGAGCTTTTGTGATCGCCCTGCGTCCATTGTGCGTCGTTACGTGGCGTCCATGTTTACTTAAAACAACATCTCCTCCTCTACCGCTATGCCGATTGCAACCAACTTTGCTGGAATGATCCTTGGGTGGTCCCCTTTCAAAGTTGTTCAAAAAATTAAATTTCATTAAAAACTCTGGTTGCTATGGCAACAAATAGAAAAAACTTAAAAAATGTTCTTGTCCGAAACCACAGGACCTAGAGCTGAGATATTTGGTATGTAGCATTGTCTAATGGAACTCTACAAAGTTTGTTCAAATTATTCCCCTGGGGTCAAAATTGGCTCCGCCCCCGGGGTAACTTGATTTTACATAGACTTATATAGGAAATTTAAAAAATCTTATTGTCAAAAACTACAATGCCTAGAGCTTTGATATTTGGTGTGTAGCAGTGTAGTGGACCACTACCAAGTTTGTTCAAATTATTGCCCTAGGGTCAAAATTGGCCTTGCCCCGGGGGTCACTTGATTTATATAGACTTTAATAGGAAAAATTAAAAAATCTTCTCCGAAACTGCAAGGCCTAGAGCTTAGATATCTTGTATGTGGCATTGTCTAGTGGACCTCTACCAAGTTTGTTGAAATTATGGCCCCGGGGTCAAAATTAGCCCTGCCCTGGGGTTTATTCTATTTTATATAGGAAAATTTTAAAAATCTACTTCTCCGAAACCACAAGGCCTAGAGCTAAGATATTTGGTATCTAGCTTTGTCTAATGGACCTGTTTTAAATCTGTTCATATAATGGCCATGGGATAAAAAACGGCCCAGATGGGTCACTTGATCTTACTTGGACTCGTATAGAAAACTTCAACAATGTTAATCTCCAAATGACCTTTTCTCCTGGTGAGCATTTATAGGGCCATCATGGCCCTCTTGTTTTTTATGCCCCTGTATCGATAGATCGGGGGCATATTGTTTTTGGTCTCTCTGTTTGTCTGTTTGTACCAAACTTTAACCTTGCCTATAAAATCAAAACGCTTGCACCTACATTCATCAAACTTCATATGTAGGTTCCCCGTGACAACCTCTACAGGACCTGTGCATTTTCAGGTCAGTAGGTCAAAGGTCATTATGGCCCTTTGTTTATTTTGTGCGATTGTAATAACGAAATACTCTTTGTTTCCTTCTTTTTTAAAGGGATTTTGATAAAACTTTCATGGAACTAATGTTATCAAGATACCCAATACATGTTGTAAAGGTTTTATGATTCAATAATTTTTTACGGAATTATGGCTCTTTGTTTATTATGTGCATAATTATGTAATATATATAGAAGTACTCTTTTGTTTGCACTACTTCTATATTTCTCAAGGGATTTTGACTAAACTTTTATAGAACTATTGTCACCAATATCCCCAACACATATTGTGCGGGTTTTGTGATTCGATCATTTTTTGAAGATTTATGGCCCTTAGTTTATTTTGTGTCCTAAATTTCTTTTATGATACTCCTCATACATTTCTGAATGGAATTTAATGAAACTTTCACAGACTCATTGTCACCAAGAAACCCAGCACATATATTCCGGGTTTTGTGATTGGATTGTTTTGGGTGGATTTATGACCCTTTGTTTATTTTGTGCATTATGTAGTTGAGAAATACTCCTCCCAAATTTCTCAAGGAATTTTTACCAAACTTTGATAGAACTATTGTCACCAAGTACCCCAGCATATATTGTCAGGGTTTCGTGATTCGATCATTTTTAGCAGGTTTATGGCCCTTTGTTTGTCTGTACCAAACTTTAACCTTGCCTATTAAATCAAAAGGCTACTGCCTACAATCATCAAACTTCATATCTTGGTTCATTATGACAATCTCTTTAGGACATGTGCATTTTCAAGTTAAAGGGCACCTGGGGGGGGGGGCATTGTGTTTTTGAAACACATCTTGTTATCATTATATTTTGGCCCATCTGGTATGAGGACCTAGATTTTGGAACCATGCTGAATTAATGTCTTTGTACACTAGATTTATTTCTAACTGAAAAGATGTCATTAACCTCTGATACAATAGTCATTTATCTTGTGTTTGAAAATTGTACAATTGTCCTTTAATATACCTTTATAAGTGAAACATGAGCTGCTCATACATTTATATGTTCGAGCTGTGAGCTCAAGTAAGAAATAGATCTGACAAATTACCTTATTGTATATTATTAAAGTCATTTCTTAGAGCATCTCTTAACTGCAATTTAAACCTCCACATACATTGTAAGGTGCAGATTATTAATTGTTCTATGTTGACACTATTAACTCTGTCTGTATAGCTTGACCATGTTTTTTGAGCTGTGACAAAATTATTCAGAATAATTCAATTTGGGGATATGGATATTGGGAACAAATCTGACTGAAACATGTTGATATGATAAATTTATCATGCTCAAGTATTATACAAACCCAGTTTATTTAGTGTATTCTTCTGTCACGGCTCAAACAACATGGTTGAGCTATAGATGCTACTTACTTTGTTAGAATTAGATAACTTTGAGTTTTGACATTTTTGACATGTTACTGTACATAACATTATATACATATGGGAATTAACAACCTGCTTGTCTTTGTTGACATGAGTATATAAGTACGAGAACATCACTTTTTAGCTCACATGTCACAAAGTGACAAAGTGAGCTATTAGGATCACTCTCCGTCCGGCATCGTGCGTCGTCAAACTTTATGTTGTGACCACACTAGGGGCCACATTTTTGGCTCAATTTGAGCAAAACTGGGTCAGAACTTTAATATCAACAAAATCTCGGACGAGTTCGATATTGGGCCATTTGGGGTCAAAAACTAGGTCACCAGGGCCAAATAAGGGAAAACCTTGTGAACACTTTAGAAATCACTGTTTTGACTGTATCTTCATGAAACTTTGTCAGAATCTTTATATTATTAATATGTAGGTCAAGTTTGAAAATGGGTAATTTCTGTAGTAAAATTAGGTCACTAGGGCAAATTGCTGGAAAACCTTGTGAACACTCTAGAAGTCACTGTTTTGATTGGATGATCATGAAACCTTGTCAGAATGTTTGTCTTCATAATATCTTGGACGAGTTCGAACATGGGTCATCTTGGGTCAAAAACTAGGTCGCTAGGTCAAATCTTATGAAAAACCATGTTAACACTGTAGATTTCACAGTTATTATTGGATCTTCACCAAACTTTGTCAAATCGTTTGTTTTAATGATATAACGGTCAAGTATAAATATGGGTCATCTGGGGTCAATAACTAGGTCACCAGGTCAAATCTTAGAAAAACTTTGTTAACACTGTAGATGTCACAGTTTTAATTGGATCTTCACCAAACCTTGTCAAAATGTTTGCCTCAATGATATGTGGGTCAAGGATGAACATGGGTCAGCCGGGTTCAAAAACTGGGTCACAAGGTCAAATCTTAGGTAAAAATCTTGTAAAAGCTCTAAATGTCATGGTTTTGATTGAATCTTGGCCAAACCTTGTCAGATTGTTTGTCTTAATGATATTAAGGACAAGTTCAAATATGGGTCACCTAGGGTCAAAAACCAGGCCACAAGGTCAAATCTTAGGAAAACCTTATTAACACTGTAGATGTCAAATTTTGATCGTATCTTCACCAAACCTAGTCAAACTGTTTGTCTTAATGATATGTGAGACAAATTCGAACATAGGTCGTCTGGGGTCAAAAACTAGGTCACCGGTTCAAAACAATGTTTTAATGAGTGAACAGTGATTGTCATGTGAGCGATATAGGGCCATCTTGGCCCTCTTGTTTTAGTAATAAAATTGTACATAAGCTAGTGTTCATGATTTTCTAGTAATCAAATTGTACATTAGCTAGTGTTCATGATTTTCTAGTAATCAAATTGTACATCAGCAGGTGTTCATGATGTTTAGCTCACCTGATTCATCAGGTGATTTTTTAGGATCGTTGAATGTCTGGCGTCCGTTTGTTTACACTCTAGCATCTGCAGCTCTTAACGAATCGTGATTAAACTTGCTTACAATGTATATGGCCACAATGTCTCGGCTAAGTTCGATTATGGGCAAAATCAGACAATAACTTCTAGAGTTATGGGCCCTTGAATTACAAAATTTGCTATATTTAGCTTGTTTACACTCTAGCGCCTTCATTTATTCACCAATCCTAATAATTTTTTCAGTAAATGTGTATAACCAAAAGATCTTGGACAAGTTCGATTATGGGCGGAACCGAACCAGAACTTCAAGAGTTATGGGCCCTTGACTTTGAAAATTTGCTATATTTTAGCTTGTTTACACTCTAGCACCTTCATTTATTCACCGATCCTAATAATATTTTTAGTAAATAAATATAACCAAAAGATCTTAGACAAGTTCGATTATGGGCGGAATCGGACCAGAACTTCAAAAGTTATGGGCCCTTGACTTTGAAAATTTGCTATATTTTAGCTTGTTTACACTCTAGCGCCTTCATTTATTCACCGATCCTAATCATATTTACAATGAATGTATATTACCTTATGGTTTTGGACAGATCAGTTATGGGTGGAATCGGACCACAACTTCAAGAGTTATGGGCCCTTGGATTAGAAAATTTGCTACGTTTTAGCATGTTCTACGTAAAAATGAGTTTTACGAGATGGAGACTATATTACCTGGTCATTAATTATTGGCCTTTTAATCTCAGGTGAGCGATAAAGGGCCATCGTGGCCCTCTTGTCTAGTAATCAAATTGTACATTAGCTAGTGTGCATGATTTTCTAGTAATCAAATTGTACATCAGCAGGTGTTCATGATTTTCTAGTAATCAAATTGCACATAAGCTAGTGTTCATGATTTTCTAGTAATCAAATTGTACATCAGTAGGTGTTCATGATTTTCTAATAATCAAATTGTACATCAGCAGGTGTTCATGATTTTCTAGTAATCAATTTGTACATCAGCAGGTGTTCATGATTTTCTAGTAATCAAATTGTACATCAGCAGGTGTTCATGATTTTCTAGTAATCAAATTGTACATCAGCAGGTGTTCATGATTTTCTAGTAATCAAATTGTACATTAGCTAGTGTTAATGATTTTCTAGTAATCTAATTGTACATCAGCAGGTGTTCATGATTTGCGATAAATCTAATTTATTGAACCTAAATTGTTGAGTAACTACCTGGTATGTAGAAATGGGCTTCATCTTGCCATCTCCACACCAAATGTATAGGTCAGCATGAATTGTTTAATATTATAAAATACCTCATTTTCTGTTTCTATGCATTAGTTATAACATTTTTTTTGTACAGATAATTTATTTATGCTGATGTTAACACTATCATATGAGTACATACATAATTATGTGGCATCGTTTGCACCAAATAAATTTTGTCTTCATTGAAATAATCTAATTCATGTATATTGTTTATAAAAACATCCTGATAATGGCATGTAGTTTTTTCTTGATAGTTGGTGTGATACAGATTTATAAATATCGATTCATTCTTCCAAGTATTAATTCAGTTCATTAGAATTTAACCCCCCAGGGTTATGGTTGGTGGCCAGATTGTTCAAATGATTCAAACAAGCAGGTTTTCTCAACTATTTCATAGATTTTAAGCATTCTGCGATTGACTGGTATACACAAAAATAATGTTCTACTTAAAACCAGGCATTGATTCACACATTGGTATTTACTAGAATTGTCTTTTACGTGGCAGGGGGCATCAAGTGTTACCCTTGACCATCCGTCCGTTCAAATTTTAGTTTCTGAGTGATAAGAATATTTCATGGATTGGTTTCATATCTTACATAAAGGTGCATAATGATAAAATACAAATCAAGTTTGATTTCCCTTAAAATCCAAACATTTTCACAGGAGTAACGGCCCCTTATCTACTTCAGTAACTTAGCGCCGAGTGCGGGCAATTTATCCTCTGGACACATTTCTAGTACTTTAATTGGTGCTAGGGATTTAAAATGTACTTATGGTATAGTCCATGATAAGCATCCTTGAATGTAATGTTGGGGATTTTCATGTAACAACTTTTCTCTATTACCCTATTTTAAACACAAATGTACCTTCAAAACACAAACAGTTGAAGCAGGTGATGTGGACCTTTTAATTGTAATACATGTTTATTGGTTGGAATATTGTATAAAATTGTGTACATCTTAGTAATCACCAATAATCAATGTGAACTTTGTAAACCATAAATGTATTTGTAAATTTAATCTATTTTTTATATCTAGCCATAAAACAGCCTGTAAATTCTATGTCCCCAAAGGAGGGGCATATAGTAGTCACACCGTCCTTCCATTAGTCCGTCTGGGAGTTTTGTTTCCACTCTATATTTTTTAGCTCACCTGATTCATCAGGTGAGCTTTTAGGATCGGTGAATGTCCGGCGTCCGGCCACAATTAGTTTGTTTACACTCTAGCAACCGCAACTCTTTACGAATCTTGATTAAACTTGCTCACAATGTATATGGCCACAATGTCTCGGCTAAGTTCGATTATGGGCAAAATCTGATAATAACTTCTAGAGTTATGGGCCCTTGAATTACATAATTTGCTATATTTAGCTTGTTTACACTCTAGCGCCTTCATTTATTCACCAATCCTAATCATATTTTCAGTAAATGTGTATAACCAAAAGATCTTGGACAAGTTCGATTATGGACGGAATCGGACCACATCTTCAAGAGTTATGGGCCCTTGACTTAGCAAATATGCTATATTTTAGCTTGTTTAAACTCTAGCGCCTTCATTTATTCACCGATCCTAATCATATTTACAATGAATGTGTATGACCTTATGGTTTTGGACATGTTAAGTTATGGGTGGAATCGGACCACAACCTCAAGAGTTATGGACCCTTGGATTAGAAAATTTGCTACGTTTTAGCTTGTTTAACAGTATTATACCTTCATTGTTGGTTTTGATCTCAAAATCTACGTAAAAATGAGTTTTACAAGATGGAAACTATATTACCTGGTCATTGATTATTGGCCTTGGTTCTCAGTTGAGCGATAAAGGGCCAATGTGGCCCTCTTGTTTTTTTATCACTCCTTCATGGATTTCAAATGAACGTCGCAGAAATTTTTATAGTCATATGATGATGTGTCACGGGCTAGACCCAGGTCCGTGCCTCCAAGGTTACACTCACACGTAAAAGGCACTGGGGTCTATTTTTCGTTTCTGCTCTGTAACTTTATCACTCCTTCACGGATTTCAAATGTACTTGGCAGAAATGTTTATTGTGATAAGACAATTTGTTGGGCTTGACCCAGATCCATACAACTAAGGTCAAGGTCACACATGGAGATAAAAGGTCAAAACTGAAATTACATCCTCTGGTTTAAGTATTGGCTGAAATATGATACTATTCACATCTCTTTTCTGTCCATTTTCATAGGAAATGAATTCATACCTTGATAGCACCAAGATATTTCCTTTACCTTTATGCATACCTCTTAAGGATAAGATACACTTACCAGTTAAACAATTCACTCCCCTCTCTCTAGATCACTAACCACTGAAAATATTATGAACAACTACCTCTGACCTTCATTGATAGCCTGTAACAAGAATCCCAGTTTATTCTGAAAATGTTTATTTACCATCCTTACCTCCGACTAGTTTATACTTTGGGGGCATACATCACATCCTGTGACAGACCTTGTTTTACTTGATTTTTATTATGTAAATCATTATTTAGATATTTTGTAGATCTATAATTATATACTGCATTTAAATGTTTTAGTATTAGTATTTTTAGCTAGTTATTTCTTGTTTGATCCAATTTTTTTTCCAGATTTTTACACCTTTTATTTATACCATTGTACATATCATCCGCAATTTACATGTGGTAATGTTTAAGAATAAAGGCTTCATTCTATGTATAGAGATCTATATGTTTTATCATCTATAATTCTTAAATCATAACTGAAGACTGGTTCAGAAATACCAGGATTATCGTACTCGCAGCAAAGCGTGGTTTATTTCTCTATAACTATATCTTGAAATACTGTCCATTTGCTTTCACTGCATGTGAATTTGGCCATTACCAAGGTCATGTGTATTTAGTTACAGTTTGCTCATATATAACAAACACTATTTGTTAAACAACTGAATTAACTTTATTTTTTAGAATATGAAAGACTGAAACTAATCATTATGTAAAAAAAAGATCACAACACACTTTCAAATTTAAATAGCAAATCTATTTTTAAACATGCTTGATATAAAATGGAAAAAGGTACACATATACCGGTACAATAGAAAAATTGATATGGATTATCTTAATTAATACACTGTCCATAGAAATATTGAAAGACAAAATAAATATATTTTGATTAAATCAAGTTTTCCATTCACTAGGAACACACTCTAGCACTGATTATAGCTGACTGTTGTAACTGGCGAGGTTTCCAAAACAAAGGAAAATTTACATAAAAATATGGGAAATATTAAAACGTTTGATTGTTAGATGTTTTGGGAAGTTGGGAATCAATTATTTGGAAATTAAACATGTGCAAAAAATACCCAGATGTCAATAAAAGAAAATATTAGTCCAATTGACAACTTTCTTTGCCAGCGTCTCTTTTGAAAATGCACCATTTTGTCAAATGATAAAGTTATCTTATAGTGAAACATGCATTAGTAACATGTAACAGGCATTACACTGTACATCAAATGTTTCAAAAGTACAGTGAAATCCGTGTTAGCAGCCACTCTGTGAATGGCCCTTTCCCATACATAGGTTACTTCCCTTAGTAAATTGACGGTGATGTCTCCTGATAAGGAATAATTCTACTTCCGGGGACTACACTAATATCAATGATAATGGCGGACAACTGAGAAAATTTCTCAGTGCGTTAAAGAAATGCGCTTTACTTACTTGCAAAACTGATAAGTAAAAAAGTTATATACGAGTCGTTGGCCAGCATGTTCATGATAATTAACGTGAATTAACTAGATCCGTAGAAGTGTCAATTAAGCTTGATATCAGGAATGTGTATGATGAAGAAAACTCAAAATATCCAAGTATGTTAGTGGCGAGAGTTGGAACTGTTAACGTTTACGAACTGTTGTTGGAGAGATGTTGAAACGTCTGTCTTATAGTATGTGATGATGTCTCAGTGACACACAGTCTCACTGGTACCTGAACTGGGAACATATATACAATAATTTAGCTGACAAGTTGTATACAAAACGTCAAGTCCAGTCATATATGAAAAGGGCCATATTCAGCGTCTGTCTAAATATGATTTGTGGTTGTATTAAATACTTACAATAATATCCAGTCAATATACATCAATAATTATATTATTTTCCGGTTCACCACTAAAATTACAAGAAATAAATAAATGAAATAAAAATCATCTGTGATAATGTGTTTTTGAAGCTTTCAATGTGCTGCTGTTTTCACTCGACCGTGCGAGAGAACGACAACGTGGAATTGTACTCTGATCATGTACAGCTATTTTTCTGTTTCATTATTTGAAATGTATGAAGGTGTGAAAAAAAAAGATATTAAATGTGCAGGAACGGGCCGTTACTTATTGAATGTCATTGACACATTAATGAGGAATGTGTTGATTATCCAATTTGCCATTGTGTTAAAAGAATACTTATTTTGGTATCTCGTTTAGACTCATCATTCATAAAAAATAGAATAAAAAAGCTTATAAGCCAAAATAGGTATAAAAGTTATAATATATCTATCATATTTTCACCTCCATCTTTTAGAATATACATCTATCAATTCCGTAGCTATCAATAAACCCACGTTCGTATAATATTGTGAAACTACTTGTATCAAATCTAGGACCGTTATACCTGGCATCATTATATATATATACACACATACAATAAATCATTACAACAGCCTGGCTACCCTTATTATGTTAAAAAATATTTATGGTTCCAAAAAACGACTATGTCTTCAAAATACAAAATATTTATTCATTTACTGTCCGATAATGCTACCGTCTCGAACCGCTCTTTCATAGAACCAAATATTTCCCTTTCGAAATTACTATATGTCCCCTACTATGCAATATGGCCAGTTTCTACAGAATAAACACGTAATATCGTGTTGTTTTATGGTCCCTTAAACCAATCAACAATAAAAGTATCAACTGAAACACTGATTGTCAATCGTTAACGTTGACTTCTCACCGGGGTGCATTAATTAGCGCTACACGTGACAAACATACCATAAAGATCATCTGCGATAAGATTAGTTGATGTTACTGTGGTATATAGAGAAACTCGGGTCACTGTCCGGTGAGAACAATGTTATCAGGCGAGGTGATATCGTCCAGGGTGGCGAGCTTTAACTCAGTTTTCGGAGCATAAGTTAGTGTCATTTCACCTAAAATTTAGCGTTTAATTCGCTAGTGTGATGATAACGGTCACCCGGCAAATCACACTTTAAACAGTCAACATCCGCAGATAAATAGTTCACTACAATTGGGCGAAATAATAAAAAAAAAACTCCCATGGATCACAAAATTTAAGTTCACATTAAAGAAATCATTTGTTAACAATTACAAATTTGGTGAAAAATATTCAAAACAACAATTGAATACACAAAAACATACGCGCATTAATTTAAATAGTTGAGTGGGCGGAGCCAAAAAGTGTTCTCATGCTACTATAGCATCCTATTGACCTGAGAACACATAATGTTCTCAGGTCATGTGTTATCAGGCAGTTACCATGGCAGTTGCATGATAAATTGTATATACTGACCCATAATTATCAATAAAATTAATATACATGTACAATATCTTTTATATCATAATTCGATGATTTACACCTTATATGTATGTATATAAGTCCTTGTAAATATGAAACTATGTGGAATACTTACATTATAAATCTAAACAATTAGTAGAAATTATGTAGTCAACAATTATCATCTTTATTTAGCACTTTGGATGTTGACTGACAGTCATGTGTTTGGTATTCACAGAAACCCAAATTAGTAAAATCAAGATACAATAGAATATAAATTTTAGCATATACATATACAAAACTATGCTAAAGTTTAAACATCATTGAATATTAATTTACTGAACATGGGAAATATTGAGCAATAGTTATTAGTTATTTTAAAAGCAGTAAATTTATAGTTGAAAGATGGTGTACCTAACTAATGTGTTCAACACCTTTGGTATACGATATGTACATGTGCAACTTCTTTACCTTTATGTAACTCCTACATATAGGTATTAATATATCATTTAATTGTTAAACTTAACCATGCACTCATTTTATTTTTTGTGTTTGCTTATATTCGTGTAGATCTGCAGTCAATTTTAAAGTATTATGACATAATCTAATATCGGGGTATATGTACGCCAATGATCAACTTGCTACTTTTTACACTTCCGAGAGACACAAGGATAATTATGTTGAATGTTACAAATTTAAAAACATTCATTTAATTACTGCATTTTGAAAGTCTACATATAATCTGTCACATTATGTTTTATTTGCCAAGATATCGCTAGTTGTCTGTGTATGTACCTATTTTCAGTTTCGTTTTAAATAAATAATAACAATTTTCATCGGATTTTGTGTATTAAATCACATGCATGCAAAACATTAATTAGTGGTTTATAACACAAAGTGTGAAAAAACTTAATTGTTGTCTCAATACTATCAGGTTGACAAATTAGTATTGACTTTTCCTATATGTGTTCTGCTCGGCGAATTAAGATATAGTCCTCGGAAGTAGATAATATTTTTAGCGCATGCGCACTGCCGACAAGAACGACAATCTTCCAAGGGAGACTACCTAGTTATGGGAAAGGGCCATAAAGGCCATTCTTTTAAAAACTTCAATTATTTAGAATAAAATGAACTCCAAATAAAGGCGACCTGTCAATAAAGGTCAAAATTTGTCTTTCGCAAGGGTCAACTGTATCATGAGATAGAGAAAAATACTATGACACTCCACTTTGATACACTTGTGCTTTTATTCTGGACGTCAGACACTTAATATACAATGTCACAGTTTCTAGAGTGAGGACAGTTCTATTGATAGTTCTCAGTACCATTCTTCATCAAATTTTGCTACACAAAATGGTAAAATAAAAGTTCACCAAGAAATAGTTATTGACGCTAGAGGACAGGGTATAATCTAGTAAATGGAGAAATAATCCATAAAAAAATAGTCAAGGTCAATTTGAGGTAGGGTAATAAGGATGGATTGGGAATGATTACATGTTCGTGAAGATTTTCACAAAAATAATAATGTCTGAGGGGTGATCATTAAGTTTGTGGACAACCAAGCGAATACAGAAATGCTAGATTTTAAGTAAGAATGAACACAATAATGAAGTAGCTGAAAGTGTACTGCGTATCATTGTAAATTTTAAAACGAAAACACCATTATTCAAATAACAAATGTTTTCGTAGAACAATTGGCATCCCATCACCGCCGGAACAACGTTATCCATGACGTTAAGTCACATTTGTCAAGAAACACACAGTTGAATTGCACACAACGTTCATGTGTATGGACCCACTGTTTGAATGTGTTCTTGTAAAATGACATGTCAAATCCCCTTAAGACATTGCACATGACAGGAGCTCTTCAAAGCTGGAGAAATGTCGACCTTTCAAATAATATTTTAAATTCGGAACAGAAAAGGCCACAAGGCGCCAAATTTGGTGAATATGGCAGGTGTTCTATGATATCAGCACCAAGCTGGACAGTAATAGATAATTGGGTGTCTAGTGCCCGGTGACTTGGTGCGATACCTGGCGTAGAATTTTGTTCTCTAGGTCATAAGATCATAGTAAAACTACCTAGTTTTATCAGTGATTATAATCCAGTTCAGAAATCGCTCCGTTTGTATTGCCTCTGATTGTTTTACTGAGTATCATAACTCTTCCATTTCATCATTTGAAAACAATCGTGCGACCATCTTGCACTTATTCTTCTCATATTCAAGTCCAACATTAATATTTGCTGAATCAGCCCATAACTTATATCAATCTGCTCACTAATCTGCCTTATTGTTGTCCGCCTATCTATGTCCAAGATTTCTTTAACAAGCTTGACGTTAGCATAGCTAAGTTTTGTTGTCGGTTGGCCACATCTTTAGTCATCTTTAACCTCATCACGTCCCATATGGATACTTGTGAACCACTTGCACACCAGTGATCGACACACATTCTCTTTTCCTGATACTTTGTCCAATTTTTAATTAGTTTCTGTCGGTGTCACTTCAAGTCTTAGCAAAATTTGATGACTGCTCTTTGTTCTAAATTGACGTCCGACGTCACACTGCGTTGTTTCTCAGATGACCCCCAGTATCTTAACATTAGCATCGTAACGTAATAATAAGTTCAAATTTTGTTTACATCAGGCAGCTAAGGCATTATGATACAACATCGACGTCATTGATCAATGACAGGGTTTCATGCCAAATTGAGGCCACAGTAAATGCTGGATTTGCGTTTAAATATTAAATTTTTGATCTTCCGTGGTTATGCTAACTACAGTTGCTATGGTGATCGATTTCACGTGCCTATGACAGTCTTTTAGTGGAAATTAATTGCACATTTTATGTTCATTAACCTTATATACAAATCTCATAAGTATACAATGGTTTATAAAAGTAACAGCAAGGTTGTCCATGAATTTAATGATCACCATATTTATTTAGATGGGACTCATTGTAGCACTTCTCATCTCGTGAAATAAACTGACCACTTCCTTATTAACTTGAAGACCATCGAGCAATTTCCGAGGTATAACTTTTCCTTTATTTATTGCGTTGGCCCCTAGTAAGGCTCCTAAAGCAGCCCCTCGATGACAATTTTCACCTGAAGTAGAAAAATCCTCTTTGTTTGGCTTGTAGAAAGAAGTCGCATGAAATTATGAATTATGTCTAATTAATCACAAGTAAAATAGGTGTGCCACATCTTATATATACCTACATGAAATATATACTGAACAAACATAGACACTTCTGATAATTACAGGTTGATCTACCATGAGATTTCAAAGATCGATTTGAGCATATT
This sequence comes from Lutraria lutraria, assembly GCA_964023205.1. Lineage (NCBI taxonomy): Eukaryota > Metazoa > Mollusca > Bivalvia > Venerida > Mactridae > Lutraria > Lutraria lutraria. The sequence goes on from OZ026842.1 coordinate 1,517,934, forward strand.
GGTGTACATTCTGTGATGAAACTTTCTTTACTATTGTTTGATTATAGCAATCCTTGTTTAAAGTTACAATAAAGACATCAACAGCTTAGTAATTACTGACATAGCATACCACCACAGTTTGCATTAGCAAGCACTCCAGCCTCAAAACCATCTGCAAATTCATATGCAAGAAACAACATTGAGCTCATGGCACCCTCTATATAACATGCAGGACCAAGAGTCTGTGTAGCACTTTGATAACACTGTAGCCTTTCTTCAGAGCCTTTCTCATACCTGAAACAACAAGTGCACATTTATTAAAATGTCTGAGTTTAACAATGCATACTATAAATGTCTGAGTTTAACAATGCATACTATAAATGTCTGAGTTTAACAATGCATACTATAAATGTCTGAGTTTAACAATGCATACTATTCTCCTTACTTAAGTAAAGGCTTTGAGACAGCAATGTCATGTTTTTTATCTTAATATCAACTCAGCTCTACACATGTAGTAACAAATATAATAACTTCCATTGATTACATCACTACACAGTCTGTGAATTTAGGATTTGAAACTACTTGTCTGAATTACCGACAGTGAATAGTTTACCTAAATACTCTGTATAGAATTGCTGCAAAAGTTACTTGTCCGAATCAATAATTACTAGTCCATGACAACCGGACCAGTGCTAATTTCGCAGACTGCCTACAATATCCTGGTTTACGCCATCACTCAACAGACATAAGGTGATCACAAAAGCTCACCAGCTAAAAACAACTCACATATACAAGATATAACTTAAAGAAAGAAAATAAATAAAAGTTTTGTAACAATAATATTATGAGTTCTGCAGCTACAAATCATAAATCAATGAAATTATCCTCACATACACTGTAAATGATTAGAACAAGATTTTACATTAAATTCATTGTTAATTTATCAGTAAAACCTACCTGTTGGCTTTCTCAATCAAAGCAAGCACCTTTTGCTTTTTCCGAGGTCCACCTAACTCAGAATGACTTAACACATTAAGTACCTCTTGTTTCAAATCTCTCCCATTAATTACAGCATGTAACATTCTAGAATACATATCCACAAATGGAATGATATCTTTCACTGGATGTGTACACTTAACAAAGTCTATAACTTCATCAACACACTGGTATTCAGGTTTATGGGCATTCCTGATCACCCAAGGTAGGACTGGACAGATTGAACCAATCACCAATAACTGACTGTCTGGACTACTCTTTAATTTATCCTGGTATCTGAAAAAATGTACTAATACTTGAAATTTACAATGTTTATATCAGATATAATTATGTTTTATTCCTAAATTAACCACATAACTGATGTTGAATTGTGGACAATGCACATTTAAATTGTTAAGGTTGTTGCATTATTTATTTATGTACTGGTACTGTAAACCAGCATATCACAGTAGTTTCCATGAGTCATTACTATATTGTATCACCTGGGTAGGTTTCAGTAGTCAAAAATATGGAAATAATGTTTCAAATTGATTTTCTGTAACAGAAAATATTCTGACAAATATATATATAGTTACATGTACATTGAACACAAAATTCAAATTTAAGAGAATACATGATTCAGATATAATTACACAGAACATGTTATTCAGGTTTTAATTTCAGACAACACATATTTCAAATCTATTTATAGAAAACTACCACCCAGTTAATTCAAGGTATCTTTCACTTCCTGCCTTACTGTAAATTTGATCATATGTATGAATTGTAATAAGTTTTGAAGAATATAGATCATGTTTTATCCAGAGAAGTAAAAACCAATTAGCATATTAGACGTGTTTCTATATTTATGTCCAATTTTTTATATTTTTTTATATAGTTTTATGCCCCTTTATAAGTCATATTGATTTGAAGTCAGTGACCTTAACCACTCAACCACGGAGGTGGGTCCTATATTTATGTCCAAATACTTGATATCTAAAACAAGTACTAAACATTAAACTTGCTCAAATACTTGTTACAATATAACGCTGCTTTTATCAATTGACAGTATGGATGATTTGTCTGTAACTAGATGTGCTAATGAAAGAGAAACCTTTGTTCTGTAAAATCTAAAAGCTCATCAGCAGTTGTGAGCTTTTTGTCCAGCGATGCCCAATCTTTGAAAAAAGCTCGATGGAAAGATTCGGCATACGTATCGTTGTGAGATCCAGGGGTGGTCATAAACTTCACATAGTCTTCTAAAACACATCCTCTTATTTCTCTGGAAGATCTGTTCACCTTTGGATCAGCCCTGTGTAATGATTTTAGGACCTCAAGTACCATAACTGAATTCAATGTATTAGCTCCAGGTCTCATACCTACAGAACAAGAAAATAGTTTCTTAAATCTTGTACTTATAATAGAAGAGGAAGAAATGTAAGAATGATCTAGCTAGTTGATCATGGACCATCAAAACCTCCTGCTTAGCCTAAATTGAGGCCAAAGTGACGTGTTGCAGGGACCGTGTGTTAACAGCCATTCCCTTGTGATACAGTTTGCAACCTATCGCAAATAGTGGGGTCTTATCCTGATGTAGTGTGAGAGCTGGGAAATTCTAATCCCCATCCAGCTGGTGGGTCTATATACAGGTACATGTTAATACAACTATGTGCTCAAATATGATAATACAAATTCATAGATGCACGAGTTGAACACTCTCTGAATTCTGTATTCAGCAATGTTGACATTAGGGCTGTGTATTGCCAGGCCACTTACAATACTATGTATGGACGGGATACCCATACTGTATACATTAAGACACATTGGCCTCATAAGGTAAAGAAAAGTCAGCAAGTTTTTCAGAATTCAAGTAGAGATACTAGTATACAGGTTGATTTGTATATGGTAATTATTTCCCCAACCTGTAAATATCATGGGGTGCAAAACTACCTTGATGATAATGAGTAGTTCTTCCTCCTTGCCAATACTTCAGTTTATCATGCAAAATGATATTACCAATAATTGCTTTGGATTGTTTATGCCAGCCAGTTCTACCAGAGCCATCTAATAAAAAAGAAAAAGAGAGAAACGAACTACTTATTATAGAGATAAAATATTTAATCGTTTGAACAACAAAATGAAAAACAAAATTTATTTACATAACAAAATTTCTTTATCAAGTAGATGTGACCTAGGACTTAGGAATGCTACATAAAATAAGGTATTAGGGCTGTCCCGATACAGATCTCAGGCGACACGATACGTATTGCGATACGGTACTAGCGATATGCGATATCAACGATACGATATAAAAATATTTCAAAGTAATGAAAAACCTTGCAATATTAGTGTTTTTTTGGGAACACTGCACACTTGTTTGGTGCTAGAAAGTCCTAATTAACTGTTAAAAAGGTGTAAAACTAAAATTGTCTTGTACTTAAGGTCATCAATTTGATGCACATATGTTAGTTGATATTATGGAAATTAAATAATTATGAGAAATGTTATTATAACAGAAACAAGTTTTAATCTCTGTCCCATAAATGGCCTTATATCAAGAATAGAACCTAGCCATATAAAATTGTTTAAAGAATCAGGGTTATGATTGTCAAATTGATTAAAAATACTAAATTAATAATGAACTTCTGAAACCTTCAACTTGGATGTTATGATGACGAGACACAATTATGTATTCTAAGGTTGCTAGTCCCACCACTATACTTGACATCACGTTGACATCTACGTGTTTCTTTGTATCATTAATCGGCAAACCAAAATACTGCCATGTTTTTATGTAACATTATATGGTGGTGTAATACAATTTATAAGTCAATATCTACTTGACAAAATCTGAATATTCGAATCGAATTCGTTGTCTAGCTTTACCTCACGTTGCTAATGTCTATAAGTAGAGTATAGAATTATCCCGGAAATTAGTTGAGTAAGCATTGTCGATGATGATATGAGAGTAAATTCGCAAATCAAGTTCAGTTGTTCAACCGTGATTCTAAGAGTTTTTTAATATAAAATAAAAAAAACGCGATACGGCCGATACGGGACCTTCCAATACGATACGCATATCGTTCAGCACTGTACCGGTACGCAGCTATATCGGGACAGCCCTATAAGGTATGTTTATTTTAGTTTCGATATTGTTTTTTGACTCACAGACAACTAAAGGTCTTGTTGTGCACATTTTTATAAAAGGGTTACAATAAGAAAAATGCATGTGAAAAGGATATAGGTGGATTAATAAGAAATGAAGGTTAATCAGCCCTTTTTTAATGTTTTGCGGAACAAGTATCTGGTCCCTTTGATAGGGGAAATGTGCATTGTGAGGCATCAAATTGAGGAATTTTTAAGACTGATTTTTTTACTTTTTGAGAATTTTTCTCTGTGGAGAAAAATAATATATGATTACTTTTTTGCTTGGGGAACAGAGCCGAATACCGAACCCTAAAATGGCATTAAAAAGGGCCTGGTAACTGATATGAATTGATAAATTTGACTAGTAGTAACATAATAAAAATGTGTGAGAATAACATCATAGGATTGTATCATACAATTATATAGATCATAATTATAAAAGTATTCTTAGAAGGGTGTATTAAAAGTTATCACAGTTTACGTATTGTGCAGTCGGGAACACAGCATTGTTAAATTTAATTTCCTGACACTGCTGCGGCTGCAACAGTATCCTCGCCTTAAGAGCCATCAGTATAAATGGGTTCATGTATAATGGTAAGATTCTTGGTGTTTGGTTTGGAAAGCACCTCTGCTTCTGACTTTGTCACAGATGAAGTCAAAGCAAAACTTTGCAATTTCAGAGTCCTGGACAGGATCACTATCTAAAACTTATGACTCTGCAATAGATCTCACATGGAGATCATCATTAAATTGAGACATATGCAACTATACAAAGTGATGGAGTTATAAGTGTTCATACCTAAAGCAGATAATGACATGATACTAGATGGATGTTGTTTATTTGGTGCAACATATCCTGTCAACCATGAACCGTAGTCAGACTTGATATCATTTGGATTATAATACCAGTGTACAGGCATGGACAAGGCATCAGCTATCAAGGCACCAAGTACTGCTCCTTCAGATGATTTTAATACCTTCTCTGACATCATGAATGCAAAACTGAAACATGAGAATATTTAACAACATTTGTATACATGTGCACAAATAAAATACAAACAAGAAGCTAGGTGTAATAAAGGAACTATGATGATTTATAGTCAAAACGCCCCCAAGTCAAATGGATTACAGTCAAACCGGCCTCAAGTCAATACGTCATCTAGCCAAACCGGCCACAAAAAAGTTAAAGCGGCCTAACATTTTGGTCAAACCGGTCACACTATATTTTTATTCAGTCAAACCGGTCACAAAATAGTCAAACCGGCCATACACAAAATAGAATTACCACCGAAAATGAATATACACTCGTACAAGTATCATATGTTATTAATGTATGAAATCATTGTTCAAAACAATGTCCAATTCAAATTAAACAATTTTTTTTTGATAATTGTGTTAAAAGTAAACAATAATTTGTTTGCATGTGAGGTAGAGATGGAACATTAATGTGCACCCGTTTGTAATTAAAGGTGTTGATCATTTTTATATCATTAATTGTTGGAACCCATTCATTAAAAGTTGCTAATAGTGTCGTTTTAACATGTAAACGTGCAAACGTTTGTAAAAAGGGCGTTAATCCTGTTGATTTTATTGTTGGGTACAGTAATTACAAAGTTCAAACAGGTTTGTTTTAATACATGCATGTTCAAATGTTTGTAATTAAAGTTTTGAATCCTTTGCAGTCATTGTCTGACTCCTTAAATTAAGGTAGTAAACAAGATGTGTTTTGTAAACACCATGCCCTCTCCGGTTGCCCTTTTTGAAAATGCACAGGTCCTGTAGAGATTGTTATGATGAACCAAGATATGAAGTTTGATGATTGCAGGTGGTAGCGTTTTGATTTAATAGACAAGGTTAAATTTCGGTACAGGCAAACAAAGGGCCGTAAATCTGCTAAAAATTCAGTCAAACCGGTCACAAAATAGTCAAACCGGCCATACACAAAATAGAATTACCACCGAAAATGAATATACACTCGTACAAGTATCATATGTTATTAATGTATGAAATCATTGTTCAAAACAATGTCCAATTCAAATTAAACAATTTTTTTTTGATAATTGTGTTAAAAGTAAACAATAATTTGTTTGCATGTGAGGTAGAGATGGAACATTAATGTGCACCCGTTTGTAATTAAAGGTGTTGATCATTTTTATATCATTAATTGTTGGAACCCATTCATTAAAAGTTGCTAATAGTGTTGTTTTAACATGTAAACGTGCAAACGTTTGTAAAAAGGGCGTTAATCCTGTTGATTATATTGTTGGGTACAGTAATTACAAAGTTCAAACAGGTTTGTTTTAATACATGCATGTTCAAATGTTTGTAATTAAAGTTTTGAATCCTTTGCAGTCATTGTCTGACTCCTTAAATTAAGGTAGTAAACAAGATGTGTTTTGTAAACACCATGCCCTCTCCGGTTGCCCTTTTTGAAAATGCACAGGTCCTGTAGAGATTGTTATGATGAACCAAGATATGAAGTTTGATGATTGCAGGTGGTAGCGTTTTGATTTAATAGACAAGGTTAAATTTCGGTACAGGCAAACAAAGGGCCGTAAATCTGCTAAAAATGATCGAATCACAAAACCCTAACAATATGTGCTGGTGAACATGGTGACAATAGTTCTAACAAAGTTTGGTAAAAATCCCTTGAGAAATACAGAAGTAGTTGCAAACAAAAGAGTACTTCTCTATATATCACATATGCACAAAATAAACAAAGTGCCATAATTCAGTTAAAATTTATCGAATCATAAAACCTTTATAACATGCATTGGGTATCTCGATAACAATAGTTCCATGGAGGTTTTATCAAAATTCCTTGAGAAAACAAGGAAACAAGAGTATTTCGCTGTTACAATCACACAAAATAAACAAAGGGCCATAATTCCGTAAAAAATGATTGAATCACAAAACCCTGAATACATGTGTGGGGGTTCTTGGTAACAACATGTCTGTGAAAGTTTCGTCAAAATCCCATGAAAAATGTAGGAGTAGTATCCTAAAAGAAATGATTTCTCTATATATTACATATATATGCACAAAATAAACAAAGGGCCAAAATTCCGTCAAAATTTATCAAATCATAAAACCTTCACAACATGCATTGGGTATCTCGATAACAATGGTTCCATGAAAGTTTTATCAAAATCCCTTGAGAAAACAAGGAAACAAGAGTATTTCGCTGTTACAATCACAAAAAAAAAACAAAGGGCCATAATTCCGTCAAAAATGATCCAATCACAAAACCCGGAATATATGTGTGGTGGTTCTTGGTAACAACAAGTCTGTGAAAGTTTTGTCAAAATCCCATGAAAAATGTAGGAGTAGTATCCTTAAAAAAATGTCGGAATTGTGACCTTGACCTTTGACCTACTGACCTGAAAATGTCATGAGGAACCTATATATGATTTTGATTTTATAGGCAAGGTTAAAGTTTGGTACAAACAGACAAACAGAGAGGCCAAAAACAATATGCCCCTGATCTATCGATACGGGGGAATAAAAATTCCAGCTTTTTCATGGAGAACGATAATTTGCGACAAACAATTGCGATGTGAGTAAATTTTGGTATGTATGAATATTTTGCATATAAGTCCTTAGATATTTCATACTATTTTCACATTACTGCATATGCATTGGTCTCAGCGTTGATTAATTTTGTTGTTATTAAAAATGTGAAATTATTGGACATTATCTTTAAGTGTGTTCACGAATTTGATTGTAATCTGATAATTTTGTGAGTGTTTTGAGAATATTTCTTTATCCAGACAGTTGATAGTGTAATAGTTTTGTGAGTGTTTTGAGAATATTTCTTCATCCAGACAATTGATAGTGTAATAATTTTGTGAGTGTTTTGAGAATATTTCTTTATCCAGACAATTGATAGTGTAATAGTTTTGTGAGTGTTTTGAGAATATTTCTTTATCCAGACAATTGATAGTGTAATAATTTTGTGAGTGTTTTGGATTATTTCTGTGTTTTTGACAATGACAGACACCTGTATAGAATGCGGTCTTCAGGTTCTTGAGCTACAGCAAGCCTTCACCTGTGACACTTGCGATAAATCATTAAATGGTAACATCGCACGTGCAACATGGGTATGACAATGTTTATTTTATGTTTCCCTGCTTAAAAAATGATAAATTGCAAGATATATTAATATATTTTAGTATCATTTTATTATCAGTTGTCCTGTATACTACATGTATTATTTCATAAATCATATCACGTAAAACGTATTTCTTTAAATAGTTTTACGATTGGACAGATAAATATAACAAGAGGGCCATGATGGCCCTATAAATGCTCACCAGGAGAAAAGGTCATTTGGAGATTAACATTGTTGAAGTTTTCTATACGAGTCTAAGTAAGATCAAGTGACCCATCTGGGCCGTTTTTTATCCCATGGCCATTATATGAACAGATTTTAAAGAGGTCCATTAGACAAAGCTAGATACCAAATATCTTAGCTCTAGGCCTTGTCACTGGTTTCTGAGAAGAAGATTTTTAAAAATTTTCCTATATAAAATAGATTAAACCCCAGGGCAGGGTTAATTTTGACCCCGGGGCCATAATTTGAACAAACTTGGTAGAGGTCTACTACACAATGCCACATACAAAATATCTAAGCTCTAGGCCTTGCGGTTTCGGAGAAGAAGATTTTTTAAATTTTCCTATATAAGTCTATATAAATCAAGTGACCCCCGGGGCGGGGCCAATTTTGACCCTAGGGCAATAATTTGAACAAACTTGGTAGAGGTCCACTAGACAATGCTACATACCAAATATCTTAGCTCTAGGCCTTGTGGTTTCGGAGAAGAAGATTTTTTTAAAATTTTCCTATATAAAATAGAATAAACCCCAGGGCAGGGCCAATTTTGACACTGGGGCCATAATTTGAACAAACTTGGTAGAGGTCCACAAGACAATGCCACATACAAAATATCTAAGCTCTAGGCCTTGCGGTTTCGGAGAAGAAGATTTTTTAAATTTTCCTATATAAGTCTATATAAATCAAGTGACCCTCGGGGCGGGGCCAATTTTGACCCTAGGGCAATAATTTGAACAAACTTGGTAGAGGTCCACTAGACAATGCTACATACCAAATATCTTAGCTCTAGGCCTTGTGGTTTTGGAGAAGAAGATTTTTTAAATTTTCCTATATAAAATAGAATAAACCCCAGGGCAGGGCCAATTTTGACACTGGGGCCATAATTTGAACAAACTTGGTAGAGGTCCACTAGACAATGCCACATACAAAATATCTAAGCTCTAGGCCTTGCGGTTTCGGAGAAGAAGATTTTTTAAATTTTCCTATATAAGTCTATATAAATCAAGTGACCTTCGGGGCGGGGCCAATTTTGACCCTAGGGCAATAATTTGAACAAACTTGGTAGAGGTCCACTAGACAATGCTACATACCAAATATCTTAGCTCTAGGCCTTGTGGTTTCGGAGAAGAAGATTTTTTAAATTTTCCTATATAAGTCTATATAAATCAAGTGACCCCCGGGGCGGGGCCAATTTTGACCCTAGGGCAATAATTTGAACAAACTTGGTAGAGGTCCACTAGACAATGCTACATACCAAATATCTTAGCTCTAGGCCTTGTGGTTTCGGAGAAGAAGATTTTTTAAATTTTCCTATATAAAATAGAATAAACCCCAGGGCAGGGCCAATTTTGACACCGGGGCCATAATTTCAACAAACTTGGTAGAGGTCCACTAGACAATGCCACATACAAAATATCTAAGCTCTAGGCCTTGCGGTTTCGGAGAAGAAGATTTTTTAAATTTTCCTATATAAGTCTATATAAATCAAGTGACCCTCGGGGCGGGGCCAATTTTGACCCTAGGGCAATAATTTGAACAAACTTGGTAGAGGTCCACTAGACAATGCTACATACCAAATATCTTAGCTCTAGGCCTTGTGGTTTCGGAGAAGAAGATTTTTTAAATTTTCCTATATAAAATAGAATAAACCCCAGGGCAGGGCCAATTTTGACACCGGGGCCATAATTTGAACAAACTTGGTAGAGGTCCACTAGACAATGCCACATACAAAATATCTAAGCTCTAGGCCTTGCGGTTTCGGAGAAGAAGATTTTTTAAATTTTCCTATATAAGTCTATATAAATCAAGTGACCCTCGGGGCGGGGCCAATTTTGACCCTAGGGCAATAATTTGAACAAACTTGGTAGAGGTCCACTAGACAATGCTACATACCAAATATCTTAGCTCTAGGCCTTGTGGTTTCGGAGAAGAATATTTTTTAAATTTTCCTATATAAAATAGAATAAACCCCAGGGCAGGGCCAATTTTGACACTGGGGCCATAATTTGAACAAACTTGGTAGAGGTCCACTAGACAATGCCACATACAAAATATCTAAGCTCTAGGCCTTGCGGTTTCGGAGAAGAAGATTTTTTAAATTTTCCTATATAAGTCTATATAAATCAAGTGACCCCCGGGGCGGGGCCAATTTTGACCCTAGGGCAATAATTTGAACAAACTTGGTAGAGGTCCACTAGACTATGCTACACACCAAATATCAAAGCTCTAGGCATTGTAGTTTTTGACAAGAAGATTTTTTAAATTTCCTATATAAGTCTATGTAAAATCAAGTTACCCCCGGGGCGGAGCCAATTTTGACCCTAGGGGAATAATTTGAACAATCTTTGTAGAGTTCCATTAGACAATGCTACATACCAAATATCTAAGCTCTAGGCCCTGTGGTTTCAGACAAGAAGATTTTTTAAGTTTTTTCAATTTGTCGCCATAGCAACCAGAATTTTTAATGAAATTTAATTTTTTGAACAACTTTGAAAGGGGACCACCCAAGGATCATTACAGCCAACTTTGGTTGCAATTGGCATAGGGGTGTAGGAGGAGATGTTGTTTTAAGTAAACATGGACGCCACATATTCGTAACGACGCACGACGCACGATGGACGCCGGGCGATCACAAAAGCTCACCCTGAGCACATTCGTGCTCTGGTGAGCTAAAAAGCAACTCATCTTCTAGATATCTACTATTACATATTAAACAATATCCTGATTGTGATCAATTCTGTTCTTTCCATAACGTCCAGTTTCAATTCTCAAATCATGTGCTGATAGTCTTAATTGTGAAAAGGTTTTACATTTACCGGGAATTCTATCTATATATTCTTTTTGCGTTGGCAAGGCATATTTATTTCGGGTATAAAAAAGGGGTAATTCAACAGCATTAACATATAACATAAGTTACATGATTATCTACTATATGAAAATTATACTGACATAAGTTCGCAACAATAAATATCAGTGTTCAGCCAAGCTGTCGCTTTAGAACAACTTCATTAGTTGTATTCTGCTATATATTTTTTAAACATTGTAAAGCACACCACAGTCAACAACTTTGCTTCATTGTGTAAAAGAGAAATATACAATACAAAAAAGATGTTTTATGAAAATTATTGACTGTATACTTGTCAACGGAATACTGGCCGCCCTCGAAAAAACCCTTCGGCTTTGGTAAGAGGAAACGTGTATCCGAAGCATGCATGAAATATACCGGTGATTGGTACTTTTCTCAGTCTATTCCTTGAAATATCGGACTCACGGAATTCTGTCCAGGAAGTGACTACTTTTACATGACACCTGACCAAACTGGTTTTGGTCACGCTATGTTGAGACAGTATTCCTCCGCTATATGTTGTAATGCAGAGGACTATATGTCTCAAACATCACCTTAAAACAAAACCAAAAACAAACGCTTTTTTGCGTTGGCAAGGCATATTTATAGATACAGTGTAACTTCTGAACTCTGGACACCCACGGGACAGGCCAAAATGTCCGGATTTTGGAAGTTTCCGGAATTCAGAAGTCTTAACTTATCTGAACATGTACAGATGTTAAATGTCAGAGTTTTTTTATGGTGAAAATAGGGATATCATTGTTTATGCATAATACAATATGATGCTATTATTACTGAGACATGATGCAAAAATAAAAGATAAACATTTTTAAGATCTATTAATCACAATCCAACAATTTCTTAAAAGGTAGACAATGACAATACAATTTTACTTACTGGAACGAACCAGTCAAAAATTGTTAATGAGCATAAATATTTGGGAATATATTTTAGGAGAAGTGGTTCATTTTACAAATGCTAGTTGACATATTGTGATTTTAACACATGTCAAAATAAGCTAACACCACTGATTGGTAAACAATTGAAATAGGGGAAAATGACATTTTGACTCAGTGTTTATAATCACAGGACTAATTAAGGATGACACAAGTTCTGCACTGTCCGGATTTTGGAAGTAAAATTGCACATACATAAACCAAAATTGATAAAAATATCGTCTGGAATTCAGAATTCAGAAGTTCCGGAATTCAGAAGTTTAATGTACATTGAAACAGAGGGACGAATTTCGGGACCAAGAAAATCGTCCGGATTTCAGAAGTTTCCGGATTTCAGAGGGTCCGGATTTCAGATGTTACACTGTAATTACAAAGTAGAGTGGATGACATTCAAATTCAATCTACATCGTAATAGTCAACATGTATTGGTAATTCAAATAATATATAATGATACAGGATGTTTATCCGAAATAAATGAAGTCCTGCATGCACAAAATGTAAATAAGATGCGTATTACTAAATTTACAACCCTAAGTGCTTCGAAATGAAAAGCCTTTCTTCAATTGAATCTTGGATATTACCATCTTTTGCTTGATCAGTCTTCCAACGACCGTGTCTCTTAATGCATCTTTCTGAAACCCTACCGCAATTAACTGCGGCGGAAGCCCCACTAGCTCTAATAGTATGTGTACCGAACTTTAAACCAGGGGCAACTAATTTTAGTTTAGCAACTATACACTCTTTGGCCCTCGTATAACTAAGCTGCTTATTTGCTTTAATCAAATTATATTTTCCCTTTGTTTTCAGTAAAGGTCTAAATAAATATTGATCTGAAGAACCAATCAAACCTGCTTGAAACATGTAATTGTGTAACATTTTATATGGACATGCAATAGTATTACCTTTTGCTATTAGAACTTCGCTACCCTTTCTGTAAATATCCGTTTTGCTAACCCTTATTTTTAAACAATATGATCTTCATAAAAATTAATGTCTTTACAACATAGAGAACTTAATTTGTTAAATCTTAAAAAATGCATAACAAAGCAATATCATAGACAAATCTCACAAATTGACAAGTGACATATTGTCTGCGAACAATGTACACAATGACTTTAACGCATTTGAGTCTATAATGTCTTTCTTTATTACGGGTTCTGACCTAAGTCTTTTTGCAGCGTCTAACAGGTTTTTTACCACAGAATTGTCCGTTGGGGCTGGTAAATCGTGGATGGAATGCATCCATTAGATGGCATACACAGAAGAGCACTCAACGTTGCTTGATTTATTTTCATCTAGTAGATAAGTTAAAAATAATGCTACTGTCATATAATTAGCTGGTCTTGCTGATAAGTGCTTGGTTTCACAAAATATTCTAAAATGTTTGAAATAACCGTTGTATTTCTTAACTGTATTGTCTGCCCTTGAATGTAAAATGTAAGTAGCCATGTGTTCAGCCAGGATATCTTGGTGTCCAATGCCCGCTTCTGTCAACTTGATTTTCATACTGGATTTTAGGTCAACACCTATGAACGAAAAATGTATGTCTTAAGTGTATGAATAACTTTAAAGACACATATGATACAAGAATAACTACTAGTGAAAGAAACCAATTCTAAAAGCTATCATGTTAAAAGGCAAAGGCTCTTTTTGGAATATTCCATTATTGCCTCAACCAATACATATACTTCCCTGTTTAGGCAATATTTTGAAATCTACAATGAAATGTTTTAGCTTGAGGTTGCTTTTGTTAAAAATCGGCCAATAAGCTGCTGATTTCCACATTGGAACTATCGAAGTACATGTTGGCTTTTCTTTTACTAATTTATTTATGCATTCTGACACAAGCCTAGGCGGTGGAACAATCCAGTTATTCTCGCTCTCCCAGAACTGATCAAAAGCATTTACACATTCTGTTCTAGGAACCCATCATCTAGAATTAAATCGTTTACAATGATTGTTGTAACAAGAAGAAAACCTGTCTACTATATGAATTCCCCATAAACTGTCTAAACGATTGAATTGACTGTCACAAATTGACCAGTCGTCGCTATCTTTGCACCTACTAAGATGGTCAGCCAACTGATTTTCATGACGTGGGATCCATTAGGGACAAATTTTGATATTATTTGTTTCACAGAAATCGTTTATACAAGTTGAAATGAAATGCAAAGCGATCTTTTTGCTTCCGTTCAGTAAAACAGATTTAACGGTTTTCTTGTCAGAAAAAATCTTTACAAATTTATTTTTTAAAATATGAACACTACTTCTGATTACTCTATTTACTGCCTTGATCTCTCGCCAAGTAGAACTTAGCCTGATGTCCTCGGGATTCCATGTACCATTTACCTCATAAACATCTCCGAACATAGTATCATGACAATTGTTAATCTTGCGATAAAAAACTATTTGACGAAATACTGAACATTTTGCTAATTTTTGTGTCACCTACTTCAGGAGGTACTCTCTTTATCATAATGCTTACTTCTAGGAGATGTGCATGATTATCCCAAATGTTAGTCTCGTTGAACAAGGAGCTCACTTCTGGGAGCGTATTACTAAACAGCTCATGCACGGCCGTCACACCCACCTCAGGGGCAATATAGCACTGAACAAGTTCTCCATCTCTTGGGGAACGCAGTCTGGTATATTCTTCTGCACATACCCACCATAACCCACGCCGCTGGCATCACAGAACAGCGTGTACTCACAAGGAGGTGCCTTTGTTATTGACTTACCAACAGCGTTCAAATGCAATAAGCTATTTTTCCAGAATGATAACTCCTCTTTTGCATTACCTGTAACAATTACAGGGGAATTCCAGCTAGCTCTTGATAAAATACAATTATACATTTCTCTGGTTTTAATGCTTACCTTATGTTCTAGTACGGAATATAAAGAAATGATCTGACCAACAATGGTTGCCAGAGTTTTAACGGATAATAAACTAAATCTGTCAAGATAAACAACTTTTAATGCGCAATCTATCGATTTCAATAGTCTTGAAATTCTATCTTCCGTAATGTAAATGCGATTAATACTGTAATCTAACACGTGTCCTAACCATGTTACTTTTTGTGAAGGTTCCCACGAACATTTTTTGTCTGCCAATAAAAAACCAAATTCCTGAAATGATGTCTTAATGAAAATACTAGATTTTTGCGCTTTTTCTAAAACAGCGTGTCCTCCAATTCCGTCATCTAAAAACATGATGACCTTATGACCCTGTGCTCTTATAAACATGACAACAACTCTTATAACCTTTTAAAAAATGTGACCTGCAGTGGCTTTACCAAAAGGCAGGGAATTATACACATAATAGGTAGTTACATCGTTTTTTAAACAACCGAAACCCAAAAATAATCTGTGTGGAGGAAATATATCAATATGATGGTATGCGCTCTAAGATCAAAAGTGAACATGGCTGAAAAATGCATTGTGCTAAAAAATGTCTTCGAATTTAATATTGAACAGATGCAAATGTGGATTAATATGTCTACAGTCAAGAACAAGTCAGGATTTTCCAGTTGGATTGTACGCAACGGTTAAAGGATTACAACATAAGGTATATCTTTAACTTCCGAAATTATCCCTTTCTGTAAGAGGCTTTCAATTTCTCTTTCAACAAACACTGTGTTGTCTCTCGCGGACTTGTTGTTTTTCAAAACAATTTGGGATGGCAAAGTTTTCAAAGGAAGTCTATACCCCGAATTTATGACATCTACAATATAAGACTCACCTGCAACTGAACGCCATTTGTCAATGTGTTGCTTTAGCTTTCCTACAGGTGATAGTACTAAATTAGTATTGTTTAGTTGTTTATAGTTACCGTGTACACATTGTACTGAAGATTTATGTTCATCTTTTGTACTCTCAATAATATGAGCAGTTTTCAATACAGAAGAATCATTTGTAAACTTTTCATTAAGTAATCTTTTATAAATACTCATCTTATTGCTGGAGCTTTTTCTAGGACACTCATTTTTCCAGTGTCTAACTTTTCCGCACAAGAAACCCAGACCTGGTTGAGCTGTCTTAGTCTGTACGTGCTTAAACACCCTGGCATACTTTGTACAGGTCGTCTATAAGGTGTAGGTTGAACAGACCTGGATTTTTGTCTTCTCTGCCTTTAATTTTCGGTTGGCTCTTGCCTCTGCTTTATAAATACGTCGTTCTTCTTCCGAATCATCTGTAGCGGAATTGTTTACAACGCGCCAACCTAATTCGCTGGTGTCGGCAAGCTGTATCAGCTTCTGTCTATGTCCGATCAATTCTTTTGCTGAAAATACAACGTAAATTACTTTGTTTTATATTTTGAATGTATAACATGTGTACTTATAAATGTACAAGGAACAAATATGAATGTGTTGTGTTATGTTCTTTCTATATATACAGTGCACAAATAAAGCAACAACAAATTCTTATTCAATAAACACGCGGACAATAAACTACATAAAGAAAAAGCACCCGATAAATAATTATTGTTTTAAAAAACATCTCCTATCCAAACAACCCAGTTGCAAATTGTAAATGGTACATCGTGTTTATACAATGACATTTACATTTTACTTATTTTCTCGATACTTTTATGTTATCATGCATGTAAAATGTACATATTTATTCGTTTTTGAAATTGAATTATTCATTAACAGAAATGAAATTAGAATTTAATTAATACCTTCTTCAATTTTGGCTTTACACTGAAGGTTACTTGCTTCCACAAGCTGCACTGCCTCATTCAATTTCATATTTACTTTCGCGTTATGTTTATATTGTTCTTCATTGCTTTTCCTCTTAAATTTGGGAATATCACATGCCATTATATTTGTAATTTTATTCGGCTGATTTGAGTTAGAAGTTTCACTTATCTTAGAAAACATGGTTCCTATCTCCGTAAGCATGTCATTCTTGTGGGCTTCGAACGAAGCTCGAATTCTTCTATCCACCATATTTTCCAAGTCCATGCGGTTTCCCCCGCCTAAGATCATTTCGTTGTCACTCATATTTGTAGTTTCAGAACAAGGTGTTACCTAAGCAAAAGCCTTATTAGAAGTGACTACTTTTACATGTCACCTGACCAAACTGGTTTTGGTCACATTATGTTGAGACAGTATTCCTCCGCTATACGTTGTAACGCAGAGGACTATATTATGTTCAAAAGAAAATGTTATTGTGAATAATGAAAACTCCTAACTCATTGGTCTAAAAACTTTTTAATCAACGTAATGAATTCGGAGGGTACATTTTCTGAGCTTAGAGAATTACGTAAATTAGAAACATATTGTATATTTAGAATTGTTTTGAGTATGAAAAATATTTGAGTTGTATTAAGAATGATTGTCATAGAATTGAAATATCCAGATTTAGATGTTCTGCACATATTTATAATATAATACATTATAAACCTCAAGGTCAGAAATAATTAAAAGGATTAATAAACCAATCATATACTTGACAAACAGAATGTAAATACAATATCATTTTACATATTTTATATTATCTCTGGTTGTTTATCACATATGTACGTATATTTGTTGCAATTTTGCAGTATAGAGCTAAATTAAACATTACATTTCTGTCACAATTCTTCATGAAAACGATAAATTTAAACATAGTAGGTCTATTATAATAAAATTCATTAATATAGGATTTACATATATGAGAGTATAAAGGCCAAATGATGATAAAATGATACGCATCGGATCCTCTGTATCATGTGACAATATCTTTCCATGTCTAACTAGCACTTGTTTCAAATAATTTATCCAATTAAATCACGCATAGATTGATTATAAACATAACTGAGAATAATATTATCTATTTGTAGCAATTTTAACCAGTATTTTAAAATTATTCTATATCTTGATATAAACAATGGGTATCTGCCAAGTTCACCATATATTGCAGTTGAAGATGCAGACTTTCTAACATTTAAAATATGTTTACCAAACTTAAGATGAATTCGTTTTATATATCTTTACATTTACTAAACCCCCAAATTTCTGAAGAATAATGCAAAATAGAACCTACAAAAGCATCAAACAATTGACATAAAATCTAAAGACCATAATTTTGTACTTCTTCCATACTAATTTTTGCATATAACTTTTCGTATGTACAATCCTTGTCATTAAAATCATAAGTTTCACAAAATGTTTCAGCATCAGCATTATTTGCTTGGAATAGGCAATTACCGAATAAATGATATTATACGTAACCTGTGTTTAAATTTTATATTTATATTTTTACTATGGTTATAACGAGTTTTATTTAAGTTTTGTCTGATATGACAAATTCATTTCATTTTGTCTGTGTTACTATAATTAGCATTCAAATTGCATGTGCAACCCATAGATCATGTTATTTTCAATCATATTTATAGGCATATCACAAGCTCAGTATAGACGGTTTCTTCGATGTAGAGAGGATCTGCATTTCTCGTGTCACTTCTGTGATGTAGAGAACCAAATGTGGCCGGCTTGACCCAAAAAAAGTTTAAGTGTGGCTGGTTTGACTTTTTTGTGGCTGGTTTGGCTAGATGATGGTTTGACTTGAGGCTGGTTTGACTTGTACCCAGTCAAATAACCCCCATTGTGGTCAAAACATCCCCATCAATGGTTGTAACACCCCCATAAAAAACCCCTCCATTCTTAAAAAAGATTTAATTTTTTATTTGGTAATTTTTATAATTATGCCCCCGGCATCTCTGATGTCGGGGCATATATTGATTGTCCTGTCCGTCCGTACAAGGTTAAGTAGATTTTACCGTTTCGTTTAGCACCAATACTGCTAGCTAGAACACTTTCATACTTATACAGTTGTTGCGTATGATCATTCTCAATCCACCCGTATCAAAAAATCCCACTTTGACTTTGACTTAATTTGGACTTAGAACGATTCTGATCTGTACCAGGTTAAGTAGACTTTACCGTTTCGTTTAGCACCAATACCGCTTGCTAGAATGCTTTCAAACTTATACAGTTGTTGCGTATGATCATTCTCAATATACCCATATCTAGAAATCCCACTTTGACCTTGACTTAATTTGGACTTAGCATGATTCCGTACCAGGTTAAGTAGATTTTACAGTTTCGTCTAGCACCAATACCGCTTGCTAGAACACTTTCATGCTTCTACAGTTGTTGCTTATGACCATTCTCAATCCACCCATAATTATCAAACACAGACTTTGACCTTGACATTGTTCAAATGGGCTGTTCAACTTACTGCACAAGCATGCCACCGTGGGCATACGCGTTTATTGAACGCAGCGTTCTTATTTAGTGTTATTTTGGTATATTTTTATCAAATTGTAAATACTTTTCTACATTAATAGGAAATTGCGACATTTTGATCATCAATTCATCCATGGATGATTTTTTAGATGGTGGTGTTTCAACCTACGGAAGAAATATATTTTGTCGAAATGCATATTAGCAATAAATATTTTAATGAATAAATACTAATTTAATATGTTGTTTACATGTTTTAAATAAAAATGTATACATCATATATTACATATTATGTAAGCAAATAGGTGTGTTTTGATGTGTGTGCGAATGAAACTCAAATGGTGTGATAAACAAACATTGTATTTGTATCAATCATAAAAACTGTACTATTTATTTTTGTATGTGTTGTGTATTGTATTCGATATTATCATAGAACTTTGTATAGATATAGATAGATTTATGTAGTATATATGTATGTATGATCAAGGACTTATATACATACATGGATTCGCAACTGCTAAAAATAGCTAAAACGATATCGTTCGATGATACCACAATGCATTGCTATATACTCGGCAATGTCCGACAGCTTAGCCTTAATTGGGTGTTTACAAATTTTATTATACTTAAAAACTCTGGCAATTGGGCACGAGAAATTGGTAAAGGATGCAACAAAATCCTTAAAGATATTGAGATACATTTATAATCCACAAAGTCTAAGTATAAGCATTGAAAACAGCATCAGTCGAACAATTTATTCCAAGATGGCGGACATCTATTATAATCCTTTTGTCTCCGAGATGAAACATTCGGAATACTATGGATATTTTCGCTGTTATTAACATTCGGATTATCACGGATATTTTCGTATTTTTCGCTTTTGTAAACAATAGCATGTATTCCCGTTGATTCACGTCATATTATCGCAGGATTTGATTACTTTAAACTGTTAAATACGGAAGTTGCGAATCCATGTATGTATATAAGTCCTTGGTATGATACATTTGTGTTATTCAATTATACTTATTCCCTTTTATTACAAACATTTATTATAAACCAGGGATTTTTTGGGGGCGATTTTATAGCCGAAATTCGGTCATATTCCCAATGGAAACTCGTGTCTTTTTTCCCAATTCACAGACAAAAATTCCCAATCAAAATGAAAAAAAAAAAATTTAAAAATAATTTTATAAGTTCATTAACATCACTTTTGGCTGTAAATACCTTATTCTGCTACTGTTCTATGGGAGAATAAGTAGATTAAAGAACATTGCGAAAATTGTAGTTATACATTTTTCCCAATTTCGATTAAAACACCGCGAAAATTCCCAATCACAAGGGTATGGGTCATATTCCCAAAATACTGAGAAAAAACCCTGTAAACAAAAATCAAAATTGTCGAAAATTAATACATTAGAACATCACATACCTCGCATTTGATATTTCCACCAGCGCTAAATAAAGAACAAAAATGTAGATATCTACCTGCATAAAGAACGGTTATTTAACAGTAGCATACTTATATAACTTAACAAGTCCAAAAACGATGATTCTCGTTTATATAATTCTTCTTTATTCGATTGTTTACATTTTCACTACTCTTCAATGTTGGAAATACGAAACTCCATCCTTAAACTCTCACGTTAAACTCCCGCTGGGAAAGTGTACTCGCCGGTCCTAAAAATGATTTTACGGCCCTAGGGAAAATTAGGACCCCAAAATATTTGCGATTTTTAAAACCTTATTACACCATCCATCAGTGTATTTTGTTATTTAATAAATTTATCCATCATTTTATTTGATATAGATCTAGAATAAAATATTACTGTAGCCGTCAGCTTATTTGCTAAATTGTATAGTTTTATCAATCATATTTTATTTGCTATAATATTATATAATTTTATCGCCATTATTTAGTCGTTGCATTATGATTTAGCTGAATTTTATATTATCTTTTAGTATTGCATCTAATTACAGGTCAGACAGTGCAGTCAGATATCAACACCGGAAGTCGACCATCGCTTCACGTACCGCACGTGCAAAACAAAGATAATCGAGTCTCTTGGCATAGCCAGAGACGTATAATACAAGAGATAGGCAACTTGTTCTTTGAGATAAGGAAATACCGGGAAATCTCGTATGCGCCGCGGGATTTCTCACGCGATCAACAACCGCAACTGTCGTCCGCCATTTTGTATCATTGAGATACGGTTGCTTACGTCTCTGTTAATCAACTTCACTTCACAAATATCGAACACTAGCTGAATGCATAAACTTTAGAAAATTATTATTAGATCATTTCGTGTGTGTGCATATATATATTTATATACATACTCGACGAGTTCATTGAAATAAACAAGTAGAGTACTGAGTGGAGTTGCGTTGTAACTTGCGGTGGGTGGGGAAGGCCAGAACTTCAAAACTGTACTCGCTAAAACTCGAGAACTAATTGCTGGATTTAAATAATAAAAGTTATTTTGACTTTGTTGATACATGATTGATGGTTGCCCGAAGTTTCAATGCTCTCAGATTCGATTATATGTCATAATTTATGTTTAAACTGATATCACCCTTAAAGTCTGATTATTCGAGTGAAATTCTAGGCCTAGCAAATACATCAAAACTGTACTCGCTAAAACCTCAGAACTATTAGTTTGATTTACATGATTCAAGTTATTTTGACTTTGTTGATATGTGGTTGATGGTTGCCCGAAGTTTCAACCCTCTAAAATGAGGATAATTACCTCAGAATTCAAATCAAAATGGTTACGCTTTAAAGACTGAAAGTTTCACTGCAATTCCTGGCCGAGTCATAACATCAAAACTGTACTCGCTAAAACTCGAAAACTAATTTCTGGATTTCAAAAATTCAATTCTTTTTGACTTTGTTGATACATGATTGATGGTTGCCCGAAGTTTCAATGCTCTCAGATTCGATTATATGTCTTAATCTATGTTTAAACTGATGTCACTCGTAAAGTCTGATTATTCGAGTGAAATTCTAGGCCTAGCAAATACATCAAAACTGTACTCGCTAAAACTTTAGAACTATTCGTTTGATTTCTATAATTCAAGTTATTTTGACTTTGTTGATATGTGGTTGATGGTTGCCCGAAGTTTCAACACTCTTAAATGAGGCTATTTGCCTCAGAATTCAAATTTAAAATGGTTACGCTTTAAAGACTGAAAGTTTCACTGAAATTCCTGGCCGAGTCATAACATCAAAACTGTACTCGCTAAAACTCGAAAACTAATTTCTGGATTTCAAAAATTCAATTCTTTTTGACTTTGTTGATACATGATTGATGGTTGCCCGAAGTTTCAATGCTCTCAGATTCGATTATATGTCTTAATTTATGTTTAAACTGATGTCACTCTAAAAAGTCTGATTATTCGAGTGAAATTCTAGGCCTAGCAAATACATCAAAACTGTACTCGCTAAAACTTGAGAACTATTAGCTTTATTTCTATTATTCCATTATTTTAGACTGTGATAATGTGTGATTGATGGTTGCCCGAAGTTTCAACACTCTCAAATGAGGATATTTACCTTAAAATATAAATTGGCTACCCTTTAAAGACTGAAAGTTTCAGTTAAATTCTACGCCGGGTCATAACATTTGTGTTTATTCTATACAAGAAAAATTAAATATGTATATATTTTTTATTCTACTGATTTATTTGACACCTGTAGTTTTTCAAGTAAACTTCGTGATTTATTGGGTATTTCTTTTTCGCAAACACATTGTTTTTTTAATAATGGATTTTTCATTATTGAATGTTATCTGATTGTGCATATTAGTCTTGAAGTGTCACACATGTCAGCTGTAATAAACAATGCATGACCATAAAACTTTTGGTGACACATGTTTCTGATGATATCTATGGACCCATACTGTTCTGGGACCAGTAATTCCCTTGGTGATTGCACCAATTAACATCTAATATCGTAAACAAAACAAATTTTCACACAAGATAGCCACTTGATGTTAACTTCAAAGGCCTGCCAAAAATAACAAAATGTATGACATTGAAAAAAAAATTTGTTAGTATTTTTTTTCAATATGGTACATGTTGATATTAATAATATTATGCGATGACATATTAAATTAATAGATAAGCAACGCGCCGAACATCTATGTGCAGCATTAGTAACAAAATTCCACAAAAAAATAAGAAAATCCATAGATCTATCATCTTTAAGATGATTCAGTCATGTTTTTTTGGTGACATTGTCAGTTTCCAACTGTTGTTTGTTGGAAACAGATTAATTGTTTCCATAATCGGTATATTCACCAAAAGTAATCTTAAATCTAGACATTCGTCATGCCATGAGAGAAAGTCTGAGGAAGACGTGATGTAAGTACTAGCTAGTGTTATACTCAAAAATAAATTACAGAGTAAAAATATAATTGGCAACTGCATGTCGTGTTTATGTAAGGACAATATATCAACTTCACACCTTCAAAAATAAGTGAGAGGTGTTGACTGATGAACAATGAATGAGGTCTATAAATTTCATTTTTTAAGGAAATTATTTTATGTCGCTAAATAGAATAATCCACATTGTACACAAGCATCAATAAAAAATCGGTCATATTGTATAGTCGAAAACAGCAAAGATATATTAAAGACCCTAAATTCTGACAGTTATGGATCAACGTCTCTAATATATTAAATATAATTATAAGTCTTTTTGTTTTCGATAATGTCACTCGCATGCCCTTTCCGAATTATTCATATATACTGTATAATCGACAACACTATCCGGTCTCGTACCGTGTAGACGTACTATATACCGAACTGAGCGATCACGCTAAATATCGCGATTGACATACGAGATATTGGGAGATTTCGCGTAGTTGCCTATCTCTTGTATTATACGTCTCTGGCATAGCGTTTGGATGATTAATTGAACTGTATTTATGACGTTTCGGACCCCAGATTTTTCGGACCCCATCCAAAAAAGGAGACTTACCGGACCCCAGAGATTACGGACCCCATAAGAAGACTTTTCGGACCCCAATTTTTAGAAAAGAATATATGTATAGAATTACTATTGTCTTATTGAACATTGAAATATGTATGATGTTACCGTTATTTATTTTGAGGTACCGATAGTTATTTGATTGAAATTGTAAAGTTAATGATTGTTTGTTGCAACCAATTAAAGTATGTTAATAATTACATAGACACAGTTGCACACTTTATTCAGTTTTTATTTTAATTTGTGTCATAATTAAATTGTTTTATTTGATATCAAAAAAATGTTTTCACTGTTTTTTCGTGATTTTAATTAAATAATTAGTGTTAATCACACATTTTCATTGGTTAACAAGAAATCAAATATATGTTAACTTAATTGTATTTAAAGTCATCATAATGTTTTTTTAATTATTACGCCTTGGTCATATAGTAAATATTGTACGTGTCTTAGTGTGCTAAATTGTGATTATTATTTTTGGAATTTGTTGTGTGAATGAATTGTGATTGTTACTTTTGGAACTTATTGCGTGAATAATTCGTGATTTCCTGTGGAACTTATTGTTTTAATAAATTCTGATAATATTTGTTTTTTTTGGACTTATTATTTTGTACTGCACTTTTTGTGAAAGTGACATGACTGATTTGTGTATTGTTTGTGATGAGGTGGTGCGACCCCTCCAGCATGCCTGGTCATGTGATGAGGTGGTGCGACCCCTCCAGCATGCCTTGTCATGTGATGAGGTGGTGCGACCCCTCCAGCATGCCTTGTCATGTGATGTATGTGAACGGTGGCAGCACCGAATTTGCAACACAGGTAAGTTGTATTATTTGACAATTTGAATATTTAATATACAATTAAATGCATAATTATAAGTATTGTCAAATTGCAAATAGCTATTTCGAATGTGCCAGTATCATACATAACATACTATCATAATTATGCGGGAAAGTAACAAACATTATGCACGTGTAAATAGGATGAAAGGTAGATATTAAAAAAAAGTTAAGATGTTTTTCTTTTCATAGATAAATAACGTATATACAGAACCCTTGTTTGCTGTTCCTATTTGATCATGCCTTAAATGATTATACTGATCATTAGTCTTTAGAAATTCAAAATGTCTACACTTACCGCTTGGATGTTTATTGGAGAAGGTTGAGGGGTCGTCTCCTCAGATGATAGAACTATTTGAATATGTTGAAGCAACATGGTTATCAAGCTCCGTGAGGGACATCAATAGCTGGACTGTATATAAACAAGCCGTCCGTACAAATAATGATGTAGAAGGTACATAACTATTATAATAAAATGATTTTAATAAGATCCAGAACATGAATTTCAAAAATGGATATTACGTGACAAGAGTTAAATTTAATGTTTATTCAACTTCATAAAGTTCACAACTGAATTTATTTACTATATACTTCTGTTTTCATAACATCTGTCTTACTTTTATT
This sequence comes from Lutraria lutraria, assembly GCA_964023205.1. Taxonomy (NCBI): domain Eukaryota; kingdom Metazoa; phylum Mollusca; class Bivalvia; order Venerida; family Mactridae; genus Lutraria; species Lutraria lutraria. The sequence continues at coordinate 1,543,845 of OZ026842.1, forward strand.
GGAAACATAAGTATAGTAAATAATTATCACATTCTGTTTTTATCAAGGATGATCTTTGTTCACATGATTCATTGCACGTATGTTAACCAGTTACATTTTTTACAATTCCAGGCTGGCACAACCGTGTCAACAGACGGGCAAGGAATTCAAGTCTACCCTTCTACGTTCTAGTAACCCTCCTGCTGAAGGAAGCGAAGTTGGTGCCCCTCACTGTGCAGGGGGTATCAGAAGGAACTATTTCAAGGGACAGACGTCAGCGGTCTGTAGAGATGGATATCAAATTGTTTAATCTGTGGGAACTTTATGACAATCATGAGATTGTGACTGAGGATTTCTTGAGGAAAGTAGGAGAGGTTTACAGTGGACAGTTTGCTGTGTGAGGCTTCGCATAAAGTTGTGATTATACCTATACTGTGAGAGTAACAAGTACTCAGATGTTCAGTGATAGTTGATTTTTGTGTTTACATATTCTATCGTGTGTAAAACGTAACTGTCACGTATATAGTTAAATGTTTTATTATACAGCATCTTAATTAATTGTGTCATGTCTGTTCAGTTGGCGTGTCTGTACATATTGTCATAGTTTATTGTATCGTTTTTGTCATTCTGTTTATTTTATTGTATGATATGTTATCTTCATGTATATGTTGCTAAATGTTTTTTTTATTTCTAATTATTAATATTTTCATATATATTGTATCTTAAGTGTGTCATGTCTGTTCTCTTTAAATTATCATTTGGCGTGTCTGTGTATATATATATACATGTAGTAGATTTTGTATCGTTCATCGTGCATCGTATGTCATTCTGTGGTTCTGTTCTTTTGTAGAACGTACTTGTCATGTTGTTAAAAGCTAGAATTATCAATTACTTGTCGATATCTGTTTTATTTTCCTCGTTCATCCTTGTGTGTTTATTATTTGTCCTGTATTTTAATCTATCCTTGATAATTTTTGATAATTTGATGTATAAATGTTAACTGTTACATACATATTTATAATGAAATATAATAATTGCCTATGAACCCTTATATTACTTTCTTGTTTGTTGCTCACATTGTGTCTGCATGGTTCCCTTAATCTTTTCCCGCTGTGATATATGTGGTATCTGCATGGTTCCCTTAATCTTTTCCCGCTGTGATATATGTGGTATCTGCATGGTTCCCTTAATCTTTTCCCGCTGTGATATATGTGGTATCTGCATGGTTCCCTTAATCTTTTCCCGCTGTGATATATGTGGTATCTGCATGGTTCCCTTAATCTTTTCCCGCTGTGATATATGTGGTATCTGCATGGTTCCCTTAATCTTTTCCCGCTGTGATATATGTGGTATCTGCATGGTTCCCTTAATCTTTTATTGATAAATATACATAAATTGTAGATAATAACAAAGTGTAACTACAGTTTGTGTCATTTATACATTATTATATCATACAAGTATATTACGCAGTCGAAACGACGTACAGGCAGGGGACATATTGGACGGTGCCCCCCCCCCCCCCCTAAAATTCACCGACCATATATAGAAATGAAATATATATGGTCCCCACAGCTCTACTTTAATTTAATATTACGCCCTCTCTAACCTGAAATCCGCCTCAGCAATTTCGCTTTTAAGACTTTCCATACCCATAATGTCCAATATCATTACATCAAAATGAAGAGAACAGATTTTGGGGACCTTTATAATTTTTAAAGGTTTCTATGGAAGAAAATGATTTACCGTGAGATTTTTCAAAAACAGTGATAATTAATCCTTCGAGATATGGGCCTTTTATTTGCACTTGTGTCTATTGAGTAGCTCATTTTCAAACATTAAAGAAATGGGGGAGATCTGTTTTATTGAAAACCAACCGTAGAAAGATGCAAAACTGTTATATCAATTTAATTTGATAAGGAAAAATGTAAATCATTGTGCAGTATCTTCAGAAATTAACATTTTTCTAATTTTCAACAAGTGCAACACAATTTTCAAAATGCATTTAAAGCATCTAGGGTAACTATTAAACCAATAAAGATAATTAAATACCTATGATGTGGTATATTGACACGTATTAGAGACAATCTGTAAAAGTTATGTTGTATATTGACACGTATTAGAGAAAATCAGTGAAAGTTATGTTGTATATTGACACGTATTAGAGAAAATCTGTAAAAGTTATGTTGTATATTGACACGTATTAGAGACAATCTGTAAAAGTTATGTTGTATATTGACACGTATTAGAGAAAATCTGTAAAAGTTATGTTGTATATTGACCTGTATTAGAGAAAATCTGTAAAAGTATGTAGTTTATTGACACGTACTAGAGAAAATCTGTAAAAGTTATGTTGTATATTGACACGTATTAGAGAAAACCTGTAAAAGTTATGTTGTATATTGACACGTATTAGAGAAAATCTGTAAAAGTTATGTTGTATATTGACACGTATTAGAGAAAATCTGTAAAAGTTTTGTTGTATATTGACACGTATTAGAGAAAATCTGTAAAAGTTATGTAGTTTATTGACACGTACTAGAGAAAATCTGTAAAAGTTATGTTGTATATTGACACGTATTAGAGAAAGTCTGTAAAAATTATGTTGTTTATTGACACGTGTATTAGAGAAAATCTGTAAAAGTTATGTTGTTTATTGACACTTATTAGAGAAAATCTGTATTAGTCATGTTGTATACTGACACGTATTAGAGAAAATCTGTAAAAGTTATGATATTATGGTACATTTGTATATTGAACGATAAAAAATAAACGGTAAATTAAGTGCGCCTGACATCGATGTTTCTTTCTCACTACCTATTATATATATATATATATATATGTTCTGTTCTGTACCTATTTACGAGTTTTTCGAATGCCCGCAAAAGATGGACTTAGTTATTAAAGCAGCTTGTTTTCAACCAACATGACTTAACATGATATAATTGTGAAGTGAAACATCTAAGGCTACGGAAACTGTAAACATAAATAATGACAGTTCTATAATTAAGCAGTAATTTTTCTTTTCTACTAAACTATTGTCAAATTTACCAGCAAACTACATTTACTAGGAACAGTTAAAAGCGATTAATGAAGCAATATTTACCATAGTGTCTATCTAAATACAATCAGCACCCACGAAGGACTCCACATTGGCTAGATAATCAGAATCTAGAGCATATTTGAAGACAACATTTCAAATATTGTTTAACATAACGTTCTGAATATTGGAAACATTTTAAGTTTATCTGTACAATTATCACAAATGTATGCAACAATGTACTAAGAATACGAACATACTTAAAGTCGAGATTCCAGACGTCCAATGTCAAGATATTTCCCATGACTGTTGTATTTTCGCCATTGCAAATCTATCTACATTATTATTATACCATTAACTTCGAAAAGGTGGTACATTTGTATATTACTATGTACATGTCGGTCGGACCGTCCGTCGATTTGTCCGGAAGCAAACCCTGATCGGGCAATAAGAAGAGAACTATCTGGTCTAAGCTCCCTATAGTTCGTTAGAAGGTTGGACAGTACATGTAGATGACCCTATTGGTTTTGAGGTCACTAGGTCAAAGGTGAAGGTTATACTATCCAGTTAGCCTTTAACGGGCATCCTTGTTTCACAAACATTTCTTGATACTATTTTTGTTGTAGATGTGTCACACATAATATTTGATACTACATGTAATAAGATGCGAACTCATTTGTCGCAGTGTATTGAAAACAATGAATTTACGCCGTTCTCGAAAGTTAAAAAAATGTTTAGATCCCATGCAAAGATTTAAAAAATCCAGACTGTTAGAAATGCAACATATACCAGATATTGTTGGTTGGTTATGTGTGGAAACTGATATCAAAATAATTGTTGTAATCTCGAATAAGTATTGATTGCATTAACGAAGATGTATAAATTTGTATTAATAAATGTTGATTCATGGATATGAATTCGTCTTGTCTAATTTCAGCAGTTAGGAGTTCAGTTCGTCATCACTGATACAAGGTAACTCTGATATATGGAAACAGACAAATAAACCAACTTCATATTATTATTTTTGTACACTTCACATTTCAATTCTAATGCTGTCATGTTTTTTTGCCTATAATGAAAGTATGTTGTCCTACATTAAATAAGACTTCTATAAAACTTTGGTCGGAGAACAATATAAGTTCGGTCATATTAATTAGCTCCCCTGACGTTTGAGTGATGATGATGGTGGTGGCAATGGTGATGATGATGATGATACTTTGGGAGTCTAAGATTGGGCACTTAAATGATCGATTCTAATTGTTTCTAACAAAATAAATACAAATGTATATTTTCAGTAGCAGAAATGTCTTGTACTCGATAAGTCTTAATAACAGATTTGACCAAAAACAGTCATAGCACGCACCGATTTTAGATGCGATTAACAGTTTGAGTCAAATACTGATATGCTTTGTTATGCCATTTTAAATAGATCAAATGATCCCGTTTACAAAAGTGCAAGTTTTAATATGGTCGGTTGAAGAACGATGCTTTTATAATCATGTACATGTATATATATATATTTTCCGGGAAATTCGAAAAACTTACTATCGGTTTGTGAAAACAGAAAAAAACCTATAGCTTGTTGTCGACTCCAAGGGTCGACAAGGGATGTCTCCTCCCCACGATCACTTGATTGAACACATAAACTGTTCCCTATGTAACATATAGAAATGAAAACGACAAAGGGTAACAACTGTGATGGGAAAACTGTACACCCAACAATAATTCTATATGCAGTCTTCACATATTTACTGTCCATGGAAGTTTAAGGCAATTCCGACACAAAAAATGTAGGAAGAGTTGTACACGTAAGATTTCAAATAACTAAAATGATAATGGACAAAAACTCCTGGGTAATGACATACGCCAAATACTTTTCTTTACGCTCATCTTCATATGATTACTACTTATGTGAAAATTTGAAGACGATCCGACTTAAAGTATAGGAGGAGTTGTGCGCACCATATTTCCAGTAATGGAAACGGCAAAGGGCAATAACTCCGGTTGGAAACGACGCATGCCAAACAAATTTTGTACGCACATATTCATATGTGTACTAAATACCTGCATGTTAAAGTTTGAAATCAGTCCTACTTAACTGTAGGAGTAGTTGCGCACACAAGGTTTCACTCATGTAACCTATAGAAAGGACAGTAACTCCAGTTGGAAACAACGTTCGGAAAAAAACGCCATTCCCGAAAACTTGTCATATTTCGCTTTTACATAAAATGATATTATGACATCTTACATTCAATAGGAACAAATAAAACATCGGTCGGAGCAAAAATAATGCATTGATAGAGCATTTATAACTTTTCCGGTACAATGATTGATTGATCAATTCGTTTGAGCATTTCACTGACTGCAGTTCCTTCCTGAAACATTAGGGTTTTTGGTACCATCGCAAAAATGTCCTGAGTATTCCGTCCATCTGCTTCTTTCTTTTTCAGTGTTTATACCAGGTCTGTCTTTAATACGTGGTAAATACATGTAGTACATCTACTGGAAAATAACCTGTCAAAAACGAATCTACCTGTCCAGTTTAACGATATTCTCCACTGACGTTACGACGCCGTCATCAAATCACGCTCAGACTATTATTAATGTTGTTGGTTATGAAATTATTCATAAAAAATCATTTATTGATATAATTTTGATAAAAAATGTGATAGATTATGAAATCATTATTATCGAAAAAAAAAATATATAACATAATCCTTATCTTTGATTTGTAATTGCGTAGTAAGTTTGTTAGCCAATAAAATACAAATATATGTGAAAAGTGATAAATATATTACAAAGAACTCTGAACAATCTGCAGAGAGGCAAAATTACAAGATAGTAAACCTCTTAACATACATACATGGTACATGGTAATAATAAGATGTTGTTGTTTCTGAGTTCTAAGTGTAGTATATACTCGTAGGTCTTCAAATGATATTATTGAAAAATAAATATTACACAATAATCATCCTGAATATGTATTTTATAAATTTAATCAGCTCCTTTTTATCCGTAATACTTTAAGAATGGAATTGAGATTTAAGCTCAAGACTTCATGCCTCTTGTGATGTAGTGCATAAAGTTCGAAATATAGGGGGTATATTGGAATCACTCTGCCGGTCGGTCCGTACGCACCCAGGTGTCATTGTGGGGTTAGGGTTAGGGTAAGTACAAGTTGTTGTTATGGGGTTCCAGTATGTACAAACCGACGTTGTGGGGAAAATTTGTGCTTATGGGGTGCAAAAATGTTGCTTGTGGGGTTCAGAAGATCAAAAGAAGATCAAAAGCGGCACCCCACAACGTCACTTCAGTGAGTACGTCCGTCCTTCCGCATACAATATCACTAGTTTGTAGAGCGAACTACTTCCATATTCCCTTAAAGCGATTGCAATGAAACTTGAAATGTCTGATCACCATGAAGTGTAGATGTGCAAAACACAATTTTCATGCCCAGCGATCGACATATTCCAGAGTTATGTGCCCTCGAACTTAACCATATAGCTTGTAGTCAAAGCGGTGGTGGGGATATTAGTCACTTTTGTGACAAAGCTCTAGTTACTAATGGAATCACATCTTACCAACACAATACACAACACGTTAAAGGTGGCTAACGATCGTAAAGTAATGTCCATTAAGGGTTGCATTATTAATCGGTTAGACTTTTTTCACTAAATATGAAAGTATGATATTTAATCTTTGTAAATACATGTACTGCCTTAAAAGTTAAAATACATTTACGTGTTAACGTATTAAGGCAGTTACGACACAAATAGCAAACTATTAGTTAGAAGATCGATGGTCTAGTGGTGACGTATTGGAATACTAATCTAAAGGTTATGGATCCGAATCTCGGCTCCGCCTCCCGATATTCCAGGAAATGGATGAGACGTGTATCTATGTTTTACACCGGGTACGACGAAGAGCCAGGAAGAGAAATGTCCGGTTCTCCTGTATCTTCTCTCCCCTCTCTCTAGCGAGACTCAGAAATGAACATAGATGTCCAATGGGCAGATAAACCAAATAAACACGATGTTCAGTGTATTATTTATAACTGATGTTGCATTTACCAGGTAGTTTGAATTCTCTGCGTGGAATAATGATACCAGCTTTCATTGGTGGAGACAAGTTTTCAGACTACATTGTAATAATTATGGTGTAGCCATAATAATCATGTTCTTTAGTGGTTTGCCGGTGTAGCATAAAATTTTGACCCCGTTGAAAATCGACCCCGACAGGTTTTTTAACGTTAAATCTTGATCAAGAAAGTCGTTGAATATTGATCAACGTTAAATTTTGATCAATTTTGGGGTCAATTTTTAACGATAACTAAAACTTTAGACAAACGTCAGAGTTCAACTGTACGAATAAGAGAATAAGTCCTGCAGGAGCGTAGCTCTCGTAAAACATTGTTTAGCACGGTTTATTTATACATTTTGTCGTCCTAAGCGTCATTTAATTTTGCTCTTGTCTATATGAGAGATCATGTCGATTTTGTGTCATTTTGTTTCAAACTTCTTAAATGTGAGTTATTTGAGATGCTTTTATTAAAACAAAGTTAAAATACAAAAATAAAATAATCTTTTAGCTTGGTTATTAATCAAACAAAGAGTATTAAAATTAATAAAGGATAAATAACGGACCCTAATGCAAAGTACGAGTTCTAGTAAATATCTATGAACAAAAGTTAAAGGTAATTTAGATATTCCAACATAATTCGTAAATATACAACATTCTTGAATGCTAGGTTTTAGTCAGATATATTTAAATTTTGTATCATAAAGGGAGGTAATATTGCTAACTAGTTAGTGCTCTCCCTTTTGTATGATTATATACATTTTTGTATAGCATTTTTAATTTCATTATTTAACGGTATGGGTCAATATTTAACGTTGAAAATTGATCAATAATCCGTTGAAAAATGACTCATGGGGTCATTTTTCCACGGGGTCAAAATTTTATGCTACACCGGCATTCTCCTGCATAGCAGTTTTATTTCCTAAATCTTCTCTATGTTTTGCAATATAATATTTATTAAGTTTACGTAAAATAAGAACACACCTTAGTAAAATTATATTAAAGAATATAAAATAAAGAAATATTTATCGTGTAGAAACTAAATATGTTCATTTCTCTACTGGGGACGCTCTTTAAAATAAATTTATAACAAATTTAACGGTTTGCTTTCGGCTAGTAATCTTAAGTTCAGGCGACATGTCACAACCGCATATACATCGTCTTATAAACTTATACTGGTCAATATCACTCTGTTCTATACACTAACTGGTCGGCATGTGATTCATTTCATTATTCTGATTAATTTTAAAGTCATGACATCTTCTTTGTATCATTAATACTAGTCATTGAGAAGTACTGTGCACAGTATATTATAACTGAGTGCAAAAGTAAGAGACAATAAACATGATAATCAAATACAATCAATACAGAAAAAAGTAAATAATCAAAGAATTGAATGTACTGATGGAAACTGAACTTACCTAGATTTGCACAGCAACATGAAACGGGAACTACTTTAAAAATTAGATTTTGCGGATGTAGTTAAACGTAGTACATAGGTCCGCATAAAAATTCATGCGCGTCGAGCGAGTGACGGCTTAGAACTGAACTAAATCATCCAAAGGCCGGCCTGATGTGTCAAACGGAAGAGCTGCCGGCAGAATCTTCCGAACTGTTCGATTGGTCGGCTTCTAATTTTAGACGCTATTCTATCTATTCAGCCAGATGGGAGAGATATTAGTCACGTGACCGAACAGCATGACACAACACCGTTTAGAATTGACTTATTAAACTATTGTTATCAAAACTCACAACCAACAAAATATATTTTTTAACAAATAAATTGTTTACAATGTCCGAATGCGCTATAGTGTATCCACATGGTTTAAAGGTTACATGGAATATTAGCTTGACTGTTAGTTTAAGTTATATCTAACATTCGGATGCATATAAGTTTCAGATAGCTTAAGAATATACTAATGCGGAATTATCGGATTACAAGTGACCTTTTTTAATGTAATCAAGAACGATGTTCATTTTCAAATAGCACGTCATTTACTATCAAACGATGACATGAATTTGAAAACCACGGCTAAGATTGCGTTGATCTTCTAAGCTCTTTCAGCCGCTAATGGCATGTAATCAGCTGACACGAAGACGAAATGTGTTGTTTCATGTCGCCTAGATTAGCGCTGTAGAACGTCACGCACGTATGAACGACTTTCAAGAATAACTAATTTCATTTCTTTTATTTCTTTATTTTAAGTTTACATATATAAATAAATGAGAAGAAAAACCAAGACTTTGAAGCTATCCAGACCACGCCAAGCATTTCAAAATGCTGACTAACCATTTTCGCATAATTAATTTTAGCGGACGCTACAAAATTACTAATGATAATTAAGGGACCATTCATGTTCACACATTTCGTCGTGTGTGTTATTCTAATGTTATTACAGCATGATCCTCATATGTCTTTCTATTTGATAATTAATTAATTATAATATGTTAATAATAATATCTATACTGGCTACGACGAACAAAATGGTATTATACTCATGCAGAAAAATGTCGAAAACTTGAAGCTAACTTATCCAGATGCTATGCTATGTTTTCAGGCGACTTTAATGCCAGAATTAAAGATAAGATTGATTTCATACCTAAAGATAACTTATTTTATATTTTTGGTGAAACTGATTACATAAATAGTTCATTTGATTTACAAAGAAATAGTAAAGACAGTAAGATTACTAGTTTGGTCGTGCACTTATTGATTTATGCTGTTTATTCGATGTACATGTTTTAAATGGTAGGTTCAATGATTTTACTGGAAATTTTACGTGTTTTTCGGGAAATGGGGCTAGTGTCGTTGATTATATGATAGCATGTACAAATCTGTTTAAATATATCACCCCTTTTTTGATGTCCTTGAAAGAGATGAGTCAGACCACCTTCCCATTACATGTACAATGATGAATGTGAGACACTGAAGTCATGTAAATACCGTGCATTATGTAGATTTAGAGCTACAAATGACGGTGAAGATCTTATTTTCTATAAAGAAAGAAAGAAAATATTTAAAGATACCATGGCTAGAAAGATGCCCGACTATCAAAATAGAGAGCGTACTAAGCTTGTTGAATGTAGCAAGAATGATAGCCTGTTATGGAAAAAAAACTCAAACAATATCAACCCAAACAAACTAACACGTACAGTATCAAAGCGAATGAATGGGTTAAACATTTTAGTTAAACATTTGTATTATATAATGAAAATGTACAACCAATCGTTACAAAAAAATAATTGGCATCTGGAAAAAGTGCTGGAAATGATGGTATAAACACCGAGTTCTATAAGTGCACTAGCGAAATTGTCGCTCCGTTTTTTTTGTCGTTTATTTAACAAAATACTTACTACCGGTATGTTCCCTGACTCATGGGGTGAAAGTATTGTCTGTCCTGTATACAAATCCGGGCCTCAGTATGATCCAAATAATTACAGAGGTATAACAATAACAACCACCATATATAAGATTTTCTCAAATATCATAAATCAACGCTTGTATTGTTGGGTTGAAGATAATAATAAGATTGATGAGTGTCAGGCTGGCTTTAGACATGGCTACTCAGCTATAGATAATGTATTTTGCTTACAAGCCATGGGTAAAAATATTTAAGTAGACAGGGCGGTCGCTTTTATTGTCTTTGAGTTGATTTAAATTTAATGTTGAACTTGGCAGACAAAACAACATACCGTTCGAACAACGTATTTGTCAATTCTGTTTTCTAAATGATAATGTCAGGGTTGTAGAATGTGAATATCACGTATTTTTCTTTTGTAAAAGGTTTGAAAATATAAGAAATTCGTACTTATCAAATTGGTATACATCTGACAGAGATTTGCCAAAGTTTTGTACATTAATGAGTCGGTGGCCTCTATTACTAAATAAAATCGTTGAATCTTGAATAAACCAACTGGGACTCTATTGTTTCGTTTTTTACTGAATTCTGTGAACATTTTTCTATTGATGCTTACCCAAACAATAAAAGATCGTCGGAGCTTGCTTGTTACTTTTTGAATCACAATTTCGGTTCATACCGGAAGTTGTTTAAGAAACACAATTTCGGATATTGTCATTTTTCGCACTGATGACAGGTATTTCGGCATTTATATTCGTGAGGATTTGATTTCGTGTATGAGCAGACCCACGAAATTGAATCCCCACGAATTTGAATGATTCCACAATATAAACATAGCTGAATTTAACATACTTTTATTTGGTTAAATTAGCACTGCTCGTTCGGAAAACCGAACAAAATGAATAATACTGTTTTGTTGAAGGAATACTGTTGGGTAATCGTCATTCTGTAAGTATGTGCTTCATGATGTCAGTATTGTAGTTCCTGGAGGATAGAAATCAGATCTGTAAACAGGCTGTTCAATAAAATACTGAAATTACATAAGAAGTAACTCAAGGTTAAATTCTATTATATTAAAATACGTGAATAACTATTTAGTTTTTAGTGTGAATGTACACTCGGACAGGTAAAAATTGATACTAAAGTGTTTAAACAAATATGGGTTGTTATGTTTTGTATAACACACTGACTGAGTTTAATACCTGATTCTATATATTGGTTGGTATGCATAAAAGTTCAAGGTTTTATACCCATAATGTCCAAAATCATTTGGTATGTCAAAAAGAAAGACAGTTATTGTGAACTTTTATACAATTATAGGTTTCTATAATAGAAAACCATTAACCATGAGATTTGCATTGGAGTCCATGTGAAAATCATCAGAAATTGATATTATTTTGTTATTCAACTAGGGCAACAGCTCTTATTTTCAAAATGTGTCGTAAAATGAAAAAGGTAGTTATCAAAGAACTAACAATAAGTTGACAATACTCTACTTGTATAATGTTTGAGTAGCATGTTGTGCACATACACACAAGTACCGAATTATCGCTAATACTTCAAGACAGTATTATACGGTATATAATTATGATGATTATAATTATACGGTATACATGATGATTATAATTATACGGTATATATGATGATGATTATAATTATACAGTATATATGATGATGATTATAATTATACGGTATATATGATGAATATAATTATACAGTATATATATGATGATTATAATTATACAGTATATATATGATGAATATAATTATACAGTATATATGATGATGATTATAATTATACAGTATATATGATGATGATTATAATTATACAGTATATATGATGATGATTATAATTGTACGGTATATATGATGAATATAATTATACGGTATATATATGATGATTATAATTATACAGTATATATGATGATGATTATAATTATACAGTATATATATGATGAATATAATTATACGGTATATATATGATGATTATAATTATACGGTATATATATGATGAATATAATTATACGGTATATATATGATGATTATAATTATACAGTATATATATGATGAATATAATTATACGGTATATATATGATGAATATAATTATACAGTATATATATGATGATTATAATTATACAGTATATATATGATGATTATAATTATACGGTATATATATGATGAATATAATTATACGGTATATATGATGATTATAATTATACAGTATATATATGATGATTATAATTATACAGTATATATATGATGATTATAATTATACAGTATATATATGATGATTATAATTATACAGTATATATATGATGATTATAATTATACGGTATATATGATGATTATAATTATACGGTATATATATGATGATTATAATTATACGGTATATATGATGAATATAATTATACAGTATATATATGATGAATATAATTATACAGTATATATATGATGAATATAATTATACAGTATATATATGATGATTATAATTATACAGTATATATATGATGAATATAATTATACAGTATATATATGATGAATATAATTATACAGTATATATGATGATTATAATTATACGGTATATATATGATGATTATAATTATACAGTATATATATTATGAATATAATTATACAGTATATATATGATGATTATAATTATACGGTATATATATGATGAATATAATTATACGGTATATATGATGATTATAATTATACAGTATATATATGATGAATATAATTATACGGTATATATGATGAATATAATTATACGGTATATATATGATGAATATAATTATACGGTATATATGATGATTATAATTATACGGTATATATATGATGATTATAATTATACGGTATATATATGATGATTATAATTATACGGTATATATATGATGATTATAATTATACGGTATATATATGATGATTATAATTATACGGTATATATATATGATGAATATAATTATACGGTATATATATGATGATTATAATTATACGGTATATATATGATGATTATAATTATACGGTATATATATATGATTATAATTGTACGGTATATATGATGATTATAATTATACGGTATATATATGATGATTATAATTATACAGTATATATATGATGAATATAATTATACGGTATATATATGATGAATATAATTATACGGTATATATATGATGATTATAATTATACGGTATATATATGATGATTATAATTATACGGTATATATATGATGATTATAATTATACGGTATATATATGATGATTATAATTATACGGTATATATATGATGATTATAATTATTGTACGGCGTCGGGAGACACCGTACACTCTGGTATGCTTATTTTTAAGTGGCAATGCAAAATCGCAACTTCTTGCACCGAAGCAGATTACTGATAGTGCCCGAAATATCCGCAATGGTCATCACGTGATATAAACAAAACAGAAATAGAGCGAGGTCACGTGTTACTCACACCAACTAGCGTTCTATACATAGCGTGACGTCACTACGTTTGTCTAACCTCTATACATAAAACTGATTACTATCCACATTTAGATAGTTATACATACGCTAAAAGTATAGTTCCGCGGAAGGATTAAAAATGTCAGAACAACCATATCGGTTGTATGTTATTAACAAATTTGTTTAGTTATGTAAAATGAATACGTAGTACCATTCTATTCTTATGCTTTCGTCAATAAGACTCATTATTCAATGAAACACAATGTTGAAGTACGCTTGGCTCCAATGTGTACCATACGGTGACGTCACGCTATGTTATTGTTTATAATTTCCATTTTGTAAGTAGTTCCTGCAAATACTCATAATGCCCCGAGCAGAATAACACAGGTCAGTGCATAGCGCTACCGTAGTGTACACATTGACCAACTAGTGTTACCTTGATGACGCAGTCGCTATTTATAGTCTAAGAATGGAGCGAGCTCGATAAACAACGACGGGAATGAATCTGCCCATCTGTCAATAAACGAACCGAATCCAATCCTACTAAGACAGACTGTGTATTATTCAAGTTGTTAATCGGACTCGCTAATAGTCTCAATGATCACGTGACATTCACCGAATACTAGTAGCTGTTTCATATCGTTGTCGTCTCGTCAATCACCTATAAATTACTAGAAACGTGTCAATATTTCAATAAAAGTGGTTTCAGTTGACTGAGAATTTGACTCTGCCTGGTGCGTTACAACGAGAACTAGTTTAGTATTTATATGGGCTTTGTGACGACAGGGTTCGACATTAAGGCAGGTCCGAATGACAATCAATAGCTTACTGGTCCAGTCTAGTGCATCTTGCTATTTGGTAGCCCGAATGGTCGTGCTCTTGAAAATGCAGCCGAAACTCTTTATATCAAAGGACTTAGGAAAAATTGTTCGATCTAAATGAACTTCGATGTATAAATCACACAGACGCTTGTTAAGAAATAATTACCCCACCCACCACGTTCGCTCTTATGACTACCAATATACATACAACTAGGTAGTCATAAGAGCGAACGTGGTGGGTGGGGTAATTTTTTCTAAACAAGCGTCTGTGTAAATTATTAGATGTGTTTATTAGCTGTGTTTATTACATTTTGGAGCGATCGTCGGTGTGTTGTAATAGTCATTTAATCGTGTTATAAGATACGGAACACGGCCGGTATTTATACATTTCGATGTATTTATTTTAGCAACATGTCGCAAATAAACAAAACATTATAAATATATTCACACAGACTAATTTTATAATCGCGAGCGTGGACACTGACTTGTTTACGCAATTGTCATTAACTAAATATCGATTTCGGAGCTCAATACAAAAAATGTCCGATCAGGTGAGAAATGATGACTTAATTGGTTCGACATAGACGGTCACTTTATGGTTCGATATAGATGGTCATTTTACAGTTGAAAATCTATGTTTGGGACCGTTATACCAGGTTTTTACGACAACGTACCCTCAGACAACGGAGTATATTATTTTTGGAGACTTTATTTAAATATTTTAAACGCATTCCAGCAGATATTGCAACGTCTGATACATCGATGTGATAGTTTCCCCTGATTTTATTTTTAGGGTGGAAACGGACTACATATAGAGTACCTCGTGAACTGTAGAACCATATGACCAGATTCATGAGATTCATGAAGCATCAACGGCTTGTATTTTTGATGGAGTAGATGATCACTTTAGTTTCGGGATCAGCTAGGTCAAAATAACAAATTCGTTTGATCTGAAACTTCGCACATCCTGATAAAAAATGTTACATAGGCCACATTCTAGTATTGAATTGCCGGATGCGATTTCGCGCCGTACAAACATTTAACTTGTACGGTATTTACATGATGATTATAATTATACGGTATACACATATATATGATTATCATAATTATACGGTATACACATATATATGATTATCATAATTATACGGTGTATATGCTGATGATTATAATTACCTGTATCAATGATTTAACCACAACATGGGTTAGATGTAACCACACCACCATTTGTCGTACCACCATTTGTAGAATCGCCGTTACTATCGACATTTTTGTTGAATACTGATAGCAAGATGGGTGTGGCAAATATCATAAACATTAACTCATCTGAAGACAAATATCATGTGATAATTGAATGATACACAGTATGGGGAATATTGATTATTGTTAAAATTTTGTTTCATAGGGGTTTACGCCTCTTTTCAACATTTATGGGTCACCAATACTAAAGGATCTCCATTGGCTTCCCATCCAATATAGAGTGAACTACAAAATTCTTACTCATATATTCAAAGCTCTTCATGACCAATCACCTGTGTACATCAAAGACATGATAGATATTTACAGACCAACACGGAATCTACGCTCAATGCAATCATTGACATTGGTGGTCTATCCATAAGTAAACAGGTGAAATATGGTGACAGGTGCTTTGAATCAGCTGCGCCTACATTGTGGAACTCATTGCTTAGTGTTAGAGACTGTAAGACGCTTCAAAGTTTCAAGAGACAACTAAAAACCTACAACTTTTTACAGGTCTACAGGAACTGATCGTTTCAATTACCGTACATAATCACGAATTCTCAATGAACCGGCCAAATGGACGGCAAAAAAAGTTGGAAAAAAGATATTCAATTTTTGTTGTTTTTATGTTTTATGATATCAAAAGTAAAGGTTTTACGGACATGCCTTTGTATATAAACGTTTTTAATGACCTTCTTGAATCTGAATCAATTTGAACCCTCTGAATGCTTTGTATATGTATTTTACGGTACATTTTTATATTTCATGTATAAAATATTCATAATACTATCAAATATGACTTTCTGTCAAATGTCAAAAGCAAATATACTGATATTTCCTTATTTAAACATCGTTTATCCTTACGTTAGATGTTTAAACATCTCTCTATAATTTTCATAGAACAGTTGCCCTTGTTTTATATTTTATCATTTAAAGCATGCAAGTACTTTTGCTGTAAAATACGTTCAAACATACACATTATTACTGAAACATTTAAAGTGAAGCAACAACATACCAATTGCTCGTATTATAAAACACAGGGTTAATGTAATAGGTATAGGTATCATCCATATTCGACAAATCCAACTATTTTTGGTATGAGATAAAGAAAGGTATTGAAACAAATTAACTATTATAATTGTTCGTTTGAAATGACTTTATTTTGACTTAAAAAAATTAATAAAAAAATATTTGTGAAGATACTGGAAAGACAAAAGTCACGTAAACTATGCATATTAATTAACGATTTGGCGTTTATATATGAGCGATGCCAATCATGTATTTGATATATTTATTCAGTTAGAATATAAAAAATAACTGTGTCATAACACTAACGGAATTGCAATGTAATCATATCGACAATAATTATTTTCAGCGTACTTCAGCGTACATCCAAATACATTGTAAACTACATACATGTATTCTGATTATTCCAAATGTAAAGTTCAGTTTATCTTCATTTGATAACTTGTAAAAGCGCTAGACCTTACTTGTACGATAAAGGATCTATGTTCTACTATGCACCATATCTGTTTTTACGGTTACATAAATAAATGCTACAAAGGACAATGAAGATGCACAGCATCACTAGGCTAGATGAGGAACATATCGTGTGCAGAAAAACAACATGCGTCTGTGAAGAATGCTCAACGGAAGAATGCTTTCATTTGCAGCATAAAGGCAAATATATATCTACATACATGTATATACTTACATAAAACTACTATATTTGCATACATGTATATATCCACATAAAACTACTATATCTACATACATGTATATATTCACATAAAACTACTATATCTACATACATGTATATATCCACATAAAACTACTATATCTACATACATGTATATATTCACATAAAACTACTATATCTACATACATGTATATACTTACATAAAACTTCTATATTTACATACATGTATATACTCACATAAAACTACTATATCTACATACATGTATATACTTACATAAAACTTCTATATTTACATACATGTATACTCACATAAAACTACTATTATCTACATACATGTATATACTTACATAAAACTACTATATTTGCATACATGTATATATTCACATAAAACTACTATATCTACATACATGTATATACTTACATAAAACTACTATATCTACATACATGTATATACTCACATAAAACTACTATATCTACATACATGTATATACTTACATAAAACTACTATATCTACATACATGTATATACTTACATAAAACTACTATATCTACATACATGTATATACTCACATAAAACTACTATATCTACATACATGTATATACTTACATAAAACTTCTATATTTACATACATGTATATACTCACATAAAACTACTATATCTACACACATGTATATACTTACATAAAACTTCTATATTTACATACATGTATATACTCACATAAAACTACTATATCTACATACATGTATATACTTACATAAAACTTCTATATTTACATACATGTATATACTCACATAAAACTACTATATCTACATACATGTATATACTTACATAAAACTTCTATATTTACATACATGTATATACTCACATAAAACTACTATTATCTACATACATGTATATACTTACATAAAACTACTATATTTGCATACATGTATATATTCACATAAAACTACTATATCTACATACATGTATATACTTACATAAAACTACTATATCTACATACATGTATATACTCACATAAAACTACTATATCTACATACATGTATATACTTACATAAAACTACTATATCTACATACATGTATATACTTACATAAAACTACTATATCTACATACATGTATATATTCACATAAAACTACTATATCTACATACATGTATATACTCACATAAAACTACTATATCTACATACATGTATATACTTACATAAAACTACTATATCTACATACATGTATATACTCACATAAAACTACTATATCTACATACATGTATATACTCACATAAAACTACTTTATCTACATACATGTATATACTTACATAAAACTACTATTATCTACATACATGTATATATTCACATAAAACTACTATATCTACATACATGTATATACTTACATAAAACTACTATTATCTACATACATGTATATACTCACATAAAACTACTATATCTACATACATGTATATACTTACATAAAACTACTATTATCTACATACATGTATATATTCACATAAAACTACTATATCTACATACATGTATATACTTACATAAAACTACTATATCTACATACATGTATATACTTACATAAAACTACTATATCTACATACATGTATATACTTACATAAAACTACTATATCTACATACATGTATATATTCACATAAAACTACTATATCTACATACATGTATATATTCACATAAAACTACTATATCTACATACATGTATATATTCACATAAAACTACTATATCTACATACATGTATATACTTACATAAAACTACTATATCTACATACATGTATATACTCACATAAAACTACTATATCTACATACATGTATATACTTACATAAAACTACTATTATCTACATACATGTATATATTCACATAAAACTACTATATCTACATACATGTATATACTCACATAAAACTACTATATCTACATACATGTATATACTTGCATAAAACTACTATATCTACATACATGTATATACTCACATAAAACTACTATATCTACATACATGTATATACTCACATAAAACTACTATATCTACATACATGTATATACTCACATAAAACTACTATATCTACATACATGTATATACTTACATAAAACTACTATATCTACATACATGTATATACTCACATAAAACTACTATATCTACATACATGTATATACTTACATAAAACTACTATATCTACATACATGTATATACTTACATAAAACTACTATATCTACATACATGTATATATTCACATAAAACTACTATATCTACATACATGTATATACTCACATAAAACTACTATATCTACATACATGTATATACTTACATAAAACTACTATATCTACATACATGTATATACTCACATAAAACTACTATATCTACATACATGTATATACTCACATAAAACTACTTTATCTACATACATGTATATACTTACATAAAACTACTATTATCTACATACATGTATATATTCACATAAAACTACTATATCTACATACATGTATATACTTACATAAAACTACTATTATCTACATACATGTATATACTCACATAAAACTACTATATCTACATACATGTATATACTTACATAAAACTACTATTATCTACATACATGTATATATTCACATAAAACTACTATATCTACATACATGTATATACTTGCATAAAACTACTATTGTCTACATACATGTATATACTCACATAAAACTACTATATCTACATACATGTATATACTTACATAAAACTACTATATCTACATACATGTATATATCCACATAAAACTACTATATCTACATACATGTATATATTCACATAAAACTACTATATCTACATACATGTATATACTTACATAAAACTTCTATATTTACATACATGTATATACTCACATAAAACTACTATATCTACATACATGTATATACTTACATAAAACTTCTATATTTACATACATGTATATACTCACATAAAACTACTATTATCTACATACATGTATATACTTACATAAAACTACTATATTTGCATACATGTATATATTCACATAAAACTACTATATCTACATACATGTATATACTTACATAAAACTACTATATCTACATACATGTATATACTCACATAAAACTACTATATCTACATACATGTATATACTTACATAAAACTACTATATCTACATACATGTATATACTTACATAAAACTACTATATCTACATACATGTATATACTCACATAAAACTACTATATCTACATACATGTATATACTTACATAAAACTTCTATATTTACATACATGTATATACTCACATAAAACTACTATATCTACACACATGTATATACTTACATAAAACTTCTATATTTACATACATGTATATACTCACATAAAACTACTATATCTACATACATGTATATACTTACATAAAACTTCTATATTTACATACATGTATATACTCACATAAAACTACTATATCTACATACATGTATATACTTACATAAAACTTCTATATTTACATACATGTATATACTCACATAAAACTACTATTATCTACATACATGTATATACTTACATAAAACTACTATATTTGCATACATGTATATATTCACATAAAACTACTATATCTACATACATGTATATACTTACATAAAACTACTATATCTACATACATGTATATACTCACATAAAACTACTATATCTACATACATGTATATACTTACATAAAACTACTATATCTACATACATGTATATACTTACATAAAACTACTATATCTACATACATGTATATATTCACATAAAACTACTATATCTACATACATGTATATACTCACATAAAACTACTATATCTACATACATGTATATACTCACATAAAACTACTTTATCTACATACATGTATATACTTACATAAAACTACTATTATCTACATACATGTATATATTCACATAAAACTACTATATCTACATACATGTATATACTTACATAAAACTACTATTATCTACATACATGTATATACTCACATAAAACTACTATATCTACATACATGTATATACTTACATAAAACTACTATTATCTACATACATGTATATATTCACATAAAACTACTATATCTACATACATGTATATACTTACATAAAACTACTATTGTCTACATACATGTATATACTCACATAAAACTACTATATCTACATACATGTATATACTTACATAAAACTACTATATCTACATACATGTATATATTCACATAAAACTACTATATCTACATACATGTATATATTCACATAAAACTACTATATCTACATACATGTATATATTCACATAAAACTACTATATCTACATACATGTATATACTTACATAAAACTACTATATCTACATACATGTATATACTCACATAAAACTACTATATCTACATACATGTATATACTTACATAAAACTACTATTATCTACATACATGTATATATTCACATAAAACTACTATATCTACATACATGTATATACTCACATAAAACTACTATATCTACATACATGTATATACTTGCATAAAACTACTATATCTACATACATGTATATACTCACATAAAACTACTATATCTACATACATGTATATACTCACATAAAACTACTATATCTACATACATGTATATATTCACATAAAACTACTATATCTACATACATGTATATACTTACATAAAACTACTATATCTACATACATGTATATACTCACATAAAACTACTATATCTACATACATGTATATACTTACATAAAACTACTATATCTACATACATGTATATACTTACATAAAACTACTATATCTACATACATGTATATACTCACATAAAACTACTATATCTACATACATGTATATACTCACATAAAACTACTATATCTACATACATGTATATACTTACATAAAACTACTATATCTACATACATGTATATACCTACATAAAACTACTATATCTACATACATGTATATACTTACATAAAACTACTATATCTACATACATGTATATACTCACATAAAACTACTATATCTACATACATGTATATACTTACATAAAACTACTATATCTACATACATGTATATACTTACATAAAACTACTATATCTACATACATGTATATACTTACATAAAACTACTATATCTACATACATGTATATACTCACATAAAACTACTATATCTACATACATGTATATACTTACATAAAACTACTATATCTACATACATGTATATACTCACATAAAACTACTATATCTACATACATGTATATACTTACATAAAACTACTATATCTACATACATGTATATACTCACATAAAACTACTATATCTACATACATGTATATACTCACATAAAACTACTATATCTACATACATGTATATACTCACATAAAACTACTATATCTACATACATGTATATACTCACATAAAACTACTATATCTACATACATGTATATACTCACATAAAACTACTATATCTACATACATGTATATACTCACATAAAACTACTATATCTACATACATGTATATACTTACATAAAACTACTATATCTACATACATGTATATACTCACATAAAACATACACATGTATACTCACATAAACGGTTTTCATTCGGTGGGTCTTCAACAAATACTTGTTGTAGTCTCACCTGAGGACGATTGTTGTCTAGTGTTACTGGTACCAATATATCAGGAAAGTTTGGGTGTGGAATGTACACAGCCTTTACTAGACATAGCAGCAGTACTAGTATACATAACGTAGCCAGCCTCATACTCGCCCTATTTATACTCGTAACTCAAAACAGAATGGAGAGAACGTATTAGTTATAGATAATAATGGATATGAATTTGATATTCATTTGGAATTCTACTCATGTAATATTGCAGTATTTTTCACGACATTTAACAATTTACCTTTGCTTTAGTGATTTAATTATAATGTATTAGCTCAGTCTATGTTTGATTAAATGATACAATGTATATAAGTCTTACCTCAAGATAAACCGGCCGTCCACAATTCAAAACTGTCCACAGTGATACATATATACACGGAAACATCAGAAATATCGACACATTCATTTAATATCTCTTCTGTCTCGCTTCTGTTTCATTGCCAAATAAACATTTTATTTAATGTCGATTTAATTACGTGTCAAAAGTCAATAAGAGTTAATCATATAATGAGAAATGGACTATTCCAAAAATAGTATTAATAAAACTATCTTCTTTGAAAATAATTGGCGTAGGTTCGATTCACAGCTCCGTCTTTCGAATTTCTTTCAGTTTTTTTCAGTGTCCCCATCCCAACTACCAAGCCAAGTACTGGCTCCAGAACATCACAGGGAAACCAAGTACTGGCTCCAGAACATCACAGGGAAACCAAGTACTGGCTCCAGAACATCACGGGGAAACCAAGTACTGGCTCCAGAACATCACAGGGAAACCAAGTACTGGCTCCAGAACATCACAGGGAAACCAAGTACTGGCTCCAGAACATCACAGGGAAACCAAGTACTGGCTCCAGAACATCACGGGGAAACCAAGTACTGGCTCCAGAACATCACAGGGAAACCAAGTACTGGCTCCAGAACATCACAGGGAAACCAAGTACTGGCTCCAGAACATCACAGGGAAACCAAGTACTGGCTCCAAAACATCACAGGGAAACCAAGTACTGGCTCCAGAACATCACAGGGAAACCAAGTACTGGCTCCAGAACATCACAGGGGAACCAAGTACTGGCTCCAGAACATCACAGGGAAACCAAGTACTGGCTCCAGAACATCACGGGGAAACCAAGTACTGGCTCCAGAACATCACAGGGAAACCAAGTACTGGCTCCAGAACATCACAGGGAAACCAAGTACTGGCTCCAGAACATCACAGGGAAACCAAGTACTGTCTCCAGAACATCACAGGGAAACAAAGTACTGGCTCCAGAACATCACAGGGAAACCAAGTACTGGCTCCAGAACATCACAGGGAAACCAAATACTGGCTCCAGAACATCACAGGGAAACGGGCGAGGCGTGTATCGGTACTTTACACTGGGCACAATAAAGAACCAGAAAAAGCTATTCGAAGTAGGGATCGATACATATGCCTGGTCCTCCTATATCTTATCTCCCCTCTCTCTTTGTTCATACCTATAAATTCGATGGATGCTGTAAATTTCAAACCATTTTGATTTATCTTATGTTTAATAGACCATTCGACAGCTATGGTCATTTCATGGCCGCCACAGAGAGAGAGATGGGGGGGGGGGGATACAAGAGAATCAGGTATTTATATCCTTACTCTTTTTCAAAAATAATTTCCCTGGTTCTTTATTAATATTGTGCCTGTGATGTTCTAAGTACTGTACTAGGCTCGGTAGTTGGGATTTTACCAATGAAATATCGGAATCCGGAGCCGAGGTTCGAATCCACGACTTTCCATCGGTATTCCAGCACGTTACCTCTAGACCACCCATCAACCTTCCAAGCCATTTTAGCTGATATTCAAATACATATGTACTTCAAATGATTTATCGCGTATATATTGAAGATTACTAAAAGTTGAAACGTAAATACATTTCATGCTTCACCAGGCACTATCTTTATACAGAAGTGTTCATGCATGCATTATACAAATGAAGTTTCTTTCTACATGCACGTCAAGATTTCAACATCTTTAATGGAGGAAATAATTGACGTTCATTCATATTTGACACCATGAATTCTTTGACATTTATTTGTCACAATTATACACCTTAAGTTTGAAATCAAATTAACCTATAAAAATGTGTACGTACGTAGTTCTACTTTTAACCCCCGGTAAGAAAGCGTATAGTTTTCGTCTGTTCAACTGGGGATTCGGGGACGTTAGGAAAGAGGTAAGTCATTCTCTCTCTCACACATGCTACTATTTATTGACAGTGTTATCGATACACAGTATAAAACGATTATTGTTGCGTGGTTATTTACTTTTCTTTCTATTTAATAATATAATACGGAATAGGCTTAGGACACATGGGCTACATGAAAAATCGAATTATTTAAACTTTCGATGAAAAATACGACTTACCTTTGAACTCGTGGGCGCCGCCAATTTTCTAGACCCTGTGGTATCACAGCAATATACCGCGTGATTATAGACCGTGTTTTTTTACTTTGTGGAAAAATATTATTCTTCAAATACGTTTTATTTAGGAGATAGTGTACATTGGACAAGACTTAAGATTTATATCATATTGTTAGGAAAATTAACTTGTCTCTCGTGTTTGATTATTTAAGAAAAAAACAAACTCGAAACCTATAATGGCCAGGGATTAAAAGTCACATAAATATATAGTATATTTGTTTTCTTTAAATACATGATAGAAATAAATAATAAAGTACAAAATGTACATGTACTTTGTAGTTTTAAACGTGCGAAATAAATATATATACGTATTTATTTCTATGACAAATTAGATTATACTGACAGGGTTTTTCTTTTTTATTTGAGTGACCCTGATTAAGATAACGAAAAAAGTAAAACGTCAGACAATATGTCAGATGACAATATTTCCCAAAATGTCTGATGACAATTAACATATATTGTTACAATAGCTATTCTGGAAATTGATAGCGTAAGGTTGTGCTGCTATGTTCGGTTTTTATCGGAAAGGAAATTACCAAGGTAGGTGTTTGTTTGATTTTTATATAATCCGTTTTAATAAGGAAGAAAACAAATATTACTATATATTTATGTGACTTTTAACTACAAGTCATAAAAATCCTAGACTATTTACTTATACAATCAGAAAGATACGGCGAGTTAAAATGCGAAGTAATTGCTAAAAATAGATATTTTGCTGTTTGTCGACTATTTACAGTCTTAAAACATAACAGAGCGTATTTTTTTGAAAATATAATCATAAACTGCAATGTTTACTGCACACTCTGACCAAATGATTTTGCTATTGCCCGTCTTATAGTGGAGAAATCGACTTGTAAACAAACATTGGTGAACAAATTTGGTCCTGCTCCGGGTAGACTAAGGTCCTGCTCGGGATAGACTTAGTCCTGCTACGTGAGCGAAAGACCTACCTTGGTAATTTCCTTTCCGATAAAAACCGAACATAGCAGCATAACCTTACCTAGTAGGACAAACCAAACATAGCGGGGACAGTTTACGGGTGTCATTCTTATCCGTTACCTGTCTGAGCGAGATTCACTGCTTGGAGGTCTATTTTTAGACTTTCATATGGTCTATTTTTAGCCTTTATGGACTCTGCAGGAAGCGGTACGCGGGAAAGCAATAACACCGTAGAATACCACTGTACATAAATAGTTACATACATGTTTCAAGTAGAGTTGGTTAAGTTAAATTAACCGATAGTATACCCGATTTCCAATGATAAAGAAGCAAGTTTAAATCAGAATTTAATTAAATGCCGTTGTTGGCATTTATGCCTTTGTGGATTTATAAGCAATGTACATCAACTGGAGCAGAAAATTGAAAGTGTCGCACCTTATATATTTTAGCAAGCTCGGTGTACGTTTAAGTCCCAATAGCTGTTTGCTACAGAAAACAAACAATTGCTGATATTATCCTTGGGATATGAGCCCCGTCGTGTAATTTTTGGTTTTCGGAAATATGTAACCAATGTAGCTCCAGATAAGCCTGTGCATCCGCGCAGTCTGAGCCGGAGCTACATTGTCCGTTGGATTGAAGAACATGGTCATTTTGACAAATAAGCGGACATTATAACTTCGGATCGGACTGCGCATTATGCGCAGGCTGATCTGAAGCTACACTGGCCGCATATGTCCGAAGACCCAAAATCACAAGATGCGGCTCAATTATACCTTAAAAATGAACTTATCTATTGAAAGTAGTTGTATTCATATTGACTAATAAGCCACACTGTCTACATGTATATGTAGAAATACTCTATATGTACGTGTTAAGCACAAAACGAACTTAAGCAAGACCTGTCTACACCTTGAACAGTAAAGCCAATCGGCGGTCTTTACGTCTGGCAAACGTGTGAACAACTCTTTCTGCGATAATCTCGCGGTCTCTGTGGATATGCAGGAGACCTAAACCGGACATCCTATCAGTTGACATCGGAGATCGAAGGTATGTTTTCAATCTTCGCATGGAACTGAAAGAACGTTCGGCCGTTGCAGTGGAGACAGGCATGGATAGAAGAACGTGCAAACACGTACATATGTTGTTGGGATAAAGTTCCACATTCATGTCCGCAATCGTGTCAGCAATGTTTGAGACAGGTAAATCTGCTGCTAACTGACATCTAACCTTCCACCTTCTAGTTTCACCCTCAAACTCTTCGAATGATTCGCACTGTAGATCTGGGCGGAATGTGTCAAAGAGTACTTGCACTTTTGCGGCAGTAAGCTGTGCAATATGCGCGGGTAACAAATACTGAGCACTGAAGCGATCTTGTCCATTCAAGAGACGTTCAGTCATCTCCACTACCAAATGGTCTAGAAATGGAAGCCACATGTTTCGCTTCCCGTACTCAGTGATGTCTGCTGCTGGTACATTCTGGCGATTTTGTTGGCGCCCAACGTTGCGAGGTCTGGACGGCTCCACACCCACTGCCGCGGCCATAGTAACTGCCTTGCCATACAACTCCAGCCACAAGGTATCGTCGTTGCGCTCATTTTGGACGAGGGTGCATATAACACTCGCTTCCTTAGACGCCTCAACAAGATCGCATGTTTTGTTCTGGAGCATCTTGGAGAGAGGAACAAGTTGGGCTAGTATGAAACTAGTGTCACAATAAAACCAAACTGTGTGATAGCCAATTGGACCGTTTAATTAACAATGTAAGCTGTCCGAGATGTTTTGGTTGACGACTACAATATGCCGGCATATTTTAGTCATTGTGTTACTCAAGTCCATGGCATTGCGTGATAGTCTTTCTCAGATAATATTTTTTTTTAAATATGATTTAATGTCTTGCCATCTTTTAGGCCTAACCCTGCTTCACATCTGTTCAAACTTTTATTGCATTTTTCGCGATATTAGACTTTTTTTTTTTGACTTTCAAAATTAAAAGTACGCAGTTGCGTACTTTGCGTATAGGCAGGCACGCCCTTGCGGCTTTTCTTACGTTCTGGAGAGGACAGCTTGCCTTCGTCTCTCAATTCTTCCATAATCCTATAAATAGTTCTAGGACCAACACCAGTCGCTGCCGCTGTTCGAGTCACAATTGACTTTGGCCTCTCCTCTCTCGTGCATTCCCCTTCAAAATAGGAGTAGATGTTAATCACCATCCGTTTTGCCTTAGAGCCTAATAGTCCTTGTTTCAAGTTTATTTTCCCTGCAAATGCACGAAAAAATTGGAGACCCACATTCCTTTTAATCAATGAAGGGCGAGAGAAAAAAAACTAAAATAAAAATGTCCATGAATGGTCTCAAACTACCCTTTCCTGACCTACAGTACCTCACGGCTAATGCTTCCCATGCTGTTTTCATTGCGCTACATAATATATAAATGAGCAACACGAATCCTACCCTTGTCGTAAAGTAAACGGAAACTATCGACTGTAGTACGAAGTTAAAATAAACACATTCAGCGACCGTGTAATTAGTCAGCTTTGACAGGTTAATCAATTTGCACTATAATTAGTATCGACGAAACAAGCCCTTTTTCTTCTAAAAACACTCATTTCGCTGTAAATTTTGCTTTTGTAAACTTGAAATATATAGAACGCGTGACGTCACTTCATGCCGTGTGCATAATATGACTGCGGGAAAACACAGCTGTTCTATGAATAGTATTTATTTCAATGATATTGAAAAAAAAACGATAGTGGTTTTGGAAACATTTTTCTTGCTATAAAGTATGCACGGGAGGAAAACACACCGGATTCCTCTGTTATAGAACAAACAGAAACTATTACGACCGATAAATTTATATTAATATTGGACTTTAATTTGTTCCCAACAGATTTCGACGGGGATTACATAGCCAAAGAGTAAAACTTCTCCGACACTGTAATTTTGATCCTGGAGACGAATATCGTCAAGTCTAAATTGTTTCAATATTCATCTGTTGAG
This sequence comes from Lutraria lutraria, assembly GCA_964023205.1. Lineage (NCBI taxonomy): Eukaryota > Metazoa > Mollusca > Bivalvia > Venerida > Mactridae > Lutraria > Lutraria lutraria. The sequence continues at coordinate 1,573,542 of OZ026842.1, forward strand.
TACAACAATTAATATTTCAGATATAAACATATATACGTATATTTAACATACGTACCTGAATTATTTGGACTAATAAACATACACCAGAATAAATTCGATCAGCATATAAACTGCAGAAAAACACATCCTTAACAATACTGGTCTGTAAATTATCTGGTCGCAGAAAACTATTTGACTTGTTTTTAATTGTATGTAATGTGCATTCAATTATTCATTTGTGTGGAGGTGATGGGAACTGAAGACGCTTGTAGCTTTAAAAAAACATAAGAGAAAGCGAAATGTCATAAGTATTGTTTTGTTCAAATGTTTATCTAATCCGTCAGTTTTTATTAACGAAATCAGTCAATGTCATGTATTGTCTTGTCCAATGGGTTGTTGCATGGCTCAAAGTATGGAGGCAATCCATTCATTGATAACAAAGTAATAACAAATAAAAGCAAAAGAATCGAGCAAAATGACCTTTGACAATCATCTGTGACCTTGACTTAAACAAACCAAGCAGCTTGAATGCGCCATGCAGACCTTCTTGATACAGTTAACATATAAGCCAAATTATTTCAAAATTCTTCGAGGGGCTAAAGGGTTACAGAGCGGAAATGATCTGTGACAGACCGACATATAGACGGGCGGACATAACAATAGACAACCAGGGGAAAAGCAATATAATTCCCTCAGCTTTTTTTAGGTGCTATGATTTCAATGATTTTTTCCGGAAAATGCCCAAATAATGGCCTTTTCCTAGCGGCGTACTTGTACATATTACTATTTAGTGCAATGAAATATAAAGTAAATATAGGGCCTAGAATATTGTGAGTAATTGCACCACTCCTGTACGACTGTTATTCGAACGTTTACAAATATTTATAGTGCGTATATAATTCGGTTACCAAATAAATCTTCACATACTATAGTATAGACTTACCAGTTCTTGGCATTCACTCTTAAATTGATTAATATATTTAAAAAGAATCCATTTCCGAATGCTATATGTTACGTAATTGTATTTCTTTTAGGTCTAAATCAATATCAGTTAATGTCCATTAAAATTATTAACATGAACGTTTAAAAAAGGATTCTGTAAGAAGTGTATGATGACTGTGTTAAGCATTATCATATCTAACGTTCTAACTGTATACAAGGTTCGCAACTTTTACAATAAACTGTGCTTGACGTTCTCAAAAATACGAGGATAGGCCGACTTAATGCATTTATATCTCTGCGGAAAATGGGAATGGTAAGCTGGGCTTTCGCATATTTAGAGAAAATAGATTGGAGTATATGATGGTATCTTTAAAAAGTTTCACTTTCGTGAAAAAATGTATTTATGGATATGGATTTATCAAATGACGCGGTTTCTTGAAAAAATAGACATTTCTAGCGATTTCTCGCGGAAAAAAGCACGGTTTTCCTCACAATTTCAAGGATTTACCCCTTTTTCAATAGCGAAAAAATGTACCCGATTGGTTTTGTTCGGATCCTTCAAGATAAATATAAATCAAGCCGATACTTTTTCTCCGTTCAAAGCTGCTAAAATTATCGGCACTGTGTTCGCCTAAGCAACTGTGTTCGACTCTTCGGGGTATACGGTGTGCGTATTATACTGACACCTGTCTGGCGTTGCTAAAACGTCAATCTGGATAACAAAGCTGTGCTATAGTGTGTTATGTGACACGCTGTAGGATATTGATTTTATGGTGCACGTGCAGAACGTGATTTTAGTTAACGATTTGCAATCGTTTTGTGCTTGATGTTAAACGCTTGCCTTGGTTTTACACAACGAAAACGTTTCGATGACATTATTTATCGGAGAAAACTGAATGCGTAAAAACTTGGTAAACTTTTTTTCGTTCTGTATAATATACATATGTACATGTACCATACTGGTCTTTATTATATACAGTAAAACCTCGATTATTCGAATGTCATTGGGCCCTGAAAAATCATTCGGATAGTCCATGGTTTCGAATATTCCATTTCAGTATTATGTACTGTTTGGAAACGATAAATTCCGTACTGTCCGTGTTTTACAAGGGAGTTAACTCTCGTATGCAAACATGACGTTATAATAAGAATAAAATCAAATATATAACAAACACTAATTATTTATCTTTGTTTTATGAATGTATATGAATTAACAAATAAAACAATTATTCTTGTTAAATGAATACCCGCGTATTTATGGATTATGCAGAACACAATCCGACCCAAAATTATGTCATTCACACGTTATTTACTAACGATCGACTAGGCATCGCTATCGTCACATTTTAAAATCGAAGATGTAATGTTTTTCTGTTTGGAACATTTTTTCACTAAATCATCATATTCTAGTTAGTTTTGTATTAATTGTGTTCGAATTAGTTTTTAAATTTTGAATGACGCTGGAATACAGATCACCAGGTATGTACGCGTATTAACTTATTATACCCGAGATACTCATCTATTGTATATATTTGAGTTAATAAAGTTTAGTTAGTTTCGTTCACAAGGTTAGTATATTGGTTTTGCTTATTGTAAGTTATCTATAATAATGATATTATATACGTGACAATGTTTTACAAATTAATAAAAAACAAAAGCCTTTTATTTCTTGATACAATTAGGTTGACGGAGATCAAAGGCTTAATTGACGTGTTGACGTTCGGAGCATTGTCAGAGCTTAGAACTACGATACATTACTTCCGTAATCACGTTCACTCTGGTGGGAGTATTGTCAGATCTTCTACGATACATTACTTCCGTAATCACGTTCACTCTGGTGGGAGTATTGTCAGATCTTCTACGATACATTACTTCCGTAATCATGATCACTCTGGTCGGAGTATTGTCAGATCGTCTACGATACATTACTTCCTTAATCATGATCACTCTGGTCGGAGTATTGTCAGATCGTCTACGATACATTACTTCCGTAATCATGATCACTCTGGTCGGAGTATTGTCAGATCCTCTACGATACATTACTTCCTTAATCATGATCACTCTGGTCGGAGTATTGTCAGATCGTCTACGATACATTACTTCCGTAATCATGATCACTCTGGTCGGAGTATTGTCAGATCTTCTACGATACATTACTTCCGTAATCATGATCACTCTGGTCGGGGTATTGTCAGATCGTCTACGATACATTACTTCCGTAATCATGATCACTCTGGTCGGAGTATTGTCAGATCTTCTACGATACATTACTTCCGTAATCATGATCACTCTGGTCGGAGTATTGTCAGATCTTCTACGATACATTACTTCCGTAATCATGATCACTCTGGTCGGAGTATTGTCAGATCTTCTACGATACATTACTTCCTTAATCATGTTCACTCTGGTGGGAGTATTGTCCGATCTTCTACGATACATTACTTCCGTAATCATGTTCACTCTGGTGGGAGTATTGTCCGATCTTCTACGATACATTACTTCCGTAATCATGTTCACTCTGGTGGGAGTATTGTTAGATCTTCTACGATACATTACTTCCTTAATCATGTTCACTCTGGTGGGAGTATTGTCAGATCTTCTACGATACATTACTTCCTTAATCATGTTCACTCTGGTGGGAGTATTGTTAGATCTTCTACGATACATTACTTCCTTAATCATGTTCACTCTGGTGGGAGTATTGTCAGATCTTCTACGATATATTACTTCCTTAATCACGTTCACTCTGGTGGGAGTATTGTCCGATCTTCTACGATACATTACTTCCTTAATCACGTTCACTCTGGTGGGAGTATTGTCCGATCTTCTACGATATATTACTTCCTTAATCACGTTCACTCTGGTGGGAGTATTGTCCGATCTTCTACGATACATTACTTCCTTAATCATGTTCACTCTGGTGGGAGTATTGTCAGATCTTCTACGATACATTACTTCCTTAATCATGTTCACTCTGGTGGGAGTATTGTCAGATCTTCTACGATACATTACTTCCTTAATCATGTTCACTCTGGTGGGAGTATTGTTAGATCTTCTACGATACATTACTTCCTTAATCACGTTCACTCTGGTGGGAGTATTGTCCGATCTTCTACGATACATTACTTCCTTAATCACGTTCACTCTGGTGGGAGTATTGTCCGATCTTCTACGATATATTACTTCCTTAATCACGTTCACTCTGGTGGGAGTATTGTCCGATCTTCTACGATACATTACTTCCTTAATCATGTTCACTCTGGTGGGAGTATTGTCCGATCTTCTACGATACATTACTTCCTTAATCATGTTCACTCTGATGGGAGTATTGTCAGATCTTCTACGATACATTACTTCCTTAATCATGTTCACTCTGGTGGGAGTATTGTTAGATCTTCTACGATACATTACTTCCTTAATCACGTTCACTCTGGTGGGAGTATTGTCCGATCTTCTACGATACATTACTTCCTTAATCACGTTCACTCTGGTGGGAGTATTGTTAGATCTTCTACGATACATTACTTCCTTAATCATGATCACTCTGGTGGGAGAATTGTTAGATCTTCTACGATACATTACTTCCTTAATCATGTTCACTCTGGTCGGAGTATTGGGCTTTCACCATAACACGCCACTTGATTATGTCCTGTTGCATAGGTTAATCCTGAGACACTTAGTTTCGCTGACGTTGACGTTGCAACTTTTCCGTTTTCGTTTGTATATGTGTGCCTATGTATTGGACAGGAGGCCGATTTTATCTACATAGTCAAGGTCTTCCAGCAGACTGGTTAGAGTCCACTGTATCCATTTTGGCCTATCCACTCCAGTGTTGTTCTGTAACTAGATAGATAAAGTTTTTAAAGAGAAAAGTATATTATGTAGGCTATACACATGGAAAATAACCTAGGGATCCCGGACTTAATGATGGTTCGTTGAAACATGGACTGCATTCCAACTTTATAAATGTATGAGTACATGGTTATTGTTTACAAGATTACTCATGGATATCCGACATTTTAATAATTTCAATTTATTTTCTCAGACATTTGAGGCATGAAACTCTCAAGTCTCTTCTTTATTTGTGTGTTATGGACGACACTGCTGATCATGGTATCTGGTCTAGGAATGATAACTCGGACAGTACCTGTTCGAGTCCCCAACCAACAAGATGTGCAGTATAGGCGATGTATGTATACTACATTTCTAGTTTAAGTTAGACATTACATTTTATCATTCTAATGCAGTAAATCTTAACATTTAATAGATCCTTGTGTTGGATTGTGCCAGTTTACAGATCCGTATGTTCTAGTTTATAGATCCTTGTGTTGGTTTGTTCAAGTGTATAGATCCTTGTGTTCTAGTTTATAGATCCTTGTGTTCTAGTTGTTCTAGTTGATAGATCCTTGTGTTCTAGTTTATAGATCCTTGTGTTCTATTTCATAGATCAGTGTGTTCTAGTTTATAGATCCTTGTGTTCTAGTTAATAGATCCGTGTGTTCTAGTTTATATATCCTTGTGTTCTAGTTTATAGATCCGTGTGTTCTAGTTTATAGATCCTTGTGTTCTAGTTTATTGATCATTGTGTTCTAGTTTATAAATCAGTGTGTTCTAGTTTATAGATCCTTGTGTTCTAGTTTATAGATCCTTGCGTTCTAGTTTATAGATCCTTGTGTTCTAGTTTATAAATCCTTGTGTTCTAGTTTATAGATCCGTGTGTTCTAGTTTATAGATCCTTGTGTTCTATTTCATAGATCAGTGTGTTCTAGTTTATAGATCCTTGTGTTCTAGTTTATAGATCCGTATGTTCTAGTTTATAGATCCTTGCGTTCTAGTTTATAGATCCTTGTGTTCTAGTTTATTGATAATTGTGTTCTAGTTGATAGATAATTATGTTCTAGTTTATAGATCATTGTGTTCTATTTCATAGATCCTTGCGTTCTAGTTTATTGATCCGTGTGTTCTATTTCATAGATCCTTGCGTTCTAGTTTATAGATCCTTGTGTTCTAGTTTATTGATCCTTGTGTTCTATTTCATAGATCATTGTGTTCTAGTTTATAGATCCTTGTGTTCTATTTCATAGATCAGTGTGTTCTAGTTTATAGATCCTTGCGTTCTAGTTTATAGATCCTTGTGTTCTAGTTTATTGATCCTTGTGTTCTAGTTGATAGATCATTGTGTTCTAGTTTATTGATCCGTGTGTTCTATTTCATAGATCCTTGTGTTCTAGTTTATTGATCCTTGTGTTCTAGTTGATAGATCACTGTGTTCTAGTTTATTGATCCGTGTGTTCCATTTCATAGATCCTTGCGTTCTAGTTTATAGATCCTTGTGTTCTAGTTTATAGATCCGTGTGTTCTAGTTTATAGATCCTTGTGTTCTAGTTTATTGATCCTTGTGTTCTAGTTTATAGATCCGTGTGTTCTAGTTGATAGATCCGTGTGTTCTAGTTTATAGATCCTTGTGTTCTAGTTTATAGATCCTTGTGTTCTAGTTTATAGATCCTTGTGTTCTAGTTTATAGATCCTTGTGTTCTAGTTCATAGATCAGTGCGTTCTAGTTTATAGATCATTGTGTTCTAGTTTATAGATCCTTGTGTTCTAGTTTATAGATCCGTGTGTTCTAGTTTATAGATCCTTGTGTTCTAGTTTATTGATCCTTGTGTTCTAGTTTATAGATCCGTGTGTTCTAGTTGATAGATCATTGTGTTCTAGTTTATAGATCAGTGTGTTCTAGTTTATAGATCCTTGTGTTCTAGTTTATAGATCCGTGTGTTCTAGTTTATAGATCCTTGTGTTCTAGTTTATAGATCCTTGTGTTCTAGTTTATAAATCCTTGTGTTCTAGTTTATAGATCCTTGTGTTCTAGTTCATAGATCATTGTGTTCTAGTTTATTGATCCGTGTGTTCTATTTCATAGATCCTTGTGTTCTAGTTTATTGATCCTTGTGTTCTAGTTGATAGATCACTGTGTTCTAGTTTATTGATCCGTGTGTTCCATTTCATAGATCCTTGCGTTCTAGTTTATAGATCCTTGTGTTCTAGTTTATAGATCCTTGTGTTCTAGTTTATAGATCCTTGTGTTCTAGTTTATAGATCCTTGTGTTCTAGTTTATTGATCCTTGTGTTCTAATTGATAGATCCTTGTGTTCTAGTTTATAGATCAGTGTGTTCTTGTTTATAGATCATTGTGTTCTAGTTGATAGATAATTGTGTTCTAGATAATAGATCCTTGTGTTTTAGTTTATAGATCCATGTGTTCTATTTTCTAGATCCTTGTGTTCTAGTTTATAGATCCGTGTGTTCTATTTTCTAGATCCTTGTGTTCTAGTTGATAGATCCGTGTGTTCTATTTTCTAGATCCTTGTGTTCTAGTTTATAGATCCGTGTGTTCTAGTTTATAGATCATTGTGTTCTAGATTACTGATCCTTGTGTTCTAGTTTATAGATCAGTGTGTTCTAGTTTATAGATCCTTGTGTTCTAGTTTATAGATCCTTGTGTTCTAGTTTATATATCCGTGTGTTCTAGTTTATAAATCCGTGTGTTCTAGTTTATAGATCAGTGTGTTCTAGTTTATAAATTCGTGTGTGTGATTTATTCTATTGAATTGATCCGTGTGTAGTAGATTTCGTTTATTTATAGATCAATGAGTTGATTTCGTCAAGTGTACGGATTAGCATTTGTCAATTCTGTTTTCTAAATGATAATGTCAGGGTTGTAGAATGTGAATATCATGTATTTTTCTTTTGTAAAAGGTTTGAAAATATAAGAAATTCGTACTTATTAAATTGGTATACATCTGACAGAGATTTGCAAAACTTTTATACATTAATGAGTTCAACTAACAGAGAAATCATCTACAAAACTGCTTTATATGTTGAAAAATTAATAAGATATTTTGATTTACCAATTGACGTTGAACAGTCTGTTTGAATTGATTAAGTATTATTATATATTGTGATTGTATACATTTGTTTATAACAATTATCAATGTTCACATAAATATATACATGTCTATGTAAAATATTGTTATTAGAAAGCTGATACATGTATGTAAAACCTCTTTTTGTTTAAAGAGATAAGCAGCATACACAACTCTCTATATATATAGCATGTGATGTGTATATGAATATGTATTCTTAGCCGGTGGCCTCTATTACTAAATAAAATCTTTGAATCTTGAATCATGTTGATTTATTTCCGTCTGTTTGTTTGTAGATACATTCTTGGTATTGATTGGTGTAATTTTGGGTAACGCCTTGATGGGACTACATCAGAGTGATGGTGCCTCATTTACTGCTGTTAGCAATGGAGGAGTTTCAAGTTCAGGCGGTAGTGGACCTACTCCGGGAGGATAGGTATAATGGTAAACATGATGATTACAACCAGTTTACAAAATATGCATCAAATATTCACTTTTACTAGTTATGAACGTTCTGTTACTTAAAGGTAAACAATTGCTAAATAATATACCGTGAATTTGATTATCTCCAATCTCTTGGATAAAATTTTTTGAAACTATTCTTGTAGTAGTCGGAGAAATTAATGTCACTACACATTCTGTTTTCGGCAAATATAGTAGTACATTTAATTGTTGGCAAGCAACACGGTACATTTTGTTGTCAGTAAAATTAACAGCCAATATTATCGTCGGCAAATATTACAGTACTGTTATTGTAGGTAAATATTATAGTGCCGCGAAAACCAAAATACCTGTTTGACATTGCTACTAATAACATAAGAGTGACACTCAAATAACAAATATGTGAACATATCTTACGATATAAACAGTGTCTTTGCTTACTCAAATTGTTAAAATCAATCCAACATTACTCCTGTGAAGTTATAATTTTGAAAGCGTGTTTCAATCAACGTCTATGTTTCATCAAGTTCATGACGTTTTATACTGCGTGACGTCATTTACATATTATATGCACGGCCGTGCCATATCGTTTTTACGTGCCAAAACGACACGGGTGTATGATAAAGTACTGTTATTGTAGGCAAATATTACAGTACGTTTTATTTTGGGCAAATATTACAGTACGTTTTATTGTAGGCAAATATTACAGTACATTTTATTGTGGGCAAATATTACAGTACGTTTTATTGTAGGCAAATATTACAGTACTGTTATTGTAGGCAAATATTACAGTACTGTTATTGTAGGCAAATATTACAGTACGTTTTATTATAGACAAATATTACAGTACGTTTTATTGTAGGCAAATATTACAGTACTGTTATTGTAGGCAAATATTACAGTACGTTTTATTGTAGGCAAATATTACAGTACTGTTATTGTAGGCAAATATTACTGTACGTTTCATTGTAGGCAAATATTACAGTACTGTTATTGTAGGCAAATATTACAGTACTGTTATTGTAGGCAAATATTACAGTACGTTTTATTGTAGACAAATATTACAGTACGTTTAATGTAGGCAAATATTACAGTACTGTTATTGTAGGCAAATATTACTGTACGTTTTATTGTAGGCAAATATTACAGTACTGTTATTGTATATGTATATTTATATGCACGGCCGTGCCATATCGTTTTTACGTGCCAAAACGACACGGGTGTGTGATAAAGTACTGTTATTGTAGGCAAATATTACAGTACGTTTTATTGTGGGCAAATATTACAGTACGTTTTATTGTAGGCAAATATTACAGTACATTTTATTGTGGGCAAATATTACAGTACGTTTTATTGTAGGCAAATATTACAGTACTGTTATTGTAGGCAAATATTACAGTACGTTTTATTGTAGACAAATATTACTGTACGTTTAATTGTAGGCAAATATTATAGTACTATTATTGTAGGCAAATATTACAGTACATTTCATTGTAGGCAAATATTACAGTACTGTTATTGTAGGCAAATATTACAGTACGTTTTATTGTAGGCAAATATTACAGTACTGTTATTGTAGGCAAATATTACAGTACGTTTTATTGTAGGCAAATATTACAGTACTGTTATTGTAGGCAAATATTACAGTACGTTTTATTGTAGACAAATATTACAGTATTTGTATTGTAGGTAAATATAATAGCACTTTTATTGTAGGCAAATATTATAGTACTTGTATTGTAGGTAAATATTACAGTACTTCTACTGTAGGCAAATATTACAGTACTTGCATTGTAGGTGAATATTATAGCACTTTTATTGTAGGCAAATATTATAGTACTTTTATTGAAGGCAAATATTATCGTACATTTATTGTAGACAAATATTGTAGTACTTTTATTGTAGACAAATATTATAGTACTTTTATTGTTGGCAAATTTTACAGTACTTTTATTGTAGGCAAATATTATAGCACTTTTATTGTAGGCAAATATTATAGTACTTTTATTGTAGGCAAATATTATAGTACTTTTATTGTAGGCAAATATTATAGTTATGTTATTGTAGGCAAATAATTGTTATAGTACTGTTATTGTAGGCAAATAATTGTTATAGTTCTGTTATTGTAGGCAAATAATTGTTATAGTACTGTTATTGTAGGCAAATAATTGTTATAGTACTGTTATTGTAGGCAAATAATTGTTATAGTACTGTTATTGTAGGCAAATAATTGTTATAGTTCTGTTATTGTAGGCAAATAATTGTTATAGTTCTGTTATTGTAGGCAAATAATTGTTATAGTACTGTTATTGTAGGCAAATAATTGTTATAGTTCTGTTATTGTAGGCAAATAATTGTTATAGTTCTGTTATTGTAGGCAAATAATTGTTATAGTTCTGTTATTGTAGGCAAATAATTGTTATAGTTCTGTTATTGTAGGCAAATAATTGTTATAGTTCTGTTATTGTAGGCAAATAATTGTTATAGTTCTGTTATTGTAGGCAAATAATTGTTATAGTTCTGTTATTGTAGGCAAATAATTGTTATAGTTCTGTTATTGTAGGCAAATAATTGTTATAGTTCTGTTATTGTAGGCAAATAATTGTTATAGTACTGTTATTGTAGGCAAATAATTGTTATAGTTCTGTTATTGTAGGCAAATAATTGTTATAGTTCTGTTATTGTAGGCAAATAATTGTTATAGTTCTGTTATTGTAGGCAAATAATTGTTATAGTACTGTTATTGTAGGCAAATAATTGTTATAGTTCTGTTATTGTAGGCAAATAATTGTTATAGTACTGTTATTGTAGGCAAATAATTGTTATAGTTCTGTTATTGTAGGCAAATAATTGTTATAGTTCTGTTATTGTAGGCAAATAATTGTTATAGTTCTGTTATTGTAGGCAAATAATTGTTATAGTTCTGTTATTGTAGGCAAATAATTGTTATAGTTCTGTTATTGTAGGCAAATAATTGTTATAGTTCTGTTATTGTAGGCAAATAATTGTTATAGTTCTGTTATTGTAGGCAAATAATTGTTATAGTTCTGTTATTGTAGGCAAATAATTGTTATAGTTCTGTTATTGTAGGCAAATAATTGTTATAGTTCTGTTATTGTAGGCAAATAATTGTTATAGTTCTGTTATTGTAGGCAAATAATTGTTATAGTTCTGTTATTGTAGGCAAATAATTGTTATAGTTCTGTTATTGTAGGCAAATAATTGTTATAGTACTGTTATTGTAGGCAAATAATTGTTATAGTTCTGTTATTGTAGGCAAATAATTGTTATAGTTCTGTTATTGTAGGCAAATAATTGTTATAGTTCTGTTATTGTAGGCAAATAATTGTTATAGTACTGTTATTGTAGGCAAATAATTGTTATAGTTCTGTTATTGTAGGCAAATAATTGTTATAGTACTGTTATTGTAGGCAAATAATTGTTATAGTTCTGTTATTGTAGGCAAATAATTGTTATAGTTCTGTTATTGTAGGCAAATAATTGTTATAGTTCTGTTATTGTAGGCAAATAATTGTTATAGTTCTGTTATTGTAGGCAAATAATTGTTATAGTTCTGTTATTGTAGGCAAATAATTGTTATAGTTCTGTTATTGTAGGCAAATAATTGTTATAGTTCTGTTATTGTAGGCAAATAATTGTTATAGTTCTGTTATTGTAGGCAAATAATTGTTATAGTTCTGTTATTGTAGGCAAATAATTGTTATAGTTCTGTTATTGTAGGCAAATAATTGTTATAGTTCTGTTATTGTAGGCAAATAATTGTTATAGTTCTGTTATTGTAGGCAAATAATTGTTATAGTTCTGTTATTGTAGGCAAATAATTGTTATAGTACTGTTATTGTAGGCAAATAATTGTTATAGTACTGTTATTGTAGGCAAATAATTGTTATAGTACTGTTATTGTAGGCAAATAATTGTTATAGTACTGTTATTGTAGGCAAATAATTGTTATAGTTCTGTTATTGTAGGCAAATAATTGTTATAGTTCTGTTATTGTAGGCAAATAATTGTTATAGTTCTGTTATTGTAGGCAAATAATTGTTATAGTTCTGTTATTGTAGGCAAATAATTGTTATAGTTCTGTTATTGTAGGCAAATAATTGTTATAGTTCTGTTATTGTAGGCAAATAATTGTTATAGTTCTGTTATTGTAGGCAAATAATTGTTATACAATGTAGTACTTTTATTGTAGGCAAATATTATAGTGCTTTTATTGTTGGCAAATATTGAACTTGAATAAATTCTGATAGAATTACATGCTTTAAAATGTCAATGAATTGTATTATTTTTTCGTTCACAGGTCATGAAGAGAGTTGAATATCTTATACATCAGTATTATTATATATAAATACTAGGTGGCGTGATGTGCATTATGTGTTGATATGAATATTGACATATATCGATGTACTGCTTCAAGTATTGTATGTATTATCAGTATTAAAGTTTAACATTTTTGTATGCTTGTTATATTTCTAGATTGGTGATCTATAAGAAATCAAACTTTTGATACTTAACGTCGTGTCATTTGACCTAAATACAAATGTTATGAAAGTGTTATACAAAGTGTTCAAAATAACAACATACAGTTCTAAGTATAAAAGTTTCAGTAAATCACTTCATTGTGTGCGAAAAGAGGAAAAATTCCGTAAAAACGATTTGTTTACATGGCAGCTTCTATATATTACGGCAATGTAGTAACTTCCTAAAGATAAGATAGAAGAAGAACATTGATCATACTTTGTGTTTCAACAGTGTAAATAATATCAAAGAACACCTTTTAAAACATTTATAAATAATGACATTTCTTGTTTTCTTTTAACTCAAACTATCCAAGTACAGAAGAAGATAATGTGTGTAATTCCTATGGTAACATCCGGGATCAATATGCACACGTGGCATTACAATGTACATATTTATTGATAAAAATATATCTTATATTCCCCGGATAACCTTCTTGAAATAAGAAATTGTACGAGCAGTAATTATGCGCGATTTCGATGACATTCTTCACTATATCTGTTGTTCAGCCTGACAAAAACCCGCCTCCCTGGTCGAGTGGTTAAGATCGCTGACTTCAAATCACTGTAACCTCTCACTGATAGAGGGTCGTGGGCTCGAGCCCAGCTACAGTCTATGTTTCTTTATATAAGAAAGTAGCCATTGCTTACGGAGGATGGGAGTCTAGTACTGGTTCTTCACAAGAACGATACTTAGGTGAACAGTCCGCAACATATGACTGACTGTTGAAAAAGGTCGTAAAACAAACAAAGACAGACAGACGGACGGACAGACGGACGGACGGACAGACAGACATATATTTTATCAGACTTGTACATACATAGTACATTATCTACACACATAAATACAAGCATACTTGTCAACGTAATTAACAGTTAAATGATAATAGGAACATATACAATGGACAATATTTTTTTCAAAAGAGAATTATACTCAAGATGCACAAATACATATATACAGGTAATGGAGATGAACATAATTTATCTTTCAATATAAGTCATATTAGAACGGAATCGTATTGCATTTTTAACATACGATGATATATTTATTAACTCTGATTTTTCAACATTGATTAACAAATGTAAATATTTCTGAACGACAGGTTTTTCATAGCATACAGGCTACAATCGATCTGACGTAACACTTTCCACAACGTTATTCATGATATCCGAACGTTACCATATTGCAATTTTGTGAAAAATAATGCGCGATGACATATTAGTTTTGCCTTTTGGATCTCCACACAATCATTACGTGATTCATCGGTTTACTCAATATTTTCCATTTACCACACGTAATGAACGGAAAAAAGGAAGGGAGCACTTACTATTTACTTTTGATATTTTATTTGGTTAAACGCGTTTATTTTTAGTATATTAGCAAGGACTTATATACATACATGGATTCGCAACTGCTAAAAATAGCTCAAACGTTATCGTTCGACGATCCCACAATACTTGACTATTTTCGACTGTTTCCGACTATTTCCGTCAGCTATCGGGTGTTTACGGACTTTTACCGAAGCGTTTAACACGCGACGCTAGAGCTCGGTATACGTATTTTAAACGATCGCGACTGTTGATTTGACTTTTATAATTTCTGATTTATTTTGGGGGAGAGGGGGTTGAGTTATTTAAAATGATCTAGGATCACCTTTGATGTTAACCCTGTTAATTTTATCGTGTTTTTGCCATAAAAACTATAAACAAAATAAGTATCGGCCCGTTACAAACATTCACGGACCACTTTTGATGTTTTACGGCTTAAATTGACCTTAATAGTCGTTTTACCTCAAATCGTTGAATAAGTAAGTATCAGTCCGTTACAATCACTGACCCCATTGAAGTATACAGTTTATTAATTTAATCGTGTTTGCTCAAAACGCATAACAATATGTACCGACCCGTAATTGTCTCATTTAAATTATATTTTAGTGCTATAAAATATCCAATTATCGGCTTATACAATGCAGAGATATAAGAACGGTATGTTAATATTTATCCGTTAATTAATGATTCATAATTTGTTCTTTCTTTTTCCTAAATGAATCGGAAACCGGCGAAGTTAATACAAAATCATAGATTACTTATACAAGGTTCATGAAATCGAAGGTGATGATGTATTTGGCTTCTTTAGTCAACGAATTAATGAAATATATTTTATGAATTATTGGATTAATTAACATTCGTGATTTATCTTGTCTGTGGTATTTCGCCGTGAAATAAGTTATTGTTTTCTACAGTCAAAATAAAAGTATAAGCTTAATCGATGCTCTCGATTTATCAAATTAGCAATCAGTGAGACGATCCATACTGATAGCAATTAATTGAGCAATTAAACTTGGAAAAAAACAGTAAGGGGTTGCATAATTTGTATCTCCCGTTGTTTTATGATCTACATTGTTTTCACAGCTGGTCGGTGTCAAACGTATTCATCTGGATAAGCATGATTAGTCAGGGGGTGTGACAATCTATTAAAATCGATCAATACGGATCAACCAATGAAATTAAGTCAAATTAATGCCATGAATATAATACATTGTGATGTAGTCTCTTTTCTGTCGATCTCTCTTCATTTCTATTTGAAATTTCATACATTTATTAAAGAATAAGACTATGGCTAAGACTGATTTCTTATCTTGGGATGATGATCTTAACTTAGATGAGCTTTTAGGGGAATATACTGACTATATTTTAGATGATAGTGATTCTGATTTTGAGTCTGAGAGTGCAAACCATAAGCAAAATTTGCATCCATGCTATTCATGTCCGCACTGCAAAAAAAATTTGAAAACTATTGCTGGGTTTAGGGGTCATGTAACTAAACAGCATAATGATACCAGCACTAAAGGTAATGTAAAATATGTTGAATGTTTAAGAATTATATGTATGAAATACTTGTATCATTCCTGGTTAATGATGTACTTGCTATATATGTTTGTAAATATTTTATTTGTAATTCATACTTGCCTATACCATTCATAAGTCTAATTTTACTTCAAAACTTCATGCACATGTCAGCAACAATAACAAATATACCTACATGCATGTTCATATATGCAGATCATAAAGTACATTTTTATTTATATTCTCAGCTGCAGATTGCAAGATTGGTGCTGCAACAAAATCTCTAAATTTACATGAAGCGGGTAGGCCTATCACAGAGAAAGATTTCTACGTAGCATATGACAGCTGTTTATCTGGAATAGCCGAGGACCCAGTTACGATAATGTGCCCTGACATAAAAGAGGCTTGGATATTATAGGCGCAATTGTAAGGACAAAACTGAGAAGTGAAAAGAAGTGTGTTCGTGAAATTGTAAGTGACAATGACCAGTCAATATTGTTTTACATATGTGGTTACATAGGAAAAGCTTTGCGGAAAAGGTACATGAAGATAAAGGACCCGACAAAACGAGAATTAAGACTTTCTTGTCTAGACCCAATGATAAACAAGTCAGCAAATGATAGTACAATATCATCTAAGTATTCGAAATGGACTGCACGTGTGTCGCGAGGAGGACTATGATATCCTACAGAAAGCATGTTTTTACTAATACGTGAATTTGAAAATATAGTGAGAATGAATGTTGATCAGGAAAACTTAAATGCGCAATCACTTTTGAAAGAACCACTGAAGGAAATTATTCTCGACAATTTCATGGTAAAGCATTACACTGAAAAACTATTTTCAGAAGTGACAAATAAGTTCTCATGTGTTGCGGAAGACATTTTAACGTTATTTCTGACCATCAGAGGCTATGCAATCACAAGGCATGTGAGGAGTCAATTGAAACAATCAAAACAAAGGTGTGCTAGCTTAAGGGGTGGACTGAAAAAGAGACTATGAGTTCATTAACTGAAGATTAGAAGTGTAACTGTTGTTTACTTTAGTGTTATTATTGAAATAACATTTCATTACTGCTATGTGATGTAAATCATGTATGTTCATCAGTAAATTTTGATCATGAATATGATTAACCAGTAAATAATCATTTCATGTGAAACAATAAAATGTGAAATTTTGTAACATGTTCTAGTATGTTCTTTTTATTCTACTTTGTTATTAAATAAAGAAAACAGTTCCTGAGTTCCTTTTCTGACTGACCAATTCTCAAGGTAAAATCATTGTCTCTTTCTATAATTCCTGTTTGAGGCCATCCTTACAAAACAGTTTGTTTGCACTGCAGTAATCAAGCAAAGAAATTTTTCAGCAAAGAAAATTTTCAGCAGGTATTAAATGTTTTTTTACAATTTATTTCTTATATTCAGCCCAAAATACAAGTCAAAATTCTACAAATGAAAAAAATCACATATTTTATTATTAAGAGGTAAAAATAGTTGGTCAGCAGGTAGCATTATCGCCAACAAATTTTTGTTTAAGGATGGCCTGATCTGTAGTTTTACGACAATTGACCCTATATTTCTATGTAATTTTGCCATGCAAGTGCATCAAACCCTTTTCTCAATCTCAATAGTATGGGTTACACTAATTAGACATATTTAACATAAAGATTATAAAGAACATTATATAAGGCATTAAAAACATTTATTTTTAGATACCATGTACAAATAACATATAAACAGATACATGTTGTTGTATTAATAGCTTCAAATATAGATAGATAGTTCATTTTAATTTCAGTAAGCCATAAGCCCATGTGAACATACAAATAACACAAAACAATTTTCACATGACAGTCACAAGTGGCAAAAATAGGCTTTAGTAATTAAATTTATTTAAGAAAGGTAAATAGGCCAGTCAGTTTAGATAATGATTCATGTATGAACAATACAATAATAATGTAAAAAGAAATCAAGAGGCGACAGGGAAAAGGAGGCCAGGAAAGAATCTGGTGGAGAAGGTGTGTAGTATGAAATAGAGTTCATTGGTTAGTCAACATACATTATGAAATCAAACAAACCTTTTCGTAACAATACAAAAATAAACAATAAACAAACAAAACATGCACATGTACAGTATTTAAATTCATTAAGATATAAACCATGTATAAATAGTTTAGATGAGAACCAATAGTATTTATCAAACAAATGTGGTTGTTACCTTGCTATAATCTAGAGTTAGCTGACATGATATGCAGAAGTATGTGTAATGGTATTATTTGTTATGCATTACGGTACTTACATGAATCTTAATAACTCATAGAAAACTATCATTCACTTTTGTACTTTGAGATTATATATAACACTCAACATAAGAGAGTGACTATTAATTTATCCAATTTTATAAAGAAAAATTATTTCCATTATACGGTTTACCTTGTTGAAACGAAACACAAGGCAAACTTAATGGTGAACAATTGTATAATATATACATATGAACATAGACATGAGCAAAATATACATAGTAAAACCAAAACAAGCTACTGGTTCAAAATCACTCTTGTATTGTTCATGAATAATGCTGCTGTATATTAATTAAAAATAAAAAAAATTCTACATTTATAAGTCAAACATGTGCTAGTGGCCACCTTTGAATAAAGGCCACCCTGTGAATAAAAGCCATTCTTTTCAAAACTGTTATTATTTACAACACAATGACCTCTGAATAACGGCCACCTATCATTAAAGGCCTCATTTCACGGGTTTTTATATGTATTAGTTATCGTTCATATTTTGAATTTTATGGGATATATCACAAGCGACGCGAAGCGGAGCGCAGTGATATGTCGCATAAAATTCATAATATGAACGATAACTGATTTACAGTTTGTCCTAATTTCTGTCACGTATGCATGTTTTGTCTCTAAGAAAACTGTCAATCATCACTATATATGTAATTTGACACCGCCCACAATAAAGTACCTCCGTTCAGAGGGAAATTAAAAAGAAAGCGGGGGCATTCAGTGTAAATATATTTACAGTTTGTCCTAATTTCTCGTCCAATAAAATGTCCGCATTTCATTTGAAAAATATATCACATAAAATTTGCCAAAACCCTGATATGGAGAAAATAAGTCGAATTTGTGTGCTACGTGACCAAGCGCAGAATAGGGCGGTGCAAGTTGCATCAGTTTTATTACGTCATCCTTAACCGTGCAAATAAAGTAGGCGGAGTTTAAACTACTCATAGACATCGAGGGAGATTGCGTCATTCGATCCAGGTCGTACAGCATACGAATCTTCCATGGTTTTCGCTATTTTTGTTGAATGTAATGCCCGTTTACAACAGAATTTCAGTCAAATACAAGCGGGCAGTCCATCTTGCCATCGTTCCTTGGTAGTAGTACCAGGTTCCATGGTTATAATAATTACTCATAAATAAATGTAGATACATGAATCTTACATCACCATAATCAACCTGGATGTGCATTTTATAAATCAACCAGCACCTTATATGTATTCAACAATAATACGTTGAGAATGGAATGGATTTGATGCTCAGAAGTCGATTGTAAGTTGTATAACATCTGGGCTGGTGCTAGACACCACACTTGCAAGGTTTTCCTATCTAAGCCGGACTCGAACTTAAACATGTGCAAGAATCCAAGAAGTTTGGCAAGAAACAGAACGGCCGAAAACTGTAAATAACGCTGCACAGGTCTAATGGACCAAATTGAAAGAATGGCCAAACAGTACGAAACATTGAAATCATGCATTTCTGGGTATTGATAATTTATATAATAACAAAGACAAAACCCGTTCCTCAAGAATAAAACAACCATAGATCTAGAATTCGTCGTATTATTTATTATTTATTTCGGTATAAAAAGCATATAAAACATGGTACATATATCACAGATATTAGATTGCTAAAAATGAAATACATAGAAATATTTAATGAATAACTGTTTTAAAATATTGTAATTAAAATAAATATCATCAATTTTTACTCTAAAATAAGAAATCAAATTTAATAAATAGTGGTAACCATGATTGTTAACTTTACAATACCAAGGATGACACAAAAAAGGGGAAACCCCTTATTTCCATTGTGGTCCTTCTATATGGCATTTGACCCAGAGAGGCAAATGTAGATTTATATAAATTTCTAGATAAGATAATAACAACTATTTATGAACATAATAATAGAAAAATAAAATGTGGATATATTAACTAAAAAGGTATCACAATTCTTATATGAATATCACAGTAAACATTAAATACTAGTTAAAAGATGCTGTTTGACCTCAGATTTAAATTTACCTAATTGATTGTTCTTCTTAATATGGACTGGAAGGTAATTCCACAATTTGATACCAGTGAAGGAGAACGATTTTAAACCAAAAGAACCAACTTTAGGAACAGCATAACATCCATGCTGACTGAATCTGGTGCTATATGAATGAATTGAATCTTGAGAAATAAAATGAGTGCAGAGGTACTTAGGGCTTACACCAGTTTTTATCTTAAAAACATTATATAAAACAATTTGTTCCACTCTTTTATCTACAGGTAACCAATTTAGTTGAACAAAATGATCTTTACTAATATGGGCCCTATGATCAAGATTAAGTACAAAACGTATCAGTTTGTTTTGTGTGACCTGTAACTTATTTTTCCAATGTTTAGTTAAGCCATGATACCAAAAAGAACATGCATAATCAAAATGACACTGAATAAGGGAAGAGACTATAAGCTTTTTTGTTTGTTCATTAAGAAAGCTACTTTTCCTATAAAGAAATTTCAGTCTAGCATTAGCTTTATTTATTACTGAACTAACTATTTTATCACAGGACAATGACTGATCAAGTGTGACACCAAGATATTTAACAGAAGTAGTTGACTGGATAGAAGTTTCATTACAAGATACATTTAGTGACTGACATTTTTTTAATTTAAGTTTGGAGCCAAAAACAATGGACTCAGTTTTACCAAGATGCAATGACAGTTTATTATCTATTAACCATGATTGAACTGATTTCAAGCTAAGTGAAAATCCATTGTTACAGGTAAATGTTGGTTCGTATCTCTTATTAACGCATATAAAGCACACTGAATGCCCCCGCCTACTTTTTAATTTCCCTCTGAACGGGGGTATTTTGTGGGCGGCGTCAAATTACATATATAGTGATGATTGACAGTTTTCGTCGAGACAAACATGCATACGTGACAGAAATCAGGACAAACTGTAAATCAGTTATCGTTCATATTATGAATTTTATGCGACATATCACTGCGCTCCGCTTCGCGTCGCTTGTGATATATCCCATAAAATTCAAAATATGAACGATAACTAATACATATACCGTCGAGTAACCCTAAATCGTGATACCTTCGTTTTCGTTATACCGGAAATATTTACAAAAAGCTCGCGCTATAGTTTGTCGAATGACGTCATACCCTGGAAGCCAACTGCAGAGGCGACAAACCGCTGTCGGCAATAAAAAAATTCTTCGAATAGCGCTTGGAAACATAAGAAAATAGTTTCCCATCTTACACTATGATAAAAACATGTAAAAAACATAATTCAATTAGTAAACCTACATCTTACATTGATTTTTCAAAATATAACGATCTTTCTCCTAAAATTAGTTTAGCAGCTGATGGTTTACACCATTTACAGTTACGTCATGACCTTGGATGACTGGTTCCGTGTCTGATATTTAAATAACGAAATGGAAGGAAAGGTTACCTACTTATATGGTTGGAGACACCTAAATTTAATGTTTTGACACATGTTAAAACAGTCACCATGTAGTATATATTGCCCGAAATACAATAAATTATCAATAAAAAAATATATATCCCCCCCCATCGCATCATAAGAATGTGCGAGCCACATTAAACCTAAATCTGGCATATAAACTTAGAAATATATGTTACTAGATCTAGATCTAGCCCGCATCCAGCAAAATGCAGTCAGACGATATTCACCAACAATTCTATCGAAGGTCTATGAAATAGACTATAACTGCTGATACCGAAATAAACATATGGAACAATACTGAACAAATAATCGTCTTAATCGATGTTGTTATCTCCCTTGAAATGACTCGATAAACCACAATCAGATAACAATTGTCCAGTTTAACTCTATATAGATTATATAGGGAAATAATTTAAAACTTGCTATAAAATCTTTATTCGGTAAATGCCAATAAATTACCACATATGACATTGTAGATAAAATCATTATCTTTCAAATGGTGTAATTTAATTTAAAATAACTATCTATCTTGGGCAGTATTTTTGCACTTGTATGAAATAGGTAAAACGGTTAAAAATGTTCTCTATGTTCTATGTAAATATTGAAGAAAATGATTTTTTGCCAAATTTCAGACTAAAAATTGACAAACAATTCATAAGTTGCCAATAAATTACCACATATGACATTTTAGAGAAATTCTTTTCCCGTAAAATGATATAAACCAAAATAAAATAAATATACATCTTGTACAGTATTTTTAACGATTTGTAACACCATGTTTTGACAAATATTGCTTTCGTTTGAGCTCGATCTTCGGTAATTTCCGTTTGGCCGATGTTTACCGATGCGTGTACAAATTTAGCACAGCGGGTGGTTTATACACATTGGAATGTAGTTATCCTTAAACAGCTTTATGGTAGAAAATCCCTTGTAGACGTAAATTTAAGTTCTTGTGAATTTGAAAAGATGCATGAAACAATATATATCAATAAAAATTCTGATAATAACGTATTTATTTGCTATATCGATCAAGGACTTATATACATATGTATTTATAATTTTATATATATATGCCCTTGATACGATCTTATATTTCTTTCCATTGTACATGTACTGAATTGTTATTTATTAAATTTTATTTCATGTACTCATAGTTATGTGTATGTTGTAGTGACGATGAGTTGTTATACTTAAGTCTAAAATACAATTTCAGTTCCATAATTCTATTGTAATAAAATAAGATATTGTAAATTGATGATTCCAGTAGACAATTATGGCGTTACTGTAAGGAAAGTTTTGAGTATTTTTTTTTTATAAAGTTAATACAAATTCTACTGCGGTAGTAAATATCTCAAGAGTGAATCATTCTAAACAGAAATGTTCTATTTTTTTGTAAAAACTTAAAGCATTCTATTTTTTAAATGATTAAACGAGTGTTTATGATAAGTACAGTTCTAATATTTAATTTTAATAAATGTACTAAAATCTTTACTATTCATCATGATTGTTTCTGCGCCTTATTTTAGTACGAACTGACATACACATGAAAATAATAATACTATAGTTTATACATAATATCGTTTATCTGTCGATTAACAGTTTTAATGCAATTAGAATTGAGCAGGTCTTTTGACTGTTGTTTCGAGAAAAGGTGCGAAATACTCCATTAAAAAGCAATAATTTTTTATTTAGATATTTTTTATATTGAGCATCATGTAAATATTGATAGTCAGTATTTTGATTTTGTTAAGAGCTAGTTTTATACCATTGTTTGTACATTATTTATGTTCCTCATATTTTCACGTACGCGTGAAGTGAGAAGGATTTTGACTTTGAGGAAATTGTTCAAGAAACAATTACAACTATATATACATATATAAGTCCTCGATCTTTGTTCTAGACTATTTAGATAATGTTTAAATATTCTTATTACACACAGCCAGTGTAAATTAATGCTAGCTCTGGGTGTTAATGATTAATGGATCAAAATCCGAATTGTCTTTCTATTTCAAAGTCATACACGACATATTAATATATCAATGTTTTACTCATTTTATGGTTAAGACACAATAAGCAACAAATAAATTATATTAAATTTTACATGCATACAAACTTTCGTTTCGTAATATTAGTGAATAAGAAAATTGGTTCTCGTGATGTATAACGCTATTAACAACCAAATTAATAAAATGATTTAATCATGGATATTCGGATTTTAAAAAATTCAATAAAAAAAATAATATTTTTTCTATAACTGCATTAACATCTTTTACTTGCCAACTACGCTAGCATTTTCTCTGTTGTACAAATTATACTATCGATGTTCATACACAGATAATTACGTATATTACAAGCTTGTATAATACCACCCGCGGTTTTATTGCCTATCGATTTCCTGGTGACACGGTAAATTTTGACCAGTATCAGTGTTCTATCAGATGACCTAAAGGGAAACAATCCAATAGTTGGTATCACCTTAATCAGCTCGATCTCGAAAGGGAGACTACTTACGGAAATTGACCAAAATTGTACCATATGAGATAAAATAAATTATAAAATTTAAAAACGGATCTAAAATAAATCTTTAAATACATAAAACTGCACGTTAAATGATATCTCTTGTTCTATTTGGCCAATTTCGTTTAATTCAGCCACTTCGCTAAACCTCACGAAAACTGTTGGAAGTCTCATTTTGTACATGTATGAAAATGGATGCGTCCATGAGTTAGCAAGTGAAGAATATTTTTAAAACATATGCGATATTATACGTGTTAAGTTGTGTTATTGATACGTTGTTTTAAAATTTTGTTGGAAACAATATTGTTCTTGAGTGCCCTCGATTTTTCCTTAACCTCACGGAAACTGGTTACTCGAGGGTATATATATCTGTTATTCACTAGCTATGCTTGTTTTTGTCACAGGTAACTGTATCATGAATAGATAATATATGAATAATAAATAAAAAACGATTTAAAAAGAATCACTATATACATTACAGGCCGTCCCTATTACAGAGCACTACCTAACTCTTTACTAGTGTTAAATGCACAACAGTACAAGTCTGCAATCATTCAACCATTTAATCCTCATAAGCATTTCTTCTTCTTGTCGAAAAACATAAAAATACTCTCAATAACAATAAAATAATACATCAACTGATCGCATTTCTTGACACACTGACGTTCATATTGATTTTTGCTTGATGACCTTATTACCGCCTGTCGACCAATTAAATGAGAGATATGTAGTAACGCGGGAAATTCCTGCGTCAGTACTAAAACTCCATCCAATGTGCAGACCATCTAGCATTTGCTGAACTATCAAAACTGTGTTTTAATAGATTTAATGCATAAAAATGCTACACATATAAATAGCAGTGTTAATTTGAATTGAATGCAAATATGGCAGTATGAAAGATAAATTGACTTGACTGTAGAAATGATAAAAATCATCAATGACAAATGTTTTAAAGTCGCGGCAGAAAATGTCTGGTTCCCTGCCAACAAATGCCAGACTGAAACAGATGGAGGCAATACGCATGTGCAAGTCCTTGCTATTATCCGGGCATCGGGGGTAATAATGTCACTGCAGAAATAGGCATACATGCTAAGATATTATAATTTTTTAAGACATTTGTTTTATTAATATGTTAACATGTATGTTAACATATTGTAACAGGGACATTATGGTAATGTTTAGGGGAGATTACTGGTATTTGGATTCCTTTTTTAATTGAGTTGTCTGTTGGGTATTAGTCATGGTCAAGTGACTTTAGACCAGTCAGTTGACCACACCTTTGTTATAATCAGTTGGAGAATCAGTCTTGAAGAGAGAACTTGATTTAGAGTTCTCTTCTGTCTTGAGAAAATTTATGTTTTAGATGTTTTAATTATATGATGGTTTGTATTGTATCTGGTTTTGTTCTTTTGTTTGATTTGTACAGCAAATGTGCATTTATTTATACTATTGGTCTGGTTGGTTTTAATTGTGTATTGGAGAATTTTCAAGTTTGCCGCCATTTTTCACTGACTCTATTATTCAGTGCCGTATTTCGCGTGCCCGACTAAAGTGCGTTTTATTCTACTATATAATGTTAGGCGCATCAGGTTTAATTCAAGATGGCAGCATAACGTTCATTATTGGTTGAATCCTGTAATCATTTCTCTATGTGCACTTACTTTTAACATTGCAGACACCATCCAGCCATTGAGATTGTATGTCAGAGTGATAGAAATTATTGTACATGTCAGAAAGATCCACAATCGGTAAGGAACAGGACTGTGTACTTTTATATTTTGTCTATATAACTTCTGTATGTATTTTTATGATGTTGTCTAGGAATGTAACTTTACATTTATACGTATGGCCACTAGCTCCTGACTGTAAAGATGTTAATTCATATCGATACTACTTCATGCTGATTATTGTCACATTATATGTTTTGTATTTCAGTGCTAATCTATTATGTGAATCTGTGATTAGGTGACTATTATGATCATGGGAACTGCATGAAGAATACATTATATATATTGAACCATACACTACCTAGTTAATTGTCTTCTTGACACACTCTTGAACATTGGGAATTTTATCTATGAACCCATAAACCCAAAAGTTACAATATTAATAAAAAAAATGTCCAAAAAAAATTCAATATTTGTTTATTATCTATTCATGATACAGTTACCTCTGTTTTTTGTCTGTCACTCAGTGATAAGATTCGATCATTATTTATTTTTTATACTTCCAGATCCCCTTACTTAAAGAGTCGAGTTTTAAAAAATGAAGTTACTGCAACCAGAGACTGCTGCAACCTTACATATGCATGTATTATTGATGTTGAAGTTGGTTGTCAACCTTGAAGAATGATACTGAGTCTACTGTAGTGATGAGCATGGTTTTGCTACTTATGCAGTTTTGCAACTGTGTACATGTAAAAATGTAAGTAGAAATAGAACATTACTAATGATTAAATGAATTGGACAAATATGATCAGAAATATAATATTTTCAGTGCATAATTAGTTATCCATGTATTATCAAACTCATTTGAGTCCATGCTTCGATCAACTTCAGTGCTTTTGTGGTACCTGGCAAAATTCACTATGTAGACATCTACAGGGTGTCCCATATTATCTGTTACCATTTGAATCATGTTCAACTTCAGTTCAAGGAGAGATCTAGGTGAGGGTTTGTAGACTCTGTGTAGATATCTGTTACAATGATTTTCCATAAAAGAACATTATAGTCATTCACTTTCCACTGACAAGTCAATTTTGGTAAATCTAAATAGTTAATGTAGTCAATAATAGTGCTAGGACAATACAGAATATATCGTCATTTGTTTTTGTACCGGTTTTGTCACTCACAGATACATACCGATACACTCGACGCCATGTATTGATACATGCAGAAACAGCCTTTAAATGATTTATTTGTCTGTCTACTAGCTACGAATAGTCAGTATTGGGAAATAAAATTGTTTGAAGTAATTATATTTGCTCTCAGTAAAGCTAAGTTGTTATTTTCATCCTAAATAACTTGTATTATCCATGTTCAAAATGATGTTATGCCTCCAAAGCAATCAGACAGTTGAATGTTTAAAGTAATGAAGTCATCATCATGTCACATCAAAGATATCTATTTATGCATTTTTTGAAGTCTATGCATTGTGATACCTATCATATCACATTGTCTGTATTGCAAAAGTATCACAATACGTTGTAACCATATCGTCCAAGCCCTATGCAGTAATACCACAATCTATGGATTCAATTAATACATTACTTTATATATATGTATGTCTAATATTCCTTATCAGGTAGCTTTTAATGTCTGTAAATTGCATAAGACTTAATCACTTATTCAGAAGTTTTGCTATTACTAACTTAAACCTTTTGCCAAGTGAAGGTAATTGCTTAAAGTCCCATTAGCTTTTTGCAAAAAAAATATATGCTAAAACATTCAATTACTGATATTATTCCAAGATAATTATTACCGACTAAACAAGCCCTTTTTCTTCTAAAAAACACTCATTTCACTGTGATTTTGCTTTTGTAAACTGGAAATATGTAGAGCATGTGACGTCACTTTACGACGTGTGCATAACATGACTGCGGGAAAACACAGCTGTTCTGTAAATACTATTTATTTCAATGATATTGAAAAAAATATGATAGTGCTTTTGGAAACATTTTGTCTTGCTATAAAGTATGCACGGGAGGAAAACACACCGGACTTATGGGACTTTAATTAACGTCATTTGTGTCTATTTAAAAAAAACAACATTTGTGTATTTTCAGTTTATGTATACCTGGAGCTGTGCTGCCGTAACTGTGCTGTACTGCCTGAGAAATACAAAGTCAACAAAATGTGGTTATGGTTGGAAAGCAAATGTTGGAAGAGTTCTGACAAAGGAAACTAAGTCAGAGTTGGTTGAAAGGTAATAAGAATTTAAAAAGATACATGTGGTTATTTTATTGTAAGTAATTTCAAATACCAAAACTGTTAAATCGCTAAGGACAGTCTTTGAACTTAGCCACAGGCCTGAAAACCGAGTCCACTACTGGTCAGGTGAAAATTGACTGATCAACAGACCGATGGTCAGGTGAAATTTTCAGGGTATATTGTAATATGCATACTTGAACCTTCGACCTCCTGTTTGCAAGTCAGATGCTCTACAAACTGTCTAATTGAGCTGTTAATACTACAGCTAATGTATAAATACAAGTACTATATACAGTAACTGCTACACACGAGTTTATGATATAATAATTAAATAATAAATTTCTGTTAATTATAACAATACCATCATTTGAAATATATCATATATGTAAGAAATATACTTTCATAAATGTTGTAGAAGCAAAATTTAATCATGCAAAAAAAGATTCAGTATGGTAAAAGTTAATTCAGTCTGGTAAAACTTGTGTCTTGATTGGAGCAAAACTTCCAGTATTGGCCAAGGATTCATAGGCTTGAATTTAATTCAATTTGTACAATATATTTGGAAGGTGTCTAGATAAGTGCCTAGTTTGCAGTGCCTTTAACAATACTATGTGACATTTCATTGCCTTTTATCTTAATTCTTTTTTATCTTGCTTTAGGACCAAGAAGAACCTTGAGTAGGTGGAGAACCTGCCTGTAATAAGTCCTCCTCCTTATCAACCAAAACTGGCAAAAATAACAGCAAACTGTCAATTGTGCTTGCCAGAGGATTGTACAACAAAAAATTGCAACCAGACCAGCCTGACAAATCAACAACATGGATACAGAAAACAAATGATCTGCAATTATTTTTTTCATGACTTCATATTCTGAAATACTAAAAAGTCTGGAACTAAAATAAGTTGACTAAGGATATGCATTTTAACTTGATATACATTTGTACCTATATGTTTTTAATTAGGAAGTTGGAAGGTTGGGAATGGAACCTTAATGACTATTTTGTGGTATAAAAAAGTAGTGCTATTCAAATATTCTATGACTCATTGTTTTTTGTTCAGCTGAAGATGTTCTAATTATTAGCTCATCAGAGCACAAAGTGCTCTTGGAGAGCTATTGTGATTGTATGTTGTCAGTCGTCGATGATGCATCACTGCGTCAACAATTGCTTTAAACAACATCTCCAGAAACAGTTTCAAAGAAATTTTACAGGGATGTTAGATTGCATGAGGCTATCTAAACTATACCAAAATTGGTAAAAAAAAAAATTTCATTCAAAAAATTAGTGGCCATGGCAACAAATAGGAAAATCTGAATAATCTCCTTGTCCAAAACCACAGGGCCTAGAGTTAAGATATCTGGTGTGTAGCATTGTGTAGTTGACCTCTACCAAGTTTTTTCAAGTTATGGCCTTGAATCAAAGTTGGTTCCGCCCCGGGGGTAACACTATTGTACATAGACTTATATATGGAAATTTTAAAAATCTTCAAGTCAGAAACTACAGTGCCTAGAGCTTAGATATTTGTTGTATATACTAAGCATTGTCTAGTGGACCTCTACCAAGTTTGTTCCAGTTATTGGCTTGCTTGGCTAGCTCAGTGGTTAGGGCGTTTGTCTACTGATCATGAGGTTGTGAGTACGAACCCGTGCAAGGCTTACACTGTGCATGACAAATGACTGAAGATAATACATCCTATGTTAAATTGTCCTCCACCTCTGAATTATGTGGGGTAGCTTGGCAGAAGCTTACGGATAGAATGTGTTTAGTACTGGTTAAGGTCTAAATTAAGTCCAGGAAAGCTACTTAGGATAACTACCAGCCACGATATGACTGAAATAATGTTGAAAATGGCGTAAAACCCGATGAAACAAATAAAATTATTGCCCATGGGTTAAAATTGGCCCACACCAGGAGTCACTTGATTGTACATAGACTTATATGGGGAAGTTTTAAAAATCTTCTGGTCAAAAACTACAACACCTAGAGGTTAGATATTTAGTGTGTTGCATTGTCTAGTGGACCTCTTCCAAGTTTATTCAAGTTATTGCCCTGGGGTCAAAATTAGCCCAAACCAGGGTTTTTCCCTACTTTATATAAGATTATTATCGGAAATTTTAATAAGTCCTCTTGTCCAAAACTGCAAGGCTTGGAGCTCAGTTACTCGGTGGACTTCTACCAAGTTTGTTAAAATTATTGCCCTTGGGTCAAAATGGGCCCTTCCCCGGGGGTTTACTCTATATTATTTAGGATTATAAAGGAAAATAAAAACTGTTCTTGTCCAAAACTGCAAGGCTTAGAACTTAGATATTTGGGGTGTAGCATTATCTAGTGGACCTGTACCATGATTATTTAAGTTGTGGCCCCGGTATCATACAGCTTAGATATTTTGTGTGAAGCACCCACTTGACATCAACCAAGTTTGTTCAAATTATGGCAATGGGGTCAAAATTGGCCCCCTGTGTTTGATTTTACATGGACTTATACAGGAAAACTGGAAGAAATCTACTTGTCAGAAACTACATTAGTTAGTCTTAAGATGCTTGTATGTAGCATCATCTACTTGACTTCTGCCTAATTTGGTAATATTATGGCCCAGGGGTAAAAATTGACTCCACCCTGGTGTCACTTGAATTTACTTAAAAAAAAAATCTGTCTGTAAGAATCTTTTTTCTGGTGAGCGATATTGGGCCATCATGGTCCTCTTGTTTTTAAATATGTTATTATTCTTGAGTGCCTCAATTTAAGTGACAGTCAAACCTGTTAGTGGTCACCATATAGGTCAACAAAGGTCAACCTTGGGAAAGACAAAATGTGGTCTTATTGACAGGTTTGTCTGTATTAATATGTTCAGCAGAGCTAAATTAGATATACCTGGTTCATATCATGAATTTGATTCTTACAATAATTATCAAATTTCTGAACAAAATAATGTCAATACATGTGTGGCAGTAATGGAAAAAAAGTCCAGTTTATTTTCAAAAAGCTATTTAATGTTTTTACTTTATTTTTAAATTTATTAAAGTTTTATATGATACGTGTTGTAAAATTATTACCCTCTCACAGTTGCAATAATTTCGAAAAAAAAATCACTGTTGTTAGTTGTACCTTCCTTAGCTGTAAATTGTATGAATAACCACTGTGGTGTTTATCAGTTGATGCTTGTATCCTTGTCCTGTGTCTACCATAATCTATATGCAATTCGTACATTACATCAAGCATGTCCATAAGTATCATTTAAACAGTATGTCTAAAGATATGGCTCATATTAGTGGATATTTGTGAATATGACTTGACAGAATGACCAACGATCCTTGTGCTTTGAATCATTGCCCTTGGTCGTCAGTAGATGAACATTGGCTTAGGTCAGTAGATGACTCATACAGATTTTAGGGTCATATGACCTTCAGTGGAAATATGGTGAATTACTTTACATACATACTTTAGCTTAACTCTGTCAACAGTATTGTTAAAGTTATGTTCCTTCTTAAAAAACTTTTTTATTAAGTCCATTATCTTGCACATTTTCACAAATATTCATTTCAAATTGGGAAAACTTACTTATAGTGACATGGTGCAGTTGTAAGACAGAGGGCATAACTGTGTAAGCAGTATTTTTAGAGTTATACCCCCTTTTAACTTTAAATTTTTGTTAAAATTGATAATTTAGTAGATTGTTTGAAAACCATCAAAGATATTTAATTAAGAATACTTTGTTATGGGGGCATGGCACATCTGTGGGACCAGCAGAATAACTCTGTCAACAGTATTTACAGAGTTATGTCCTTTTTTACTTAGATTTTTTTTGTTGAAATAGGTAAAATTGTATAATATCTTGAAGACTTTCAAAGATATTCAACTCAAACTTTGAATACTTTCTTATAGTGACAAGGCGCATTTGTAGGACAAACAGCATCAAAACTCTGACAACAGTATTTTTAGAGTTTTGCCTTTTTAACTTAGAATTTTGTTGCTATTGCTAAGAAACTAATGAATTGTATGCCGTTCTTCAATGTCAAGCATATATAGTCTACAGGTATATAACAATGTATAAATGAAAAGTCGGTCCGTTAGTGTAAATGTTAAAATATTTTGCATGGGTACGAACCATGTGGGTACATTTTTCTCTTTCATGCTTGGTATGAAAAAATCACCTTCCGACAGTACTTTCAGTACTAGATGTTATTTGCCCATTCAGTCAAACTTATAACAACATAATATTATTTGATGTTTTATTTATATTTCAGAAATTTAGACAGTTTAGAAATTCACATCAACATACAATACTGGTAGAGATAATACATATATAGAAGAATATATCAGGACTTATATACATACATCTATAACTACCACTTGCCATACTACATGTAATAAATATACTTGTCATGAATGATGAACAATTTAGACATATAATTATGTATTGCGGCATGTTAAAACTGTATTATTTCTTTTTGATAAAGAGTATTACAAAAACAGTTACATATTACCATTTATTATGAGCCACAAACCTATAGTGCTTACAGTGCTTTGAATCGTATGAAGTTTATACAACTGTATCTTCAAAAGGCGTTCTGACAGGTTTCAACGACAGTTAATTGTCATGCAATGTACTGAAATAAGGGAATTGAGGTGTTTTATTGAAGTGACGAGTTAATGAGCCTGTCATGAAAACAGTTGTCATTGACAACTACACCACTGTCCAGATCGTTAACACACTAATAAAATAGTCATTTAATTGATAAATAATGATTCAATTACGTATCGAAGTTGAAGAATTCTGATGTCCGAACTTAGTTAACCATGTTTGATGTAGGTGAATCTCGTGCATATAGACAGACGGACGCGACTATACCGATGCTGACAATTAGTGAAGTACTACATTAGGTCAGTGGTCAGAAAATACTTGACATATGATTGATAGGCCATGCACTGACCTTTTCCTAAAACGCAGGTAGATTTATCACACGACATTGATGAACTAATTGATGCTGGTCGGTATGCGAGGTGTTTGTTCGAAAGCATTTTCTTCTTGTTTTGTTTTACTTTCGATATTAAGAAGTAGTTTATCTTATATTAATACCGTGATAGATTAACAAGATAGTGTTACTATTTCTTGATATGAGAGAGGAATAATGGCGGATACATTAGACAAACTTGACAGAGAGAAATCCTACTGGATTCCAAGCTTCCAATATAACGTAAGTAATTTTGAATTATACATTTAGAAAGACTATGTGTTTTAATCTCTTATTTTGGGGGAGTTCCGTGTCGTCCTTTGTTTTGTTTGTTTGTTTATATCGAGTTTTACGCCCCTTTTTAACAGTCAGTGTCATATGAGGCGGACACTTCACATAACCATCGTTCCTGTGAAGAACCAGTATACTAGTCTTCCACCTCCGTAAGCAACGGCCTACTTTCTTACATAAAGAGACATGGTCAGTAGTGGGGCTCGAATCCACGACCCTCTATCAGTGAGAGGTTACAGTGATTAAGTTACATGTAACACTGTTTGTTGAATAATGACCAGTATGAATTCTTATAAAGTCCAGCATGTCATAAACGACAATCATGAATAATGAAAATGAAAAAAAGGTTCAAATGTTGTACATTAATGCATATTTTACATAAAAGATAAAAGAAGAAGAAAAAATATCTTACAAATTATTTAGATAGTACAACAATAAGAAAACAACATAGATAGACGTCTATGACGTCTTCACTACTGATTCGACAGGGTAACAATCAAAGATAGTTTAACCGGAATAATATGATGTAAAGGTTTTCAGGTGCATACTATGAATGTACACTTTTACTCGTAGTAAGTAAATTCATACACCCATGTTAACACTAAGATATTTTACTGAGTGATATTTTGCATTTTAAAGAAATATAGCTTCAGTTCGTTATAAACATGAATGCATGACGTAATTAAAATAATTATTTTAAAGGCCAATTAGCTTTTTGAATTTAGTAATACAGAACAATAGATAAAATATTATAGTAAAATAGACTTAATATATTTTATTTGCTATAAATCAACATTGCCATAATGCCTTTCTTTTGCTTTTTCTTATTTTTGCAATATCACTTAAAACATACTGTGCTATATTTCTATACGTACTTCGCGAGTAAAAAAGAAAATTTCGGAAAGTTTCTACGTATTGCAAGTGAACGTCAGTTTCACTGATAAGACATCTTTCTAGGTAAAATAAAACCTACTTTAATTTTAACATCCAAAACGTTAATGGGGCTTTAGAATATGATACTGTACGGCTTTATCTGTATAATTAGTGAACACATACATTATGTACATTCAAAACAAAACTGCTCTAATGCAAAGTTACGGAAGTAAGTTACTCTTGCTTTTAATCTTATAACATATGATATATTGTAGATACATCTGAAAAGTATTAATCATATCCTATAATTAACAGGCAGTCTTAAACTAAAAGATATGATAGCATTGTTAAAAATCATTTGTTTAGACGTACAGATGTATGTACAGTAAACCCTTGAATACCGGACAATTTTACGGCCCATTTTTTTTATCAAAAGCTCAGAAAATTCTCAAAGTTGCGTTTTAAAATTTACACAAAAAAGTATATGAAGGATATTATTAAGGTATATGTAAGCATATAAGTATAATCTATATAGACTTATATTTCACTGATACTCATTCGTACTGCGAATGCTTTAAAAATATAAACACTCAATTTCTTAATGACAGACTCATTTTGTATCAGAAATAATTGTTTTATTTCTAACATGCTTGGTCTCTTCCAATCATAGTATAACTGTTATAAATATGCATAGATCATTCTAAATGAAATGAAATTCGTCTCCTACCTTGTAACATAATATTCTAAGCTAGTTAGTCGCTAGGAAACACAGTCGTCTATAGACGATGATAGACAGCATTTGGTACTGATGGTGATATCAAATGCAATCAACCTTCACGCCCTGAATACGCTGCTGTAGGCATTGATCCTTAACTGAAAGATCTATACATAAGCAGCCTACTCGATAAAGCACACGTACGACTCGGAACAAAAAATGACTGAGCATCGTTAAAACCTCGCTTCTCAAGCACGTAACTGTGAAAATAAAACCTCCGACTGGAGTCCTTAAAGACAGGCGAAATTCCGCCAAATTGACCATCACACATGATTGTTTCTTGTTGAATCAGTTTCTCAAAGGAAACAGCAATGATGTTATTCACATGTTTTCAAACACCAAAACACTAACAGACATAAATCTGTGTGACATAACCGTGTTCGAATCCCTCCCAATGAATCGATTGATTTTATTCGGTTATATAAAACTATATAAATTCATGCATAAACATGCTTTTTTATTGAACTGCTTTTCGTCTTAAAATGGAAAACGAAGATTTTACGGAAATTGAATTATCGGACTTCCTGTTCTTTAAGCGCCATATTTTTGTGCACATTCAGAATATAGGTCGTTCTTGCATCAAGCTAGATCGACGAGGCTTACATGCTAAACAATAAATGTACAAATAACAAATAACGCATTGTAGCGAAAGTTGATATTTAAGCGACGCTTTTGAGAAAGTTAGTAAGATGGCGGACTAAATGTGATATTTTTGTGCAAAACTGGATACGTTTTCGGTAAGTTTGAACATTTGATTACATTACTGGATATAATTAAAGTATATATGCACATCAGGTGGCCGCCGGTTTTAAGAAAGCTCACAACTTTAGTTCATGAACGTAGCTTTTGTGGTTTGGGAGCCAACTCCGGAACAATTTTCGAAGTTGTGAATTGTCATCGCTGTGATTTCGTTTTTTAAGTCGTTATATAGTCGTTTTAGACATACAAACATGGCGACAATAACGAAGATTTTATTTTAGCGCTTATTTCGTACCCAATCTTAATATCACCGAGCGATAAGGGCCCATGCCTTTTTACTCATCTGGGTA
Organism: Lutraria lutraria; assembly: GCA_964023205.1. NCBI lineage: Eukaryota > Metazoa > Mollusca > Bivalvia > Venerida > Mactridae > Lutraria > Lutraria lutraria. The sequence continues at coordinate 1,609,359 of OZ026842.1, forward strand.
ATAACATTCCACGATATAATCAAAGCACTGAGAGTACTGTCAGAAGCAATTTAAAAGTTAAAATGTAATTCATAATATCTAGTAGATGTGCATTAGATAATACCAAAAAGCTCAACCAATTCTAGGCACCATTTTTCAAACTCAAATACATATATTGTTTGGACTTATAATTTCCTCAAAATAGTCAGTTTTGGCTCAGTAAAATGAAGACGTTTTGGTAGAGGTTCACTTGTCATGTTCCCAATTCTGTTAAAGTTGATAGTAAATTCATACCTTCACTTCCCGTTCACTGTAAAACACGCCTGACTCTTAAAACTTCGGGTTAAGTCTTTAGCGATGTGGTTGAGTGTTTATTTATTTTAAGTTTTATGTTGCAGATGTTTTTATTAAAGATGTATTATACAAACATATCTCGCAAATAAGAAATTCATTTCGCAAGATCGAGTGCATTCCGCACTTTATATCTATCCGGTAGGCGGAGTTACGATTAACTGGTGCCCTCGCCCTGCTAGTGTCTTTTAGCGATTCCCATGTATATAGTAGCGAAGCGTACTATGAATGAAACATTTGTGCGGATGAATACTGAATTATTAAACTCAATAGTTTTACAGTTGGAAATGCCATTACAATTTAATTATTCAAAATGAACATAATCCTGCAATATATTCAACTTGTATCATAACTGCAATCGGTAGAGTTATACAACAGATGGTACTATTTTTCAACGCGAATGTATGGCGTCACGTTTTTGTCAAAACAAATTAAACTGGGTGTACAACCAAAGGGGTTTGTCACGAAAAAAATTTAAATTTTTTTTTTCCATGTAACCAATATATATATAGAAGGGAAACAACTTCGACAATTCGGATCGTCCAACGCGTGTTATAAACTTCCATGTTATTGCAATGCAGTACAAAATATTTAACTCATATATAGTGCAACGTATGGGCAACTCAACACGCTAACAGAAAATGTATACTTTTACTACCTTTAAAGATATTTTAAACTCGCAATTAAAGATTTTTCACTCGAAAAATGGTCAAATTTTACAAAACGACACACTGTCGTAAAATCGCAGCGTGTATACCGGTATACATGTACAGAGTGGAAATGTTAAATTACTGACACAACTTCTTAGAATGGGCCTTAATTCATAATAAAACACTATAATATACTAACTGCCAATGATTTCGCATCTCGGAAAGCTCCTTTAGCGAAGAATTTGCGTATTTTTTTGTTCAATTAGCTGGCTTCTCGAAGTTTATTTCCATGACGGGTCACATGACAATCGCCTAACTCGTGATGAAAGCTTAAATCTGATTGCATGAGCGATACTCTGTGGTATTTGTTTACAATTTACTTGTAACCTGTGCACTCTATCCTTTTCACTACGCTATCGGGAACCATACCTAAAAAATACCACACAGTATCGCTCATCCTATCAGAATTAAGCTTTCATCACGAGTAATGCGATTGTCATGTGACCTATCAAGGAAGCAAAATAAAGAAAACGACAAAGTGAACATAAACGTAAATTCTTCATTAAAAGTGCATCCCGAAATGTGAAATCATTAGCAGTTAGTAAATTATACCATATATGATATAAACATAATGTTTGGTTATGAATAATGACTTATTCCATGAAGTTTTACCTGTAATTTATCAGTTTCGCTATAGATTTGTACACGCTGCGATTTTACGACAGTGTGTCGTTTTGTAAAATTTGACCATTTTTCGAGTGAAAAATCTTCAATAGCGAGTTTAGAATATCTTTAAAGGTAGTAAAAGTATACATTTTCTGTTAGCGTGTTGAGTTGCCCATACGTTGCACTATATATGAGTTAAATATTTTGTACTGCATTGCAATAACATGGAAGTTTATAACACGCGTTGGACAATTCGAATTGTCGAAGTTGTTTCCCTTCTATATATATATGGGTTACATGGGAAATTTTTTTTTTGATTTTTTTTTCGTGACAAACCCCTTTGTGTATAACTATAGAAGCATTCGCTTCGCTTTTGCTTCTAATAACTATAGAAGCAAAAGCGAAAGAAATTTTCATTACGTCATTGTTCTGAAAGTTTATATTTATAAATGCGGACTGGATCGACTTATTAAAAACAGGGATGTTTAAGGGGATAAATATGGTATACTTTTTAATAAGGTATTTATTAATAAGGTATTTTATTACTTTCCGAAGTTGTGACGTTTTAATTGATAGGCCGATGGGAGTTTTTTCAACCCGACATGATATCCTTATTGCTGAACTTCTTTTGGTGATCAGCCGGGGAAACATTAATCAAAGTACTGAAAGCACACGGAACTGTGTTGGTCTGCATCAGAATTCATGAGCGCCAAAACCTGAGCCAAAGACCTCGCGATCGCCCAACAAAGAAATTCAACTTTTGACTGCTTTGTAGTTCCGAACAACTGCAGAACCTTCAGAGCTTTGTTTGAATAATGTTAAAACATCTGAACATTCAAGTTTGTTAAAGTGTTGTGATATCAGGCTTTGAAAAGCTAAGTCGTACCATCTTCTCTGACCGCTTACCATTACCTGTAACATCAGTGTTACCATTATGCATATATAGTGTCGCGTGCATGTCCAACTTTAGCGGACATGGCCTTATCGAGTATCTGATCAATTTTCAAGGGAAACAACTACAATTCGGGGGTTTATATACAGTCTACCTATTGTTACCCTCCTGCTTGCATTATGCTGACTTTATTAGGGGTCATAAAGTAATAAAGTCAGTCACGCGTAACAGATAAAATCTGTTATCTTAATTGATCAAAAAATCGATATTTCCCTGTATACATTACTTTTGGATCTCTGATAAGACTTTAGCATGTCCCAACTATTATGTACGTCGTTAAATGGACAGAAACGTATGATATTGACATTAATTAAATTTGTTTCACCAGTTAAATTAATTTTGAAAATGCGAATATCATGAAAAGACAAAATTCAAGAATCTTAGTAATAATTGTGTTATTGTATGCACAGTCAAATAGTAATTTGATTCTATTCTGCATATAAACTTACCACGTTAGCTTACAATACATTTATTTTCACTTCTGAAACAATTAACATTAAAAAATCATGATTACACTTAGGCGTGAAAAAATGTTTTTCTTTTCTTAATAAAAGTCGGTTAGTAGATATGGACTTTATTTAGCTTTTGAAAGCATGTTGGAAAGTAAAAAGGAGAAAGAGGATTTTCCATTCATCGGATAAAATCATGAAAATGTCTAGGGTCGCGGGATACAATTAATTAGGGTCGATCGAGTAACCAGAAATTTTCCACTATGTCACACGTCTTGTAGGTCAATGATTATAAATGAAATTACTTTCAAATCCATTACAACCTTCAATGACTGTTGCAGATATCTATTTCCATCACAAAATAAAAAAAATACGATTGAATTATAGACCTGGTGTATAAACAGTACAACCAATTTCTGCAATGTTATGGCAATTTCCATCCGTCTTAATTGAAATGATATCTAACAAATATAACTCGACGTGCCCAATTGTTGGTAAATAATGTGAGATGCGTATAAAAATCAATAATCAGATAAAGTTAGCAACCATATAAAGGGATCTCAAAAATATTATTTCATTATCCGTCCTTTGTTTACACATCATTGAAAAAATAAATATACGAAGTAGTTAATCTACACTATTTTATGACATGTTTTTTAAGTGACATGTGGACGTATGCCAAAATGATATATTTAGCATATAATTATATTATCAAAAATGAATTAATAATAAATTTCATTTAATGAAATATCATCGTCCAAGGCCCATTAGAACAATAGATGAAATGATAGTAAAATATAAGAAATATATATTACTTGATCTGTAACAATATTTACATAATGCCTTCCATTAGGTATATCTCATAAAATAGTTTTCAGATAGTTTTTCTTATTTTTTTGCAACATGATTAAAAGATACTGTACTGTATTTCTACAAGTATATGTACTTTTTGATAAAAAAATGGAACGTTTTTATTTCAAGTAAAATTCAGTTTCACGTACATCAATCTAGGTAAAATAAAACCTACTTCAATTTTGACATCCAAAAAGCTAATGGGACTTTAACAATAATGAAAACCATCTTTTTATTTATCTTTTTTTATATAATATCAACAAATTGGGTTATAAATATCGATTTTGCTTTTTTATACGGAAGTAAAGTAAAATATTTCACAGATTCTAATATATTCATCCATGTTGTAATATGTTTTAGTCTTCAACCTCAATTATTCTAAAACTTGATTCAACGCGTCCAATTTTTATTACCCTGTATAATACATCATGCTGTGGCTGTATATACTTGGGTACCTAATCAGCAGATATGATCATCGCCAATGCTCGTTGTTTCCGTAAACGCACGTAAATGTCCGAGATTTGCCGAACGATTGACGAATTGAACTTAAAAAAATCTAAGGGGTAGTTTTAAAAATCATCAAAGGGATCGAAGAAGATATTATTTGATTGTTTTCATATTTTAAATGGTGAAAGAAATTAAATTTTCAAAACGAATGCAATGAGTACAAATTTGATCACATTTCCCCCAAAAAGTTATGATGCTGAAAACATCAAATTTTCATTGAAAAATCTACCAATTTTACGCTCTTTACATTGAATATAGAGGGAATCGATAGGTGTCTTTTTCAAACGCAAAAGGGTCGAAGAAAGCATTAATTTAAAATAATAAAAAATACACCAAAAAGAAAGATAAAAGATTAATTAAACTTTTGTGATGAGTACAAATTTCGTATTTTAAATAGAATAAAAGTTATGACGATTATAGTGAAAATCCCCTTCTTTGTTTAATGTAAATTTTTTATCGATTTTCCAAATCAGCATGTCCGCGAAAGTTGGGTATGGTGTCCTTGATCTGAGTTGATGCACGTGTACATAAAATTTCGGATGCTGGCCTCTACACCTTTGAGCATTGTTTTGTCTCATAGAGGCGATACGCTGAGAACATTGCCGTATACTTGTTACTATAGATGGGCTTAATGCCTATATGACACCATATAAATATATCATGTCACCCTGTCACACATGTAACATTTAGTCTATTATACAAAAAAAAAAACTATTCAAACCATTATTGACGATTAGTCATCTTTTAACAACGGAACTGTAAACATAGATATTGCGCATTGAATTGTACAGTATAATTTTCGATATATGGTAGCGGGCAACAGTATTTTTCCGTCAGTATTTTTTTCCCGTCAACAGAGTTTAAATTCATTCTAACTAAATAAAAGGTGGTTTTGTGTGCAGGATACTGGTTTCTGGACCAGTCTTACCCCCACCCCTCCTCATTTCTTTATCTGGGTAGGCTTGTTGAGGGTAACAAGTCAAACGCATGTACAGAATCTGAATACGATAAAATGGGTCAATTATAAATCCCGTATATCTTCAGTGGACTAAAGTAGGTTCGATGATGCAACAATCAGAAATCACCGCCAGTCCACAGGAACACAATCAACAAGAAGAATCTGACACATGTAGACAATCACACAAAGATGTACAAATACCGCAACAGTGGAATGCGCAGGATCTGTCCCAATGGAAAGGTACGTTATCTTAACCCCGTTTTACTTGTCCGAAAAATGGTTGTCATTATAAGAAACGTGTATGACTTATTCTAGGTCACGAGTGACAGCATGAGAAAGCTAGTAGAATACGTTTGGTTAATTTAGTTTGGTCGTTATGATGTTTTGTTGTATGTGGAATACTCTTGTCTCTTATAACAATTAAGTCTCTTACATCTAGTCTCTTACATCTAGTTTCTTATATCTAGTCTCTTACATCTAGTTTCTTATATCTAGTCTCTTATATCTAGTCTATTACACCTAGTGTAGATACTAGATATAAGAGACTAGATGTAAAAGACTAGATGTAAGAGACTAGATAAATATCTAGTCTCTTACATCTAGTCTTTTACATCTAGTCTCTTATATCTAGTCTCTTATATCTAGTCTATTATATCTAGTCTCTTATATCTAGTCTATTATATCTAGTCTCTTATATCTAGTCTCTTACATCTAGTCTCTAGTCTCTCACATCTAGTCTATTATATCTAGTCTCTTATATCTAGTCTTTTACATCTAGTCTTTTATATCTAGTCTCTTACATCTAGTCTCTTATATCTAGTCTCTTATATCAAGTCTCTTATATCTAGTATTCTACATCAAGTCTCTTATATCTAGTCTATTATATCTAGTATCTTATATCTAGTCTCTTACATCTAGTCTCTATTCTCTTACATCTAGTCTCTTACATCTAGTCTCTTATATCTAGTCTCGTATATCTAGTCTCTTATATCTAGTCTCTTATATCTAGTCTATTATATCTAGTATCTTATATCTAGTCTCTTACATCTAGTCTCTATTCTCTTACATCTAGTCTCTTACATCTAGTCTCTCATATCTAGTCTCGTATATCTAGTCTCTTATATCTAGTCTCTTATATCTAGTCTATTATATCTTGTCTATTATATCTAGTCTATTATATCTAGTCTCTTATATCTAGTCTCTTGTATCTAGTCTCTTACATCTAGTCTCTTATATCTAGTCTCTCATATTTAGTCTCTTATATCTAGTCTCTTACATCTAGTCTCTAACATCTAGTCTCTTGTATCTAGTCTCTTATATCTAGTCTCTTATATCTAGTCTCTCATATCTAGTCTCTTATATCTAGTCTATAACATCTAGACCCTACATCTAGTCTCTTATATCTAGTCTCTTATATCTTGTCTATTATATTTAGTCTATTACATCTAGTATCTTATATCTAGTCTCTTACATCTAGACTCTAGTCTCTTACATCTAGTCTATTATATCTAGTCTCGTATAACTAGTCTCTTACATCTAGTCTCCTACAACTAGTCTCTTATATCTTATCTCTTACCTTTAGTCTATTATATCTAGTCTCTTATATCTAGTCTCTTACATCTAGTTTCTTACATCTAGTCTCTTATATCTAGTCTCTTATATCGTGTCTATTATATCGTGTCTATTATATCTAGTCTCTTACATCTAGTCTCTTATATCTAGTCTCTTAAATCTAGTCTCTTATGTCTAGTCTCTTACATCTAGTCTCTAACATCTAGTCTCTTATATCTAGTCTCTTACATCTTGTCTCTTACATCTAGTCTCATATCTAGTCTCTTATATTAAGTCTCTTACATCTAGTCTCTTATATCTAGTCTTTTATATCTGGTCTCTTACATCTAGTCTCTTATATTTAGTCTATTATATCTAGTCTCTTATATCTAGTCTATTATATCTAGTCTCTATTCTCTTACATCTAGTCTCTTACATCTAGTCTCTTATATCTAGTCTCTTACATCTAGTCTCTTACATCTAGTCTCTTATATCTAGTCTCTTAAATCTAGTCTCTTATATCTAGTCTCTTACATCTAGTCTCTAACATCTAGTCTCTTATATCTAGTCTCTTACATCTTGTCTCTTACATCTAGTCTCATATCTAGTCTCTTATATTAAGTCTCTTACATCTAGTCTCTTATATCTAGTCTCGTATATCTAGTCTCTTATATCTAGTCTCTTATATCTAGTCTATTATATCTTGTCTATTATATCTAGTCTATTATATCTAGTCTCTTACATCTAGTCTCTTGTATCTAGTCTCTTACATCTAGTCTCTTATATCTAGTCTCTCATATTTAGTCTCTTATATCTAGTCTCTTACATCTAGTCTCTTACATCTAGTCTCTTGTATCTAGTCTCTTATATCTAGTCTCTTACATCTAGACTCTTACATCTAGTCTCTTATATCTAGTCTCTTATATCTTGTCTATTATATTCAATCTATTACATCTAGTATCTTATATCTAGTCTCTTACATCTAGTCTAATATATCTAGTCTCGTATAACTAGTCTCTTACATGTAGTCTCTTACAACTAGTCTCTTATATCTTATCTCTTACCTTTAGTCTATTATATCTAGTCTCTTATATCTAGTCTCTTATATCTAGTCTCTTATATCTAGTCTCTTACATCTATTTTCTTACATCTAGTCTCTTATATCTAGTCTCTTATATCGTGTCTCTTATATCTAGTCTCGTATATCTAGTCTCTTATATCTAGTCTCTTATATCTAGTCTATTATATCTTGTCTATTATATCTAGTCTATTATATCTAGTCTCTTACATCTAGTCTCTTGTATCTAGTCTCTTACATCTAGTCTCTTATATCTAGTCTCTCATATTTAGTCTCTTATATCTAGTCTCTTACATCTAGTCTCTTACATCTAGTCTCTTGTATCTAGTCTCTTATATCTAGTCTCTTACATCTAGACTCTTACATCTAGTCTCTTATATCTAGTCTCTTATATCTTGTCTATTATATTCAATCTATTACATCTAGTATCTTATATCTAGTCTCTTACATCTAGTCTAATATATCTAGTCTCGTATAACTAGTCTCTTACATGTAGTCTCTTACAACTAGTCTCTTATATCTTATCTCTTACCTTTAGTCTATTATATCTAGTCTCTTATATCTAGTCTCTTATATCTAGTCTCTTATATCTAGTCTCTTACATCTATTTTCTTACATCTAGTCTCTTATATCTAGTCTCTTATATCGTGTCTATTATATCTAGTCTATTATATCTAGTCTCTAACATCTAGTCTCTTATATCGAGTCTCTTACATCTAGTCTCTTACATCTAGTTTCTTACATCTAGTCTCTTATATCTAGTCTCTTATATCGTGTCTATTATATCTAGTCTATTTTATCTAGTCTCTTACATCTAGTCTCTTATATCTAGTCTCTTACATCTAGTCTCTTACATCTAGTCTCTTATATCTAATCTCTTAAATCTAGTCTCTTATATCTAGTCTCTTATATCGTGTCTATTATATCTAGTCTCTTGTATCTAGTCTCTTAAATCTAGTCTCTTATATCTAGTCTCTTACATCTAGTCTCTTATATCTAGTCATTAACATCTAGTCTCTTATATCTAGTCTCTTATATCTAGTCTCTTACATCTAGTCTCTTACATCTAGTCTCATATCTAGTCTCTTATATTAAGTTTCTTACATCTAGTCTCTTACATCTAGTCTCTTATATTTAGTCTATTATATCTAGTCTCTTATATCTAGTCTATTATATCTAGTCTCTTATATCTAGTCTCTTATATCTAGTCTCTTATATATAGTCTCTTATATCTAGTCTATTATATCTAGTCTCTAACATCTAGTCTCTTATATCTAGTCTTACATCTAGTCTCTTACATCTAGTCTCTTATGTCTAGTCTTATATCTTCGTGGGATACCTCAGGGTTCAATCCTTGGCCACCTGTTATTTCTAATTTATGTGAATGATATGGAGGCTGTGGTTCGTAATAAATTACTCTTGTATGACGATGACTCAGGTATTTTAGTGGCAGGGAAAGACATTCAGTATATTACATCCAAGCTCACTGATGATCTTACCAGTATAAGTAAATGGCTCACTGATAATAAGCTCTCACTGCATCTCGGTAAGACAGAATCCATTTTGTTTGCTTCTAAGCCGAAACTTAGCTCATGTGATAGATTAGTCATTGTACGCAATGAAAATTTAATATCATCCAACAAATCTGTCAAATACTTGGGTGCTAATCTTGACCAATGTTTATCTGGTGAGTCCATTGCCAATCAGGTTATAAAGAAGGCCAATGCTAAATTAAAGTTTTATATAGAAAACGTTCATTTTTAAATAGGTATACCAAACAGCTTTTAGTTTCATCATTAATTCAACGTCATTTTGACTACGCTTGTGCGTCTTTGTATTTAGGTTTGAATCATATTCTGAAAAATAGACTTCAGGCTACCCAGAATAAAATGTTGAGATTCATACTTAATCTCAGTCCTCGTACTCATATTGGGAGGGTTCACTTCGAAGAAGTTGGCTGGTTACCGGTTCATTTAAAAATTGATTCCCTTATCCTTGGTCATGTACATAAGATTCACTATAATAATGCACCAAGCTACTTAAATGAAAATTTTGAATTGACTAATAAGGTACACTCTTATTCCACTCGTCTTAGAGATAGTAATAGTTATTATATTCCCAGGGTTAAGGGTTTTGGGAAGAAATCTTTTGCGTTTAATGGCTGCCAGTTATGGAACAGGTTACCACCACTTTCAGATCTATAAAAAGTCCAAGTCATTTTAAAAAAGCTGTAAAGAATCATTTCATGCAGTCTGTAACAGTCTAGTACTTTTATTCTGGTCATTTTTAATTTTTTTTAAATTTTATTTTATCTTTCAGTATTATAGATTTTAGTTTTACCTATTCAATGTGCTATGAAAATGTAACTTAAAATTATATACAATAATTTATTGAATAATTAATTTGCCTTTCCGGTGTCACATGATCAAATTCTAAGGACCACAATGGAAATAAGTCGACTTTAATGCCTTCTTTTTGTGTCATCCCTGGTTTTGATTATGTGTCATCTTCTATGCACTCTACTGTTCACATGCTTATTATATGTCGACATTTGAATTTGTATTGTTCTTGTGACATGTACTCATTTTACCAGAATAAAAACTACTACTACTACTACTACTACTAGTCTCTTAAATCTAGTCTCTTATATCTAGTCTATTATATCTAGTCTCTTATATCTAGTATTTTATATCTAGTATATCATATCTAGTCTCTTACATGTAGTCTCATATATCTAGTCTATTATATCTAGTCTCTTATATCTAGTATTTTATATCTAGTATCTTATATCTAGTCTATTATATCTAGTCTCTTATATCTAGTCTATTATATCTAGTCTCTTATATCTAGTCTCTTACATCTAGTCTCTTATATCTAGTCTATTATATCTAGTCTCTTATATCTAGTATTTTATATCTAGTCTATTATATCTAGTATTTTATATCTAGTATCTTATATCTAGTCTCTTACATCTAGTCTCTTATATCTAGTCTATTATATCTAGTCTCTTATATCTAGTCTCTTATATCTAGTCTCTTATATCTAGTCTATTATATCTAGTATCTTATATCTAGTCTATTATATCTAGTCTCTTATATCTAGTATTTTATATCTAGTATCTTATATCTAGTCTCTTATATCTAGTCCCTTATATCAAGTCTCTTGTATCTAGTATTTTACATCTATTCTCTAGTCTCTTATATCTAGTATCTTATATCTAGTCTCTATTCTCTTACATCTAGTCTCTTACATCTAGTCTCTTAATCTAGTATCTTACATTTAGTCTCTTACATCTAGTCTCTTGTATCTAGTCTCTTACAACTAGTCTCTTACATCTAGTCTCGTATATCTGGTGTCTTAAATCTAATATCTAGTCTCTTACATCTAGTCTATTACATCTAGTCTCTTATATATAGTCTCTTGTATCTAGTATCTTAAAACTAGTCTCTTACATCAAGTCTCTTATATCTAGATCTAGTCTCTTACATCTAGTCTCTTACATCTAGTCTATTATATCTAGTTTCTTATATCTTGTCTCTTATATCTTGTCTCTTATATCAAGTCTCTTATATCTAGTATTTTACATCTAGTTTCTTATATCTTGTCTCTTATATCTTGTCTCTTATATCAAGTCTCTTATATCTAGTATTTTATATCTAGTTTCTTATATCTTGTCTCTTATATCAAGTCTCTTATATCTAGTATTTTACATCTAGTCTCTAGTCTCTTACATCTAGTTTTTATATCTAGTCTCTTATATCTAGTCTCTTACATCTAGTCTCTTACATAAAGTCTCTTATATCTAGACGTTTATATCTTGTCTATTATATCTAGTCTATTATATCTAGTCTCTTACATCTAGTCTCTGACAACTACTCTCTTGTATCTAGTCTCTTACAACTAGTCTCTTATATCTGGTCTCTTACATCTGGTCTCTTACATCTAGTCTCTTACATCTAGTCTCTTATATCTGGTCTCTTATATCTAATATCTAGTCTCTTACATCTGGTCTATTATACATAGTCTCTTATATCTAGTCTCTTATATCTAGTCTCTTGCATCTAGTCTCTTACATTTAGTATCTTATATCTAGTCTCTTACATCTAGTCTCTTATATCTAGTCTATTATATCTAGTCTCTTACATCTAGTCTATTATATCTAGTCTCTTATATCTTGTCTCTTTTATCTAGTCTCTTACATCTAGTCTCTTATATCTAGTCTATTATATATAGTCTCTTATATATTGTCTCTTTTATCTAGTCTCTTGCATCTAGTCTCTTATATCTAGTCTCTTATATATAGTATCTTATATCTAGTCTGTTACATCTAGTCTCTTATATCTAGTCCCTTATATCTAATCACTTACATCTAGTCTCTTATATCTAGTCTCTTATATCTAATCTCTTACATCTAGTCTCTTATATAGGGTGTCCCAAAAGAAAGGTAACACTTTCATACATGTTTAATGTCCCTTTAAATTGTAGATGAATACATAATATCTATATAGATATGTAGATCAAAGATGTAAGTTTTTTGTGTCAGAGAATCTTATAAATATCTTCAGAATTTGCAATTAAATACAAAGTTGAAACAAAAGTGCATGTTTCATACTTGACGTCGTTTTAGTGATTTATGACGTTTTTGACGTGACGACTTTTCATCCTCTTCACTTACCATACACGCACGATAAATTTTCTATCACTTAAATACACATGTCTTTGTTGGACTTTCTTAACTTTGCATTTGATTTGTTTCAATCACTGAAAGACACCATATATTCAAAGATGAACGGTCCAATTATACCGTGGCACGACATTGCACACCACGAATTTCTCACAGTGTTTAAAAAGCAAGTTCGTAGATGTGCTCAAATGAAGTCTCCTACCTTACAAAACATGTGGTTCATACAGGATGGTGGTACGGCACCTACATAGCAAGTATTGTACTATACTTTCTACACATAATGTTCGGCGATTGAGTAATATTCAAACGATAACTGTAGGTGAAAGATTGCGGAATGTCTTGACCTGCGCATAGTCTTGACCTCAACCCATGCAACTTTTTTCTTTAGGGATATTTTTTATGTCAAAGGTATAAAGTCCAAAGCTACTGAACAAAGAAATGACATTGAAGTGTTAAAGTGGTCTAGATTTCATCGTACATGTATGGTACGTAAATTGGATGAAAGGCTGTCTAGTATCATGTATGAAAGTGTTACCTTTCTTTTGGGACACCCTGTATCTAGTCTCTTATAACTCCACTTATTGAGGAGTGATATGTGTTAATGGCTGATGTTTGCATATTGGTGAAATTGTTATTTATAGAAATAAATGCGGTATAAACATCTTAATTATCATGTAGAAAATATGGACACTTCAATATTTTAGGCTGGGGTTTTGTAGAGTCTGATTTATCAACGAACGGATCCGTTCCCAATCCTTACTGTAGACAAAGGTTTAAGAAGACATGTAGAAGAATATTGTGTGTCTTGTTGCTGATGAGTTTCTTTATTGCCGTCGTGGCCGCTGTAGGACTTTCAGTATTCTGTAAGTTTTATACCAACTTCATGCAATACATCTATATACAAACATAGTGAACCAGTAATAGCTGTAGAAGGAACAAGGCTGTAGCAACGTTAAATGTCGCATCGATGCTAAATGTCGCATTTGGCGTTATATGTCGCAAGGCTGACGCTAAATGTCGTAACCAACGCTAAATGTCGCAAAACGTCCTGACGCTATATGTCGCATCTGTGACGCTAAATGTCGCAACAAATAGCACTGACGCTATATGTCGCATTATCAACGCTAAATATCATAAATAACTGTTTTTACGTTCATAATAATGTTTAGTTTATCCCCCCCAAGTTTTTTTTTACATTTGCTCGTTTGTATTGGGGATGCTATTTTTTAAATTGGCATTTATTGAATATATCATCGTCGCCGGTGTGTGCATGTGTGTGTGTTAATAGAACGAGGTGTGACGGATTTGCACACTAACGAAGGAGGACAATTATCCTGGCCAGCTTTACTGGACTTCATTTAGGCTTTAACCAGTACTAACCTCATTCTATATGTAAACTTCTGCCAAGCTTCCCTATCTTTAGTCATATTTGTCACGGACAGCATGAGCTTCGTCCTGGGTTCGAACTCACAACCTCTTGATCAGTAGACAAATGCTCTAACCACTGTGCGAGCCGGACGGGAACTAACGATATGAACTTTCACACTAACGACATGGACTCTCTCACTAATGATATGGATTCACACACTAACGTTGTGCACTCTCACAGTAATGGTATTGATTCACACAATAACGATTTTAAATTTCCCACTAATGATGTAGATTCGCACACTAAGGATATGGACTATCCCATTAATGATATTGAAATTTGCACACTAACGTGCCGGACTCTCCCACTTATCAAATACATTCGCACACTAACCATATGTGCTGTCCCATAGATATTGAGATTCGCGCACTTTCGATTTGGACTCTACCACTTTAAATGATATAGAATCGCACACTAACCACATAGAATCGCACACTAATCACATAGAATTGCACACTATTAGTGTCACTAACGATATAAAATGGCACACTAACGATATCGGCTATAGTAATAGTGATTCATCAGAATTTCAGACTCGCATTAAACATTTGCGAGAAATAATTACATTGTAATCTAAAACGGAAACCAAAACACCCTTACAAAGAAAAAAAAACATGTAGAACTACCGCCGGAGATTTGGTGTATTATTGTTAAAGTTTGTTTTGAAACTAAATCATTTGTCGCGATACTCTCTTCAAATGGTGAATATACTATTCAAAGATATTGTGAGCAAGACAATGCCGCCGCGATTGTATCTCAACCCTGGCTGGTTCCGTGATACATCTGTGTCACTTATAAGTGTAAGAAAAACTATTAGAATAGTTGGGTCTATAGCAGAGGGTTAGTGCAGGCAATCCGTGATGTACACATTCCTTCTGGGTCAATGCATGTCAATGCATGTCTCTATCTGCGGATGGTCACATTTTTTGACCGGTATAGAATAGACGGCATATGGTGTAGACGTCCACGGCATTAGTAATGATATGTTTTAGGATCCTAACACCCAAAATTCAAAAGGTTGTCAAATCTGTTTTTTTTCTACAATAAATCTTTAAAATATGTTATTTGTCAATTTTAGAAAGAGGTTTACCATGTAATTTTATTTTAAAAAAAACGGTTTATATGACAGAAAAGAACTATAACTATCCTTCTTAACCACTGCACTTCGAGTAACATAGATAAATAAATGATCATAATTTTATTAATTAAAAAACATTTGCACAGGATTGCAATGCGTTTGTATTCATTGTATGACATGAAACGAATTTCTTATTTTTTCAATGCTTCGAAGACTTATTATTACGATCTCTTTTGGCAAAACATCAATAAAATAGCGCTATGATATATAAAAATTATTTAAGTGACATAACTTACATTCAAAATACCCCCCCATGTCTAACAAACATAATAAAACCTTACCAGGCTTACTGTTGCACAATACTTCTTAAAGTAACCCTAGGGTAAACAAATGTTCACATTTCTAGCATTATTTAGCCAACATTATAAAAGCCACTTATTATAATTAAAATAAAACACTTTTTCATCTTAAATAAATGTTCTAAGATATTCAAAAATAATGTTTAAAGAAAACATAGAAAGAAAACAGTTTGTCCCTTCTGAGGTTTCATCCCACAACCCCTAGACAGCAATTCTAGCCTATTTAAATACTCATCAATGTGGAGGAATGCGTTAGGATTCCCAGTGCCACATATATCCACTTTTAGAAGTAGGTTAAAGCGGTGGTTCCAACCGCCCTACTTGCAAGTGCGTGCTGTCTACTTGCAAAACTATTGGCGATCCGTACGTGGTGAGTACCGCCTTCATACGGATATGGATGTACACAGACACGCCGTAGCACTTTTAGTGCATGGGGAGCTTTCGCTGCAGTCGGCCTGCAGTCGGGCTACGGATTTACCCTATAGTACTCGCGTTCATCGTACATGCACGCACTTACAAAAAAGGACACGTTTTTCAAACAGCACGTGGAAGTACGGCCTTCGTACGATAACGTGGCAATCGCACGACGATAGTACGTTGTAAGCACATGTAACTCACCACATGTGCAACGTGCAATGCGCACAACCTCTTATGACCAGGTGTGGCGTGCAGGTCACGTATGTACAACTTACGCAACCGTGCGAGTGACGTTCATATACGTGCTTCTTCCCTGCTCTTGCCACTCCTTTCCCACGTTTTCAGAAATTCGTGACGGCCGTGGCCTCCCCCAAAAAAACGTACGGACTTAAAACACGCACGGTGGGTTGTGACCGAGACTTAAGGAATAACCAAAAATGATTTT
Organism: Lutraria lutraria; assembly: GCA_964023205.1. Lineage (NCBI taxonomy): Eukaryota > Metazoa > Mollusca > Bivalvia > Venerida > Mactridae > Lutraria > Lutraria lutraria. The sequence goes on from OZ026842.1 coordinate 1,625,764, forward strand.
ATTATTTCAGTTTCGATTAACCTTTTACAGATGTACTTTGCTTTTAAATATTGTAACATTCAGGAAACAGTTTTGGTGATTTGAACCATTTGTAGTATTTTGTGTGTGACAAATCATACGATATTGAACTTATTTTCACTAATTTTTACCTTACATTAAGGTAGAAACATATCGTTACGTAAATGTAAATATAATTTCTGAGGTTTAGATAAAATTATATGATTCGTTCTTCACTTTTTGTTTATGGCTGACTTTCTCCGTCTTAGCCCTTTACCGTTCACAAAAGTGCTTGAAAAATGAAAATATCCTTTAATGTGGTGTCCTTCAAACTGAGTGTTAAGTAAGTCGCTGTATGTGGTGTACGTAAGTCCTTTCAGCTTGGAATAAGAGTGTACATATTAATAGCTTAACCAAGTTGTTTTACACACAAGAGTTCCTACAATAGGTATGACCTTTTGTATATGGATCTATAAGATTTCCTTCAAACTTTGAACAAATGATGTTCGTTGATAAACTGGTAGGATTTCACTCCCCGTTCTAGCAATACACACATGCACACACTGGCGACGGCGATATATAATAAATGCCAAGATGAAAAATAAAATCCCCAATTCAAACAAGCAAATGTAAAAAACTTCGAGGGTATAAGTTAAACATTCTCATGTTAAACATAATACGAGTGAGTGATGGGGTGCAGCAGGAACGATAACTCATCTGCATTATAAAGGCTGATATTGGAATGCGACATTTAGCGTTGATGTTGCGACATATAGCGTCAGTGCTATTTGTTGCGACATATAGCGTCAGGAGGTTTTGCGACATTTAGCGTTGGTTGCGACATTTAGCGTCAGCCTTGCGACATATAACGTCAAATGCGACATTTAGCGTCGATGCGACATTTAACGTTGCTACAAAGGCCATACTTCCGGTAGGTAACAGCTGTAGAATGAACGAGGTTGAAACTTCCGGTAACGAGGGGAGCCTTCCGGTAGGTAACAGCTGTAGAATGAACGAGGGGAGACTTCCGGTAACGAGGGGAGACTTCCAGTAGGTAACAGCTGTAGAATGAACGAGGGTGAAACTTCCGGTAACGATGGGAGCCTTCCGGTAGGTAACAGCTGTAGAATGAACGAGGGGAGACTTCCGGTAACGAGGGGAAACTTCCAGTAGGTAACAGCTGTAGAATGAACGAGGGGAGACTTCCGGTAACGAGGGGAGACTTCCGGTATGTAACAGCTGTAGAATGAACGAGGGGAGACTTCCGGTATGTAACAGCTGTAGAATGAACGAGGGAGACTTCCGGTAACGAGGGGAGACTTCCAGTAGGTAACAGCTGTAGAATGAACGAGGGGAGACTTCCGGTAACGAGGGGAGACTTCCAGTAGGTAACAGCTGTAGAATGAACGAGGGGAGACTTCCGGTAACGAGGGGAGACTTCCGGTATGTAACAGCTGTAGAATGAACGAGGGGAGACTTCCGGTATGTAACAGCTGTAGAATGAACGAGGGGAGACTTCCGGTATGTAACAGCTGTAGAATGAACGAGGGGAGACTTCCGGTAGGTAACAGCTGTAGAATGAACGAGGGGAGACTTCCGGTATGTAACAGCTGTAGAATTAAACTGATTCCCGTTCCATGATGCAGTGCACCAATGTACACATAAGTCAACGGGAACCAGTTTACTGTAGAATGAACGAGGGGAGACTTCCGGTAGGTAACCGCTGTAGAATGAACGAGGGGAGACTTCCGGTATGTAACAGCTGTAGAATGAACGAGGGGAGACTTCCGGTATGTAACAGCTGTAGAATGAACGAGGGGAGACTTCCGGTATGTAACAGCTGTAGAATGAACGAGGGGAGACTTCCGGTAGGTAACAGCTGCAGAATGAACGAGGGGGAGACTTTGTCAATGTTATAAATTACCATAAGGTAGCTTTTACCGTTACGCAGTTGTTCCATGACTACCTTGACAATCAGTTACACTTATTTTTGATAGAATTATGTAATCTTGGTGGGATGTTTTGTTTACATAGATTCATCAGATCTTTGTATTTCTGTTCCAATATTGAAATCTTGTCAGTGTGTGCCTTTTGTAGTTCAAAGCCTCTAAGATTTGCTCTGCGTATTTAGAAATGATACAATTCAGACCTGAAATCATATCTAAAATACATTATGTTAGGTTCACGTTTCCTGTATTGATGGAAGCAAATACGCCTGGATAAAGGTCCATTCCTTTGCTTTGCTTCGATTCCAGTTGTTGCAGTAGACATTGCCTTAATGTCTTTAATGCTCTCAGTTTTAATTTCATAAACAGAATATTTTGAATTATTGACTTTGGCATCCCTCCAGCCATCGTCCATTCGAAAGGACCGGGATATATCCGGTATATTTGTCGCTTGTTTACTCCTAGCATTGACGGCGTCTCCTTCCATCTGAGAATGACCTCTTTCGAAGTACATGTAGTTGTGCGTAATTTGGTCAATATTTCTAAAGTTTCTAACGAATTGCTATCAATTTCCCATCTGTGCCGTATATAAAAAAGTCTTCTTGATATTCTTACATAATGATACTTAAACTAACAAAATCACCTGAACCATACTCAGTCGAATCAAATTCACCAATGCCTGCACTATATATTTCACTTTCAATGCTTGTATCTGTCAATGCATCTGTATCTGCACTATTCATTTAACCTGCTAAGTATTTCACTTCATCAGTAAGTGCACTATATATTTAACTTTCTACGCATTTCACTACCTCAGTATCTGCAATATTAATTTCATTTCAACTCACTCATCAAAATCTTATAAGGGTCTATGTAAAACTTAGGCCACTATTGTATTTTTGAAGTGTGTTAGTGAACTTAAATTTAATATGGGCGTATATAACTAGTAGTTTTTAATTTTGACGATGGTGTAGTTACGCCCTTATAAAAAATCATTTTGAATGCACTTACACCCTACCAATCATTCCTCAATATTGACCTTTTTTAGCTGCTATGATTATAAAATTTGGTCAACTGGTGCGCGGTGACGTTCTGCTTCCTCTTACGCCATTATAGCATTAGACCGTCGAAATGCACATCAATGTATACATAACAAAATATACATGACAAAATATACATAACAAAATGTACATGAAAAAATGTACATAATAAAATATCAAAACATCTAACAATGTATACATAACAAAATATTAAAACGTCATGTATATATAACGCTTTTTTTTTAGAAATAAATAAATTCTTTACTTGTGAACTAATCTTCAGTTATTTCTGTTTCTGAAGCATTGAACGTATTTTGTTGCAGTGACACAGTTTGGAGACAGATTCATAAAGCAGACAGAAGATCACAGACATATAGGTATGTATAAAACATAAACTCAACAAACCTGAATATATTCTTTTATTACCCCCAATGCAGGAGAGCTCAACAGAGTCCAAATATACATACAAATAGAGAATTCATCAACAATCATGTAGCTCATACCGGAGAATATTTGTTTCGTGTAAATAAACTGATTATGTTTCTAGCAAAAGCTTTTATTGAAATCAATGTCTGAATACGCGTTAATATACCTCCCCAGAGCGGCCCTTTTTGGAGACATCCTCCATACAACAACAGCAATTGTTTTCCCACTGCATGATTTATCTATTAACTTAACCTCTCAAGAGCAACAACCTCTCAACAACAACATATTTTGCTACTCCCAAAGGGTGTTGCTTTGGAGAGGTTGTGCTGTATACAATAAAAGATTTTTCAGTTATGGATCTCACTGTATTATTGGTAAACTCATTGTACACTCAGTTATCTAATTGTACACGTAAAAATTAGTAATTTTACTACATACGCAGTGAATCTTACGTTGTATAAATTCATTAGAGCTGGTTATCGGTCCTTAAAAGCGTATCACGATATATCACAATATTTCATGCCGTATCGCGATACGTATCGCGATATATATAAATGGTAAATTTACAGAAAAGCATTAAAAATTAATTTTTATATAATGTCTTGGGTAATAATACAGACTATAGCTGACAGTGTAGTTTCACACTTCAAATAATTTGTTCTTTTTTAGCACTGTTGAAACTATTAATGCATGTATACATACACATATGTATGCGTGCACAGTCAATAATATTACAAGATTGACCAGCATTTAGACAATAATAACACTTTACCACAATGTATGAACTATTTTTTACTATAATAAACATAAAGTTCAGTTATTTAAGCTAAACCCGATATATCGGTATGCTGAAAAATATTGTGATATTTATATTGTCTAGCTGATATCGCGATATACCGATAAACCGATGAAACCTCCCAGCTCTAAAATTCATTAATCTTACTGTAAACTTAGTGATCTTATTGTTATCTTACTGTAAACTTAGTGATCTAAGTGTTATCTTACTGTAAACTTAGTGATCTAAGTGTTATCTTACTGTAAACTTAGTGATCTAAGTGTTATCTTACTGTAAACTTAGTGATCTAAGTGTTATCTTACTGTAAACTTAGTGATCTAAGTGTTATCTTACTGTAAACTTAGTGATCTAAGTGTTATCTTACAGTAAACTTAGTGATCTAAGTGTTATCTTACTCTCATACTATTATCCTATAGTACACACACTAATTATCGTATTGTATACACCTAAGTATATAAATCTAGATCGTATTTAAAACTTATTAATTCTACCGTCCACTAAAAAATATCCCGGTCTGCTAATTAATCTCAATGTGCACAATCAGTAGTAATCGTTGACTTTAAATAAAACTATGTTTTTAGTTCTAGACATCCCCGAAGATGTTCACTTGTCTGTAGACCAGCAAAATGTCTTGACTAAAATATTTTGTGGCACCGTTGAAGATTTGCTGATAAAATCAGAGTTTCCTGTCACAAAAGGTCTCAAGAACTGCTCTGCCTCAATTTTGTAAGTATATTGTTGAACAATATAGGAGTATATAAGATATCTCGCATCTTAACATGTAGTGCTAGTTTATAAGTTTTTCTTTGATAATATTCATTATTATTTATTACCAATGGTCTTCCTATGCATAATTATTAGCACTATATATATAAGGAGCACAATGGAGATAAGGCTATTTACCCTGTTTGTGTTATCTTTACTATATAATGGTACTAGTTTGACATGGCTTTTTTTAAACTCGTACTTGTCATTCATTGTTTGTATGTGTTAATGTACTTGTCGTGTTTGTCTATTCATTTTATAATGAAATAGATCCATCCATCCATCCATCTAGTAGTCTCATTTTAGCTGTGCAGATTGAGTTTCTTTTCAAAAATACAATATCTATGCCGCAAATAAAGATGTAGTTTCATGAATGTATATAGTTGTGGATATAAGAAAACACACTATGTTCCGTTGTATTAATCTGTTCGAAGTTTGAACTTCACTCAAGGTATTAGGAAGAGATTAAGATAATATTTGAAAACTTCAGAAAGTTTTCATTTGGTTAATTCTGCTCGTTTGGGTTTTGGTTCTTTTTACAATCGTTCATGTATTCTATTTTACAAAATCTGACCGCATTGAGATGGGTACAATAGGCTTTAAAGATAAGATGGTATGGCATTCAAGTTAAATGTGTGGCGAGCAATCGAAAATTAATCCTGTAATAACCAACAAAACAGAATGTGCTCGGGAAATCAGTTAAAAAACGAAATAATTCAAAATGGTGGCCCGATCTCGAATGTTGGGTTAAAATGTACCCCCATGAAACCTAACTGTATGTTATCTGTAAGTAAATTCATGAAGTATTAGCAATAATAGAAAAACATGCTATGATATGACAGAAGGTGAACAGGACATGAACGCTTCTTCAAAAGCCATTGCAACATCATGTCAGGATAGGTGGTAGAGGAAAATGCGAAAATAAAGTTTTCACTACTTAATGTATAGACTTGGATTATCAAACCGAACAACAAACTTCATAAATACAAACATATAGTTTACTGTTATATGAAAAAAGTTTCAATTTTTTCAACAATTTATTTTTATTGATTTTCACTTTAACTCAGATATATAGAGAACACGGGATCTATTCATATAGAGATGCACGCTACACCAGTGGATGGCTACACAATTAAGGAAAAGATTTTACGTGTTCTCAGTGAGAAAATCTCGAGCAATCAGAAAAATAGGTAAATATTATGTACTCTAAAATTAGGATTATCAGAAATATAGGTACAAATTAGGAAAAGCAGAAATTATTTTTCCACGATTGTTATGATAGGCATTATGTTTAATGGCTCACACTTAATGCTATCACTACATCCTAATACATATATGAGTAATAACGTTAAATGCATTGGCTTGATTATATCATTTTGAAGTCGACTCGATCATTATTATTTTTTTATGGGTTCAGCAGATTTAAGTATAACCAAGCATGCTACGATAGTAAATTCTATAACAAAGTTTAAATTTCAGAAATGAAGGAGAAACAACTCCATACATTGAACCGGAAAGTATAACAGATGGCAATATAAACATAGCAGTCACGCCCGACATAAGGAGCCCTACCATGCTACATAACATACCCACAGACCAGGTTACAGGTCCTGAAACTAAAGACACGAACATATTTAACTCAACTACTGATGAAATAACGAGTACAGAAGAGCCATTACTGTCACCATCTACAGAATACGTTCAAACCAGTACTGAGACGTTAATATCTTCTTTACCCAAACTAAAATCTACCACAAATTCTTTGCAGGCTACAGAATATACTAATGTTGTGGCCACTACACTGTCCACTGAATCTGTAGATTACATGGTCACTGAACAAATTACAAAACGGCCCATCAGTGTCAAATCTGTAACCACATCACCTGACCATCTTCCCGGAGATAACATTCATATTCCTGTACCAAGAAAACTATTTAACCCATCAATAAATAAAGAACATTCTAACTTGGCTGGAAATCAGACACCATCGTATATAAAATCATCAGACAACGGATCAACAAAGGTGGTAGAGTCTCTCATGGCAGGAGGGATGATTAGATTACCATTGAAGACAAATTCTAACTTCCGGTTCCTATTTTCGAGCAATCCCGTCGCTTCCGGTCAAGTTAAACAGTCGTCTGAAAATGGTGTTGGTGTTAAAGTGGTAACCAGAAGACCAGTAAACAGATAATAAAGTTATGTACACTGTCACATTGGTGAACAAAGGCCACCCGTGTGCAAGACAAATCGTGGCTTTTATTGACATGTGACCTTCTGTTCGGTGGTCATTTTCTTCTGAATAATCAATAACAATGTTTAAAAGAATGGCCTTTATTAAGTTTGAGTTATGTTTAAGTTTGAGTTATAAGAAAATCTTTACAAGTCGACTTGTTCACTTTTGTATGACATTAACGTATGATAAACTAGAGGTATGGCGGCGAACTTTGTGTACACTGAAAGACATTTCTAACGAAGCACTTTTCAAAACAGATTTTCACAAATACATGTAACGTTATTGTTTAATATATTTCATTCAATTTTCACCAGAACTGGGTTGACCACTTACTGTATAGGATTTAAATATGACCATGCACTGAAAACTGGAAAGATAAGTGATTTGAATAAAAATTATCGATTTTATCTTTATAAAGTTGTTCTACATTATTAGTCGCACTGAAAAAGAAACAATATCTTTGAAAGCATGTTAAAATGGTGCGCATGCAATTACACGAGCGCGTCATCGGCATGGTTCCGACTATCTTTTTCCTCGCACGATTCCCCACATAGAGTAGTTGGACGAGATTTGATCCGAAACACACAGCATATGTCACACAACACCTCCTCCAACAGTACAATACTAGTATTCAGCAACTTCACTGACCATCTAAGTCCCCAGATATAAACTGTTGGACTTGTTAGATTTCTGATAGGAAGCACACTGAACCCACCAGAGGCCCTGGTACATTAATGGAGAAACATTCCAAAGATACTTGTATTGAGATATGTGATATGTATTAATAGAAATGCGTGAAGATTATTCGTACGCGTACTAAGGAAGGTAGCACTGGATTTTAGATTTAATTTTTTTTATCATTTAAGAATATTTTCTGTGATATAAAGTGTAGTGGTAAAATAATCGTTTCTTATCACTATAACCAGTTGTTATGACTTTTTGCGATTTTTTCCCCTTCACACTCATATTTTAGTTTCCTTAGATTTGTTCACAGTAGTGAAATTTACAGACAACATGTATGAAGTGTGAATGTAGGACAAAAGCTCCCCCGGACAAAAGCTCCCCCGTTGATTTTGATAGGGGCGGACTACCTCGGACAATCGCTCTCCCGTTATTTTTGTACCCTGGACATAAGCTCACCTGGACAAGAAAAATTCTGTCGAAGTTTCAAAGCATAAAAAATGTTCTTACCAACGAAAATACAGATGGTCTTGTTAACATTTTGATTTAATAACAAGCATAACAAATATCAATCAGTTTGGTGATACAATCATCGTTCATTTAACGTGTAACAACCAATTGTTTAATTAGAGTATAGTATAGATTCAGGTCTTAAGTAGTCCGAAATAATATGGATAGATTTATTTTATATTTATTGACTGAACTAGAACTATCACAAAAGGTGATGAATACCCCCAGATGCGGCCTTGACACAGTTATTGTTACATTTTACAGAGGGAAATATAATGCATTTTCATTTTTTTAATACCTGCAAATTGTTGCTTAGATATATCCTGACCAGTTTCTAAATATACATTATATCAAAAAAATAACAAAGGGCCATAACTCATTAAAATTTACTTGGACAAAACCTATTGTGGACATGCACAACTTGGCAAACTACTTATCACTTCTAAGAAGTTTCACTGAATTCCTGCATGTAGTTGCTGAGAAATGGTACGGGCAAAATTTACCTAATTGTATAAAACAAAGGGCCATAACTCAGTGAAAATTAATCCAAACAAAACCTGGTTATTGCATGCACAACTTGGCTTACATTTTATAACTTCTGTGAAGTTTCATTGAATTCCTATGAGTAGTTACTGAGATATTGTATATACACTGTATAAAAAACAACAAAGGGCCATAACTCAGTGAAAATTTAACACAAGCTTAATGCATGCACAACTAGGCCAACTATTTATCACTTCTGAGAAGTTTTATTGAATTCCAAGCAGTACATGTAGTCAATGAGAACTAGTCAGGACAAAATTTGCCTATTGTATATACTGTATAAAAACAACAAAGGGGTATAACTCAGTGATAATTAATCCGAACAATAATTGCTTTAAGCAAGCACAACTAGGCTTACTACTCATCACTTCTGTGAAGTTTCATTGCGATCCTGTGAGTAATTGCTGAGAAATTGTCCGGACAAAATTTGCCTATTGTATATACTGAATAAAAACAACAAAGGGGTATAACTCAGTGAAAATTAATCCGAACGAAAAATGCTTTAACCATGCACAACTAGGGTTACTACTGATCACTTCTGTGAAGTTTCATTGAATCCTGTAAGTAGTTGCTGAGAAAATCTCCGAACAAATTATGTCTACAGACGCACGGACTGAACGACCGACCGACCGTCAAGCGTGAATCCAATATAGCCCCCATATATTTCATATCTGGGGGTATAATAACATGATCAACGGGTGAGTTTCTGTCTGGGGGAGCTTTTGTCCGGGTGCAAAAATAACAGGAGAGCGATTGTCCGGGGTAGTAAAACAATGGGAGAGCTTTTGTCCGGGTGCAAAAATAACAGGAGAGCGATTGTCCGGGGTAGTAAAACAATGGGAGAGCTATTATTACAAATAATATATTAATAAATTAACACATGTACATTGTCTTCGTGAGAGATGTTATCATATACTAAAATATTATGAAGTTTGTGTCACATTGTGAAAGAGGCATAATTACAATAAACTATTTGGACCAAATATTGATTTGGTTAAAATCCAAACAAGAGTTATCTAACTTGTCTGTTTGATATCCCTGGACACTTACATGAAGTATACGTGGTTACTGAGATATGTACATGATAGAAACTAGTATGCAAAACTTTAACCATTATGAACTAAACTACAGAATCCTTGTTTTAATAAGAACACAAACTTTGTATTTTCTGTTTAATTCAAATTGTGGCAAAGACATGAAATTTATACACAAGTGTAAGATAAAATACATGCATGAGAATAAAGTGAAGTTTCAAGATAATTGGATAAAAGTTATAGCCATGAATGACTTAATTGAGCGTTAATTGATATTGTGGATAAATTATGATACAAAAGAAGAGGACTTCCATAGCTGAATATTTCAAAACAAAAAGGAATTGAATTATAAACAATGTTTAGAAAATTTCCATTTAAGACCTCAATTAAAGTTTTGTATGTTTGCCGCTTCCTACAAAATCACTAAAAACCTGTCGGTCCATAAAAAAATTCTAAAGAAAATAATTTTTAAGAAATTATTCTTTCAGTGTTTTAAAAATTGAGTTTATGAACATGAGTCAAATGTAATAATATGTGGATGACAAAAAGAAAATAATTTACCTACCTACCAACCCAAGCCAAAAAGTATCAGGGTCCAATTTTAGTGGCATACAAACAATTCTTAAGGGTGAGCTAAAGTTTAACATTTAAACTTTGAAATATTGATGTACAGTGATGTGATATTTTTATGAGAGGTGTTCATTGAATTTGTTTCATTGAATTCTTTTTATCCTAGCTTTTATAAATGTTTGAATAAAACACAATGATATAAAAATCTTCCTCCATAGATCCTGACTGCAGAGTTCATAAAGAATATACATGTAATATGATTAATTAAATACTATAAATGTTTAACCTCAGTCTGCCTCACTGACTGATTAATAATTAATTAATGATTATGACAGTGCAAAAATCAAGACTACATAATCTCTTGTCTAGCAAATGATGAACAATAATCATAAGACAATGATTTGAATAAAAAATTACATTAGAATGGCCAAATCACTTTCAGGTTTCAAACAATATCAGTTTGTACATTAATAATGTTTTGTACAGTTTCCAGAGATTATATAAATCGTGAAATGCTGTCTTGTGCTTTTCACTCAATAAGTCTACAGCTTCTATTATACCTGTATTGTTCTATTTAAGTTAAAACTCTGTAAAAATCCAGTAATATCTATATTATATGTTACTGTTAAATAAATTCTCAAACCTAACAGTGATCAGCACAATGAGTGACTGACTTCCAATAACTTCCTTTCTGTGAACAATGTACCAATAAAACAGGCCACACATTCCTTGAAAAAATGAAAGAGAAATGAAAAAGGTTCATGTATAAGAAATGATAACAAAAGTGCCAGATAGTCAAAAGTTAATAAATTCTATGTAAGAAAACATTGGTTTTATGAGTAAAAATATCACAACTTAGGACAAAAAAAGTTCAAGCGAGAGAGCTGGATAGACTTTTTGGTCCATTTTGGATCATGACTGAGGGCTCTACCAGCAGAATGCTTGTTGATTGGTTATCTAACTTGATTGAACAAGAAATCATGCCAATGTACTTATGTCCATGTTCAATGAAGATTGAAAAAAGTGAGGTCACCTTTCTGGACTTATGTTGTCACAGGCGTATAATCAACGGGAATATGATAAATACATGGACATATTTAAAACAAAGGCTATTCAACATAAATTCCTCGATTTAGGGGGTTAATTGAGTGATTTTTTAAGCTGGTACACTTATCAGTGCATTAAAATCCACTTCATTTTGAAATACGGTAGCTTAGTTTATTTTGATATTATCAAATTTTCAGTTTAAAGAAATTCAGATATAAATAACGCAAAACATTATAATAGAAGAAAAACATTATACATGGAAAATGCAGTAAAGTTTGAAGACTGAAATTACTTCAAGAATAAAGGCACTTGAAGACTTTAAAACATGTATGTAACATTTCATTATATGACATACAATGATATCAGGAATAGTAACAAACAAACTGCATGAAGATATATCATGATTTATAACCATTGTCTAATGAAACTTAGGAGTAAAAGCTTTATCTAAATAATAAAGAATACTAAATATATACACAGCACACAATGTGGCAATAATAATACATCTCTTGATGAGATTCTGAATAGCAATACTAGAAAATACAACACTAAGAAAACAACAATAATTTAAAACAACAGAATACTTACAATAAGACTTAAGAAAAATAATTACACAACATAGATGAAGTCTCCAATAAGTGTTACGACAGTCAGTACAACACTACAGACAGATCAGTTAAAGTGGATATATTTACAGGCTGTCAAGTGATCTTCTGTGAAAAGTAGGACTAAATAGTTTTAAATAAAATGTAGGGGAAAAGTTAGGGTTCCAGGGGTGTTTTTTTAAAAAGTAGTGAAAATTGGGCTGACCCTGAGCTAAACAAGAGGGCCAAGATGGCCCTATATCGCTCACATGACAATCACTGTTCACTCATTAAAACATTGTTTTGAACCGGTGACCTAGTTTTTGACCCCAGACGACCTATGTTCGAATTTGTCTTACATATCATTAAGACAAACAGCCTGACTAGGTTTGGTGAAGATACGATCAAAATTTGACATCTACAGTGTTAATAAGGTTTTCCTAAGATTTGACCTTGTGACCTGGTTTTTGACCCTAGGTGACCCATATTTGAATTTGTCCTTAATATCATTAAGACAAACAATCTGACAAGGTTTGGCCAAGATCCAATCAAAACCATGACATTTAGAGCTTTTACAAGATTTTTACCTAAGATTTGACCTTGTGACCCAGTTTTTGAACCCGGCTGACCCATGTTCATCCTTGACCAACATATCATTGAGGCAAACATTTTGACAAGGTTTGGTGAAGATTCAATTAAAACTGTGACATCTACAGTGTTAACAAAGTTTTCCTAAGATTTGACCTGGTGACCTAGTTATTGACCCCAGATGACCCATATTTATTTTGACAAAGTTTGGTGAAGATCCAATAATAACTGTGAAATCTACAGTGTTAACATGGTTTTTCATAAGATTTGACCTAGCGACCTAGTTTTTGACCCAAGATGACCCATGTTCGAACTCGTCCAAGATATTATGAAGACAAACATTCTGACAAGGTTTCATGATCATCCAATCAAAACAGTGACTTCTAGAGTGTTCACAAGGTTTTCCAGCAATTTGCCCTAGTGACCTAATTTTACTACAGAAATTACCCATTATCAAACTTGACCTACATATTATTAAAATAAACATTCTGACAAAGTTTCATGAAGATAAATGCAAAACAGTGATTTCTAAAGTGTTCACAAGGTTTTCCCTTATTTGGCCCTGGTGACCTAGTTTTTGACCCCAAATGGCCCAATATCGAACTCGTCCGAGATTTTGTTGATATTAACGTTTTGACCCAGTTTTGCTAAAATTGAGCCAAAAATGTGGCCCCTAGTGTGGTCACAACAAAAAGTTTGACGACGCACAACGCGTGAGCTAAAAAGTAGGGAAAAATTGACAGCCTGTATTGATGGCCAAACAGGACACCATATTTTTTAGTATTAGTTAATCATGAATGCTAGAATTACTCTAGGTTTATACACAGTGATTGGAGAATCATTCTAAAGACATATTAAGTTACCATCTAACATGTATGAAACAGTATCAATGTCTATTAAAAAGGGTGCCAGAATCCATCAAATTTCTAGAGGCACTGTTTCTAGACGCATCTCCTTTAAAGGCCTTCCATCCATTTGATCACCATCATCAAGTTCAGCAACAGATGTATCATGTTCTACTGTAAACACCATGTCATTTTGGTAACGTCTGTACTGATAATACCTACGACAAGAACTAAGGATTCTCTTCCTAAATTTCATAATAAGAGCAAAGGTCAACATAAACACAGCACATACAATGACTACTATAATTCCTGTAGCCAGTCTTCTTGTGTGGTCGTCATGACGACATATCAAAAGATCAGGATGTGTACCTGTCACTGTATTACCTTTCAGATTGCTTGGTGAGGCACATTTCAACAGATCAAAACTGGATTTAACTTCACTTTTATTACCAAATATGGTCTCATTCAGCATCCACTTGACATCACAGTCACAATGAATTGGATTGTCTTTCACTATAACAGTGTCCATTTTTGACCACGGTACTAACTTCTGTGGAATGTTTGGCAACATGCAGTGATAAACAAATAAGGATGTGATATTTGTATTCTGCAAGGCATTTTCAGCTATGTATGTTAACTTTGAAGAACTAGCCACATCCAGTGAATGAAGTTTTCTTAAGCCTTTGAATGTACTTGGGCCAATTGATTCTAGAACAGGCATATCTCTCATGTACAACTTTTCCAAATTGACCAAACCTTCAAACATACCTTCATGAACAGATTTTAACATAGTTCCTGATATAAATAACTGTTCAATACTTAGCACATTTTTCCATGCCTCCTTTCTCACATCAGATAAATAAGAAAACTGCAAGTTCAAGGTCTTCAATGAATTGCTGATCTTGGGAAAAGTTGTTATTGTAACAAAAGGGTTACTATCAAGATGAATATTTTTCAAATTAGGTAAGAGAAGGTTTGTAGATTCAGGTATTTTGTCAATATGGTTGAAGGATAAAGTCAGATCCACAAGTGACAACAAACTGTTCAGTGCACAGGTAAGAGAAGGTTTGTAGATTCAGGTATTTTGTCAATATGGTTGAAGGATAAAGTCAGATCCACAAGTGACAACAAACTGTTCAGTGCACCTGCTGGTATCGTACGCAAATAATTGTTATATAAATTGAGATTTTCAAGCTTCGGCAGATCTTTAAAAGCACCAACAGCAATCACATCAATATGGTTTGCTCTAAACAGCAGTGTTTTGAGCTCTGGTAGATTAACAAAACTGTCTGTATCAAGTCTACCTAAGTGATTACTATCAAGTGATATTTTATCTATATGTTTTAGATCAATGAACACTCCAGTTGTCAGCTCATTCAGACGATTCTTCTCCAGATCAATTAGTTCAATGGTATCCTTGACATCATCAAATGTACCAGGAGCAATCTTAACAATCATACCATCACTAAGATCTAACTGTTGAAGCTTTGTGAAGTTGACAAAGTCGCCCGATTTCAGTTCAGTTATGTTATGTGAATTTATGGTTAAAGAATGTATCATTGACCTACTTTGTATTTGTGTGATTCCTGCAAGTCCTGTACACTTAACTTGACCCACTTCTGGACATTCACAGCCTGTTGTACAGACAGGTGATGCATCAGGGTCTAATGAATGAGAGAATACAACATGATATATCAGAAATACTGTAATCATTTCCCAAGTGAGAAAATGAGAGCGATTCCTTGCCATCTTGATATTCTGGTGAATATTGTAGAACACGACAGAGTAACCACAAGAGAAGTTAATGTTTACTTGCTGAGAGACTGCACCATGTCCAGAAAACTGAAAATCAACAGAAAAAAAATATATAAATCAAAGGCAGCTTGAATATCAAGGATTATGAAAGCAGATCTACATAAACTAGACATGTATCCAGAGAACACAAATGCCCCTAATAAGAGCTAAGTAATAATGGGGCCATAACCCCTGTGAAAATGTTTGGATTTTACCAGAAATAGAAATCAACCTGATTTTATTATTATACACCTACATGTGAAATATGAAACCAACTCATGTAATATATTCTTGAGTTATCACTCAGAAACCAAAATAAGAATGAACATACAGGAGTAACACCCTTCCACCATACTTTGAATGGTTGGGGTATAATAACAAGAGGGCCGCAAGATGGCCCTATATCGCTCACATGACAATCACTGTTCACTCATAAAAACATTTTTTTGAACCGGCGACCTAGTTTTTGACCCAAGATGACCCATGTTAGAACTTGTCCTACATATAAATAAGACAAACATTCTGACAAAATTTGGTGAAGATCCAATCAAAACCATGAAAACTACAGCACAGACAAGGTTTTCCTAAAATTTGACCTCGTGGCCTAGTTTTTGACCCCAGATGACCTATGTTCGAATTTGTCTTACATATCATTAAGACAAACATTCTGACAAGGTTTGGTGAAGATACGATCAAAATTTGACATCTACAGTGTTAATAAGGTTTTCCTAAGATTTGACCTCGTGGTTTTTGACCCTAGGTGACCCATATTTGAACTTGTCCTTAATATCATTAAGACAAACAATCTGACAAGGTTTGGCCAAGATCCAATTAAAACCATGACATTTAGAGCTTTTACAAGATTTTTACCTAAGATTTGACCTGGTGACCCAGATTTTGAACCCCGCTGACCCATGTTTAACCTTGACCCACATATCATTGAGGCAAACATTCTGACAAGGTTTGGTGAAGATCCAATTAAAACTGACATCTACGGTGTTTACAAAGTTTTCCTAAGATTTGACCTGGTGACCTAGTTATTGACCCCAGATGACCCATATTTATACTTGACTGTTATATCATTAAAACAAACGATTTGACAAAATTTGGTGAAGATCCAATTATAACTGTGAAATCTACAGTGTTAACATGGTTTTTCATAAGATTTGACTTAGCGACCTAGTTTTTGACCCAAGATGTTCGAACTCGTCCAAGATATTATGAAGACAAACATTCTGACAATGTTTCATGACCATCCAATCAAAACAGTGACTTCTAGAGTGTTCACAAGGTTTTCCAGCAATTTGCCCTAGTGTCCTAGTTTTTCACCGGAAATGACCCATTATCAAACTTGACCTACATATTATTAAAATAAACATTCTGACAAAGTTTCATGAAGATCCAGTCAAAACAGTGATTTCTAAAGTGTTCACAAGGTTTTCCCTTATTTGGCCCTGGTGACCTAGTTTTTTACCCCCAATTTTTTTTACCAGTACTTTCTGTCTATATCGTAGTTGTTAAGTGACCGCTGTGTGGTATGTTGTCCTAAATGAGTGATTATTTGTATCACCTAAACAAAAAGATCTTCTGCAAACTGGAAAATTTTAAGTTTAGAGGAATGGATAGCTTTGATAAATAAACTTTTAATTCAGGAGGAAGTTCAGAAATTTGTCATCTGTTCTTCTACACTTAGATGTTTTTATCTGAACAGTATGTTAACACTTCAAACATGTTTTTATGTTTTATAAAAAAAGATTTTATGTACATTTGAAATGTGAAGCCACGGTTTCATTTGTCTGTGAATAAAATGTTTAACTGCCTAATTAAATGTACATGGTTTCATACCATTTCATAGTACATGTATGTAACTCCAATCTTTAGTTAAGAGACTGTATACAGTATTCAGGCTTAAATAGCAGATTGTTTTCTTCCTAGGTTTATATTTGTCTCCAAATTATTGTTTGTACATTTGTATATTGATCCAAGAATCACAGAATTAACTACAAATCCTGGTACTATATACACATATATTGGTATTAACTAGTATTCAATGATTTATATGTAATATTGCAACTGATTGGATGGGAACACATAGTTAGTGAAGACACTTAACTATATTACAAAGTCTGATCAATACACTCAATCGAAGTGTGAAATTAATTATAGTCTGGGGTCAATTACTAGTACATGGACTCTCCAGTTTTTCCTTACCAAATAAGGAGACAGCAGAGTAATTTAATCAGCCTTAAAACATTACTCAACACTGTTATAACAAGATAGTGGTCCTATACTCAACAACATTGTTTATTACTAACAAGATAGCAGGCCTATACTCAACACTGTTTATTACTAACAAGATAGTAGTCCTATACTCAACACTGTTAATTACTAACAAGATAGCAGGCATATACTCAACACTGTTTATTACTAACAAGATAGCAGGCCTATACTTAACACTGTTAATAACTAACAAGATAGCTGGCCTATACTCAACACTGTTTATTACTAACAAGATAGAAGTCCTATACTCAACACTGTTAATTACTAACAAGATAGCAGGCACTTTTTTACTAACAAGATAGTAGTCCTATACTCAACGTTGTTAATTACTAACAAGATAGCAAGCCTATACTGATCAACACTGTTAATTACTAACAAGATAGTGGTCCTATGCTCAACACTGTTAATTACTAAAAAGATAGTAGTCCTATGTTCAACACTGTTAATTACTAACAAGATAGAAGTCCTATACTCAACATTGTTAATTACTAACAAGATAGCAGTCCTATACTCAACATTGTTAATTACTAACAAGATAGCAGTCATATACTTAACATTATTAATTTCTAACAAGATAGTAGTCCTATACTCAACATTGTTAATTACTAACAAGAAAGCAGTCCTATACTCAACATTATTAATTACTAACAAGATAGTAGTCCTATGTTCAACACTGTCAATTACTAACAAGATAGTAGTCCTATGTTCAACACTGTTAATTACTAACAAGATAGTAGTCCTATGTTCAACACTGTTAATTACTAACAAGATAGAAGTCCTATGTTCAACACTGTTAATTACTAACAAGATAGAAGTCCTATACTCAACATTGTTAATTACTAACAAGATAGAAGTCCTATACTCAACATTGTTAATTACTAACAAGATAGCAGTCCTATACTCAACATTGTTAATTACTAACAAGATAGCAGTCCTATACTCAACATTGTTAATTACTAACAAGATAGCAGTCCTATACTCAACATTGTTAATTACTAACAAGATAGTAGTCCTATGTTCAACACTGTCAATTACTAACAAGATAGTAGTCCTATGTTCAACACTGTCAATTACTAACAAGATAGTAGTCCTATACTCAACATTGTTAATTACTAACAAGATAGCAGTCCTATACTGATCAACACTGTTAATTACTTACAAGATAGTAGTCCTATACTCAACATTGTTAATTACTAACAAAATAGCAGTCATATACTTAACATCATTAATTTCTAACAAGATAGTAGTCCTATACTCAACATTGTTAATTACTAACAAGATAGTAGTCCTATGTTCAACACTGTCAATTACTAACAAGATAGTAGTCCTATGTTCAACACTGTTAATTACTAACAAGATAGTAGTCCTATACTCAACATTGTTAATTACTAACAAGATAGCAGTCCTATACTCAACATTGTTAATTACTAACAAGATAGCAGTCCTATACTCAACATTGTTAATTACTAACAAGATAGTAGTCCTATGTTCAACACTGTCAATTACTAACAAGATAGTAGTCCTATGTTCAACACTGTCAATTACTAACAAGATAGTAGTCCTATACTCAACATTGTTAATTACTAACAAGATAGCAGTCCTATACTGATCAACACTGTCAATTACTAACAAGATAGTAGTCCTATACTCAACATTGTTAATTACTAACAAGATAGTAGTCCTATACTTAACATTATTAATTTCTAACAAGATAGCAGTCATATACTTAACATCATTAATTTCTAACAAGATAGTAGTCCTATACTCAACATTGTTAATTACTAACAAGATAGTAGTCCTATATTCAACACTGTTAATTACTAACAAGATAGTAGTCCTATGTTCAACACTGTTAATTACTAACAAGATAGAAGTCCTATGTTCAACACTGTTAATTACTAACAAGATAGAAGTCCTATGTTCAACACTGTTAATTACTAACAAGATAGCAGTCCTATACTCAACATTGTTAATTACTAACAAGATAGTAGTCCTATGTTCAACACTGTCAATTACTAACAAGATAGCAGTCCTATACTCAACATTGTTAATTACTAACAAGATAGTAGTCCTATGTTCAACACTGTCAATTACTAACAAGATAGCAGTCCTATACTCAACATTGTTAATTACTAACAAGATAGTAGTCCTATGTTCAACACTGTCAATTACTAACAAGATAGAAGTCCTATACTCAACATTGTTAATTACTAACAAGATAGCAGTCCTATACTCAACATTGTTAATTACTAACAAGATAGCAGTCCTATACTCAACATTGTTAATTACTAACAAGATAGCAGTCCTATACTCAACATTGTTAATTACTAACAAGATAGCAGTCCTATACTCAACATTGTTAATTACTAACAAGATAGTAGTCCTATGTTCAACACTGTCAATTACTAACAAGATAGTAGTCCTATGTTCAACACTGTCAATTACTAACAAGATAGTAGTCCTATGTTCAACACTGTTAATTACTAACAAGATAGTAGTCCTATGTTCAACACTGTTAATTACTTACAAGATAGTAGTCCTATACTCAACATTGTTAATTACTAACAAGATAGTAGTCATATGACCAATAAAACCATAAAGTTGGACACAAGATTGTTAAATTATCTACAATTTTCATTCAGTAGTCCTGCATCTAACCACATACTAGACCACAGATCATAACCTGTGTCCTGTCCTGTCAATTTTATCATTTTGATGAGGTAAAGGGTTAACTATATATATATATATTTTAATAGCCAGGCCATATATTGAGGAATATTTTCTACCTAATTCTTAACTGGTGACCTGTGATTAAACTAAATCTTGTGTTTATATATTGAAATTGTTATATGTCCCAACATTTAACGCCTTCTGAAATTGTCTATAACAACATATTTGGTAATCCTGTCTGCTTATAATAGTATAATAATGTTACTTAAATTTTATATAAATAACACAAGGCCTGTGAATGTAATGGAGAAAGGTTTAAACAACAGCTCCAGGCTGTCACTCTAGTATATTACATATCATGTGAACTATGACCATATATAGCCTCTAATGTGTGTACATATTTCTATAACACAAAATATTTTCACTGAATATATGTTCATGATAATTATATCATCATTCATTTGTGCTAACTGGCATTTAGTAATATATAACTTGTATATTTTTTACATGTGACTTGATTGACTATTGTCAAGATCAAAAACTAAAATCTCAAATATCCATCTTACATGTAGTATGGTGTTAAATTATTAATGATCTCATTAAGCAAGTAACTAAACTTGACCTCTGGCCAATATGACAGTCTTTAGCCCAATAACAAAGCCAATATGACATCACTTGATTAATAACAATCAGTAATAATGCTGAAGTCAGTACATTCATACCACAGGTTTAAAAATGGTTTGTGATGTACACAGTTTGAGTATTCAGTCATATATATTCCCAATTGAAAAAGTATCTTTTTTCCCAATTCACAGACAAAAATTCTAATTTGAAACTTCAAAGATCTTTCACTGTAATAGACTTGTAATGATTATAAGTTCCCATTATAGACAGTGATGTTTTTGTTCATTTAAACATTGCAAAATTGTGGTCACGCATATTTCCCAAATTTCTACAATCCCAACCCCAAGGGTATGGGTCATGTTCCCAAAATACTATGAAAAACCTGGGTATATAAACAGCCTGATTAATTACATATAGCTCAGTTGGTAGAGCATTTGACTTGCATGCAAGATGTCGCAGGTTCGAGCCCCACATGTATCGGGTACATGACTTTCCTCTTCCTAATACACTTGTAATTAATATTTAGATGTATATGATAGTAGAAACTTGTTTACACTTTTACTTTTTACTTATTGATGTAGTCATACTAAGTCTAATTAATGAACAGATATCTTTAAATGAACTACTTGTAGTATATACTCATTCTAATCCCGACATAAAATTTAAGTAATTTATACCTATATGCACTAGACAGTAAATGTCTTTGCTATAACCGACCGTTCACATCGAGGAATTAGTAATAAATTAACCTCTATTCAACAAGTTGAACAAGGAAACGCATCTATACCTGTCTATCGATTTTTAACGTTGTTAGCCGGTATAATTTATGAACACAGTATTTTAATCTAATTCTAAAACCAAATCATCAACTATAAATCAATTATAAAATAAGAAATGCATTAAATTATACTGAGCCCATTTCATAAACATAATGTATTCATGTATGTAAGCGTAAAACCTAATTTACCTGTATACAGGTAGACGGTGAAACTTGGGCAAGTTGCGGACATGATTCTTATATTTCATCAAAGTCGACACTTGCATGATGGGAAAATAAAGGTACAAACTGTTAATAAGAAATAAAATAGGATTTCTAGTCTTACCTGTCAGGTGAATTCCTAATGAATGATTTCAATTACGTTAAAAGCAGGTCGCCATCTTGTCTCTTGTTTCAATGACTAACTCAAGCCATAAAAATCGATGTCTATTTTTAGAACTGGTAAATTATCTCCCTTCGTCAATTAAATGGTAGTCATTGTACATAGTACAACATTAGACATATCTTAGTATAGCTAAAAATTAACTGAGAAAATATAACAAAATATTATTTCCAGCCGAAGTCAAATGTGTAAACTTTTAGAACATGTATAATTTATACATTTATGTTATTTGTATTTTAATTTTTACCTGTTACAGATTTTACCAAATGCTGTCACACGTGATATTTTAAATTGCCTATCTCTGTTATCTATGTCTCTGATATTTGATGTCCCCATGGGACAGTCCTAAAAAATAACAATTCTTAACATGCTTAATTTTTCACCTAATATATAAAACAGTATCTTTATTCTTCACTGTTAGCAATCTAGTAGGCCTCGCATTGCATAATTTGGCCAGGTGTAAAACGCGGATCCCGCGGATCCGGATCCAATATAGAACATATAGGGGGAAATATGGAGAGTTACGGATCCATACATAACTTTTTTATTATTTGACAGAATAAGATAAAATTGGTATCGAATTAAAGCTGAATGTCACAGCTTCATAGGCATATCAGATATTGTAGTCTTTAATGGAAAAACAAACGTGTAATTAAAAATAAAAACTGAGTATTTTGTCCCGGATCCAATTCTGCAAGTTAGAAAAATGGAGTGTTACGGATCCATTCATTACTTCTTTATTATTTGACAGAATAAGACAAAATTGGTATTGAATTAAAGCTGAATATCACAGCTTCGTATGCGTATCAGATATTGTAGTATTTAATTGAAAAGCAAACGTTTAATAAAAAATAAAAACTGGGTATTCAGTCCCGGATCCAGTTATGCAAGGTAGAAAAATGAGTGTTACGGATCCATTCATAACTTCTTTATTATTTGACAGAATTAGACAATTTTGGTACATATTTAAAGCTGAATATAATAGCTTTATATACATATGAGATGTTGTAGTATTAAATGGAAAATCAAGCATGTACAATGTAATAAAAATGAAAAATGAATATTCATTCCCGAATCCAGTTCTGCAAGAAGTTATTATAATAGCTTGAAACCATGGCTGCAGGTACGTATAGAACTTTTTATGTACAAAAAGGTTTATTTAATAAATTAAATTTATAGAATTGTATACACTATTTATGAGTTTATTTTGAGAAAGATAATTGCTCTACACAGTCAAAGTCAAAATTCCTTTATTACACTCATATCACTTTCATGACAAAATGATTCATATACATATTCACAAATATTTTTCATTTAAAAAATGTATACGAGTATATGCCGTTTGTATTAAAAATAACATCGTTTTGATTGACAACAAAGATTTAAATTTTCACTAATTTCAAATATATATTGAATTCAATTTAAGGATACAAATACAAAAAAATAGTGTCAGTTTGAAATTAAAGACTAGACCATTATCTTCTGGCCTTTACATGGAAATGTCAAACGAATCACAGTCATTATATTTACAATAATAACAAAGTATGGAACATGCTATTTTGAGACAAAAGAAAGAGATGCCTCACACATAAATAGTTATTTGTAGAATTAAGTTAACGTATGTGATATAAAGTAGCAGTATCTATGATTTTATATGTATTTAATGAACTTGCATATAGCTTTACTGATTCTTGTTTATTTTTTGTATTCATTAGTTCATTTGTTTTAATAACATTAGGTAATAATAAGGTTTCAAAAATTGTTTACGTTTGTAACCAAATACTGAACATTCAAATAGGAAGTGAAATTCATCGCCTAACTTATTGCAAGTATTACAGATTCTTTCATTTAAAGGAATATTTGACCAATTTCCAATCTCTATTGGTAAGTGATGATTTCGTGTGCGAAATCGAATCATGGCGTATTGTAAAGATGACAAGGGTGAAGATAAAATAGATTATTTTTCAAATTTGAACTTAAAAAGTTGATATATCATTTTCGTTTATTGGAGAGTTGATAGTTACGTTAATTTAGGTACAAGTCATTTATATCACATTCACCCTTTTCGTTATTGTTTCCTTTTATTATTTTCCAATATTTTCCTGGATCAGATGTCTTAAGTTTTCTCAGTTTATCGACATTTTTTTCTCTGTATATTTATTATAGAACCCTTTCATAATATTTTTATATTGTTTACTTTTGACTCATAAATTTTCTTTGTTTGCATTTGATTTCCGTAGTTTATAAATATATTTTGCTCTATGAAATTGTTTACGAGCTGTTTAGAAAAAAATCCACATGACGTCTAATCTCTTAATTAATTGTTTTATTGTCCCTAATCAGATTAATCCTGTCCGGTCACGGTCTGTAGACCTGACACCTGAAAAAGTAGGGTATTAAATTTTATTGATTTATTCATTGTCACCTAGATCGCCATCACTAGATGTGTGAACGAGTCTTTAACAACTGATCAGTTAACAATTGTCACTTCATTAAATATATACTTAATAATATAGTGTTATGTTCTATACAAAAGACAAAGTATATGTACTTTGTACAAGTCGAAATAAATGTATGTTCTGTATTAATTAATTTTCCCTGTTTGAAAACACCAGTGACCATTATTAAAATAATAACAAAACGATAGTGGTCGACATACAGGAACTTTGTGAAAGGATCCATTTTGGGTTTAAAAACATATCATTATGCCAAATATAAAAGATACATGAATGTGTCCTTTAATTCCGAGACACTATTTTTCTACCTTTCAAAGCTGGATCCGGAACTAAATACCCAGTTTTTATTTTTAGGTACACATTTGTTTTTCAATTAAATATTTCAATATCTGATATGCATATGAAGCTGTGGTATTCATCTTTAATTCGATACCAATTTTGTCTAATTCTGTCAAATAATAAAGAAGATATGTATGGATCCGTAACACTCCAATTTTTGAAACCTTATTATTACCTAATGTTATTAAAACAAATGAACTAATGAATACAAAAAATAAATAAGAATCAGTAAAGTTATGCAAGTTCATTAAATACATATTAAATCATTGATGATGCTACTTTATATCACATACGTTAACTTAATTATACAAATAACTACCTAAGTGTGAGGCATGCTCTTTCTTTCGTCTCAAAATAGCATGTTCCATACTTTGTTATTATTGGAAATAGAATGACTGTGATTCGTTTGAGCTTTCCATGTAAAGGCCAGAAGATAATGGTTTCAAGCTATTAACTTCTTGCAGAACTGGATTCGGGAATGAATACTCATTCTTCATTTTTATTTTACATATTTTACATTTTATTGTACATGCTTGATTTCCATTAAATACTACAATATCTAATATGTATATAAAGCTATTATATTCAGCTTTAAATCTGTACCAAAATTGTCTAATTCTGTCAAATAATAAAAAAGTTATGAATGGATCCGTAACACTCATTTTTCTACCATGCATAACTGGATCCGGGACTAAATACCCAGTTTTTATTTTTTATTACACGTTTGCTTTTCAATCAAATACTACAATATCTGATATGCATATGAAGCTGTGATATTCAGCTTTAATTCAATACCAATTTTGTCTTATTCTGTCAAATAATAAAAAAGTTATGTATGGATCCGTAACACTCCATATTTCTATCTTGCAGATCTGGATTCGGGACAAAACACTCAGTTTTTATCTTTAATTACACGTTTGTTTTTCCATTAACAACTACAATATCAGATATAACTATGAAGCTGTGATATTCAGCTTTAATTCGATACCAATTTTGTCTTATTCTGTCCAATAATAAAGAAGTTATGTATGGATCCGTAACTCTCCATATTTCCCCCTCTATGTTCTATATTGGATCCGGATCCGGATCCGCGGGATCCGCGTTTTACACCTGGCCCATAATTTTATTTAATATCGGACGATTTCCCTGTGTCTCCAAAATGAACTTATATATCTGAGTTCATATGACTTGATATATATATACCTACCCTGTAAACATGAAGTCGTTGGGCCAACCACGGAAAAGCGTCAAATGATAATCATTGTTGGGCCTCTGTTGGCCCAACAACAATTAATAGGTACTTTGAATACAGTTGTTGGGCCAATGCCGAACCAACTAAAATTTTACGCCAACGAATTATCTGCTTTGGACCAACAACGAATATTAATTATTAGTAGCAGAAACGGCTGTTGGGCCAACGTTGAACCAACCATACATTTACGTTGAAGATAGTACTACAATTACATAATTGGGAATGGCCCAACATTGATTTTTCAGCAAAAAAAGACTGGTTGCATTATGTGAAAGACCGAGAAGGAGAGAGATGGATGTGTATGGAGAAAACGACAGAGTGAAGGAAATCAGTCTAAGACTCTAAGACAATGAACAATTAATAATCATATAAGACATTTTAGTAATGAGAACAATAACTATAAGACAATTAACTTTGATCTAGAGACAATAAACAATTAATAACTACAGTATAAGACAATTAAATCTATAGAAAATGAATTTTATTTGTACTGCACCAATAAATTGTTGTAAGATTGTATATGTTGTTTAGCTTTTATATGCAGCTAGATTGCAGTTTAACAGCCATGTCAGATCTAGGTGAACATTTTTGGACCAATGGTTAGCCAACAAGAATATGAAGTTTGTACAATGATGGACTAACAAGGATGGTTGAAAATAGGTGATTGGTTCAACGGAGGACAATGAAATGCCAATTAGCAAAATGGTGTTGGTCCGATGTTGGTATCTTTTGGTTGGCCAACAAAGAATATGAAGTTGGTCCAAGTTACTAGTTTGGCTAATATACTGGCCATTTGATTGGCTAATGGTGATGACTGAATCTATTAACAGTTGTTAGGTATAAGTATAAATCATGCAGGCATTGCTCTGTGATTTTGACTTAAATAAGTTGTTGTATGGCATGATATCGGAAATGCTATTTGAAGTTCAATGTGGTTGTATCATAGCAGATTGTGGTGAATTTGTTAACTTTAGGGTTTATGCTATTTGATTGATGTATGGTATGATATCACCATGTGCTTGAGAACTATATACATAAATTCATTCATTTGTCAAATACTCATAATTGTCAATATATGTGTATATTATACTCAATTACTCATATCATGTAAATATGTTATACACTCCATAATAGAGGATTGAATAAAATATAAATATATATAAATATTAAATATAAAATTCTAGTAGAAATAAAGACAAAAACATGTTCAGATGGTGAAAGTTTATATTTCCAATATCGTAGATTAATACAAAGTGACATAAAAAAGATCGACTATGACTTTTTTGCATTTGAAAAATCACAAAAGAGAGCTAGGGTTGTAAGAATTATTATAAAATGTCTTCCGCCAATAAGAAACATGCTAAGAATGTCCCAATCTAAATACGAAGTTTGTTCTTAATATCTGATTCTAATGAACCCTCGTTAGTTTTCTGTGGTTGTCTCACACGGTAGAAATTTCCTATTTGAACTTGTTTATCTTGGTTGGAAATCCACAGTGAATGTATAATTCTATTCATTGAAAATCTACAAAGACAATAATGAAATTATACTAATATAATACATTGATAAAACCGTGTTCTACCAACACCAGTGTCAATCGGAACTCATCGGCGTTTGTCCGTTACGCCGGAAATGCCCGAGTAGTTAAGATTGCACTAGTCGGTAAGTATAGGGTAAATTATCGTACCGTACGCGGGAACATGCATCTATATCACATTCCGTTTGAGTCATACAGCTTCATTAAATTTCTATCAATCCTGTATTCGAAATGTTATTTTTTTCATTGATAAACTAGCAATAAGGTATAAAGTTGCAATATCAATTTCCTCACATCAGTTTTGTCATACCAAGAGTTTGTTTGAGAAACAAAATGTTGAAATCAATATAACTATACATGTATATATATGTGCTCCAAGGTACAAACGATTATATATAGCAAGTACCAAACTGACACAAGTATGAGGAAGTAATTTAATACTTATTTCCGCTAACTTGACAAAACAATAACGAAAGAACGTGCGAAAATTATTCAAAACATTAATTTCAATAAATTTCAACCCAGAAAAGTTAAACAAACAAAGTATTTTTCCGAATAATCTTATTACATTATTGTAATAGCCTATTGACAATATTTTAGGGTTTGCATATTAGCAAATATTATGCAGATGTGCTTTTCTCCCGAAGCCGGGGCTGAGATAAACTAAACAAAATTTATTTGGAAATCCTTGAAGCGAAAAGTCCTGTATGCAAGCACACTTATCATACTTTATGCACTAATAAAGTACAATTTTAACGGTCTTTATAAATCAATGTACTACTGAAAGTACTCATGGAAACTGAACTTGCATAGACTTGCCCATCAACATGGAAACTGAACTTGCATAGACTTGCCCATCAACATGGAAACTGAACTTGCATAGACTTGCCCATCAACATGGAAACTGAACTTGCATAGACTTGCCCATCAACATGGAAACTGAACTTGCATAGACTTGCCCATCAACATGGAAACTGAACTTGCACAGACTTGCCCATCAACATGGAAACTGAACTTGCATAGACTTGCCCATCAACATGGAAACTGAACTTGCATAGACTTGCCCATCAACATGGAAACTGAACTTGCATAGACTTGCCCATCAACATGGAAACTGAACTTGCATAGACTTGCCCATCAACATGGAACGGGAACTAGTCTAACAATTGCATGCATGCGCACCGAGCGAGTAACGACTATGAAAAGCTAAACTATTGTTCAGTTTCAAAAAGAAACATCAAAATACAACTTCTAAACCTAAACGGAAAATGAAAATATACAGTATAAAAATGAGTACAGGGGTTGCATTACACGAATTAGTATTATTAAAGTTTTGTATATTTAACTGCATGCTATATGTAATGTATGTTGTATTTTTACTGTGTCTTCTTTTTATTGTCAATAATTGTATATTATGCCTCATGTGCATAATCAAAGAATTGTGTATTTCTTAATTATATATCTCATAAGTTTATTATTATTATTATTTACTTTAAAATATTTTGTTAATAGATGTTTTTAAATGTGCTTCATTGCTTGTCTGTATATTCTCAAACATGCATTTGTTTTTTACAGCTCTTATATAATTTGTTATTGTTGTTTACTCTAGTTATATAGTCGGCTCAAAAGCTCTTAGATGGCTTATGTTATATTGTTATCGTCTTACCGACTTTAAATAAATCTTATCTTATCTAAAATGTCCAAAGGGGATTTTTCCATGAGTAAATTGTATGTCTTTTGTATGTCTATTGTATGTCTTTTGCTCCTAAATGGCCTACAAGTTTACAAGTTTATTTTCAATGTCTCAGTTCATACAAGTATGAAAACATGAGTACATGTATTAACATAATATACAAATACAAGTGTAAAAGGTTAGTAACATAATACATTTTCTTGTTAGTTGTGTACAAAAGATATAATCAAGTTATAGTAAATGTTAAACACACACATTGTATATTACAAAAAAGAAATAAGAATTTTAACATATATATATATATATAGTACATTATTTGACTTTACAAAAGATATTCAAGAAAAGAAAAATGCACATATATTTTGCTCACTTTGATAGAATGATAATTTATACGTCATGTAAAGCTATTTATTTTTTTTTTGTAAAAAAGGAGAATTAAATAATACTCAGCTAGGTAGCACTAGTTTAAGTGTCATAAGCGTTTAAATGTACAAAAACACAAAGTTTATAACAATAAAAACAAGAGGGCCAAGATGGCCCTATATCGCTCACATGACAATCACTGTTGACTCATTAAAACATTGTTTTGAACCGGTGACCTAGTTTTTGACCCCAGACGACCTATGTTCGAATTTGTCTTACATATCATTAAGACAAACAGTCTGACTAGGTTTGGTGAAGATACGATCAAAATTTGACATCTACAGTGTTAATAAGGTTTTCCTAAGATTTGACCTTGTGACCTGGTTTTTGACCCTAGGTGACCCATATTTGAATTTGTCCTTAATATCATTAAGACAAACAATCTGACAAGGTTTTGCCAAGATCCAATCAAAACCATGACATTTAGAGCTTTTACAAGATTTTTACCTAAGATTTGACCTTGTGACCCAGTTTTTGAACCCGGTTGACCCATGTTCATCCTTGACCCACATATCATTGAGGCAAACATTTTGACAAGGTTTGGTGAAGATCCAATTAAAACTGTGACATCTACAGTGTTAAAAAAGTTTTCCTAAGATTTGACCTGGTGACCTAGTTATTGACCCAGATGACCCATATTTATACTTGACCGTTATATCATTAAAACAAACGATTTGACAAAGTTTGGTGAAGATCCAATAATAACTGTGAAATCTACAGTGTTAACATGGTTTTTCATAAGATTTGACCTAGCGACCTAGTTTTTGACCCAAGATGACCCATGTTCGAACTCGTCCAAGATATTATGAAGACAAACATTCTGACAAGGTTTGTATGATCATCCAATCAAAACAGTGACTTCTAGAGTGTTCACAAGGTTTTCCAGCAATTTGCCCTAGTGACCTAATTTTACTACAGAAATTATCAAACTTGACCTACATATTATTAAAATAAACATTCTGACAAAGTTTCATGAAGATCCAGTCAAAACAGTGATTTCTAAAGTGTTCACAAGGTTTTCCCTTATTTGGCCCTGGTGACCTAGTTTTTGACCCCAAATGGCCCAATATCGAACTCGTCCGAGATTTTGTTGATATTAACATTCTGACCCAGTTTTGCTAAAATTGAGCCAAAAATGTGGCCCCTAGTGTGGTCACAACATAAAGTTTGATGACGCACGACGCACACTGCACGACGCACGACGCCGGACGCCGGACGGAGAGTGATCCTAATAGCTCACTTTGTCACTTTGTGACATGTGAGCTAAAAACGGATAAATATGGTATATGTTCTGACTTTTGATTTTTGAGAGCAGTGTAGGAAATATACACTTACGTCACTTAATAAATGTTTTATTTGCGAAAAAAGTTTTCTTTATGTCAATAAAACAATATGACAAAGGTAAACAAAAAGGTAAACAATTATTTGTTTCTGTATAATGGAGACAAAAAGTAGGAATGAAGACAAGGAAAAAGTTTTGTTTATTTGTTTTCTATATAGTACATGTATTTGTCAAATTTACTTATGGGTGTTTTTAGATGCTTTGTTGAAACCATTTATTACTGGAATTTTAGAATTATTTCTTTGATAAATTTGCACAATTTATAATATTCATCAGGACGTTTTGAATGTGAGTTCATTAAATTATGGAATTTAAAAGTATTTGGATGCGTGTAATAAAATTTATCTAAGTGTTTCTTTCTAGGATTGATCAGAGACGGACATTCAAGAAGTAAATGGTATTCGTCACAATGTCTGAGTTGCATAAATTACATATTCTTAGATTTTCGGTTATGTTATTCCAACTACCAGTTTCTATCGGTATCTTATTGTTTCTTGTTCTGAATTTAATAACGTATTTTAGAAAGCAGATTGGCGTATTTTTTAGGTAGTCATCAAATTCGAAAGTTGATTTGATTAGTCTATAATTAAGGCATTTTTTAGAGGTGTTTATTGATGAGTGCCATTCGTTTATGTATAAGTCATTTAGTTTTCTTGATACAATGGCAGTGATCCATTTATTGTTTGGGAAGTTTTCGTTTAACCATATATTATTTAATCCACATTTGATAAGAATATTTTTTATGTTTCCTAACCATTGAAGTTTTTTTTTGTCCGCTGGTGTTTGATCTTTTGTACCTATTTGAAGTTATGCGGTAAATATCGCTGGATAATGTTGGGTATTCAGGAGATACAAGTTTTTCCCAAAAGGAGATAATTCTTGTTTCTATATCAAGTGAAATTGGCATTGTTCCTGTTTCTCCATATACCATACAGTTAGGCGTACTCGGTTTAAGACCTAGTATGAATTTAAGGAATTTTAATTGTACTTTTTCGAGCATTTTATTATGGGTTTTACCATTTTATTGAAAAGATCGATTTGTAAATCTATAGGGAGTTTTAAAGATTTAGCATTTTTATTAGTGCGAACATTGCTTTGGTCGCTTGTTGTGCATTACTATTTTTTGCTGTTTGGTATGAACCGTTTTTGTTAAACAGAACGCCTAGATAATTGTATGTATCAACAATATCTAAATTCTCATTTTTATACTTAAATTCATACTGTTGATAATTAGGACGATTAAAGACAATTATTTTTGATTTTGCTGAATTGACAGAAAGGTCCCATCGAAGACAATAATGTTAGTACATATTTAAAGCATTTTGTAATTCATCTGCGGAGTTTGCGACTATCACTGTGTCGTCTGCATATAATAGGACAAATAGTTTGAAGAGGTTTATAATATCACCGTTTTGGTCATATGATTTGTAGGAAATTCCTGAATTTGGAGTCACTGATTCGAAAAAAGCGTGGAGGTCGTTTACATAGAAGGAGAAAAGTAAAGGGGACACGTTATCTCCCTGTCTGACTCCCATACTGAACGGGAAGAACAAAGACTTTGACCCATTGGCGCTTACGCACGATTTAGCATTGTTATATAAGTTTTTTATTATGTTCAGAAAATGTCCATTTATCTTGTATTGCTGGAGTTTAACCCATAGTTTATTTCTGTTTATATTATCAAATGCCTTTTTGAGGTCGACAAAAGCACAAAAAAGTTGTGTTTTCGTGTGTTTAGATAGTTCAATCAGTGAATGTAAAATAAACATATTGTCGATGGTAGAATATCCTTTACGAAACCCTGATTGATACCTACTAATTAATTCGTATTTATCTGAGAACGATTGGAGTCGGGTATTCAGTATGCTTGTGAACAGTTTACCCATACAACTAAGAAGTGTGATTGGTCGATATATCACTTCCTATATATAAATGTTTGTTTCGAATATTGTGAGTATTTACTGTAAAAAGAGTGATCTTATGCAATAAACAAGTAAGTGTTAAATATATACAATAGAGTATATGATACATCTATAATATCTCAAACAGTGCATACAAGAAAGTAATCAAAAGAAATTCATGTTTCTTACATGAAAGTTATGAATTAAAATTTACAAACCTTTCATTTTAACTATACACCGGAATACTTACACGTTATAGTTAACAATAATTGCTATTTATATTATTTTCAATAAGAAGTTTAAAACATACACTTACAACAACATATACTATGTACTAGAGGTACAACTTACCTCAAGTCCGGTTTGTATGCAAGCATGCCTTTCAACAAATTTTGCAATTCACACGATACTTTGAAAACGCTGCTGTCCGGAAATCGAAGTTCTTTGGAAGCATTTTCTATGATGTCATTCCGTATGGTTCCCAGGGGAAGACGACCAACGCAAATTGTATAAAGCAGGGCACCAAGTGACCAAACGTCGGCATGCTTTGGGTTGTACGGCAATTTCTCCAAAATCTGGGGAGCTTGATAACCTTGGAGAGAAAATGATAAAACTATAACTTGAACAAGCGATACAATACGATCACACAATAGATGATGTGGTCAAGTAATTTGCAGCAGACTGAGGTGAGCGATGTCGGGCGATAATTTGTTGTTACTGTACGGTCACATGTATCACAAATGTCGTCTTCCAGTCGTCCGATACAGTGCCCT
This sequence comes from Lutraria lutraria, assembly GCA_964023205.1. Classification (NCBI taxonomy): domain Eukaryota; kingdom Metazoa; phylum Mollusca; class Bivalvia; order Venerida; family Mactridae; genus Lutraria; species Lutraria lutraria. The sequence goes on from OZ026842.1 coordinate 1,659,613, forward strand.
GATATAGAGATGCCCCAACTACTAGAGTTAGCGATGATGCTATCTCTGCAGCAACCTCCCTAAGCAGTGTTGTGAGGATGTTGTCTGGTCCTTGCTCTTAATGGGGGTCCATGGCAAGCAGGGGTTTCTGTACCCCATGTATGTCCATGTTGAAGGCGTTGGTGGAGGGAGAGGAGCAAGTGTCCATGGTAGGAGTGTGAGACATATAAACTCTCTCAATCTCGGCACCAACCATGCATTCTCTATCAGTATGTTTATATAACATAACTCTTGTTTCATCTTTGGATGATATGTTATTTCAATGTTTCATGCAATTTTTCAGAATTTCAAACAAAATAACAAAATTCGGCGTCAGACTTTAAATAAACAATAAAAGAACCTTATTCAGAAGATTCCGAACAAATCATGTAAATATAAAATACAAATTACCTGTAAAGTTATATGAATAGAAATCACGAGAATGACTGACATACATAATTATATTACATAACGCTGAAAATAACTCTTATAAAGGCTGATCACTTTTATTGAGGGTCAACTTTTCTTGCATAATAGCTTTATCATTAATGGTATGGGTAACTTGATTTTCAACATTGAAAATTGGTCTATATAATCAAATTACCACCAAATTACCACAACTTAATTTAACCACTCTACCAGTCTACTCTATCACTACCACTTTATATCATTTTACCACTCAACCAGTCTACTCTATCATTACCACTTTATGTCACTCTACCACTCAACCGGTCTACTCTATCACTACCACTTTATGTCATTTTACCTCTCTACCAGTCTACTCTATCACTACCACTTTATGTCATTTTACCACTCTACCAGTCTACTCTATCACTACCACTTTATGTCATTTTACCACTGAACCAGTCTACTCTATCACTACCACTTTATGTCATTTTACCTCTCTACCAGTCTACTCTATCATTACCACTTTATGTCATTTTACCACTCTACCAGTCTACTCTATCACTACCACTTTATGTCATTTTACCACTCTACCAGTCTACTCTATCACTACCACTTTATGTCATTTTACCACTCTACCAGTCTACTCTATCACTACCACTTTATGTCATTTTACCTCTCTACCAGTCTACTCTATCATTACCACTTTATGTCATTTTACCACTCTACCAGTATACTCTATCACTACCACTTTATGTCATTTTACCACTCTACAAGTCTACTCTATCACTACCACTTTATGTCATTTTACCACTCTACCAGTCTACTCTATCACAACTTATTTGTGGGTCAAACTGACAAGCATGTTATCATTGTCAACCAGCGTGGTGAAGGTGCCACCATGCGTACAGACTATAGCAGAAAGAACAATAGTAGCGTCAATTGATATATTGTAACAGTAAGCAGACATTGTGTAATATGTACCTAAATATCATTCCATAAAATGTAAGTATGTTGTCACATTGTATAGAAGTGTACGTGTACATTGTAGTGCAGTACAGACTGAATTCCGAGGAAACGATTTATATACAATATATCGTAATACGTACCTATCGAACCACACTCGTCTTCACAAAGATCATTATCAGTAGAAAACTTGACCGAATGTCCGAAATCACACAGTTTGCTGTCATTACTTTGTGTGATGAGAATATTTTGTGGACAGATGTCCCGATGTGCGAATCCTTGTAGGTGTATGTATTCTAATGCTGAATGTATCTGTTTGAAGTATCGTCTGGCCACGCCCTCGGGTAAGAAACGAGCTTCCTATAAAGATACAAATATCATAACATCAAGGTTGTAATTAAATACAAACGTATGTTTTTATCATAAGTAAAATGATATCTATAAAACTTATATCAGTAAAAAATATCTATGGAAGTTATATAAGTAAATAAAAATATCTTTAAAACTTATAAAAGTAAATGGATATCTATATGATGTCTACAGAACTCATTCAATTAAACAACTACTCTAGAACTATCAGCACTACCTAACCGCTTATCACCACCATTCCAACTCTACCACTCAACTGCAACCAGTCTACTATATCACTACCACTTTATGTCACTTTACCACTCTACCAGTCTACTATATCACTACCACTTTATGTCACTTTACCACTCTACAAGTCTACTCAATCACTACCACTTTATGTCACTTTACCACTCAACCAGTCTACTCTATCACTACCACTTTATGTCACTTTACCACTCTACCAGTCAACTATATCACTACCACTTTATGTCACTTTACCACTCTACAAGTCTACTCAATCACTACCACTTTATGTCACTTTACCACTCAACCAGTCTACTATATCACTACCACTTTATGTCACTTTACCACTCTACAAGTCTACTCAATCACTACCACTTTATGTCACTTTACCACTCAACCAGTCTACTATATCACTACCACTTTATGTCACTTTACCACTCTACAAGTCTACTCAATCACTACCACTTTATGTCACTTTACCACTCAACCAGTCTACTCTATCACTACCACTTTATGTCACTCTACCACTCAACCAGTCTACTCTATCACTACCACTTTATGTCACTTTACCATTCTACAAGTCTACTCTATCAAAACTAATTTATGTCATTTTACCTCTCTACCAGTCTACTCTATCACTACCACTTCATGTCACTTTATCACTCTACCAGTCTGCTCTATACAACCACTTTGTGCCATTTTATCACTCTACCAGTCTGCTCTATACAACCACTTTGTGCCATTTTATCACTCTACCAGTCTGCTCTGTCACAATCACTCGTGACGTGTCATTTTATCACTCTACCAGTCTGCTTTATCACAATCACTTTGTGCCGCTTTACCACTCTACCAGTTTACTCTGTCACAATCACTACGTGTCATTTTATCACTCTACAAGTCTGCTCTATCACTAGGGCTGTGGATCGTTGGGTAAGTTGCGATCCGATCCAATCCACGATATATAACACTTACGATCCACAAATCGAGCCACGAATCCTTTGTTTTCAAGTAACCCATCTAAAACTTCAACATATTGCAGTTCTGAAGACAGTTAACTTTAATTGTCTTTCAGGAATAATGAAGTAAATAAATACAATCTGACTAAAGTATTCGATCTTCCTTACGGCAAGATCTGATGACGGTCGGAATTTACTAGTTTCTATTTTCAAAAGTCGAATTTCCATGATCACTATTTATATCTATTTATAATTCAGCCAATCGTATAACTCGTTTCATCGGTACTTTGGCCGAATGAACTTTCTACCTGACGATGTTATTTAAACGTTAGTAAACATTAAATTACGTATAACATATTTGTCTGCAACCACTTTTTGATTTTTTTAGTAATCCTGATCGATTCGGCCATAGTAGTACAGAAAATTTAATAAACACGCATGTCACATGGGCGCTATCATTACATTTAGTTGCGTAAGAATAGGTGTTCGTGATAACTACAAGTCAAATATTGATTTTTACTGCGGTTAAAAATAGAATCAGATCACTTTCAGAATTATGAAAGTAAGGCGCTGATTGGCCAGTGGAAAAGGTCACCTGAGGTCTTCAGATCCTCATAGCGTAGCGGGTTTGAGGATATGATTTTAATCAGATTGTAAATAAATATAAATTGTTCTTAAATTCATACGTACTCCCTTCCAATTAATGGATTTACCAGCATCATTTCTGGTTTGAGCCTGTGACGCAATATTTAAAGATCCGATTGGACCTCTTGGCAAACAAAGTAGTCTATGATGAGACAATATACATTCAGAGAAAATGGATTTTTAAGAATAAAGCATACACTATATGTTAAAAAAACAAGATCGCGGACCACGACTCTCTGTAATGACGATTATTCAAACTCGATTTTTCAATTTGATTCGTGATTACCCGAGTACTCGGATACTCATCACAACCCTATCTATCACAATCACTATGTGTCACTTTATCACTCTACCTTGTCTACTCTTAAACAACCACTTTATGTCACTTTATCACTCTACCTTGTCTACTCTTTAACAACCACTTTATGTCACTTTATCACTCTACCTTGTCTACTCTTAAACAACCACTTTATGTCACTTTATCACTCTACCTTGTCTACTCTTAAACAACCACTTTATGTCACTTTATCACTCTACCTTGTCTACTCTTTAACAACCACTTTATGTCACTTTATCACTCTACAAATCTGCTCAATCACAACCACTTTGTGTCACTTTATCACTCTACAAATCTGCTCAATCACAACCACTTTATGTCACTTTATCACTCTACAAATCTGCTCAATCACAACCACTTTGTGTCACTTTATCACTCAACCAGTCTGCTCTGTCACAATCACTTTGTGTCACTTTATCACTCAACCAGTCTGCTCTGTCACAATCACTTTGTGTCACTTTATCACTCTACCTTGTCTACTCTTTAACACCACTTTATGTCACTTTATCACTCTACAAATCTGCTCAATCACAACCACTTTATGTCACTTTACCACTCTACAAGTCTGCTCAATCACAACCACTTTATGTCACTTTATCACTCTACCAGTCTGCTCTGTCACGAATCACTTTGTGTCACTTTATCACTCAACCAGTCTGCTCTGTCACAATCACTTTGTGTCACTTTATCACTCTACCAGTCTGCTCTGTCACAATCACTTTGTGTCACTTTATCACTCAACCAGTCTGCTCTGTCACAATCACTTTGTGTCATTTTATCACTCTACCAGTCTGCTCTGTCACAATCACTTTGTGTCACTTTATCACTCTACCAGCCTACTCTATCACAACCACTTTGTATCACTTTACCACTCTACCTTGTCTACTGCATCACATCCATTTTATGTCACTTTACCACTCTACCAGTCTGCTCTGTCACAATCACTTTGTGTCAATTTATTCACCTACCAGTCTACTCTATCACAACCATTTTGTGTCACTTTGTCATTCTACCAGTCTGCTCTATCACAACCACTATGTGTCACTTTACCACTCTACCAGTCTGCTCTATCACAACCACTTTATGTCTCTTTAGCACTCAACCAGTCTGTCTCTAATATTAACTGACAAATAATCAACATTCAATTTTATATCCTAACTACATAAATCAACATGTATTCGCTGGAGTATACCATTGAGAAGTTTCATTTCAATATAAGAGGTATCTGATATGATTTATTTTTTTATTATTAGCATCGGAATTCGATATCAAAGTTTTACAAGTAAAGTTAATATGTTTTAAATAGATTACCTACATGAGCTACCATTGTGAAATTGTCCAAAGTTATTGTGAACTTTCTATATTTAATTAACATATTCCAGACTAACAAGCATATGTACTCGTATATACATGTATTGTCGATTAATCAGAATGAATATTAAGAATTATTATCTTTTATGATGAACACTAGTTACAAGTAGGAAGCTTGCATTCCAATATGACAGGACACAATCGAATGGGTTTTTTTGCGTTCAAATATTTTTAGTATCACGGTAGGAATTTTTTTATCATAGACCAATAAAAGCCGGTTGATTATCACATGGCTTGAAAAATGAGTACTTCCTATATTATTGCAAACATTATGTGCGGTCACGAAACAGTGATTATGTTGATGCAAGCTCGTCTATACCGATTGTTTTGCACATGAACATGTATTACGTTTTTTTGTCCACGTGCTTGATTCTTAATGTGTTGTATTCAACCTCTCAAAGCAACACCCTTTGGGAGTAGCAAAATTATGTTGATGTTGTTGAGAGGTGTTGCTCTAGAGAGGTTAAATTAATAGTTAAATCATGCAGAGGGAAAAACATGCTGTTGTTGAAGGGAAGTTGTTGCTCAAGAGATGGCACTCTGGAGAGGATGTACTGTATATGTATTCTATATGGAATGCTTATAACATGATGTACCATACAATCAGAAAAATCAGTTGTGAATTGCTTTTTCTAAGTAATAGATATAAGTTGTATCAGAATTTTCTCTAACACATGCATACATGTATACACTTGTACCTAAATTTTAGTTGCTTAATTGAATATAAACCTTAATTATTTCTGTGTGACATTCATTTAAAAAATAGATACAAACAACAATAATCTGGCGTTTTTGCTTCAATCTTTTTCTGTTAATGACAAATATGTTTAGACAGCACGTTAGCTGATGTAGTTTTAAATTAGGATCGTTAATGTTTCTTTATGTAGAACGTTCAACCCTAACTTGTTCGTATAACATTTCTATGTTCGTAAATATTCTGGAACTTCTACATTTTATAGCGTTAATTCCATCGTATTGATTGAATACTTGTTGAACTCATTGCCATCAAGTGTTAGAGACTGTAAGACACTTCAAAGTTTCAAGACACAAGTACAGACCTACTACAATGTACTTTGTACAAGTCTACAGGAACTGCATCTTTCAATTACAACACAAGCAACATGCAAAATAGGAACTGTGAATAATCTGTTAGAACAAATACAAGAATCTACTTGGGACTGTACATAAAATATAATATACATGACTTTAATATACTGCACCAGCACAGCAACTCAACATATTCAGCTTTTTGGAAATTGATAATTCCTTTGCTATCATTGACTTACAAAAATGCCGTGAGCTCCATAACTGTCATGGTTCCGTTCCCACTCTCACTCTATGTGTGCTGTAAGATTGGGGACGGAACCAACTAGTTATAGCATAAAATAGTACTACTTCGGCTTTCGTTCAGTAGGTCAGTCATTTCTCTACAGAAGTATGCATGTAATTACATTATCTACTATTGATGTATGTCTTATATGAGACCTTTTTAGCATGATATGTAATCAGTGTTGAGGTTTATATCCACAATTAACGCGTACTCGATCGATACTATCGGCTAGAGCTATATATAGTTGGATCAATTCTAAAAATAGAATGTGGGGTTTTCCGTCGAAGTGCAGAGAACACATACATTTGCGAAGAAATCACAGTATTGTGAAGATTGCAATATTATGTTGGTTCACAGTGTGTAGAAGGGTAATTATGCTGTTAAGACAGAAGGATCGTAATGGGCATGATGAAATCGTGCGATGTCGGTATATTCCGTAGCGAGATCGGCCAATATCGCGTATAACGGATCGTTTCCGAATAGGCTATATTTGTCTTACAATAAACTTTTACTTCCACTTCAAACTGTCATATAGTCCACAACATGCATATAAAGTTTGAATAACTTAACAATACAACTTGCATTATATTTCTGAAACAAATACTTAAACCACCGATATACAATCCGATAGTGGTTTATGTCAGTTTTGTTCCGAGTTTGGAACCGTAAAAACATGTAAAATCGAA